>OY294068.1:176632255-177246062 GCA_958510875.1 Endomychus coccineus | reverse complement strand
ATGACCATCAGTTATTTTGTTTTGAATAATGGCAGTGGTAAATGATAGCAGTGATGAAACCAATATCAACATCTAGTTTATTTTAAATTAGTGGTTTGGTCTTTATTCTTGATCTCTTCCAGCCGAAATGAGCTTAGATATACTTAATCTGTTGCAGTATGGTTCTAAATGCGAATATTATTGGAATCTTTGTATTTCGAAAATGGCGTTTTAATCTATTACATTATGTAATACGCTTTTCTGCCTAACCTTCTCGATGTTTGCGTTCGATTCTACATCTATTTCAAATAATTAAAAGCCACCTTAGAAGTTAAAAATGTTGCTTTTGCGCTCAGGGCGAATTTTTTTCCAAAAGTAAATAATGTTGCTGTGAATATCCTGGAATAACTTTTTATAAACTTTACTCAGCACCAGTCTATGATATATCAAATTATTCGCAATTGTGTGGAGAAATGAGATAAACATTTAAAACTTGAGTATGTAAGACTGTTTGGCTGCTATTTGCTGAAAAGTAAAAAAAAAACGCTAACCTTTCATCAAATTTGACGCGTAAAAATTGGCAAATAAAAAATCGTAGAGTCAAATTCAGATCCAAATACCGTTGTTTCGCGATTTTGTATCTGTAGAGTGATTCAATACGAAAAGATTGATACTATTCCGAAGTACATATGGACTTTTATTAAAAAGTTATAGCGCGTTAACCGATTAAGTTTCGTGATAATTCTCACATATTTAACCCATCAAGACCCAGGCAAAACTCAGACTAATTACAACCAAACTAACTACGCAGTTCATAGCATAAGTGGAAAAAAATTACTCGTGTTTTTTTTTATGGCGAAATAATTGTTTAAACAATTGTAAAAATCATCGGAATTCTTTGGATTTGAGGGTGCCGATCGACTTAAAAGACCAAATTATTACGAGATATGAACTTATCCTCGCATTTTGCACAATTGTTCATTGATAAAACGCTAATAAACAATTCAGCTGTTGAAAAGTTGGTTAGATCCAGGAACTTAGGAGAGTGCAAAAAAATGAAACTTACTACGCAGATCATAGTTTGGCTGTAATTAGACTGCGCTTTGCCTGAGCCTTGATGGGTTAAATAAGTGACAATTTTCACGAAACTGAATCGGTTAACGCGCTATAACTTTTTAATTAAAGTCCATGTGTACTTTGGAATGGTATCAATCTCTTCGTAATGAGTCACTCTACAGATACAAATAGCGAACAAACGGTATTTGGCTCTACGATTTTTGATTTGGCGATTTTCACGTCAAATTTGATGAAAATTTAGCGTTTTTTTTTTACTTTTCTGCAAATAGCAGCCAAACAGTCTTACATATGCAACTTTTAACTGTTTATCTCACTTCTCCAAACAATTGCGAATAATTTGAATATATCATAGACTGGTGCTGAGTCAAGTTTATAAAAAGTTATTCCAGGATATTCACAGCGAAGTTTTACTTTTGGAAAAAAATTGGACCTGATCGCAAAACCAAACTTTTTAACTTCTAAGGTGGCTTTTAATTATACGAAATAGATGTAGAATCGAACGCAAACATCGAAAAGGTTAGGCAGAATAAAAGTTGAATTTTGTTACATAGTGTTATAGTATTGAGTGACTGATGATTGCTGCTAGATAAGTTTGCTAACCTGTCATCAAGAGCAGTAATATTACGAAAATCCTGCGTTAGCATGAATTTGAAATTGATATGAAGATGTAATTATTTTTTGCAATCACTATGTATTCAGTATTATCTTTAAACCCACTTCAGTAATTGGAAGGGGATGAAATTTTGAAATTGACAGGTCACATCCTGTGCATAATTTGAATATTCTTCTGTTTATTTGGATCGAATTAGGTATAGTCAATTCTAATATGGAATAGAAAGCAGTTTTTCTCAACAATACTATATGAAGAGAAACTTTTATGCATAATCTTCTTTCCAGAGTAATTTTTCAGGCTATTTGACCAAACGAATCAACATCAATCATTGTATTTTGATAAGTTTATTTTCCTAGAATCTGTCTATTTAGTGAATTTGCATTTGGAAAGAAAAATTGCTTTAACTGCCATTTTTGATTTCGATATTTTAGTTATTTTGTTCTCAATTGCTTTATCTCGATTCTATTGTTAATACTCATGACATGTCTTCCATTCCATCTACCACATGAGTATGTTCATAATATGTAATATGTATTAGTAAAAATATTTATGTTTCAGGCGAAATAACAAAGGAAATAAAGAATACAGTTATACGTTATCTACAGGAATTTGGGAAGGTAGAGATGAAGATGTACTGTCAAAAAAGATGGATAATCGAATTTGAAGATCGAAATGTCGCAGAAAAAATACCGAAAGACATACACCATGTTGAAAATTTCGGTCTAGATATACAGTCATTGAGTCTTAATCCAAATAAAAAGAAAATATTTGGTAAGCAATACTAATTCACGATTTTTTATTAAAGAAATCTCACTAATGTCAATGTATCAATAAAAACGGCAATCTACTCCAAGAGGCCAACATCATCACGTTCATCATAATTTCCAATTGATATTTGTGCGCAATTCAATCTGAACAAATGATACAAAAACAAGTACATAGCATCATGTTTGGTAGTCAAGCAGCCACGAAAGCACTGCCATCAAACATTAACTCAAGGATAGTTCTTAACTTCAAAACCGAACCGAACTACTTATAAGTTCAGAACATAATCACCTTATACTATGTCCCAGGACGTATAGGAATTGGGGGATGCCCTTGTACACAAGGGAGCTGAAACTCTGCAGATAGGACCGAACGGTTGTGGAACTCTTTGTCTAGAAAGGTCTTTCCTTTGCATATAACCTCCAAACCTTCGAGAAAAATTCGGATGGGCGTTTTTCCCAACATTCCACTGCTGACTCACACGATGTTCTTCGTACATTATAGGTTTTCCTCTCATGTAGTCAAAGTATAGAAAAAAAAGACGGAACACTGCAAACTCAACGGGCACATGAGAAAAAGTGACCTGGTATCGTGTAGATTCTGCAGAAAACAGGAAGCTCATACATTTGCTCACCAACCGCGAACCTATTATATTCCTCCGAAGAATAAAAATTACTTCGGGATATAAAACATGGGCATTGAAGTCGGAAAAAATCGTAGTCTCCCGAAAGGATCTAAAGCTTAGCGGCTTACTATAAAACTGTACCGTGAAGGGGTATAATAGTCTTTCAAGGCGCGGTAGGATCAGCAACTCTAACATGTATTTTACTCTTAACATTTTACAGGGATTCTCATGTTCAATTTATTCATTCAATCACTCCAGCATCATTCGTTAGAAAATCGGCATATTCTACTAAATAAACATACTGAGGTATTTTGCTAATACAATATAATTCGCCCCTAGGACGTTAAGTATTTTGCTCATACAATATAATTCGCCCCTAGGACGTTAATTGTGTTGAGATACTGAGGTATTTCGCTCATACCATATAATTCGCCCCTAGGATGTTAAGTATTTTGCTCATACAATAAATTCGCCCCTAGGACGTTAAGTATTTTGCTCATACAATATAATTCGCCCCTAGGACGTTGATTGTGTTGAGATACTGAGGTATTTCGCTCATACAATATAATTCGCCCCTAGGACGTTAAGTATTTTGCTCATACAATATAATTCGCCCCTAGGCCGTTAATTGAGTTGAGATACTGAGGTATTTCGCTCATACAATATAATTCGCCCCTAGGATGTGAAGAATTTTGCTCATACAATATAATTCGCCCCTAGGACGTTAAGTATTTTGCTCATACAATATAATTCGCCCCTAGGACGTTGAGTATTTTGCTCATACAATATAATTCGCCCCTAGGACGTTAAGTATTTTGCTCATACAATATAATTCGCCCCTAGGACGTTAATTGTGTTTAGATGCTTTTTCAAGGTGTCTCGAAATATAGTGTAATACATATCGATCTAGAAAGTGTTCATTACAGCCGAGCTACCGGGGATAACCTCTTCATACTTCATAGATATACATATTATTCAAATCACCAGTCTTATTTTGAGAAAATACGTAAATAATATTCCACGAGATTATAAACATTTTTGGTTAATTCTTCTCAATTTAGTTCAGTAATGCCACCCACGTATATTCACCACCGAATTGGAGGGGTAACTTATCAAAGGTTCACTTATACCTTAGAGGTCATACCCAAAAAGTAACTGTCAATACCAAAAATACTTCTCCTAAATCTGACACACTGAACATTTTTTGTTAACTCTTCTCAATTTAGTTCAGTAATGTCGCGAAGTCACTGATCAACCAACTCGGAAAGTGATTCAATAAAGCACCTTCAAAGTGTTTGGCTAACCAGAAGTTCCAACACCATCTGCCGAAAAGCAGACGTCCCACTGAGAATGCAATTCACAATTCTACGCATTGATAAAGAAATTTTCGCGATTCAAAGAATCGGCCGGGAAACTGTTGGAAATATTGCCGCCAGATGATGGTCCCTCAACAATTCATATTGAAATATAAACACATTCCGTTTAAGAAAGTCGATAGACAAAGTTTTTGGTTCACCAGGTTGAACAGTGACAACACGTCCTAGTCCTCGTTTCACTGACGAGTCCAATGAGAAGGGCGAAACAGCTGTCTGAGACTATAGGACGTGTTGTCACTGTTCAACCTGGTGAACCAAAAACTTGTCTATTGACTTTCTTTCACGAAATGTGTTTGTATTTCACTATGCATACCTTAGAGGTCATACCCAAAAAGTAACTGTCAATACCAAAAATACTTCTTGTAAATCTGACACTGAAAATAAAGTTGGGCATACTACAAGGGAGCATATTTATTGTTATTTTCATAAAACGATCAGTTTAAAGTTGCCGTTATAGAACATGATGCCACTAATTATACAAATGATGCCAATTTATCAGTGCATGCAACTTTATATTCAGATATTCCTAAAGGAAGCAATGATTTATTAACTAAAGTAAGTGTTCTCTGAAAATAAATGAGTGTTGAATATGAAAAAAAACTAATAAGCTATCTTAAACAAACCACTCTGATATCTCAAATTTCGCATGATATACTCGAACAAGGTAATCATTTTCCGAAAACAAACATACGAAATTTTTATGTCTTCAAATAGATGACTCACTAAGTTGGGTTATCATCTATACTTACATGAACCATTTAAAACTTTAAAAAATGTTCTTAGTACTTTGCAAATATTGCTTATCTAATGAGGTTTGGAATAATGAGTTGCAGTATTGATGTTGGCAAAATATTTGTCTGTTAGAAAAGAATTATCAGAACTATTTATAAGCTTGAATATCAACAATCATGTAGAGGTGTTTTCAAAGCTAATAATATACTGACTGTCATTGGTATTCATGCATATGAATGTTTATTATTCATATACAAACAAGAAACTAAAATTATGTTATACCAAAACAGATCGACTTCACGTAGGAAGGGTTCAAATTATATAACAAACTGCCAATGACCAATATAAATCAATTCAAGAAACATGCTTACAGGTTATTAGTAAATTTGCAGCCTTGATTATCCTTCATATTAATTAAACCTTTGTTTATGTGGACGTGTATTTCATTTTTCTGTTGCATACTATGTATTGCGATAATTTTATAGATATAGGTAAATTTTGTTCAACATACTATGAAATAGTTTACTTACTTACTTTATTCATTTGTTCAATCACATTTGTAACTGTCAAAATATTGCAGAAAATGACGAACTGATGCAGTTGGATGCGTTGAATGCCAAATCATCTGGCGGTAAGTATATAATTCAAATAAAATTTCTATCCGTGATTTCTATGATTCGTTTTTAGATCATACTTCTGGTGTTTCCGATGCTTCAGCACAGAGTTTATCACGTATGTATCACCCAAAGTATATCTTTAGGATGCTGACTGCTTATTTTCATAGGTAATCAAAGAAGGAAGTTTAGGAAAAAACAGAGGCAACTTATTTCCGCACTGTGCCAGGGTAAGAAAGTTATTTTTATTGCAATTGATTCACTTGTACAAACCTTCTAGAAGTTTTCTGTCAATGCTATAATGGATTTATTAAGGGTGATATAACAAGACCTTTCATAAATAGTCGACTATTTTGATTGCATCTAAATTTTCGACTATTTTATAATAATTTAACTAGACACAATTTGCCATTAATACTATGAAAGTCCGAGAGTTGTTTCATTATTAATGCCAAAGTTGTCTCGTTAAATTGATTAATACAAGAGATATTTAAAAGCAATCAAAATGGTAGCTAATAAATCAAGGTCGTGTCATATTAATAACAATTATTTCTTGAGTCCAATTAGTTCAATCCAATTTATTCAATATATCAGAGAGGCATAGTTTCAAACTAGCTGAATACTCAGTGACTATGGTGCACCATGCACCATTTCTTGAGTCCAATTAGTTCAATCCAATTTATTCAATATATCAGAGAGGCATAGTTTCAAACTAGCTGAATACTCAGTGACTATGGTGCACCATGCGAATAGTCGCTAATATTGTGGGTCTTGTCAAACGGTAAACAAATGTGTGATGGTTGAAGACTGTAATTTGACAGGTGAAAAAAATAATCAAGGTAATATTTTTTCAATTCAAAATGATTTACTTGATCGATGAGCTTCAATAAGAAAGAAAAATGCTTCTCATAATAAGTTTCATTTAATGTCTGAAAAAAATTTAATTAGTGAATTTATCATTTCATTATAAAAATGCACATAATTCATCTTTTAGGACTATTCCAGGGTGTTCTGGTTTATTCTAAAGAAGAAATTGTAAGTAATCATGAATTTACACGACGTAAAAGTTTTTGTAAACTAGTATGTTACTTAATGTTCTTGGGAATCCACACTCAATTAATAAGTGGAACATGATTTGTTTCTTATAGTTTCATTTTACTACTGTTTTAGTTAGTATAGACCACGGTCGTATATACAGGTCTGGGGACTCGTATGTTTGACATGGGTCTCTTACGCGTCGCCAAACTCGTAGTCCCTCGCTCAGCCACTAGCTAGCGCTTGGATCGACGTGGTAAAACGATTTCTTTCCGGAATCGCAAGCAAGGTTACTAAGTATTCTGATTTGAGAGAGGAATGGAACTGTTACTCTTGTCAAAATGTATTACTCACCTTAAAAATAACTTCCCCTTTTTCGCACACATAAAAGACCTCGTTAAAACGATTTCTTTCCGGAATCGCAAGCATCCACTTTTTTCGCATTTCCACATCTTTCGGCACTTCATAAACAGAAGTTTTTTGCTTTACACTTTTGTACCCCGTTTTGCATTTCGGCACAATGCACAGTTTCGTCATTTTTTCTGAAAACGCCGGTATTCCATGTATCTACAACTTAAGAATGACAGTAGTCAGAGAATACTCTCAGACTACTGCATCACCCGTGACGTCTTTTGGTACTACGCGACAGTCGACGCTTAGCGGTCCCACTTCTCACATAGGAAACAGCCTCGAGTCCCCAGACCTGTATGTACGACCGTGGTATAGACTAATGTGAAACTATGAGTTTAGTCTTATGACCGTCGGGTATGCTTTTACTTTTACAGATTCCGCATGGAAGTCGAGTTATTTCTTCCCAGCGAGGTGTCGTCACAACTTTTTCTTCGTTTCCAGCAAGTGCTCCAACAATTCATTGCCTAATCATCGGGATAGCCATACCACTATTAGTCGCGGCGAGTTTTTCACTATACATTTCCCTCGTCAACTAACTATCATGCGACAATCTGCCAAAAAACTGAAGCCCTGCATCACCTCCGGCTCAGATAATATCTCAGGATTGTTTGTGGGGGACTGTTTGTCTTTTCTGGTGAATCCTTTACTGAAAATTTTCAACTTGATTTTGCCAACTTTTTTCTGACGTATGGAAGGTTGTACGAGTATATTTTTTGCCATGTTTTTCACCAACTTATTGTGTTATAGTCAAAATTGATGTGTTAAACAAAGATCAACGGCAACTAATTCAAGTGTCATTAAGCATTTTGTTGAATTTATTGAAGCATGTTTTCAGCGGCATGCCTTTTATACGGCCTTCAGCAAGTCCTTCGAGTGGTTGGATCACCAGATAGAGATCAAAAATCTTCATAAATCTAGATTTCCTCTATACCTGATCGCTTTCTTTGATAAACATTGACACATTGACAATTGTGGAATTTGCTGGCTTTAGGTGTGACATCTCCGTGGTGGCATCTGGTGTTTCGCAGGGCTCGTTCTTGAGTCCTCTAATGTTCATACTTTCAATAGAACCAGCAAATTCAGGAGGAAATGTGTGCTCTTTGCTCAATCAAAAGGGTCAGATCTGAATATCGTTGAATGCGCTATGGTATCATGTACCAAAAGTGAGTCGCCACCGACCATGCAAAAATGCCATATTCCCCGATTTTGCTTGTTTACATATTTTGTGTACATTCTACAAATCTAGAAGAGCTGCGAAAGAGAATTGTTCAGGAATGCCGACTTCTGACCCCCTACATCTTGAATAATGTAAGGAAAGGTTTCAAAAGTCGACTGTATTATTGAATGGAAGTAGGTGGAGGTCATTTGAGGCAATTTATCTATCAATTGGGTTCCCATTGATATTGTTTGTTGTTAATTTCGTCAATAAAAGAAACGACAACGAATTTTCACTATTTTCTTAAATAAAACGTTCAACATCGAATTTCTCGATAACGAATGAACCTATTTCGAGAAAAATTACAGAGGTAATAGAGGTTCAAGAGACCTCTCAAATGATTTATCACGCAACCCCTTATGCCATTGAAAAAAATATGGGGGATAGCTGCTGACCGCAAGGTGGGGAAGTTTCGGGTATAAATTTCATATCAAAATTGGACACCTAAAAACACAAATTGATATATTCTTTGAAATTTTTGATCGCACATCCGTTTGTGACTTACAAGGGGGGTCAAGTTTTCGTTTGAACGCTCTGTATATCAGTTAACGTCATAGAGAATTCTCGGAGTATAATAATTTTCAAATATTTATATATTTTTTATGTTGCATTGAATGCTGAATATAGTGAGATTTGTCACTAAATTATTGAACTTATTTTGGATATATTCGAGTACTCTTTCATGAGATTTCATAATCTTTCAACTATCGTGAAAAGACCGTTGCCTGGAATTACTAGTTCTCAATATAAGCCACTTTTATTGTCTGTTTTAGAGAAGGACGTGTGGATTCCCCCTATTGTTTGGACATTGAAAACAATAGATACAATAGAAGGCCAGTTATATTCATTCACTACAACAACGTTGTCAAATAATGACAAACGGCAAAAAATCGATGTGATATTCCAAGACGTTATCGCCGCTATCAAAACGATATCTCCATGTTATGATGTGGTGATACAGGATATGGGAGCAATTTTGTCAGAAAGAGATGTGAACTTACACGTTATGAATGCTAATGATGATTCCAAAGTCTTTATGAACAAGATTAGGTTAGCACTCTTGAATACCCAGAGGTTCAAATTCGCTTATATATTATTCACTGAACCCAATTTTGTGATGAAAACTCTCCACAAAGTCGTTCCTATACAATGCTTTATAAGACTGAAGCCACAAGAGATACCACTCTTCAACTATTTGGAATATTTAACATCGTTGGATACAAAAATTAAACCGATTTTATCATTCCTGAAGTATTTATGCAGATTTCTATGGGATGATGATAACTTCAGTGACTACCATATAACATTGTTATATGTTTTCGTTTTACTGCAGGAACCTTTCTCGTTACCTTCATTAGCCAGTTGTCAAGCCAATGTACAACCAGCTTTGACATTAGACAATTGGAACTATAATTTTCGATCTGATTCAAGTTTTCAGAAAGTCTCGATAAAATATATGACTGTAAGAGATGTCCTATACAATTTTTTCAACTTTTACGCATCATATAACTTCCAAGGTTATGTGATCTGTCCATACCTGGGAAAATCTTTGAAGAAAAGAGACTTTTTAGTTCCAGAAAAGTTACCCAAAGAGTTTGTTGCATACAGAGAAAATTTGAAACAGATGAAAAGTATATCCACAAGTTCGTACATTTGTTTACAGGACGTGTTCGAACATAACCGAAATTTAACAGAAAATGTTGCAGAAAAAAACTTTGTATATTTCGAGTATTATTGCAAGTTAGCAGTAGATATTATAGAAGAGACTGAACAGGATTCCAACTTACTTTTCAACTTGTTGACTGCAAAATCGCCAGAATTTTTTCGGGCTCTCAGTGATGGAGTTTTCGAATTTTCTATAAAAATGACCGATGAACCACGATATTTAAAATGTAATACGGATGAGGAAGCACTTACGACACAGTGGTCTGAAACTATGTTGACTTTCGTTGAACATGTATTCAAGGATATCTTTAAGATCAGTATGATTCATAGTAAGAGTAAAAAAAAAATCCCATCTATGCCACCAAATACGAAACTACTTAAGTGTCAAACTTATTTTAATTTATGGGATGACCGACCAAGTTACGATAAAGATCCATCTAAATCGATTATCGAGTCAGAAAAATCAATAACCGAAATGATGCTGAAAACGTACGATTGTAAATTATTTGGAAAATTCGAATTTTCTTTATGTATAGGCGAAGCTTCTTCTTATTGCAAAGAAGTCACTTTTCAATTCAAAAACCTCAGCGTAGAAATGTTGATGTTTTTTGAATTCATTTCAATCCATCTGGAAGAATGGTTTCGTCAATATGAACAAGAACTGTTGAGTGGTGCTGCTGCTCTACTTCCAGTAAAGATGAATTTTCGACACGAAGATGCAAGTCGCAAGTGTGAAATCAAACTTCAAATGAAAAGAAATATTGAGTACTTACATTATTCTCCAGGATCAAAAAACCTTATGATGGCTTGGTATGATGTGGTTATTGTTTTTGTGCAGAACATATTCCAATTTCTGCTCGAAATTTCTATGAAAGTTGAAGTGAAGAATATGCCACATTTTGAAAATGATAAATTCTACCTATGTCAAACGTATTACAATCTGTGGGAGACCAGACCAAGGAGGAATCAGTATACTAATTTTTTCTTCTCGGTTGAAGAGAGTATTACAGAAATGCTGGTGAATTCAGAGTCATCTCATATGGGAAAGAAACTAGAATTTCTTCTATCTGTGGTCACACATTATTCTACTGATTATCAAATGGAGATTACTTTCTGTTTCATAAAGAATAATACTGTAATGAGATCATTATATGATTTTTTGGACAAACACTTGCTTCAATGGTTTGAGCTCTACGAAAAGGAGCTGCTAGTTGGGGGACTGTTTTTTCAGCAAGTTTGGTGAGTTCATAATTATATTAACTACAATAATGCCCCGATAGCATATTTTCGAAATACTGGTCATCTTCTCCAATCATTGACATGTGATATAACAATTTTCTCCATACCCTTTTTCTTCTCGATTAGCAGGAGCTCTGGTAAATATATACTTTCATTCAGTGGCTGCAGTTATGAAAGTTGGGAGGGCACAAGAAAAACTTACGTACCTTTTGTACATAGAATCCATTCTCCTATTTTTCATGCTGGAAAAAACGTATTTGACTATGTTATGAAAATCTGGGATATACTGGACGAACTTTTTTCTAATTATAGGATCACTTAAGTGATCTCTAAAATCAAATCTGTCGCTAATTTGGCTTAGAATGGTGTCGTATACTTCCTCTGCAATAACAGCTCTGTTATCTCCAGCTGTAGTTTTTTTTTTCTTTTCCTAGCAGGTTCTTGATTGTCAGTGTCAGTAGAATAATTTGCTGTTGGAATTGTTCAACTGCCTTTTGCAGTTGATTACTGTCAATCCCGCGCATTTGAGTCTGATTAAATAATATTTCAACATTTGGCATGATGGAATGAAATATTTTCAACCTGTAGAGAAATTCCGGGCAATTCAAATGTTTCAATAAACTATTTGCTTCATAATAGTAACTGAATCCATCCCATCCTTGTCAATAATTCTGTCTAAACATTCTTTGAAAGAATCCTGGTGCTGGTGTTCAAATAATGTGTTCCCAATTCGACTTTTATTTCATCAAGAATTACCGTTCGTTTTGGCGATAGAGAAAAAAAGCTTGAATATGACTGGAAATTTGCAAAGAAAATTTTTACTTTTTTATTGCCCTGTGCCGCTCGTCAATAATTAAATTAAATTGATGCGCGTAACAGTGAATATAATGTGCATGTGTAAATGTTATTTTGATAATGGCTTGGACACCATTTGTCTTACCACTCATCACGGACGTCCCATCGTAATTTTGAGCGATTAGTTTATTGTTATCAGACCCAGAAGAAGAATTTAAAATAGTTTGCATCATTCAGCAATGTTTTTGCTAACACAGCAGCATTTGGTCCACCCGGCTTAAAAAAGACCAAAAGCGTTCAAAAATTTGTCCATTAAACACGTATCGAATAATAACCATTTGCTGATGATTAGAGGTGTCTGTAGTTTCACCGGCCTCCAAAGCAATGAAATTTGCAGATTTAGTTTCTTTCAATATTTCCTGCTTGTAAGTTTGCAACATTGCATCTAGCAATTCGTTCTGAATAGTTTTTGTGACGACTTTAAACACTTGTGAACCCGAACCTTTCTTATGTATTGCAAGCACAGCGTCTAATTCAGCTGCAAAGTTGATTAAGCCTACATAAATACCTGAATTTTCCGACGTCAATGTCTCATCATAACCTCGTAACACCAATTCAAAGGCTCCGCAAAATCTTATACACATAATTAACCGGTGCAAAATATGACGATTGTTTTCCACAACTTCGTTATACTTAATTTCATGTGGCAAATAAGCACTGTCTAACTGTTCACGTATGTCCACTTTGCCTAGAACACTAAAATTTATGCATGCATCCATGTGAGAAACGGAATTTTCGTGTTTCTTTGCCCTCTCTTGCAATGTGTTTTAAATCATTCAACCCTTGTTTATTCCACGCACTAACCTCTTTCTTCAAAATTAAGCAATTAGAACAAAATAGTTTATTTGTTACTGGACATCCGCACATCCACTCGTATCTTGCATAGATATTCTTGTTGAATACTCTATTGTAAGTTCGGGTTTTACTTGTGGAAGTGTAGTTTATTTGAAGATCAGGAATAGGCCTTCCTTTCTGTTTAATTAAAAGTTTTTCCTCAAATGATAGCGGGTCTTTCAGAAGATTTTGCACACAATTAACTTCCATCATTGATAATAGACGCACTTCAGACACTGTACACTATGAAGGCAAGACGTTTACTGGAGATACGATGGTTAGTGCCCCAAGCTGACGGTATGAGCGCGTATAGCGAAGATAACCGTAGTCAGCCAAATCACACTTGAAATAGGTACACTTCAGAACGTTCCCGGGAACATAGTTTAGAGCGTTAGCATTCCACCAGACGTGCGGAATAAATTATGCACTGAATTACATGCGAATTTCTTTCAGTATTTATCTTGGTGGTTGGGTGGGCACGTGCCCTTGTACCCTTTAGTACCAGCCGCCACTGTTTTCATTTCTCACTTGTCAGGTCTTTCATTCTGTCAATTGACACTTCACTATTTTAGATTTGAATAAAATCTTAACCTCTTGAACCCAAGAGTGTAAATACTTCAATTTTTTTCTTAATTTCCCGGACATTTAAATTATTGAGGTACGCATTAACATCTGGGGGTTTAGTAATGCTTTAGTACCTACAGCTATAAAAGCCAGAACTAAAATGATGCACACGGTGGATCACCGGATATTAAGGGTGACTTAGGATTCACCAATATGATGCAAGTGATATATCACTGAGCTCAAGGTGTTAATCAATTAGATCCAGCTGCCCAAAAGCCAACAAATACTACATGAAATTTAAGGATTCATAAAGCGACTTGTTACAAAAATTCAGATGTAAACGTCTTAAATCATAATATCGTTCTGTATAACAGCTTGAATAACGGAAAATCAAAATAATTATTACTCTTACTTCCTAAATTATTCAATAAACACAATAACGTTCCGGAAGCGAATCTGTCATTGTCAGTAGAAAACTGAAAATCGAAAATTAATTCCGGACATATGATTGTATTAAATCGTTGTTCGATACCCTTCAATGTGTTCAAATTGCGAAGAGTCCATAAGATGTTTCAAGAAATTGTGTACTTTCTATATTTCATTTGAGAAATGCTAATATGTACTTTATATCTAAATAGTTGTCTTCGTTGAAACATCTAGGTTCACCAAACATTTTCTAATGTGGTAGGTATACCTCTCCCGGAGACGGTTGATCATCTTTTGGCTCGTGCTGCTGATGAGCTCATATCAGGAGAAGAGCGAAACAGCTGTCTGGAACTATAGTCGAGGAAATAAAGCTTAATCGACTCTGGAAGTCATTTAGAAAAAATGTTACCAATTTTTTTTCTTCTAATGTTCATTTTAGCATTTGTACAGAGGAAAATGCGCCTTTTTGAATGCACTTTCAGGTGATACTATCAAAAATGTTGAAAAAATGTCCAAATATAGCAAAAATGTCTTATTCGGGGGTTTTTGAGGTCGTTGATCACGATTCCAGTGCCAGATTTGAACTACGACGCACCTGGGGCTCAGGACATTCTGGTACTATCGACGTCTCCAGGGAATTCGCAGAAATACCTTCTGCAAAGGAATGGTACCTGTTATGGGGGTTCTCTTGAGCATATGAGTCATGACCATTACACTCAATAGTCACCTGGTGCTCTCCTGATCAATTAGGTCATCTCCATGGGCTGATTATTAATATGCTCTGAAATGCAACCAAATTCGCCTATCTGGGATTTTAAGAACCACCGAACACGATTCCGTTGCCAGATTTGAACTACGACGCACCTGGGGCTCAGGACATCCTGGTACTATCGTCGCCTCCAGTGAATTCGTGAAATTATCTTTTGGAATGGGATGAAACTTGTGAGGGAGGTTTTTGAGGTTGCCGGTTGTGACCATGACCTTCAATAGTCCCTTGGTGGTCAGGATACCCTGATGACCTAGGTCATCTCCATGAATTGTTTATTAATGCTCTGAAATAAAACCAAATTCGTCTCTCCGGGATTTTTCGGATCGCTGATAACTTTTCTAGAGTTCGGACCAATCACCGAAGCATCCGGTTAACATATCTGTGATATCGACACAAAGAATTAAAAAATACCGTTTGCACTACAATGAAACTTTACTGAATTTTTCGAATCCGAAAAAAGTAATACTGAAATACTTTCTATTTTAATGTCAAAAATGTTATTATCGTAGATCGAATCTAGCACCGGAATCTCATTCAGCGGTAATTTAATGTTTAGGTGGTTAAAAAGATCAGCGAGAAAAGCAAAATTTTAAGATTTTCTTGCATCTTCGCGGTCAGATCATCCAGTTGTACTGACAATGATTTAGAATTCATCTATGCCCATTGTCAACTTCTGAATGCAGTTCTGTGAAGTAACTTTATAGTTTCACTTTCAAATTATGCAAGATCTATATCAAGCAAGGAATGAATGTGAGATCCTACTACCAAGGATTGGTCCCTTGCAATTTCTTCGAGTCTTCTGAACGCAAGGGAAAAATCATACATCATCATTTGTAAATCGTTGACCACAAACGTAGTTTGCGAGGAATCCTTTGTTTTTATCCTTGGGCGTTAGAGTGTTTTCTTCTCTCCCTTGGAGGCTCTTTTTTTTAATGTTCAGGTGGTTAAAAAGATCAGCGAGAAATACTTCTTTTAATAGTCACAAAAATAATTCTCATATTCAGATTTAGCATCTTGCAAGAACATTATCAATTCAACTTCAAGTTACAGAACTCCTGTCAATAACTTTCCTTTATAGCCACCTGATTTCTGTGTGATAATTCTAAACAGCCGAGTTTGCAAGGCTTTACCTTTAATAGGTTCATAACTTTGATAATCCCTTTAACCACTTGATTTCTGAATCAGTAGTTTCAATACAAAGAAAATTAAATACGAAGTTTTTGAAATCAATCACATAGTTTCATTATGGCCTTGTAAAAGGGTCCCGTATTCAAGAAGGTTGGAAAACACTGGTCTACATTGGTGAAGACGTCTTTGACTATAAGTTATAAGATTTTTGTTATTTTTAATCAGTTACTTTGTAAGTCCATGTGAGCTTAGACATTGTCTATGTTTTTTATATAATATTGAACCAACTGAACATATTGTATATTTGAACCAATTAATTAATACTCCTATTTTGTTTCAATCAATCATTACTGTGTCAACTAATATTTTTTTTCATGTCTAGTATAGGAGGTATGTGATGAAGGTAATCAATCCATGGAGATGACCTAGATCATCAGGATATCCTGACCACCAGGTGACTATTGAGGGTCATGGTCATGACCCATATGCTCAAGTGAACCTCCCTAACAGGTTCCATTCCTTTGCAGAAGGTATTTCTGCGAATTCCCTGGAGAGGATGATAGTACCATTATGTTCTGAGCCTCAGGTGCGTCGTAGTTAAAATCTGGCACCGGAATCGTGTTCAGCCACCCGAAAACCCCGCGAGATACGAATTTGATTGCATTTTAGAGCATATTAAAAATCAATCCTGGGAGTTGACCTAGGTCATAGGGTATCCTGAGTACCAGGTGACTATTGAGTATCATAGTCATGACCCATATGCTTAAGAGAACCTCCCTAACAGGTTTCATTCCTTCGTAGAAAGTATTTCTGCTAATTCCCTGGAGACGACGATAGTACCAGGAAGTCCTGAGCCCCAGGTGCGTCGTAGTTCAAATCTTAGACCAAATCGTGTTCAGCGGCCCCAAAAACCCCCGAGTGAGAAATTTTGGCTATATTTGGACATTTTTTCAACATTTTCAATATTATCTCCTGAAAGTGCATTCAAATAGGTGCATTTTCCTCTGTGGAAATGATAAAATGTACATTACAAGAAAAAAAATTGGTAACATTTTTTCCAAATGACTTCCAGAATTGATTTAAAAATTTGTTATCAAAATCGGTTCATTCGATTTTTTTTCGACCTTTTCTGCTTTATTTGAAAACTCGACGACTTTGGTATTATATTATATATTCTAGATTTTTCTGTTTAGGTATGTACTTACGTGCTTCTTAAGACATTCCAATTAGTTCTCAAATATTATATTTAGTAGAGGTGTTATTAAATTTTTTCGTTGTACTATTAAATATATACAGTCACCATTAACAACAAAAGTGAAATTCAATAACTATATATTATAATAATCAAGAAGTCTTTCAAGACTTTTTGATAGTAATCATAAGTTGATCAGTTGTTTAGCTTTTGCAAGGTTCCAAGTTGCAGGGTTTTATGTGCCATTCGTAGTAGTCTGTAGTTATTTCTCTATGTTGATAGTTTTGGAACTTGAACATAGAGTTCAGATTGAGTACATTTTTATCAATGGATTTAATAATTTCTGTATTCTGATTCTGTTCTGTACTGTTAAGTATATTTCTGACAACAAAATGGACGCTCCATTTTGGTGATGAAGCGGATCATGTATAAGTGGTGTGGTTTCAGTATATTTACCTAATTTTTCCTTTATAGTGACATAATACCGATTTTTCATTCGGCAATGGATCCGTCTACATCTGATACTAAAATATGTCAGAATGACATACCGAAAGGAGACTCAGGTATAGTAATCAAAACAGCCGAAATTGCACCTACAAAAAGTAATGAATCAAATGAAAGCAAAGTCAATTCAGTAAACAAAGATTCTGAACCAACACAGAAAGACATTCCTTCGAAGGATTTAGAATCTACTGATAAAGACAACATGTCTCAGATTATGTCTGGTGAACCTAGTGGTGATGAAGATATACCAGCAGATTTCTTTGATGACTTTTCAAATCAAGATTTTATGGATGGTTTAGACATAGTAGATGCTTGGGACGATGAAGATCGTAAGAAAAAACTATCTCAAGATAATGATAGAAAATCAAAAAGAAAGGATAGAAAGAGAAAACCTAGAAGAAGTAAGGACAAGGACCGTTTTAAACGCTCCAGATCCAAAGATAAATCTTCGACGACAGGTAGTAGACAAATTGATAAAAAATATAGATCTAGAGAAAAAATAAGATCAAGGTCTAGAGATAGAAAGGTTGTGAGGTCTGGATCTAAGTTGAAAGGTAATCAAACCAATCCAATTGTGGAGGATATTGAACTAAGACGGGATCCAGAGAAAACTAAGCGTGATATTGAAAGGGACAAAGAAAGATGTGCAAAAACAAAAGAACAAAAACTAATATCTGAAAAGCTGAAAGTAGTTGAAACTGGTTTGGTTCCTCCCGGTATGGAAATGGAAGCAAATCTGAATGATATTAAAGAGCAAGTGAGAGAAAATAAAAGAGTATCAAAACAAGAAGATACAAAAGAGAGTAAAAAAGCCCCAAAACCAGAAGAGGCTAGAGTTGTTGACCGAAGAAAAAGTAAATCCCGTAGTTTGGAATACGGTAAAAGGTATGGTGATTTCCGAGAACGTGAACGAAAGGATTTTAGCAGACATCGTAGTCATAGCAGAGAAGCTGTACGTTTTAGGCCAAGATATACTTCGAGGAGCCCGGTTAGAAAACCAAGTCCGATTTATTATAAGGTTCGAAGTCGTGAAAGAAGCCATGAGGGGAATGGAGTGAGAAATATAGGTAGGATTCGGGAAAGGAGGCACTCGCCTTTTGTATCCAAAAGGAGGCGGACAAGAAGCCCTAGTTTATCAGATCGTGAAATGTGGTTAACAGAAAAACGATTTGCTAGAAGGAGAAGCCGCTCGCCAGAAAGAAAATACTTGACTGGAAAGAAACAAGAAGAAACAATGTCATTTCTTGAAGAGTTGAAAATGAAACTGAACAAGCCTTTAATTTTACCTCCTCAACCTATGCCAATGTCAAACCCTTATACTGTTCAGAACCCTAACACATATATTCCAACTATCTCTGCCACAATGCCGATACCCGCGCCAGTTCCCGCTCCTAATACTCCTCAGTTTTATCCACAATCCAATCAACAATATGATCAACAGTTTTTCATAGGTGAAAATCAAACTGCAAATCATAGTCCTTTTAATCCACAAATGGGGCACCCTATTCCACAATTCCACCGACCTGTGTTGGAGCAACCATTATTGCCGCATGGACAATCAAAACCAATTCCATCACCTACAATTTCGGTTCCTCCTCTGAACTTACTAGGTAATACATTGAATAAGAAAACACCGCAGAAAAATATGTTAAATGTACAAAACAAATCTACACCCAAGGATGATGTAACGAAGGTAAAATTACACTCATTTCTTTGGTTTTATTTAAGATGATTAATTTTTTTGTAGCTTTTCGAGGATAAGAAGATTTCTTTATCAGATTTTCTCAGTATTACAGCAAAACCTGAAGGTGAAGTATTTTTTTTATCCTATCCACTTTTTCTTTCTGATATCAAATTTTATGGAAATCAGATAATTAGTGTTACAAATTAGGTATAGTCCAAGCAATAGACGAGGGCCTAATGTTGAATTTGCAGAAATTAATAACTGGTGAAAAAAAATATAAATGTATAGGAAATTAAATTTAAAAGTGAGTTTCTGTTTCGTGCAACTCGATCCGATATGGCGAACATAACCTAAAAAATTGGCAAAGTTGCAAAAAGCGGTTTTTCCTAAATAAGTAAAAAACTAGCTTGGATCGAAAAAAGTTGAATGAGAAAGTTGTAGGAATCAAATAGATCTATGGATTTGCTCATGATAATTATCGATATCGTTCATACTTTTCGAGTTATATTGACAAAATAGAAAAGAGATTTTTTTTAAAATTGAAAATATTGATAATTTTTCGAGATATATCGATTTTTCAAAAAAAAAAGGCGCTCTCATAAATTAGCTAGATCTTCAGCGGATGGTCCTAGAGTAACGATTCTTCTTAAGAATTGTGCTATGATTTTATTAAAGAAATATAGCGATTTTTTAAATTTTAAGATTTAAAAATGACTTTGAAAAATTGCACCTTTTTTGAACATGCTTTTTCAGATAAGTTTTACAGTTTTTACTTTAGGGAAATGTCTTTGACGGAAATCGATTTTTTTTTCACGAATTACCAAAAACGTTTTTCATCTACGACCTTCTGAACCAGAGATAATTTTTTTATTTCAAAAAAATCTGTAAGACGTAATAAACATTTTACAGAAGTGTACGTTATGGATGTTAATGTTGAATACCTACATATTCAATAAAAAAATACTAGGATATGTTTTATTGATTCATAGTATTAGAAATTGAGTAACAAAGTGAAGCGTACGCGGTTGCCGGAACGTGGGGCGGTGTGGGGGAAACTGATTTCGTGCGTTCAAAGTGGCCTGTGCTTGCAAAAACTTCATCTCGGCTTTTTGATCACGTACAAAAATCGAGATAAACACGAATATCGTATATATTTCCGCCTTAGGAGCAAAATAGACTTGAAATTATTTTTTTTCACATTTCTAATTTATTTCGCCTTTACGTCATTTAAATTATTATTTATCATCAAAACAGTATTTTCCTTGCAATACCTCAAATGTTTTGCTTAGAGAATCATACGGACGTTATTCTTGCGGATTCTCTTTAACAATTATTTAATTATTTCAGTAACATATTAAGGTAAGTTTGAAATTTCGTTATTTACAAAATTATTATAAAATCCTTACAATCAAAGTAGCGGTATACAGCAGTCTCATATTAGTTTTCACAAGTGTCGCATAACAAGCATAACGTTAGTATGATTCACTAAGTAAAAAACGATATTCCCATGATTAAGTACAAAAGGATTTTTGTACGTGATCCAAAAAAGAGGTAGTATTTTTTTTATTGAAAATGTAGGTATTTATTATTAACATCCATTACGTACACTTCTGTAAAATGTTTATTGCGTCTTACAGATTTTTTTGAAATAAAAAAATTATCTCTTGTCCAGAGGGTCGTAGTTTTTTTGGTAGTTCGTGAACAAATGTAAGGAATCGATTTCCGTCAAAGCAATTTCCCTAAAATGAAAATTATAAAACTTACTTCAAAAAAACATGTTCAAAAAAGGTGCAATTTTTGTATCCTTAAAATTCGGAAAATTGCTATATTTAATATCATTATACCACAACTCTTCAAGAAGAAAATAAATAGGACGATCCGCTGAGAAGATCTAGCCAATTTATGAAAGCGCCTTTTTTTCGAAAAATTATCAATATTTTGAATTAAAAAGAAAATCGCTTATCAAGCTTGTCATGGGCTATACGTACAGCAAATAACAAGTATGGAAACATAATAGTTAACGACTTCTCGATATCCTGATTTTTAACGGTTTTTTCAATATAACTCGGAAAAGTATGGAAGATATCGATAATTATCATGGAGCAAATCGATAGATCTATTTGATTCCTACAACTTTCTCATCTAACTTTTTTCGATCCGAGCTTATAGTTTTTTACTCATTTGGGAAAAACCGCTTTTTGCAACTTCGCCATTTCGGATCGAGTTGCATGAAACAGAAACTCACCTTTTCGGCACGCACTTCTGTATATTGCTTGGACTAGTAGTGACTACTGCACTGTTGGACCATCTTAGAAAGTTTTCTTCATCCTCGGTCCTACCACATAATAGATGATATACTGAATTTATTGTTGTACCTGCACCGGCGATAATAGCCTAGACGGTAAGACCCCGGCTCAATATATTTTCGCGTCCACTAGCGTTGCTTCAAAACTCCAAGCGCTCAGGTCATCGCAGGTTCGTTTGTATTGACAGGTCAGTTTTTAATTTTTTTTTATATTTTTGGGAATACTAGGTGGTTGAACACATAATAAAAAGCTATTTCCTATTAATAATTAAGTCCTTATTCTGTTGCTGGACCGAACAAGAACAAATTTTTGCTGCACGTCGGACCGTGCAGTGGTCGCTCCCTAAAAATTATATTTCCTCTGCCCAAATAATTGCAGAAGTTTTATTTTCTAGCTGTTTCAAGTGATTTAATTCTCAAGTATTCATGTTTTCTATTTTCGATTGAAATTCATACTAATTTGGTTTTTTTGGGAAATCGTGTTAGTTTCCTTTTCTGTGATATATCATCTAAAGATGAATTTTCATGAAGGCAAGGAACCCATCTGAGCAATCATTATTCAGATTTGTACATAAGTTCAGAAAACAATTTCTTATTAAATATTCCTAATCTCTGACTATTTCCATTTATAGCAGGCATTAGAGTATTATAAAAAAATTTGTCCATGTTGAAACATTCAATCGTGGACATGACTGATTTAACCAGTTTTAGAACCACATGAGCTGCCCTATTTGGAGGGGAACATTTATTTTCTTTTTGTTGTGGATGTTGATCATCAAACAAAAAATTCGTTAATTTTAATTGCTGTTTTCTTTCCTATTTTCGCATTGAACGCTTTTGCTTCTCTTGACAATGTTAAATAATACTGAAATTTTGTATTGAATTTCCTGAAAAATATGTTTTCAATCAATGGAATATCTTGTTATTGGATATTGCCGATTTACGATGTTTTATATCTGTTTCTATACTTTTTAAATTACTAGGGGAATTACATGATCTTTCATTATTTAAAAAAATATGTGGCAATTTTGAAACATATTCAATCATGGGCATCACTGAGTTAACCAGCTTTAGAACCATATGAGCAAATCTATTTGAACTGGAAAATGTATTTCCTTTTGTTATGGATGTTGATTACTATTTTCGTCAATTTTAGTTTGTTTTCTTTCCGATTTTCACTTTGCATTTCTAACGCTTTTGCTTCTCTTGACAATACTATATAATACTGAAATTTTGTATTGAATTTCCTGAAAAATATATTATTCAATCAAAGAAACATCTTGCTATTCTATATTGCCGATTTACGGTGTTTTATATCCGTTGCTATACTTTTCAACTTGTGTACATGGAATTACTTTGAGATTAAGACAATTTTTGGTGCTAGCAATTTATGAAGTTAATAGTAAGATCTTGGATCATTACCCTCAATTATTGAATTTTAATTGTTACTGCATTAGAGCTCGTGGCGACATATTTCAGATTTCCACCCTTTCACTGTTTATGAATCAAGCCACATAGGTTACACAGAATTTCAGATTTGACGCAAGCTTGACAGTAATATTGAATTGCTCATGATAAACTTCAGACAATATAGCAACAAATTTTAGAAATAATTTTTTCCAACTGAATTTATTTTTTTGGGTTCGTTTATATTTTTCAATGCTAACTACAAATATGAGTTTTAAATAATTAATAATTGGAGTAGACTTCCAAGATATTAACTCTATGTTTTTCCATGTAGTTCATTCATCCAGCCCAGCTCATTTACAAAAGAAGATTCAGGGTAAGTTGTCATCATTTTTTTAAAACCTAATCTTAGTATTATTTTGTATTATGAACTGTTTCTTAGTTACTTAGGAAAAAACCTTTATAGATAATTACTCTGCAGAAATAAACTTTACCATCCTTCTATACTTTTTGTTAATTTAAGAAGTAAATGTCAGTTTGATTGAAAGAGTTTTGTATGTAAAATGATTACAGTGTTATCAAGATGCCAAGATACTCTGAAGGAGCTCGGTGGTGATAAGAAATTTGGTGGAAAACTATCCCTGAAATCCCTGCTGAAAAAGCTGCCCCAGACTGTAACCCAGGCAAACTGTTCTCCTCTGCAGAAGCAAGGACCTGTTCGTTTCAATTATTCCACACCTCAGAATCAAGAAGAAAGGGGACAGTTTCATGGAGCATTAAATAGAATTCTTGTGAAGGTTGGTGTATTATCAGAAGTGGTGGATTTAGACTTACATGAAGATGAGCCCGATAAAGTTATTCCTAGTGCGCCCGAACCACCTAAAATCGGTAATCAGAAACGAAAACCGCGCAAACCTGTACAAGATTCACTGTTCGGAACGAAGGTATTAATGAAAATGACACAAACGGATCCTGACACTTGTAGAATGTGTGAAAAACGCAATTCCGTAAGTCAGGTATCCAAAGGAGTACAATGTGATTTTGGTGACCCGGTATCGATCGGGGTCCAAGTTACTGAATCGGATCTGAATAATCGCGTAATTTCGAAAAATCAATCGCTGGCCTATCTCACTCCGGCACAATTACTGGGTAAGGAAGACTCGATGAAGATGGATAAACCTGGGGGTGTGTTCACGAAAGCAAGATACGAAGATGACAGGAGTTTCCGAAATTCCGAATACAGGGGTCCGTACGAAAGGGCGGCTGCTGAACGTTTCAACGAACCAGTGGACCATCGTCGATTGGCATTCAATCCATCTTCAGGACTATTGGGATCTACACCTCCTGATTTGTTTCATGGTAGACTGGGGCCAAATGTACCTAGATTCTCCAGTACAAATTTTAATGAACCATCATTTAATGCACAGTTTACAATGAACAGATTTGGTTTTAGACACTAGAGTTAATGTATAATTATGCATAAAACTTTCGAATTTAATTGATGTATTGGTTTCTGTATCCTATTGTTGGATTTAGTAGGAAATCTGTTTTCTGTTTTGTCTTTCAAAGAGTTTTTCCATCATACATAATTTGAAGTGCATTTGTAAATATTTTATAATATACTTTCATTATTGGCACAAATAAATATTGATTGGAAACAGCGTTTTTATTTCACAACAGAAGCTCGTAATTAGTTTCTTGAATACTTGAACCTTTAAAAATACGTTGACGGGATTCTAATGAGACAAATTTGGAGGGACTCTGACAAAAAATTATATTGCGTAACATGAAATGGAAACTCATCAATAACGTTACGGGGATTGTGCAACATCATCAAATGAATGTACCCTTGGTGTTTGGATACATTCAGTTGGTGTTATGGAAAGGAATTCATATTTCTTAATCATAACTACAAACCACCACCACTAGCCTAAACTAACCCAGTTTCTTTTGAATCTGAAACAAAAAACATAAATTCGAATTTGTGGTATAAACTTAGCTTTCCATTCGGAATATTTAGTCGCACCATAAAACTATAGAAAGGTTAATATTCATTAACTATAAATGAAAAAGTAACTTCAACATCTATGAAAAATCTTGGCTTCCGGATCGATTCCGTGACTCAGGATATTACCTTCCCAACATTTGGAAACCCATCCTCGAAAATTCCACTTCGCACACGAGCACACAACGGAAGGGTCAAGTGCCAGAACGGAGTTAACCACCGGAATAAAGGCAGTGAACTGTTGTAGCGTGAAGGTTTTTTTCCTACAATGAATAGCGCTATAGAAACCAGAAAAATCGTCTCAGTTCAAGTCTCAAGTCTGCACTAAAGATACCACCTGTAATGGTTGGGGCCAAGATTTTTCAAGATTAACTATCCGCGAAAGTACTATTCAAGATATTCAACATCTATTCTAGAATGTGTGCCACAATGAAATGCGCGCAATGGCAAAGGTAAAACACAGTAAATACCTGATACATTCATTGTTTTGTATTTCTATATTTTGGGATAATATGAATATTTCCTTTACTGTTGTAAAAAGAACTAATCTAGTGAATTTCATTTAATTGTTATGATTGAAAATGGTTAGTTTTTGTATTTCTTTTCAGATATTGACCAGCACGGTGGGTTGAAATTTTTCTTTTCTATAACAAACTTTCAAAATTAATTTACATCAAATAAAGGCCAAATGCATAGGGACATCATTGAAATGGTTTTTCTTATAAAAAAAAATGATTTTGAGGCAAATCTAGATAGGAATTGATTAGGAGACATGCTTGAACTAGTGTTACTTTGAAATTTCGGTTGTATTTTTAAAACCTCTCCTTAGTTTCTTCTCCCACCACGTTGTAGCATGGATCCATGGATACTACATCTATCCATGCTTGAAATATCAAATTTCCACTCGTTTTGTCATTGCGTGAACGGCAACACTGGTATTCAATTTATTCCGACTTAATAAACTGTTGGAGAGTACAGTATACATGGAACGTCTTGATGGAAAGTGATTTCAAGTGGGGAATTTTACATCATGGAGAGAAGAGAAGAGAAAGTGATCTAAACCTTAACTGTCAGTATAAATAACTGACAATAAAATGAACGTAACAATTATTATTCTGCAGATGTAGAAAATAATGTAATATTTCGGGCGATGGAGGTGATTTCACACATCAATTTTTGCGTCTTTACCGAACTTTACTATCTATCTATACTTGAGAAATAACCCTCTAATTATTTATTTTTCGCTGTGATGATCCCATATTAGATAATAAATTAAGTGTGGTAAAGGGTTGAGGAAAGGAGCAAACAGGTAAAACTAATTCGACAGTGTTGATGGGATAAAAACTATGACATCTAAGAACGGAAAATTGCTTCCTCGGTAAAACTAACATTTATAACAAAACTATTTAAAAATAATATGTTCTCATTATTTTTCAATCATTCCAAGCTTATATTTCTTGTAAATATTGACATTCTTAGTACTTATCACACAACCAATAGAGCATATTTCATCAAACCGTGCTTATAGGACTTGTGAGTAACTATTTTGCTATTTTACTAACCAATTTTGGGTGTGGTCAATGCAAGACATGATTCATCAGTTGAGAAATAAATTAAAATCTCTTGTAGGTTTCTGGCTAATGACTACGGTAAGGTTTTCTAGTCTAGATCGATCATTAACTTTACAAACATATGTAGTTACATTTTAATTTTTACTAACGTTGCGTTGGTAAAGGTTCATTGTAATTGATAACCAGATTATGTCCAATTAATTAATTTTTCCTCATGAATTGAAAGGTGGAATTGCGAATTTTTTTCTCCTATAGATCTGGGTGGAGTTATTGTTCCAGTGGGCGGTTCACTCATCTGGAGGATATGACTTGCATTGGAGAATAATTTGGTCCAATCCACGATTCATTTTCTGAAATTGATAGGAAACGAATCTATTTTAAATCAACTACAAAATTGACCACATGCAGGTAAGTCGACATTGTAGCTGGTACTCGCTCGAAAAATGGAATGGTTAGGAAATCGTTAATTGATAAAGCCGGCCCCAAACATGCAGTTTTCGACGAATTGCGATTATTTGCCATTCGGCGAACAAATTGGCAAATATTTGTTTACTTGCGAGCACGGCTATACACATGTGGCGTAGATGCCAAATCTTTGATTCGACATGAGAGAATGGCGACTATCAGTCAAAAAGTGAAGTCAAGTGAACGAATATTTGCTTTGCAGTCGATAGATAAAACATTCGGCATCTAGACTGCATATGTGTATAGCCATGCCCATAAAATAAATATTTGCCAAGCTGCTCGCAGAATGGCAAACAATCGCGATTCGCAGAATACCGCATGTCTGCCCGGCTTAAATGGTTGATGTGTTTTCTCATCCTATTCCACATATTCCTCATTTAATATGGTACACAAACAAGAGGATAAAGACTCCATTGACTTCAACAACTTTCTTGGCCGGCTTATCCACCAATAAGGAAATCTTCCGAAAATGTGATCACAATCGTCAGGATGCAAAGACGACTACTCTATTCCCCATCATCTATTCGACGATTTAATTTTTAGAAAGAGATATGACCGTTTTTTTTGTTGCTACCTTTCCTACGCCGTTATAATAATTCCTACGTTTCGGCTATTACGTGTAAATTCATTACAAACTGAAGAATGCATTGCAAATTTACTCAAAATAATATAAAATTCTATCGTTTAACCCTTTATTATGTGATAGGAAATTTTACCATGTTGATACCACTTTTATTTGTAAGTTTCGTTACTCGAGATTTCAAATTATTATCTTCAGACGGTATTTAAATACATACCTACTCTAGTAACGGAAGTTACAAATGAAAATGATATCAACTAAGTAATGTTTAATTTTACAATGTGGATATAATAATATATTGTAACAGTGAATTCACAATTTGTTATCTTCAGTGCTGCGTCTTGAATCGACCAGGCCCGTTTCTTGTATAATACCGGGACATTTGGAAATCTTCACAGCTAATATTGCATATTATGACGCTGCAAGATTTTATTTTTGAAGTGTGTTTCTCGCGGTTTATCTGTGAATTTGTCTATAGTACTTGTACTTGATTTTATGAACGGCAATTTGACAGATAAGATATTTAAGCGCTGAAGTTGCAAACATGAATTCTCAATTAGGTTTTCATTAGCCGTTGTAAGTTCAATCAATGTTTTAATGCGTGTCATGACCAGCATTAAACTCCAGAGTACCCCTATTCCAAAGTTAATATCCCACAGAATTGCTTAGAAAAATAAATGGACTAGGTGACAGAGGTGTTCGATATCCTAACCTTTGCTGCTTGAAATCAATATCCAGATCGAAAAACAATCGCTCATGTCAAGACTACAGTACACACTTTTTTTACCACAACTAACAATATAAATTTAAACAATTTAAAACAACTAACTGTGACGTTGGCTGACCTATTCGTAATTCAAAACTATTAAAACGGCAATCGTACAGGACCGTCGAAGGGGGGCGAATCGTCCTTGGTTCGTGAATTTTGAGGAGGGCCCGAAATTCGAAACGTTAGAAAATTTTTATTCTTTTACAACCACAAATTGCTTCTTTTAATGATTTATAAGATACATATTTCAGAACCAAATCTTAATTAGAATAACGAATACCTATATTATTAGTGGAACAAGAAGAAATTATTTCCAATGAATAATGTGCAATCATATGTTATGTGTTGCGTGATCTACATTAACGAATAAAGTGTATCCATTTTGTACCATGTTTGTATAAGGCCAGTGATCTTAGCTTATATACTACCATGTGGGAAGGATACAAATAACTATAAATAAATACCAGCGCCTAAAAGCATAAAACGTGTGATCATGTTATTCTCGTTTGAATTCTTGGTTTATTGCTTTAATAAATTATTTTCATGGACCAATTGTTAAAGCTTCATTTCTCATACTCTGGAACAGTTGAGAACCGAAGAGCGAGTGAATACCAGACTAACTGCAGCGATTACTCTACCGTCGTAGAAAAAATTCACCACTTGGGACAAAAATATATCAAAAGGAAGAAATCATCGGATTAAGATTTAAAAAAATTCTAAATCATAATTAACGCCACCTGAACTTAAAATCCCTTAGCGAACCATTACACGATGGAATGTAACTAGCGTGTGATGCAAGTGAACTGATATAAATTTATCTAATTAACTTCTGTATTGGACACGCCTGTTTTGTGTTGTTATGTGCATGAAAACTATAACCCTTGCCTTTTCACTGATTTTATCTTGTATTAGTATGTTGATTGTTGGCGATAACAATAGGTGTTGCATAAGGAACAAATTCCTGAAGTAGTACATCGAGCTCCAAAAATATATACAAAAATCATTCCTTTAACTTAGTCCCGGATTTAAAAAGTTAATAAAATCAAATTTCAACGCCCTAACTGGATCCGTTTCGAACGCAAATTCAAGTAATATGCAAAAATCAATAATTACTAACAGGTTTATCGTCAAAAAGTCGATGAAACATTAACAACGACATAACAAGTAGTGATGAGCAAGACGAAGATCATAGCAGTCTTGGTCTTGTTTTTGTGGGTATCTTTGTCTTGTTAAATTGGATCTGGGTCATGCGAGACATGTCATTTGATGGAAGAAAGTCAAATAAGATAAAAAAATTTCTTTATTGTGAACACTAGCACGAATTGAAAAAATGGCTAGTTTTACTAAGAAGGAATGTATATCTTTCAACCCAGCAGATATACCGATGAAAATTCAAGTGAGGCGGCAATACAGTTTCCTTTAATGGAATACATATTTTTTTACAATTCATTCTGAATAATAAAATCTAAATTTCATAAATAAAAGTGTGTACTCACTAATTCAATTATATACTTATTTTTATTCTTAAAAAGAGGTAATACTCAGTTTGTCGTATGTAAAAATGTTTGTGCTATAAATATTTATAATACCACATAGAAAGTAAAAATACAATTGTTCGACATAAAATACTTGATAACATAAAATTCCCCTCAATACCAATTATTCAATCCTAGCAATGTATTTCCCCACATTCAAACAGAAACCCCATTTGTTACTTGTATCTTATTTTGACTATTAAGATCTTTCATATTTATCCATACATTAGTATCGTTTTGGAGATTACAAGCTAGTTGTTGAAACTACAGTCACGTTAGTTTTTCTAAAATATAAATGATAAAAACAAAGTAAAAAGTGTTTTATTATATCAATATGATAAATTATCACAAAGTAACGGCTTCGACCATCGATTTGTATAAAATTGTTTTCTGCCGTTGCATTGAAACTGATGCTCTTGAAAAAACTTTTTACCAGGAATGGAAGATGCCATAGATAAAATCGCGAGCCATTTTTCCCAAAACAGGAAATCGTAAATCGTGTCGCTTCCACAAATATAGGATGTCGTCGGTGTTCGACTGGATTAAATATTAATTCCCTTTTGGAATTTTGGGAAGGCCGATATCTAGGTGGAGTTTATATAAAGTGTTATAATCTATGAGATCTTCATCACTTTGGCTGTCTTGATATTAACATGATATTTGTAGGTGACTATAGCATTGGCTCTTTTGAAAAATACTCTGTATTGAATGATACAACGACATGAGGTAAAGAAACAGTTTTCTCTACCGCTTCATAAGATTTATGAATTAAGCTAAAATTGACTTTTTTCAAAATACACCAATCTTTCTCAATTATTTGGAATAGAGTTGACTGGTATAATGTTGCAATGTTTCAATCCCATTTTTTTAATTTCAGAGCTACTTAAATCATGTCAAGTGGAAGTACAATTATTGTCCTACTTCACTAGATATGATTGACAACTGGATTATTTAGAATTTCACTTCTGCTGAAAAATGGATTTTCATTATAGTTGTAGCTGAAATATCGATTTCTCGTACGCAATTTTGGTCCATGGCTTCTTCACCTTCTCTGTTTCTACGTCACTTGCATCACTGTTATTAGTCTTCAATAGATACCTAAATTTGAAATAGCAGCCAACAAAAATGCTGATTTTCAACGTCAAAAATTTGAAGTATTTTTTTAAGTTCCCTCAAATATGTTAGCGGAAACATGGTGTACAGTAATACCTTGATTTTTATTTTTTGAGTTGGACTGCACTAAACAATTATTATTTTAGAAAATGTGTGCAATGAATAATTATGCCTTACAAGCTTTGATTATCTATGAGTATCTCATCCATCAATTGATAAATATTTTTTTTTACGAACATTTTTGCAGATTATCTTTTGCACAAGCTTGACGTTTTATAAATCGCTACTTTATTTGTTGATGAAGACTGAATCTACCTGAAAATTTTACACCTTGACAAATTAACTCATCATGAGAAAAATGATAAGGCAGGTGTTTTTCACAAATTCAATCGACTGATGTGACTGTTTGACTATTTTCTGCAATTTCGGTGATTAGGTCTTGGTTTTTACTCTTGACATTGATCTTGGAACAAACCCAAGAGTGATTTGGCTTACCACTAGCACAAAGCCACTATAATTTATAGACCCGAAGAAATATTATGTAGCTGAGATACCAATAAGTTGTCCAAGGTATCATCATCTCTTTATAACAAGTGAAAAGACATTTCAGGAAACATGCTGTCACAAATTGTCTGGAAAATAGCTCAAACCAGGACACTTAGAGCATAACCCTAGCTAGCCATCAACACTGACGCAACCTATTAAAAATGTGCAGATATATTTCCGTGAACAGTGGAATATAGAGGGGCTGGAAATACTTTTATTTCTCTACAGGTACTCAAGAATTCACATTAAGTATCAAAAAGATATTTTTTATGTGTAAGTAAATATTCAGTCCTTAACTAGTTCATTTAGTTCTAAAACTAAAAAGCTTCCAATATACAAGTATTTCGTTGGTCATATTATATAGTCCAAGGGCAAGGGATATGACAAGTGGACCGACTATGGATTCACAGCTCCTTGAACCTCGAATAGGCATCACCATTAGTATCACGGATATACGAACCCTGAAATGGGCCTAAGGACCACATTCACCAAATTTTCGCAGTCAACAAGTCAGACCATTTTTGGTCAAATTTTGGACCTCCGTCATTTAAAAAATGTCCCTTTAGTTATGGTCTCTATACAACCCAACGATATATTTACCCCAATTTTTACGTTGTCAACGAATCGGCCCAATATCCGCAACTTTGTGCATAGACCCCCTTAGATGTCCCACTCTCAGTGGGAAGGGGGAAAGCATGTAGTTCCTCATTTTTTCACCGCTCTGACGAACGCATCAATAAATGCAAAACACCTCAATGCTGATGAGATGCGAACCGGTGACCATCGAATAGTAGGAAGGAGCCTATAATGTAATTCATAGCGATCGCCACGCACATGTAAAAAATGTTGGAACTCTAAATGATGGTTTTCCATTTCCACCGAGAGAAACGTGTTTTGTGGCTGTCATTGGGGAGTGGGCGTCCATTTGAGTGTTCCCGACTATCCTATTTGTGATAGTGAGGGTGAAATCTATTCGAGGGTCAAGGGGCCGCGAATCTACAGTTTGTTCAGTTTTAGCATTGCGGCTATTGGTCTAATAGCTTATGCTCATTGTTCTAAGTAGGATGGAAAGCGAATTTCATATGATCGAATTACAAACTTTTAAAGGCAAACGTAGTTATAAAAGATTGCACAATGTGCTGCTAACTCACGTTGAAATATTGTAGACATCTTGCTCTTACCTCGTGTTGAATGACGTAGAGACACCTACGAACATTGAAGAAAATACGTAACAATTAATTAGTATAATGTCTTTTATAGCTAGTAATGTTCGATTGATTTGATTTAATCGTCTTCTGGTTTATATAGTTGCTTAGTGGCGTAATTATGGTAGCAGAATGCAGATACACTAGTATCTCAAATATATATGGTGTATCCGTATGATTTTTAGTGGATAATGGCGATTGTTTCTTATTTATAGTGTATCTGTGCAGGCCTGGAACCCTACATACATCAGTGTTTTGAGGTAGCTAGCTAGACATTACATAATTGTCGGTAGCATGAGCTGCTTCTATAGTTGCTACAAATTTCAAATTTTACGTATAACATTGATTTCTAATTGATATTTTCAAGCAATATAAGAATGATAATTCTTGATACGGGATCAAAAAGATAACGATGGCTTATACAGGCCAAAGGCTTGCCCTCAGGGAACTGTTTATTCATTCAATAAAGCCGCTGATTATATTTTTTAATAATTAATAAAAGTTTCAGTTTACTGGTAAGATAAATTAACACTGAATATAGCTATAATTATCGCTAGTTTATTTTTTATTCTATAACCTTTTAATTGTTGTTCTTTAAATGCAATTTGGATCAGGACATATTTTCTTGGTTTACAAGGATTAATCTAATTTTCTCAGAAACGCTTTCTATAATTATTCAACATGCAGTTCATGAAACAAATGAAGAAAATGTAACTGCAGTAACGCATTGACATACATAACAACACTAGTGCACATTATTAAATGCCATTTTTAGTTCATTTTGGATAAGATACATCAGAAGGAGTGGACTCAGGCTACCGAAAGATCAACAAGTGGTTCATATCGATCTATTAATCTTTCATCACGAGGGGCACATGGTATGTAGTGAATTAAAACAAATGTGACAAAGCCTGTTTCTGTGCTACTTAATCAACAAATTAACAGAAATTAATTTTCTCTTCATATATTTAAATAGATTCCACATCAGATTTCTTCTCCCTCCCACCATTTAACCATCTTGTGTACCTATGTGTTTATCTTAAGACGTCCATCAAATTTTTAATATCCAAAAATGTAGTGCGTTTAATATCAAATTAATTGCAGTTGATATTTGATTAATAAAAGTAGATACATTTCCTGAAAGATTTAGAGATGATGTTAGCTAATAATAAAATAAATGTTTCTATTGTTGTATATAACGAACGTTCGTGGATATCGGTTCAACAAATTACGTTGAATTAAATAAATAACCGCAGCTCTATATGCGTTCTGTCCGAGACATTAATTCAGTTCCTTTTATATTTTTCTTTTTGCAGATTCGACTGTATCATCATGAATCAGAATGTTACCCATGAAGATGTTTTATTTTGCAGAATACTTTTTTACCTGAATAATTAATTGTTCTAGGAATTATCATCCCATGTTATTATAAACTATAACTTTTTCTGAAGATGCAATTGTGTGATGAAACGTTTCTAATGTAATATAATGGTATTAAAGTGTGATAATTTATTGTTTCATTCACAATTCATTATTCAACTCCAATTTATCCATCCTGTTGGCTTTGATTTATGAAATATATTATGAAAAAGTAATCCTTCGGTATGATTGTTACTTCAAAGGCATGCCTGAAGTACTACAGCTTTCGACAGTAGCAAACCAAACGATTTGCCTCCATACACGTATTATAGTCAACAGCTGTTATTTTGTGACTAACTATCTGATATACCTACCCGGCGTTTCCTGGAATACAGAATCGGAATATATTTTTATTTTACCCGTTTTGGGTAAAACTTAAACAGCATCAAAAGTACCACTACTATTCATCGTTTCGCGGCTCCCAATGTAATCTCGGTCGTCTCATTTGTAAACTGTCTTTAGAAGTGTCACTATTCAACGGATGATTTTGAATTCATGTCCCACATCAGGAACAGCTACTGCCCTATTTGTAAACTTTAATAATCCATAAATAACTATCTGCTAATACAAGTAGAAACAGTTAAGTTCCCCAAGTTTCAAGACAATGCACATTTTTAATTAATAGAAACAGGTGAAGACGTGGAAAGACGTAAAATTATATTCTATGTCATGTGAAACTTGATTTGAATTGATAATGTTGTCGTCACACTCCTACCACTCACTGTCAGATAAAATTTCAGTAATTTTGAAAGGTCTAATATTGACCTTTAAGCATTAGGAAATAAGAGATAGAATAAGCTTGTTCTTTTCTCTTCACTTTTGTTCAATTTCTTTTATACAACATACATTATTTGAGATTTCCCAATGCAACGGTGATGTAAATTATATTAATCTACGAAAGAGAAAGGTGAGGTTATGATGCCACATTATTGACAGGGATATCCATGTTATGGGGTGATCTGTCAGGGCAATGTATCGAATGTCTGTCATATTAACGTTACCTGTCTTGTATCGGGTTCTGTGTGATGTGACAGTCTGAACTGTGATAATTATCCATAAAAACTTTACTTGATCATACTAGTTATCAAAAACGTCACAATATATTGAATCCCTTTTACCCATTGGGAATGAATTCGTTCTTAGTGAGTGATCACATCATATAAAGCACCTATACCTACCAAATTTCAAGTAGGTCGGCTTCATATATACTACGTTTCGGAGATAAGTGAGTGAGCGTTATTTCCTTTTCACATTAACTAGATAGCTGTGTTGTCTGTGCTACGGTATACTGTTTTAAGTAACGGATAAGGGGGAAGAAATAGTTTTTCCGCAATCTGATTTAAACTTTCCTCTTCCTCTTCTTTGACAACCAAGTGTGTCAATTTTCATCAAGATCAGAATAAAACGGTAGGTAGAGTTGTATAAAAAACTTTCTTTTTAGATAGTATTGATAATCAAACATCTTAGCCCTTATGAAATGAGACTGAAGGTTTTTGGAAAATTTTGGAAGGCCAGTAATTAATGAGTTTATGTAGTTGGGACCGGTAGTTTAAAGTGCAAGTCCAGTCCTGCTTAAAAACTTACCGTCTTATGGGATCTGCTGTCTAAATGCATTGCTTTGCTGATTCATTAGAGCATTTTGATCCAAATTTTCATATTATAGTCATTAATCAAAACTCAGCACCTCAATGTATTGTTCAACACTCTGAATCGCCATAATAACCTAGCTATTTAACAATTTTGCCGTCATTATTTGCTTAATTGTGTAGTTTCTGTGTAGGTAATAGCTATGGTTTAAAATTCCCATCATCATTCGACTTCGCCGCAGTTTACTCAATAATAAAGCAAAACAACCAAGAAGCCATAAGTTGATCTACACGTGTACTTATTGCTATTAAATTAAAATCACTAGGAAGTAGGAATTCTCTCTGACGCGGTAAAGAGATTTGGAGTGCAATAACGCGCAAACTCCCTTGGTTTGCGGATCGTAAGCACCGCCACCGTCTGTCTCTGCATGCTCGCGCTGCGCCCAGTAAAAGAAGAGATGCCATGTTGCTAGTTTTGCAGGGTGTAACACGATCGTTTCTCGCGCATATTTGGCATTTAAACTGATATCGTGTGTGTTTGTTTAGTGCTTAAGTGCGATTTTCCGCAGTGTTCGCTACTCGACTCATAAATGTGCTCATAGTCGGTGTTAACGTCGGTTATTTAACACACGTGGATATACACATCAGTAACAACCGCAGGTGAATAACTTTATGTTAGTGTGAAGGGACCTATGGTTTATTGCTAATTGCGAGATATAAGTAAAACAACGTGAACTGGTGCTTGCTGGAAAGTGAAGTGTTAATATTATTTGACCAGCGTGTATTGCACGCACATTTGTTGTTATTTTGCTTGTGTGCTTTTGACCCGAGCGAGTATCGAAGCAGTGTCTTCGTGTTCGAGCAGCGCGGTAGAGTCCATTGTCTAGACGAGGGGTGTATACATATCCTTGTCTTGTTTCTTACTCTGTTTTGGCTTATACAACCTAGTGGATTTAGTTTTCCAATTTAAAACACAATGGAATCATCAAGAACTACCAGTAAGCGATCTCGGACCAGGTGTCAACATGCCCATAACAACCTGTAATTTGGCCGGGCAATATTTTGCTTGTCGCTAACTGTTTGTTGTGGCTCTGTCTCTGTCTGGCGCAGGGCGGAAGTGGCAGTGTCTGTGGAAGCATCAGCATCTGCTTTGGCCTTGGAACGGCATCGCGAGGTTACTGGCCCCGAACACGCTGGATTGTTTACCCGGTGACAGCATGGTAGGCGGCTGTTTGTGAGGTGTTGTATGCCCCAGTGGCTACCGACCCTCTGTCTATGGTATCCCCTGAGCCTATGGCGTGGCATAAACACGATCATCTTATGTTAATGGACAAAAATAAGCAAAAAAGTAAGTACACTCTAATGGCGGATCTTGTTATTTTAGCAATATGTAGGTACATTATTGGATCACCAATTTTTCATAACTACTGAGTGTGCTTCCAAAATTTGAAAAACTAGCATGTTATAAGTACCATAAATAGTAATATTTGTCACGGAGATGAAAACAAAAGTCAAACGACATTTATTTTCTAATCTGCATAGGGTAGGGTTTTTAGTCTCAGTTTGATCTTAGATGTAGTACAGGAAATTAAATTTTGTTTCCAAATCTTTCCTGATGATCAAATTATAAATACAGCTTAATATCAAATTTAGGTGTTACAGAGGAACAGACAATCATGCCAGATGTACTGTTAAGCGTTACTAAATTCAGTCCCGTATTAAAACGGCGCGGTAATTAAAATAAGTCAGTTCGAGTTAGGATATTTGTCACAGCTTACAGGCGTGGTCACGGTGGATTAACATAGAGAGGGGCAGAATATCATATTTGGTGGTTTTCAACCCCTTTAATGCAAAAATAATAATAATAGTTTATACTGATATACACCTACCTACTTATTAAAATTATTATAAAGAACTGACGGGCTATTTTGCTATGGAAATAGTGTTTCGTATCAATATCAGTCATTGTAGGTAACAGGATGTGCATTTTTGTAAATTTTAGTTTACACTTGTTGAAGGTATGAACATTTTGTGTTTGGTTAGTTAAAATATCGGTTACTCAAAATTCTTTGCTCAGTTTATTGCTGTGGAACTATTAATGGCAGAAATTGAACATATGAAACTGTATGGAAAACCTTTGATATTGATATCAATTAAATGACGAGCTGTAGACAATCCACCAAAGTCGCAGACAGTCAGACCTGTTAATTTGAATCGGCAGGTGGGTTTCATGCAAGATTACGTCACATTTTTTATTATGTTTTATTCGGTTTTATTATGCTTATAAGGCTACCAAATCTAATTGTTATATATTATAATTATGTACTAAACTCGATTGCGCTTTTATTCCCTAGGATTTGAAGCTGCATACCTTATCATATCATATTTGAATTCATAGAAGGATGACATTTATATGTTTACAATGAGATTTAAATACTAGATAGGTCAACATCAAAGTGAATTTCAAACGTTCAGCTGAAAAGAGAATGAAAAATAACGTTTTACAGGTAATGCCTCCGAGAAGGTGTCCGTCAAAATCGGGGTTAAAGTAAATAAGCTAGCATTCGAAGAGATCAGACGTGGAATTAGAAATAACATGAAGCAGTCCTGGTTGTCACCGAGACAGGACAGCCACATATTTTTAATCTCGAAAATACAGTCGTGGAGTCGAGGATAGACTTTTCCGAGGACTTTTTCATTATGATTAGAAGTCTGGGAAATACCCGGGGAAATAGACTCATTCTAATCACTTTGCTACTCCAGACCAGTTGCAATAGCTAGCGATAAATTGAAACATGCTAACAATGTACAATTTTAAAAATAGCTTTCCTTGAACATGTATTGTATTCTCTGCTTGATTAATTTTCGAGTATACATCTTCAGTTTGCACAAATTTAGTCGTGTTTTCGTTTGATTTTGTTTATATTTCATTATACGTTTGTGTTTTGCATATACCAATAAGTTCAGCATGTCTATAAATTTAGCGGAGCAAGGTGAACAAAGCTTGTTTGTGCTCGCTTGAAAAAAAAATATAACATGCTCTGCTAATTCAAACAAAATTTAGCTGAGCAAGATGGCAGATTATATTTTTTCCGGGAGAGCACCCTTCTCTAAAAAATAGGACATGTTCTGCCAGCTTAACAAAAAGTTAAGATGGCAAACAAATTTTATGTAAATTCTTATGAAATGGGTAACATTAACACATATGTCAACTATATTCCCGCCTTCACGTACATTTCGGTCTCACGACCATCATTAGAAGACCTTTGAAAACTAATTCACATCAATTAAAGAGCGGGATTTCTTGAATTAATTGTCTTTATCGCATTCATTTCAATTAAAAATGTCTACGTCGCAAAAACGAACGAAACACGAGTAAGTAATTGAAATTGTAACACATTAATATGTAAAATATAGAATATGTACTAGAAATCCACTAAACAGTAATGATTCTGTAGTTGAAGACGACGTAACTCGAGGACGGGGCAAAACGTTTTGATAACAAAAATTCATTTGCGCCAAATAGGTACAATGTCAACAGATGTGTTTAAAATTGTACGACTAGTATAGAAAAGGTCTTTGCTGTATCAATATTACTGATTTATTGAATCAGCTTTCTACATAAAATTTACACAATTTGAAACATTATAATGAAGTGAGTAGAAATTTGCAAGTGAATTTGGTTAATTAACTTTGACTCAATAATTGTACATCGGTTCTCTGATTCATAACATTTGCTATTTCTCTCCGAGATCTCCGGAGTGTATGGTATGTCATGAAATTATCTTCATTACCGTTTGTATTACTTATATATGATGTACCCTTGGATGTACCATTATAGATTGTGTTTATTCTTTTTTGAGTTCTTTCTTTAATGATTGGGCTAAAAAAATATTTTCTGGGTAGACATTCATTTCCGGTGAATTACGAACTTTCAGTGAATCAAATTAGGTATTAAGTATGTTCAAGAAGCCACTTACTTATTATCTCGAAAATATCATCGCCATACTTTTGGAAACTGATTTAAGTTTGATTTTAAGGAGGTTTCTGATTCCTTTAGAAAAATATTGTTCAAAAAAGTGGATTGCCCATTGCACATCCACTTGTTTTTTGTTCAAATGAAACAATTTTGCTCCATGCGTAAATATAATGATCACGTATTCTGTGCAGGTTGGATCGGGGATATCAATATTTTAAAGCCATTTCTTCAGAATGTTTATCGACTCAAGGATTTTTGGGTATTTGTAAATAGTAAAACTTCAAATCAAACGAGAGTATCACCAGGTTGAAGTTTGAAAGTAACAAAGAATTTTTTACAGAAAAACTTAGTGGGGTAGTAAATCTGTTAACTTACTATTTTGATATGTTGTACATGGGACAATTATTGTTTGAAATGATTGGTCTCGTGAAAGTACCTGGTTTATGGTTTATGAATTTTAGGTAAGCAATAGGTACAGTTTAGATAGATTAGCACTGGAAAGCCTCAGTTTGTATTTTAAATCATGGGAGATTACAGTATGTACATGATTTTAATAATGAAATCAGCGTTAGCCAAACCTGTTTTAAATATAGGTCACACCATTATCAAAAAAGTTTATCACTCTGGAAACACAGTAATGACATATATCTAGGTAATTTAGAAGTATAAGCGTAAAAGCAATTTAATGAATTCAGATTTACTTGAGGGTAATCCCTTATATGTTCTACTAATTCCAAATCGTATTTAAAGGGGCGCACTTTAATTTCTAATTTAGTTTATTTTGATTACGGCTACTTGGTAGCTGAAAGGTTTACTGATGACAGAAAGGATTTTTAGTGGATAAGGGTGATTGTTCCTTATTTGTTCTGAAGTACAAGATTTGAAAATTGAATAGATTCAATGAAATTGATATTCGCTCAATTTATATAGTTATACCTGAAATCGAGTTTGAATTGACGGACCTACCTTTGCGAAAGTAAACTTATATTGAAACTAACTAGGTCTAGTAACTCTAGAAACGTGGGGATCTAAGTGTTATTGATTGAAAATTAACACACATGTTGTTTGGTTCAAATAATATCCTGTTAAAGGAGAATAAATATTAATTGCATCAGAAAGTAAGTTCCATACGGCAATTTCATAATACGTGACACAATTTACTAGACGAGTGACTCATTCTATATTGCAAAACAGACTTTCTGTTTATACTGTACTATTGCGAACTCAGTTGCGAATCGGTTGATTCCTTGGATGCAGAAGCAGACAACCTCCACGCAGAAAAATTGATTCCATCGATTATTCCTGCGTGGTCAGAAAATGTACTCATGTGCAGTGGCGGCTCGTGAACTTTTTAAGAGAGGAGGCTGAACATAAAACGTTTTTGTAAAAATATACTCTATTCAGCCAATTAATTTAATCTTTGCACAGCGACCGTACCAGCTACTTCAGTGACAAAATTAATTGTTGCCAAGCAAGAACCAACGTGGAGGAGTAGAGTTTCTTTTGGCAAAACATTTTTTGTTGGTTTTTTTTTTCTTTGGATTTTTGATTTTCATTTTTTTTTTGTAATTTTCCGTATTTTGTTTTTTTTTTATTATTTTTATTAACTTTTTTTATATATTAACGGAATTCTACGGGCTTTAGTTTGCGAAAAATGATCAATAATATCATCATAAAATGTATCATTTTGTTTCAAGTGTTTTGCTAAATCTTTTTCAATAGATATCAAACTAACATTGTATAAACGATTTTGGCCCATTGTATTTCGCATGTAAGTTTTAATTCGTTTGAAAGTAGAAAATGATCTCTCCACCGATGCCGACGTGACAGGAATGGTGACTGTCAAACAAAGTAGTTTATAGAACTGAGGTAAAACTTGTTGCAAATCATTGTCTATCATATATTTTATCATATCGAAGTGAATTTCGTACTGGCCTAAAATATCTTTATCCGAGTATACAACGCATAATTCATTGTACTATTTTATCAAAAAATTTATATTTTAGTACTAAGTTGTCTAAAAGTGTATTGGGAAACTCTTTTGAAAAAGATTCGAAAAATCTTCTATTCGTCAAGTCGAAAATTTGACCTTTAATAGTATCTAAAATTTCAAAAAAAAAGTTGCTTATAATGTAGTTTCTTGTCTACCAAATTATATGTTTTCCTCCTTTAACAATATTCTGTTTACCGGTTAATTTAAACTTAATACTCGATGTAATATGTTCCTGCGATTTTTCATGTCTGTCTATACCACGAGCTAAATTTTTCAAATCATCATAACCCGAGTGCCCCCAACATGAAGTTGTATCAGATGTAAATGCAAGCAATACCAGCAATATAATTTATTGTGTACCTCAGATCCCGTTAACCATAAATATTTTTTATAATTATCAGTATCAAATGATCGATTTTGGAACATACCTGTCATCACTAATCCTTTCAAATCCGGTAAAGGCCGTTTATTTCTAAAAACACTTTTCTGTCATATGTTAATCCACTTAATGGATTTTCTAAGATCTCAGCAACTAAATCACTACTCATTTTAACGTTTAATAACCAAAGAACTCTTTGTTAATAACTCACCGAACAGATAAATTATAACTTAACCTTACATCGCGTGGCGAAACAAAAACAATAACTGACGGAGCACGTATCGCTGTCGCAAGTATCGTATTTCATACGACCGACCGAGTTCGTACGAGAACCTAGCCTACATAGAGTGTTGCCATATTCGCTGTTTTACCCTATTTGGCAATTGAACTGGTTGGAAAACGGCAACTGTGACCACACGTATTTAGCGTTTGAGATATATAGAGAATCTAGCCTCTGGCCACTGTTGCCAGATTAAAAATAACTACTGAGAACGGGGAATTAATTGTAAAATTTGAAGAATTATCAGAGAAACAGGAAATAAAATGGAGAATGATCATTAAGATGAATTGGTCAGGAGGCTGAGCCTCCTTAGCCTCCTTCGAGGAGCCGCCACTGCTCATGTGTGTTCTTTAATGAACATTACGATTTATTAAATTTTACTTCGCTTTTTATCTGAGATATTAATAAGTACGAAATGATGATTGCATATAAATTTCGGCTTATTTTATAATAAGTAGTTTAACGAGACATAATTTTGGCATTAATAACCTGATCTTCTTTGATTATTAATGCCAAAATTATATCAAGTCAAATTAATAAATACACGGAAAATTTATCAGCAATCAAATGATGACTACTTGGTTACCAAAAGGTAATAGTATTTTTAGTGGATTAGGATGATGTTATTGTGTATCCACAGTTGTGAACTCTTTTAGTGTATGTGAGATATTGTTCATTTATACTATGGGGTTTGGCAGTGGCGTAACTATCTCTTCCGGGGCCCCGGGTCATGGAGCATGTCGGGGACCCAACCCTAATTTTTAGCCAAGCAAAAAAGATATCACAGTAAACATTACTTTTAAAAATTTAGATAACTTTTCACTATCCTTAGTAGTTATCGTCGGAATTACAAATTCTATTGTAACCCAAGTAAAAAAGCGCTTTCCGACGAAACATCAATCAAATGTCCTTAAATAAAAATGTTTTCAAACTCTGGGTCTATGTCGTTGAAAACATATTTTAAATTGTAAAATTTTAATCAAACATCAAACATTGGTGGCCTTAAGATATCAAATAATTTTTTTTTACTGTTCAAACAAAACTAACACTTATTATCGAAACTTCAAACTTTAGGGAAACGAAACTTATGTTTTGAGGAAAATTTTTGAATGACGTAATGGCACAACGTGAAATACACTTTTTATAACCTCTGTCTATGTAGTACAAAAATATATTTTTAATTGTACAGTTTGAATGGAATGGAACAGTTCCTAAATTTAGAAATTACCCGAAAAATACTTCAATATTGAGAAAATGACTTTTTGGCATTTCAAAGTGCAAAAATAAACTTTTTCAGTCTCGGGGTCCCAGGCAATTGTATCGGGCGGAATGACGGTAGTTACGCCACTGTTGTTTGAACATCAAATTGGACATATCCTTATATCATTCTTGTAGGATAGATTGAATAAGAAGGGTTATGGTGAAGTTTATGTCTTGTTTTGAAGATTATAGAAGCCCGATCATTATTCGAACACAGCATATGCCTTCATGACATGGTGCAGTGTGGACTGAAAAGCTAACTGCAACAATTGCTGAAGTTTTTTTATATCAAAAATTCTTTAAATTTCGTAAAAATTTTGAGCCATTTGAATTGATGAAACTGTTTTGAATGTACATGAACTCCACCTGATTAATTGTCGAAATGAATAATCTTATTATCTCTTCGGGCATTTTATTTAAACATTTTCTTTGATTGAATCTCGAATACGAGGGCAAGGTGAAAAGTTCTTGAAAAATAAAACAGATGGCGCCACAGTCGAAAATTCCATGCGATATTTGTGATGTATCATCTTTAACTAGAACGCATTAAAATTTTCAGACTGATATGTCAGTCAGTTCTGTTTTGACACCCATCGAAAGATATAGTTCTCGTCAAATAACTTGGCACCTGTATGAAATAATATCGGCACATTATAAATTGTCTATCTTCTTCTAATACTCATGATTTACATAAAGAAACATTGTAACGTATAATTTCTAAGAAAACCACATACGTCAATGGCATTGTAATGATCTAGAAAGAGACAAAACATTCCCGTCCTATCGTATTTGAATCACGTTATTTTTGTCAAGTTGCAGGCCTGTATTGTTTATTCTTATGTATTCAAATGCCGATGGTGTCTGATTCCTTCATTCACAGGGAACCTAACATAATTTCTGCTGCACGTCCGTTAAAAGTGTAATCCGTTCTAATACACGATAATTCATTGAAAGTATTGAAACTAATATTTACTCTAAAAAGATAATCTGAGTAAACAATGTAAACTAACGAATGTTATATTTATATATAAACATGATAAGCTCGGAATGACGAACACTATAAGAAACTTGAAAATGCTAACCGACTAGCTACGAATACAACCGATAAAGTTGATTCTGCAGCGTGTGGCTTACGGAAATTTTTGTACCAAAACTACCAACCTATCAATATAAAGCCTGTGAATCAAGAACTTTTCATAATCTGATACGCCCATTGATGACGTATGGGCCTAGTTATTTGACGAGAACTATAGCAACCTTGAAGATTCATGTAAACACGGAAAAAAGTGAATTTCGCGTCTTGTTTAAACATTATTTCTTGGGTGGAAAAAATATTACGCGAACCAAAGCATCGTTCGTTAAACATTATGGAGACTCCTCACCATCGAATGGAACGATTCACAAGTGGCTTACTGATTTTCGTTGTGGTGGAATGACCACAAAGGACTCCGCACGTTTTGGTTGTCCAATTGAGTCAGAAACCGTCGATAAAATGGTATTGATATTAAATGATATTGGACGATCAGCGAGGTAAGGTGCATGAGATTGTTGAGGCTATAGGCATTTCAACCGAACGGATACGGAAGATTTTGCATACATTTTTGAATGATTAAAGATGCATGCGCGATAAGAAGGACTTTTTGCTCAGTTTCGTAACCGTGGACGAAACATACCAGAGACCAGAGAACAATCGAAACAGTGGATTTATCCTGCCGACTCGAAGCCGAAAAAGGCCAAAGTGGGCTTATCGGCCAACAAAGTCATGGTGACAGTTATTTGGGATGCACACTGTATCGTCCATATCGATTACCTTGAAAAGAGCAAAACTATTACTGGCGTGTATTATGCAGAGCTGTTGGATCGATTCGACGCTGATTTGAAACGTAAGTGACCGCATTTGGCAAAGAAGAAGTGGAAGAGTGCTCTTCCAACAGGACAACACACCGGCGTGCAGGTCCGCAGTCGCAATGGCAAAATTGAATGAATTGCGCTACGAATTGGTTCGTCGGCCACCATATTCTCCAGATTTGGCCCCCTGCGATTTTGATCTATTTCCAAACTTGAAGAAATGGCTAGGCGGAAAGAGATTCGTCTCCAACGATGAGGTCATCGCTGAAACAAACGCCTATTTTGGAGGATTGCCGAAATCGTATTATTTGGAAGGGATCGAAAAATTTGAAAAACGTTGGACGAAGTGTATCGAGATTATGCTGAGAAATAAAATAAGTTTAGACCAAATAAATCATTTCTTGTTTCATTTTTCAGGGACTTTTCCAGCTTGCTCTCGTATATCCTTATCGCTTTTTATTTTTATAATTCACGAAGTTACTTCCTCAATTTACAATCTTGAATCAATAATAAGACATATTAATTGTTACAATGTCACGCGAAATGTTTGTATTATCTAGTCGCCAGATACTCAAACATAGCCGAAAAAATTTACAGTTATATTTGAGACGCAGTTTGCTTAAATGACGTGCTTTCCTAATACATTGCATCATAAAACACGTGTGTTGCTCGAGGTATTCATAAAGTAGAAATATGTTCCTCTAAAATGTGATAACTGAGAATTGAGATTGATTATAATATCATATACGAGTCAATATAGGGATATTAGTTTGAAGTTTGCTTAAAAAGATCATCGAGACAATACAGTTAGTTCCTCAGGTGAAGTCCATCAAGTGTTGCCAACCTTTGAATATACAATTTCTCTCAAAAAGGATTAAAATTTCCATTTTTCCAGAAAATTCCCACCACAATAATATTGTAACAGTCACAGAATCGTTATACTCAGAGAGTACATACTATTTTACATTGATTTACACCATCAGGTGTTTCGAAAGCAGGGTTCGTAATTATCAAGATAATTATTTTTTTTTGATAATTATCAGATAATTATCGGATAATTATCTGACAATTATCTGATAATTATCCATACTGACAGACAACTTATTTTCGTTATATTTTTACTTACAAATTATTTTTTCAGTTCAAATATGTTGTGTATAAAAATAAGAAAGGCATTTATATCAACTTTTTTATTATTTGAAACTACAAAAATAAAAATAAATGAATAAAACTAAATATGAAATAAAAAAATAAATAAATTCAAAATTTCTTTTTCTTAGTAGTATAAAATTAAAATAATAATATGTTAAACAAAATAATATTCCAAACTTCTTAAACAAAAAACAAAATACAAAATAAATAATAGTATCACATTCTAACCATGTTAAGGAAATTATTTATTATTTTAAAATCAGTCTTTATATTAAGTCTTTGTTAAATTACTTAATGCCCTTAATGGTATGTTGTCTTCTTCATCCGAATCATTTTCCACTGAAATTATTGTGGGAGTAGGAGTACATGTTGAAGGCAGCTCAGATTGAGGAACTGGAGAAGTTATCCAAGTCAAATCATTCTTTCGATTTTCAGGGTTTTGATTAAAATATTTAAATAAAAAGACAAGTTTGGCAGCTTTTTCGTTGCCTAATCTATTGCGGAGTTTAGACTGAACCAAGCCAAATGTTGAGAACTGCCTCTCAAGCCCCGCTGTGGCGGCTGTAGCAGTTAAAAGCTTTTCGCAAAAAGTCAAAAATTTTTCCTTATCTGGCCAATCTTTTTCATTTTATAAAATCATTGACCTCCACCATAATAATGGACTGGTCATTACGAACTGAGCCCCAAACATATATTCTGGAAAAGGAAGAGTTTTGGCAACCAATGCCATTATGAAGGAAGTGAAGTTTTTGTCAGCTGCTGTTATATATTCATAAGCTTCCTTTTTTTGAGCATTACCCAGATTTCGACCTAAAAATCGATGATCCAACATGTTGCCAGCATAGTGCTCTCCAGACAGAGCCATTTTTTTTCTCGCCAGAAATGCTTTTTTTACAGTTGATGTCTGATGTGCTAAATCATTTTCTAGTACATTCCATATTTCTACAGCTATGGCTATAGTGGTTCCGTTTCTTTGCATTCTGTCCAAAGCCACTGCAATCGGTGAAAGTATTTTTAGCAAATCAACACAATTCATTGTTATGTGAGAATCATTCACAATTTTAATAATTTCATTGTCTATCGACTCTTTGTGGTCTTGACAAACTTGCACTAATATCCCTCTGTTGTCAAGATATGATTGCAATGAATCATTCATAGTATTCCATCGAATTTCTAAGGGAAGAACTAATTTTTTACCCCCTGCATTTTTGTAAAGAGCAGATGGAACCTGTTTATTTCGAAAATATTTTATTACTTTCATAATCGACGATGTCACTGTAGGCATTTCTAAATCTTTGGCAAGCAGATTCAAAATGTGTGCGGAACAACCATAGTGAACAAAATCTGTTTTTTGTTTTTCAGCCAGATCTCTTCTCATTTTTTGCACATTGGCTGCATTATCCGTTACAAAACTGCCTATCTTAATATCAAATTTTTCTTGGGCGGATTTGATAGCATTCATTGCAACTACACTTAAATTATCAGCACTATGTGGATTGCTCTGTGTGTCCACCGTGTCAATTAAAATAGATTCACCACATGAGGTGGTGATGCTTGAGCAAACTAATGGACAGTTGTGAATGTTGCTCCATCCATCCAACGACATAGAGACTGTTTGTCCCTTAATCTTTTTTCTTGTTTCTTGTGTAGCTTCATTATGAACTTTATTTAATATTGAATTACCAATTTGATAAACCGATGGAGGCTTGTAGCCAGGCCGAAGCAGTGTACAAAGTTTTATAAATTCTTCGTGTTCCACATGATTAAATGCTGTATTAGTGGCATAAAACTATTTTCCAATCTGTAGATCAATTTTTTCTTCGTAATCTTTTGTAGTTGCTATCACCTCTGTATTTTTTGTAATTGCAAGCTTGGTTTGAATTATGTTTGGTTTACTGGAATCTGTCGCTGGTGACTGTTGTGGTTGTGATGCAGTTGCAGGCGTAGACGAATTATTTGCAGGTTGTAAGTTAGTAGATACTGCCGCTGTTGGTGTATCTGTCGATGGACTACATATACTTGAATGTTTTTTAAGTCTATTAAGGATGCCTTGCATTTCCTTTTTGCACTTCCGGCACCTTGCCCACATACCACTGTTTTTTGTTTTGATACACACATATTGGCTCCACACGGAATCTTTAAGTCTCGGCATTTTTGTATATTATTTTTAAATTTTAATTTAACATACGAACGAACACGTTTGTTTTCAGTTTTGACACAAATTTTGAGGTTATTTGTGTTCGGTGAGTTCGGTCGGATACGAGGGTGCGTTCCGAACTTACGCTCAAGTGCACTGGAGTGCGAAAGGGCAGTCCAGTGGAAAACGCTAATAATACAAAGTACAACTAGAGTTAATGTGGATTTTCATAATTATCAAGATATTTATCAAGGTATAATTATCAAGATAATTATCGATGATAATTATCACTCCGAACCCTGTTCGAAAGTAAACGTAATCCTTTCAGAGGCGTATTCCTGAGTAAATTTTATGCAAGTTTATATAAATGATTTTAATTAAACTTGGCAGAAAGCACAAAGATTATTGGCTGTAAAGGATTCTGTTTGAAAGGATTACGTTTAATTTTAAAATACACATGCAACTTAATTGTTTTATAAGAAAAAAAAATAAACTAAAAACATTAAAATTTGAAAACCACATAACTAATAATGTTAGAAACAAAATTCTATACTACCCTGCAAAAATAATTTCTTAGTAACACAATATTTAGTTATTCTCCTTTTTAAATGAATATAAATCTTTATCACGCAAATTTAGATGCGTTTTACAGACATTAAAGCTTGTACAATCTAAATTTTTTAATTGTAAAGAGCTTCGAAACGCGGTTTCAGCATTTAGAGTGTCATCAGATAAACGATGCAAACACTATGCAACAATTTCCCACGAATATGAGACTTTTAATCAAAATTTACCTTTTCCCTCACGACATCGAAATTTCCCACGAATCGGGAAATTTCCCACGAGTTGGCATCACTGAGTCCATCTACATTCTGCTTCCTACATTATTACTCCCTCTAGAATTGCGAACTGGGACAAATTTATATTCGCAATTATTTCGCCAAGTCATCGTTTGCATCAATACAAACTTTCCGATGCGCTGTAATATGAATCTTGGTGCTTGAAGGAGTAATGTCCTATGAAGCAAACTTGAATTATGTGTTATATTCCAGTTCCTAGATTTATGTTTGTCAACTTGTAAAATAAAAGTTGACCGATTAGCCGGCATTGCTCAGTTCTACAGAATCAAAGAATATTTTTACATTTGCCTATAATACAAAAAAAACGGAATTGAATGTTATTTCTCATAATTTTAATATTTCACAAGTCTGGTATAATATTTCTGTTAATTTTGCACCATCAACCACTTTGGTTTGGCATAACTGAATTCACCGATTTGTAAATAAATAATTTACCTCAAATTATCATGGTTCTATAATTTTGTGCTATTTATTTGCCAACGTTAATCATTTTGTGCTACACTATTAACCTGTCGATGAACTTCTTTAACGAGGATGGTTTCATTCGGGGGGCAAGGTAGACATATAGTTGACACTCCTGTCATGATTTTAAGAATGAAGAACAATTTTTTGCAATCTTCTTTGTAGTGTAGATTGGATATAATTGTTGCAGTTTTCCTTTAGGCAGCGAATACGAGTTACGCAGAATATGAGTGATCCTATAGCGTAATACCATATAAAAGATGTGTATGAATCATGGGAAAGTAAGTTGCACACAGGACTGTGTTTTGGGCAACAGAATTTAGTAATTCTTATTTCTTAGAAATATTTAGCTTAGCTGTGTCGCCCGCAAATAGAATAAGTTTGTGACCATCAAAATTATATAGTAAATCGAGTATTAATATTAGGCCCGTGCACCGACGATATTGACGGTAAAATCGAACTCGGAATACCAAAATTACCTGAAAACAATCCTAAACTCGGAGTTTTCCTCTCGAATTCCTCTATTTTGTTAATAAATAAATTGTTTATAACAAATGGAGTTAATTAAACGATCAAAAACGGTCAATTTTCGCATTTTAATCGTTTATTTATTGTTCTGATGACATTTTGAAGAGAATGCACTTTGTCCGATCAAAATCGATCCATTTCCCAAGAATTTCCGGGTCCCATTTGACTGCACTACAAATGAAAACGGTCTTTCCTTGTCTACTAATAGGAAAAGTCATGAGCGCGCTTATTCACCAGTCCTCAAATGATCTAGAAGCCAAACCCAATACAATGCAAAAAGAATTTTTCAATTTGGTTTCGTATCTCAAATTTTAGATGCTATTACATTTTTGACTGGACTAGAATCGTTCACCAATGTATTAATTTCATCCTATTATTCTTTGTGTAACCACTTACTTTCCTTTGTGAGCGTTTGCTTCTTCCATTTTACTCAGTATTTCCGTGACTGAAATTGACGTTAAAGCTTACGCATGATCCATTTAGTGACTCTTTGGTTTTCATCAGAGATTAGTGTGGTTTAAACAGCAGTTTCGTGAAATAACGTCACAATCAATATCACAGGAACGTACCGTCGGTAATTATTTATAAGTCCGAAATGAATGTCGAGAGTTTGTATTCAAATTGAGCAGCCCGCTTCATGTCAATCGATCGATCGTTCGCGCTTATAGAAAGAAACATTTCGCCAGTTTTTGTAACATTTTAAGTTTTGTGTGATTTTGTTTTGGGGGCGTTTTATGAATCACTTATTCATGTTTCACGGTAGATTTCATCCTCGATTTTATCATTTGTGTAATGTTTGTGATACATATAGGATATACTTAAAAAAAAATTTATACTTTATTGCAAGACGTGTGCACATTGTTAACTTTGTTAGGTTTTCAAGAATCTGCACAAACAGAAGAAACTCCCGAAACCCAAAACGTTATCTGTGAAAAATTTGGTGCTTTAGCATTGAAAAAAGTTTTTGCTAGCTGAATATAAAGCTGGAGAAAGCATTTAATCGAAAACAGAAAATGATTGGTTGGTTCGTTTTCATGGTTCTTCGAGTCGGGCAACTGAATGCCACACACGGGGCAACTACTAAACTGGTGTGTGAGTATATCTGTGTCTGGTAAGAACTAGTCGATCATAAGAAATTGTGCCTGGGATAAGGGAACGAAAAAGCCAACGAATTAGCCAGACAAGACCCGTTAATAGCACTCTAAGGACATTATGTTAATAACCGGCTTGTTCGGCAGAGCTTTACGCCTTATATTGAGTCCCTCCTCATGTTATGATAGTGCTAACTTTTGATGACGGACCATCGGCCGCGTTCATTGGCCTACCGGTGCTCATCTTTCTTTTCCCCGGCCGCGAAACCGTTGCTACCAGTCTGGGTTAGGAAGCGCTGCACGAAGGCTTTTACGGACAACCACCATGTGGTGCAGAGTTTGTTTAGGAAAATGTCAGTTTGCTCATGTTCACCTTTGTGGGTCTTTTGATGACTAACCTCGTTAAATTTTTGGCCTTCCGCATACCTCTTCTACCGACTGCTTACCCACTCACAGAGGCAAGTATTAGCTTCGCACCAATATCCTGGAATTATTGGTCCGGAAATCCACGAAGAGAACGTTACTTGCTAGACTAAGCTCCTCGAAGTGAGACATAGTCGCTCTGGAGCAGCAATTGGAAAACATTCAGGGTCAAAGCTAGTGCTGTCCCCAAGACAGGGGCAGGCAAAAAGCTTACTCAGGATACCATGGCCCACACCAACGGCAGACCTACTGAGTAAGGGCAGACGGTCCGTCAAAACCTTAGTAGGCATGCTTACAGGACACTTCAAACTCCACAAACATGTAAGCAAAATAGGTCTAGCAGATGAATCTACATGCATGTTCTGCCAGCCGGGACAAGAGACCTTCGATATCCTGTGCAACTGCGAAGGATAAGGTTTTCACAGAAGGAACTAGAATATCCAGAGGCAGAAAGCTGCATGAAATAGCCACTCTCGGGGATCCTAGACCTATTGAAAAGGACGAAGCTCGGGCAAGTCATATAATAACAATATATAGGGAACCATAATAACAGCTTTGTAAAGGTCACCCATCTTTCTTATCTTATATTATGTATGGTCCACACTTGATATAGGTGATTGATTAAAAAGAATTATCATGAAAGATTATTCAGGACTTCAGACATAGCAATTTGCTCCAACAAATAAAACTCTTTTGAAATCTGAGCTTAAATGGAGACAATTCGTACATGTCGATATATCTCGCTCTCTTATGTTTCATCAAGAAATACGTTTAAAATGCGAAAAAATAAGAACCTGGGTCGAAATTCGAACGACACATTTCCTTGGAGATCTCTGGGAACTCTGAGAGGGAGATGGTAGTTGGTTCTGCATATTTCCCCTACGAGTCCCAACATATTCCTCCACACAATGTGGGAGAGCAGCGGTGTCAATCCTAGGAGGGAGCGTTGCTAGAGTTCCTTAGTTCCACACAGCTTGAGTACCTCAATGGAGGGTCAATATCAACTTATTTCACGCCTAGAAGGCAGGAGGTTATTGATCTGGCAATAGAGACTCAGGTTTCGGAATGGAAAGTGTCTTCTGAAGTGTCCTTATCGGATAATAGACACATTCTATTTGATGTTGAATCTATTACAAATGAAGTTCAAAGTTACAGGAATCCAAGGACTACCAACTGGGGCCTCTATAAGGTGGTAGGCTCCTTATGCTCCCTACCTATCACGGAGAATGAAGGGCGGAGACAGAATGCAGGGACACACTGGCTGAACTAGTTCTACTCATCTGGGTCCCTGGACACAGTGGAGTTGTAGGAAGGTCGTCTAGCGCCCCCGTCGAGCCGGAGCCAATGGTCGCTTTATCAAATTGCGTGGAGGCTTTCGCCTTTTTGGGCCAACTGAATAAAGAGTGGTCTGAACTGTGGCGAGAATCACCACGCATGAGGCAGGCCAACCTCTTCATCAAAGAGCCTGTGTCTAGGCTCTCAAAGAAACTCCTTTCTCTGAACAGAAGGGACATCAGAGAGATGACTGGAATTCTAACCGGTCGCTGTCGTCTTAAACCTACACACTATGGGCATCATAGAAGACCCAATATGTAGGAAATGCAGATCGAGAGTCGGAAGAAACTGCCTCTCTCTTCGTGTTGGAATGCCCCGCATTAGCATCCCTCAGGCACCGATAATTCGGAGAATCAAAACCGCTCCCAGGAGAACTTATGGAAGCCAGCACTGGCAATATTCTGGGTTTCTGGAGTGCCACAAACCTGCTAGAATAGAATAGTCTTCTGACCACGGGGCGCTCAATGGGCCCAACTAAGTGGCTTGATGTATTTGGGGCTAAGCCCCCTCCCCTCAAGTGATGATGATGATGATGATGATGATCCTTGGCGATCATGATTCTGTTGGTTTTAGTTTCAGTAACGAAAATAAGGAACACTAATTCTGGTTTTCGTTTTTCTTCGCCAAATATAGCTCATCTGGAGCGCTATTTACAACTGTGGATGAAACAACGCCATAATGTTAAGATATTAATTGAACCTTTCCAATATCCTAACCGCCAAACTTCTCTCTCTTTACTGGGGAACAAACCATACTCGAATAAACCTTCAACTTATAGGTAATAAAACCGAATTTATTTCTTTTATAAAGTTAAACCAAGAATTAAACTATCCTTCCATGAACGAAGTAATAAACTTGCTAAAGGTCCTCGAACGCTGGTTATATGTTGTGATTTAATTTTTAATCGATACAGACCTAATTTCCAGTTCTACTTAGACGTGTCTCCGGTGGTAATTTACTAGAACATTTACTACACCCACTATTCTTCCCACAGGGCACGTTATTAGTATAACGTTCCTTGAAATATAATCATTTGTTCGACTTCCTTAGTTTTAACCAGAATTGTTTATCTACAGGCAAGTCTATAGGAGTGCATTCTAGGAACGTATTCTAAACTTTATGTTTGATACAATACGTTTCAATGTTGGATGAAAAATAATGCTTACCTCAGCTTATTCATCTATATTTTATCAAAATATTAAAATGTGTAACTTGAATCGTACTAATTCTAAATACTTCCCCTAAGGAGCAGCCAAACCAAGATGTCAGCCAAGGGAAAAGTGCAACATCTGGCATTGTTTCGAAAATATGGAATAGCATAAGTACGAGTATAAGTAATTAGTTATTAGCAGACCTCGGCAGATATGCCCTATCAAACTAATGTTTTATGATCATAGATATGCTCTTAAAAAACGCTAAAATATTCACTATCAAATCGCAAATATTCCCTATCAATTTTTCAATTATGTGATTTGATTAGATTAACTATTTTGCAATAGAGTAAATGTTCAGATTAGGTAAATAAAATAAAATGTTCAATGGACATATAATTTTATTTGTTGCGTACAAATATAGCAATATAAATATTAAGTAAAATAATTTTGATAACAATATACAATTAAAACTTTTTCTATGTCATCTGTTGAAAAACTTTGACGTTTATCGTTCAACACTAACTTGTATGCAGAAAAAGTCTGCTCGACATCAACAGATGTTAATGGAGAAAGTTGACATTGCTATTTTTAGCGTTGTACTACTACCGTTGATATAACTGTTAATATTTTTAATGATTTCGAAATCGGGATTTTTATTTAATACAATATTGAGTTTATTTCGAATTCTTTCTGGTATCATTTTTGGAAATTCCGAAACCTTACTTTGAAACTACAGATTTAAAATTATTGCCATCACTCCTTGCCTATTTCAACCCCCCAAAAACTCCTAAAACCACCCCCCAAAACAAAAACGACCGCTTCGATTTTAAACCCAGCCAGAATCTCAATAATTGACTAATTTATCATAAAATTGGTCATATTATCCATATTTTGTTGGGGGGGGGTTAGGGGGTTTTTGGGGGGTTGAAATAGGCAAGGAATGATGGCAATAGTTTTAAATCTTCATTTGACCTCCAATAAAGTTATTTAACATGATGGCATCATGCTACTTTGTAATCCGCAAGATTATTAGATGATCTTAGACTAAAACAATATTGTTGATACATCACAACACTACAGAATATCATGTTGCACTATTTCTTATTGATATAACAATGTGAAGCAATTTGACATCAGGGTTTGTTCTAAGAATTCCGGAAAGCGTTTTGCAAACACATTTGATAGATTTTGCGAGAAGTTTTTTCTTGAATGTACGTGACATTTAACGTTTTTGCGTAAGATGATCTTAGACTAAAACAATATTGTTGATACATCACAACACTACAGAATATCATGTTGCACTATTTCTTATTGATATAACAATGTGAAGCAATTTGACATCAGAGTTTGTTCTAAGAATTCCGGAAAGCGTTTTGCAAACACATTTGATAGATTTTGCGAGAAGTTTTTTCTCGAATGTACGTGACATTTTAACGTTTTTGCGTAAGATGATCTTAGACTAAAACAATATTGTTGATACATCACAACACTACAGAATATCATGTTGCACTATTTCTTATTGATATAACAATGTGAAGCAATTTGACATCAGAGTTTGTTCTAAGAATTCCGGAAAGCGTTTTGCAAACACATTTGATAGATTTTGCGAGAAGTTTTTTCTCGAATGTACGTGACATTTTAACGTTTTTGCGTAAGATGATCTTAGACTAAAACAATATTGTTGATACATCACAACACTACAGAGTATCATGTTGCACTATTTCTTATTGATATAACAATGTGAAGCAATTTGACATCAGAGTTTGTTCTAAGAATTCCGGAAAGCGTTTTGCAAACACATTTGATAGATTTTGCGAGAAGTTTTTTCTTGAATGTACGTGACATTTAACGTTTTTGCGTAAGATGATCTTAGACTAAAACAATATTGTTGATACATCACAACACTACAGAATATCATGTTGCACTATTTCTTATTGATATAACAATGTGAAGCAATTTGACATCAGAGTTTGTTCTAAGAATTCCGGAAAGCGTTTTGCAAACACATTTGATAGATTTTGCGAGAAGTTTTTTCTCGAATGTACGTGACATTTTAACGTTTTTGCGTAAGATGATCTTAGACTAAAACAATATTGTTGATACATCACAACACTACAGAGTATCATGTTGCACTATTTCTTATTGATATAACAATGTGAAGCAATTTGACATCAGAGTTTGTTCTAAGAATTCCGGAAAGCGTTTTGCAAACACATTTGATAGATTTTGCGAGAAGTTTTTTCTTGAATGTACGTGACATTTTAACGTTTTTGCGTAAGATGATCTTAGACTAAAACAATATTGTTGATACATCACAACACTACAGAGTATCATGTTGCACTATTTCTTATTGATATAACAATGTGAAGCAATTTGACATCAGAGTTTGTTCTAAGAATTCCGGAAAGCGTTTTGCAAACACATTTGATAGATTTTGCGAGAAGTTTTTTCTTGAATGTACGTGACATTTTAACGTTTTTGCGTAAGATGATCTTAGACTAAAACAATATTGTTGATACATCACAACACTACAGAGTATCATGTTGCACTATTTCTTATTGATATAACAATGTGAAGCAATTTGACATCAGAGTTTGTTCTAAGAATTCCGGAAAGCGTTTTGCAAACACATTTGATAGATTTTGCGAGAAGTTTTTTCTCGAATGTACGTGACATTTTAACGTTTTTGCGTAAGATGCAATTCTTCTTCGTATCGTGCGAATCATTTTGGTGGAGGATTTCTCCGTCCCAAATAGACAGAAAGTACAAACCCATTAACGAAGAAGCTGAGCGGAGATAGATAAGTCGGTAGGAAATGCCAACACCTAACTAGTTGGGCGGATATAAATACCTGGCGCTTTGTCTGGCGGCCCGCTTCAGACGAACTGGAAATAGACAACGGCCGGCCGCATTGCTGTGAAGTCATCTAACTTTAAACTATGCAAGCCAGTGCGCCTATTATAGGAACACTCTATGCGGACAATCTCATCCGTTAGGTATATTTGTATAACGTGTTGCAACATCATGCACAAACTCATTATGTCACCTTAGTTTAAATTAAAAAGAAGATAGTGCCAAGTGGCCATCAGATAGCGAATATTTCCTTGAAGATATTAAATAAGATGACGTTTGACGTTACCTGCCAGTTAAATGTGATTGTTAAGAAGATGAGCAAAACTACCACAAACGTTGATAATTATTCATTTATTCGATCAATGTCATATTACATACCAGGAAATATCAGTTTATATAAATGAAGACAAATTGGTTCCTCACCAAATCTATTAAGCTATTGCATAGCTTTTATCGCTTTGAGCGCGGCGACCGAATCAAGAAATTCCGTAACGAAAATAACCTAACACCCCCCACTCCGTCTACCATGTAGCTCGGCCGAGCGTTCGCTTAACGTGTATGTATATGGTACGACTGTACGAAGCTCGCACGGATCGATACGAGCTGCTCCGAAATCGGACGAATACGTAAGCAGCTGTTTGTGAGAAAGTATATAGGTGTATAGGTATCTATCATATCTATATAATGCCACACTCACCGCATGTGCTCCCCGTAAGTATACATGTAGGTATATATACTGTTGTAGATACTGTTCCAAAAGGTGGGGTAGCTATTTACCAAAAAAATAATAATGTTACTAATATTATGACTATTGAAATAAATATTGCACACGTTAGCGATGTTAATGTTAGGCGCTCATTTGTTGGAGATATTTGTGCGTGCTTATGCAAACTTAGAAATGGCCTACACATAGTCATGGTAGCAATTTACATTTATCCGAATCCAAAATTGGACGAGGTAGAGCATTTTATTCATCGCACTTTACTGGAGTACACTGAAGAAGGGTCGAAAATACTTGGTACAAATGGTAATAAATTTCCACTTATCTTGGCTGGCGATTTCAACATCAACTTCGCTGATAAAAAAATCAGAGCGGTTGACAACTTTTCTTACGGAACAATTGAATTTGAAAATGAATAATCATCCACAAGAATCCACAACAAAATATGGGACCACCATTGACGCGGTATTTTCCAGATATTTAGAGGATATCAAGTCTCAAACTTATGTTTCTTATTTAAGTTACCATAAACCTATAGTTTCAATGATAAAAATTCCTGAATAACCTACATGTATTGTAAGATAATAAAAATATTTTAAACGATATTAACTTCTCATTTATTCAATAAAAGAAAAACATTTGTGTTCTTATCGGCCACCACGCTCAAAAAGTGTAACTTGAATTAATATCAAAGAAAAAAAAAACTGCATAAATAAAAAATAAATAAATAATTATAATTGCATAAGTTGTTAAAAAATGCTATGCAATAGCTTTACCGCGGCAGTCCAAGAGTGCCACACGTTTTTTTTTTTTAATACTTTGACTACACAAGAGGGAAACCTATAATGTTCGAAGTACATCTTGTGAGCCAGCATTGGAATGTAGGGAGAGGTGATAGTCATTCGTATTTTAATGTGTAGAGGGCCAGATTTTTTTCACGTTAGCTCCCAAAATAATTTAGACTAACAAATCTCTTTTGTTCTTGAATTTAAATTTTTGGGTATTTACTGAAGTAAATGTTGTTTTGATGTTTAATGTTGATTGATTGATTTGGTTATTATTTCAGATAAATAACCATTATTCACTGCGATTTATTTAATTGTATCTATTTCCTGCTGAAAATTTGATTGCGACAATGGTATTGAACAAATACGATGTACCTATCATTAAATGAGAGTCAGCCAATTTATGTGATCTAGGAACTGAAATAAACAATTCTATCAACTTTCTAGGTTTAACACACACAAGAACAGATTACATCTCTTTCAATATTTATCGGAAAGAACTTACTCGGATATTATGATCCCATCTGATTCGTTTAGTTTTAGAGTTGAAGTTACGGGTATGTATTTTAATTGTATTTGAACACCGTCTGAAAAAAACGTGAAGGTGTTTCGTGGGCGGAACCGACGGGCAACAACTACTAGTATGTAAGCTGAGCTTTGACGACAGCCTTACCATGTACATACATTTTATTGTACAGTTCCAATGACATTTGAGAAAACAAGTTACAAATTAAGCTAAATACTTGTTCGAACCGTTTCTGAATTTCACCCTCATATTATATTTCGCACGTAGAAATAAAGTGATACAAGTCAAATTGATTAGGTCACTAGGAATATTGAACATTATAGTAAAGATTTGAACGATCAAATATACAGGGTGACCCAGGATTAAACCGCCAAACGTTTAGGATCGATTTCTTAGGTAAAAATATATATTTTGTCTAATAAGCATGTGTCCTATCTTGCTTCGTTTTTGAGATACATAGAGTCAAAGTTTTTAGAAAAAGTATATATTTATTAATTACCTACTCAAAAACTTGTTGGCTGCTTTTGATAAAACTTTGCATGCTTATTTGCGATTATAAGGGGTTGCTTTTAATGTAATTAGAACGAAATTATTAATTCCAGTGGCGTCCCAGGGTGCAATCTAATTGATATTAGGACTACGCATAAACGCATCTAAAATGAATTAAAACTCATATTAATCAATGAACATGACACAAACAAACCCTCAATTGTTGTCGAGATTGTGCCCGGCTACCTTTGATCTGATTTTTGTTGAAATGAATTTTTTCCTGTTACATGCAGGGTTTCAAAAACGAAGCGAGATACAAAAAAAATTGAAGAGGCATAAAAATTGTATACTTAGTTGCTTAATCTACAAAAATAAACATACAAAAAACAATGGCGTACAATGATTTGTTCTAATATCAATTAGATTCCTCAGGTGCGCCACTGGAATTAATAATTTCATTTTAATTACATTAAAAGAAGACCCTTATTATCGCAATTAACCATGCCAAGTTTTATCAAAAAAAGCCTAAAGGTTTTTGAGTAATTAATTAAAAACTATTTTTTTCTACATGTTTGTAGAAAAAAAACTTTATTTTTACCTAAGAAACCGATCCTAAACGTTTGGCGGTTTAACCCTGGGTCACCTGTACATATGTTATTTATTATTCAGCAATCACTAATAATTTTCTGTAAACTGTCTCATTGCTACACGAGTTGCTCCATCACCCCTAATCATTACCTTTTGCCATAGTACTTGAGCGATTACATCTTTGTAATATGCACTTTATAACTCGTTATATATTAATATGTAATTTTAATTCAATGAAATAAAATTATAGACAGATATAATTTGAATTTTGAATTTTTTCTACGCCCTGATATAATTTTAATTCGACTGATTACTCAATTATTATTACGTTCTAAGATAATAAAAATTCGAAATAAAATTATTTAACGGTATAATAAATTATTAATTAAATTGCGTTGGAATATAATTAAAGTTATGTTCACAATTATAGTTCCTAAATACAAATTCTTAAATTGGAAATATAATATTTGTAATTCAAGTTATAATAAAAATACGGCAGCACTGCAAATACGTAATATTTTACTCTTCCCGGTCGCGTAATGCCTACCTCTGTATAGCATAGAGCGCGTGGACCCATTCTGTGATTATGTATTTATTAAGAATATATTTGTTTTTAAATATCGCATAATTCTTAGCTACACGTAGGGATATGCATCTAGAGTAGGTACTTCTTACACAAATCAATTTGCATTTGGAGGGTCAATCGAAATGGTGTTGTCCTTTTTCCTTTTTGGAAAGTCGGCCTGCTTGAATTTTCTCAGATTCTATGTTTTCGCGACGTGAAATTGACGTTGGCTGGACTAGAATTTTTCTGGATTTTCTTCCACATATTCATCTTCCAAACAATTTAAAATTAGAATAAGGGGTTTTAGTTTATTTATTATAGTGCATTAAACTTTATAGCGATAGAGTAGCTTCTGGGTGCTTATACGCTTCGAGTGAATTTCTTCTTTAAAACGGTTTGTAGCTTCCAAACACACCCTGAGTCTCTTAGCTTTTATTCAGAAGAGTCCGATTCATCATATAATTCACAGAATATTCTTATAAATGAGAGTGTTAAGATTAGCACGATTACAATATTTGCATTCTATATCAACAAAGTTAGGTTAGGTTAGGTTACCAAGAAAGGGGGTGCAATAAACAACCGTTATTGGTTTTATCAGTTTTAAGATTAGCGCGATTACAATATTTGCATTCTATGTCAACAAAGTTAGATTAGTAGGTCAGGTTAGGTTAGGTTAGGTTAGGTTACAAACAAAGGGGGTACAATAAACAGTCATTATTCGTTATTGTGCAAATACTTGCGTACGGAGGGTGTTTGACCTAGGTAGTAGGTACTACATGCTAATTATCTGATCAGTACATACCTGGGACTCGGTTTACGTAGACCTGGGACTGAATTTACCTACATAGAAAGGACTCAATTTACGTCGTTTGGAATTATTATTGCAACAGAACGAAAGGAAAAATCATGATTGAGATTGGTTAATGATATAATAATAATAATTCACCTTGATAAATTAAAATCATGACAGTTTAATAATAATTCTACAATCAATTTTTCGAGGAATTTTTATTATTTCCCAATATAACAATAATTCTGTGTATTATGATTTGTGGCTTATAAAGAAATATTTTGAAATTGTTCAGTTCATAATAAAAATGAACGAATACAAAACATTAAATCGATGATAATTCAACGTATCCCATGTATTCTCTTTAAACAAAATATTACGAAATACCTCCTTCGTGATATTTGTCTGAAGTTACGGTGTTAACGAAATTATAGTTACATTTATTTATTAAACGAGTGTTCTTTTAATAGTTATTTTATTTAAGTTTGAAATGCTTGCAATTAAAAAGCAAAATATGGTGCGCCAAGTTCATAATAATGATTCGATGTTAATTCAAGGCATCACATAGATTCTTACTTATATTAGCAATTAATATGATAAATCATAATTTTTTTAAATTTCAAATATATTGTATATAAATTATCGGGAAATAGGTCACACTAACACATATGCTTATTATTTTCGTCTTCACGTACGTTTCGGTTTCACTACGATCATCAGAAGACCTTTGAAAACTAATTCACATCAATTAAAGAGCGGGATTTCTTGAATTAATTGTACTGAGCATCTTTATCGAATTAATTTCATTTAAAAAAGTCTACGTCGCAAAAACGAACGAAACACGAGTAATTGAAATTGTAACACATTAATATGTAAAATATATGAATATATACCAGAAATCCACTAAACAGTAATGATTCTATAGTTGAAGACGTCATATCTCGAGGACGAGGTAAAACGGTTTGACAACAAAAATGTGTTTAAAATTTCACGAGTGCTATAGAAAAGGTCTCTGCTGTATCAATATTACTGATTCATTCAATTTAAAACATTATAAGGAAGTGTGTAGAAATTTGCAAGTGTATTTAATTAATTAGTTTTGCACAACTTTGACTCAATAATTGTACATCGGTTCTATGATTAACAACATTTGTTATTTCTCTCCGAGATCTCCGGAGTGTGTGGTAATGTCATAAAATTATCTTTATTACCAATTGTATTACTTATTTACGATGTACCATTATAGATTGTGTTTATTCTCTCTTGAGTTCTTCCTTTAATGATGAGGCTAAAAAAAATTTTTTGGTAGACATTAATTTCCATTGAATTACGAACTTTGAGGAGGTTTCATATTCCCTTAGAAAAATATTGTTTAAAAAAGAAGTGAATTGCCCGAGGTATTGCCCATTGTATAGGTACATTTATTTATTAATCTAATAGTGAAAATCCATTTTTTAATAGTTATTTTATTCAATCTAATTGCTTGCAATCAAAAAGCAAAATACTGTGCGCCAAGTTGATAATAAAAATGAATGAATACCAAATGAATCGATGTTAATTCAAGGTATCCCATCTATTTTTCCTTATATTAGGAATTAATTTTATGATAAATCATAATTTTTTTAATTCCAAATAAATTATATATAAATTCTCGGGAAATGGGTCACACTAAAACATGTGCTTATTATATTCGTCTTTACGCACGTTTCGGTCTCACTACCATCATCAGAAGACGTATCACTGTCGAAAACGGGATTTCTTAAAACTTAATTGTATCAGCACAAAGCGTCCTTATCGCATTAATTTCAATTAAAAATGCTCATGTCGCCGAAACGAACAGTAACATGAGTAATCGACATTGAAACACATTAATGTTTTACGTATATGAATATGTATCAATCGTCTGGATAGCAATCTACTTCTAATAATCGAAGTAGTCTTATGCAATGTGAGAAATAGGATTGAAACCAAACTATAATATAATAGTGGCAGTTTAGTTGACGAGATAGATTCCCACGAGTCTATGTCATGAATGTGCGTACTGCGTAAAGACTATCGGATGGCAATCATGGACATCCTCCCTATAGTTTAAACACCTGCATCCTATTGTATATTATACTTATTAAGATTAAAATGGAGGAACTGTCAAGAACGTACACCTGTGGGGTGTCTGTCCCTTTTGAGACTGGACGCCCGTTTGTGGGAAAGGGGCTCGGAGATGCGAAGGGAAGATGTGCAGTTATATTGATCTGCGTTGCGCACACTCAAATTTTGCTTTTAAAAGCGATGTTCAACTTCAAACATCTGAAGTATTGCAAAAAATAAGTTGCTCCGAAAAACTTCGCAGACACTCGAATTTAACTCTCTTATGAATTTATTGTTTCTTGTTGTCGATACCCAACGGCCCATTTTAGACTCGTTAATGAAATATGATTAAGGTTTACTCGAAGGTTCATTTAATATCCTTTCATTAAATTTTTATGTTATCCGGACTTGGCTCGTGTTCTGACTATTAATCGGACAACGTCTTCAAGTAAAAGTCGTTTAGGCAACACCTTTGATTAAGACAAATCAGGGATTTACAAAATCGATTGCTTATCGTGTTTAAAATGCTATGTGAATCAAACTAAAAAGAATATTCTAACTGGGTGGGTATCAAGAATAACGTTGATAAACTTAGCAGGAACATTTCAGCAGAACTCAATGAGAAATATATCAGAATTAACAACAGCTTTTATAGGCTAATAATTAAATGCCCAAAGAAATAATTTTTCCGCTCCTGTATTTTTTGTTTTAAAAGTTTCTGCTAGCTTTATCATCAAACTAGCAGAACCACGCATGGAGAAGAGATGGCCAAAAAATATATCACAATTAACGGATTTTCACAAGCTAATTAAATGCCCAAAGAAGAAATTTTTCCTCTCCTATGTTTTTTGTTTTAAAAGTTTCTGCCTGTTTTACCGGAAAATTAACAGAACCACGCGTGGATCAGAGACATTTCAGCAGAACTCAATGAAAAATATATCAGAATTAACGGCTTTTATAGGCTAATTAAATGCCCAAAAACGAATGTTCCGCTCCTATATTTTTCTTGATTTATAATTTTCTGCTAGCTTTACCGTAAAACTAGCAGAACCACGCATGAAGCAGATACATTTCAGCAGAACTCAATGAAAAATGTATCAGAATTAACGGCTTTTATAGGCTAATAAAATGCCCAAAAAAGAGTTTTCGGCTTCTATATTTATTAACTACTGTAAAACTTTTTTTTTTACTGTGGAGAGGAAATGCTTTATGCACACCGTCAGAATTTATCTATCACTTCAGGTAGTGCAGGACTCACTCTAAGATACAGCATACCTGCTAAAACCTTTCCGATCTTCATCCATATATCGGTGTGAGTTTCCTTTGAGGTTTACGTTGATGTTCACGCTCGTGTTTACGTTAATGTTACGTTTTGTGTCTCTAAGTTCTTATGTTTATACCGTAATATGGTTGATGCCCAATTTTACGGTATTTTTAGTCTTAGTGTTTTATCTCTTTGTGGATACCTTCCTATGTTGTTTCGTTTTTACCGGTGTTAAGGTTTCTGAGTTTTCAGTACTTAATCGCGCTATGGATCTTTCCTGTTGTGTATCTGTTTTTTAACCAAGATGTTATGGGTTTTGGGTTTCCAGTACTTAATCTCGCTATGGATGTTTCTTGTTGTGTATCTGTTTTTTGACCAAGATGTTATGGTTTCTGGTTTCCAGTACTTTATCACGCTTTGGATGTTTCCTGTTGTGTATCTGTTTTTTAACTAAGATGTTATGGTTTCTGGGTTTCCAGCACTTTATCGCGCTATGGATGTTTCCTGTTGTGTATCTGTTTTTTAACCAAGATGTTATGGTTTCTGGGTTTCCAGTACTTTATCACCCTATGGATGTTTCCTGTTATGTTTCTCTTATTTACCAGGATGTTTTGGTTGCTGGGTTTCCAGTACTTATCACGCTATGGATGTTTCCTATTGTGTTCCCTGTTTGAACCAAAATTCTGTTTGTTCCCAATATTAAGGTTCATGTGTTCTAGTACTATATCACTTTTTTGATATTTCCTATGTGTTTCAGTAAGTTATCTGTGATGAGATAACTTACTCTTCTGAAACATATGGTTCTCCGTATCAGCCGCAATCTATCCGTCACCTTCTTCTCAGGAACATGTGACTGGGAGTCCCATAATCTATCCAGGGTCTGAGTGCCTGTTGGTCCGCGGGAGCATGTCTACTCTTACTACTTGATCCTGCTGGCAACAGGGTCATGAGCATTCTCCCATCTGCTACCTGGGGACGCGCCTGGTTGCTGTTTTCAGGTTCCGCACAAGAGAAGATGCTCCTGCTTTCCAGGATCTAACGTAAAACTGGTTTGATGCAAGTATACGCGGCCGAAGCGGTTTCGTTTAATATCGGCATCACAGAGACATCCATAGGCGGATCGCTAAAAGAAATGAAGCGGCTATGGGGTATAGCCGCTTCAATCCTAAATAATTTTAGCTCCTAATTTTACATGGTCTTCCAAACTTTCTTTTCGGGTTCTCGAAAAATCTCAAATTTGCACTTTCGCTACTTCGCCTGAGATACTCATAATAATGATATTAATATTCAATATATTGTATCAATTATCAGCATAAAATCAAGGTGGAAGTAGTATTATACTAGGAAGTCGATCAAGTACACTGCGCATATGCCCATAGGGTTAAGAAGGAGTGAGTCCGTCTTAATTAAATCTGTGAAAATCAAACTCTTACATTCATTTTCACTAAAGCTACGCTTACTCCGTTTCAAGCGACAGGCTTGTCAATAATGGTAGGTATATTTCGCCTAACTACAAAAGACCCAACTACACGGGGGATTCCCAGTAGATGCGATTGCGCCGTATTAACTATGAAAGCTGAAACTGCTGAAAGCGTATATTGAATTCGAGAATTTCATGAAGTAAATTTTAAATTATTATGACAAGAGCCTTTGTTTAAAATAGATATTGTATTCGGTTAAGTCTTTGTGTTGAATGAAATAGACAGGTAAGCAATTCTCTATATTTAGAATATGTTGCATTTTTATAAAGAAATATACCTACATAGGTAATTGTTTTTATTAAAAGGAAAGCTGAAAATTATACCCAACTTTTAGATTTGTTTACGTAAAACTGCTAAGTAAAATCACAGTTTTATCCGCATTCCCCCGGCCTTCTACTCCAGGAAGTATTAAAAATATAAAAAACTTTATATTGTTATTAGAAATGTAAAGATATTGGGGGGGGGGATGTATTTTATGTTCTATTATATTAATTATTGTCAAGTATCGAAATTAATCTGTTATGTGTTATTGATAAAACCTCGGCCAATTTTAACTTCAGTACATTTTTCCCCATTAAGTTTATTATTCAATTTTCCCAAGTATAGTGTTATAGTGTATCTACAGTGTGAACTCTTTTATAGTTTATTACATCTATGATATCACAAACCTACTTTTACAGGCATCATTTCATCTTGAATTTTTGAAAAAGTTTACCTTTATTGGAAAATACATCATATTTGAAGTCATTGCCGCATTGAAGGACTATTCACCCTTTCTTCGGTACTGTTTACAGTGCCCCGGTGAGCTTCATATCCTTCAGAAAGTTAAGGATTTTTCTGATAGACTCCAATTGTGTAATTGCCCTCTAGGGTCATGTTGTAGGTCTCGAAGAATCTGCTTCTGCGGGGGTGTGTGGGTATTGGTGCTCCCTCTACTTTTCTGTCTATGTCTAAACCAGTGGCGGCTCCTCGAAGGAGGCTAAGGAGGCTCAGCCTCCTCACCAATTTGTCTTAATGATCATTCTCCATTTTATTTCCTGTTTCTCTGATAATTCTTTAAATTTTACAATTAATTCCCCGTTCTCAGTAGTTATTTTTAATCTGGCAACAGTGGCCATAGGCTAGATTCTCTATATATCTCAAACGCTAAATACGTGTGGTCAACACAGTTGCCGTTTTCCAAGCAGTTCAATTGCCAGATAGGGTAAAAGAGCGAATATGGCAACACCCTATGTAGGCTAGCTTCTCGTACGGAATCGTCGGTCGAATGAAATACGATTACTTGCTACCGCCCTTCCGCTAGAAGAATGCGACACGTGTCTTGTTCCGTTAGTTCTTGTTTTTGTACCGCGAGGCGAAGTAAGGTTAAGTAGTTGAGTTATAATTTATCTAATCGGTGAACGTTAAAATGATGAGTGACTTAGTTGCTGGGTTCTTAGAAAATCCATTTAGTGGATTAACATATGATAGAAAAGTGTTTTGTTAAAAATAAACGGCCTTTACCGGATTTGAAAGGATTAGTGGTGACGATGACAGGTATGTTTCAAAATCGAAATACACAATAAATTATATTGCTTGCTATTTACATCTGATAGAACTTCATGTTGGGGGCACTCGGGTTATGATGATTTGAAAAATTCAGCTCGTGGTATAGACAGACATGAAAAATCGCAGGAACATATTACATCGAGTATTAAGTTTAAATTAACCGGTAAACAAAATATTGTTAAAGGAGGAAAACATGTAATTTGGTTGACAAGAAACTACATTATAAACAACTTTTTTTATGAAATTTTAGATACTATTAAAGGTCAAATCGAGATTCGATATTACGATTTACATGAATTGAAGTTTTTCGACTTGACGAATAGAAGATCTTTCGAATCTTTTTCAAAAGAGTTTCCCAATATACTTTTAGATAACTTAGTTCTAAAATATAAATTTTTTGATAAAATAGCACTGCACAATGAATTATGGGTTATATACCTACTCGGATAAAGATATTTTAGGCCAGTACGACATTCACGCCGATATGATAAAATATATGATAGACAATGATTTGCAACAAGTTTTACCTCAGTTTTATAAACTACTTTGTTTGACAGTCACCATTCCTGTCATGTCAGCATCGGTGGAGAGATCATTTTCTACTCTTAAACGAATCAAAACTTACATGCGAAATACAATGGGCCAAAATCGTTTATACAATGTTAGTTTGATATCTATTGAAAAAGATTTAGTAAAACACTTAAAACAAAATGATACATTTTATGATAATATTATAATTTTAGAGCTACTAACTTCAATGTGAATGAGAATGCAGAGCTACAGATATTTTTATGATTGTACGAATAAAGAAATTCTTTGCGTTCTTCTTCAATGACAATCAGATCTGATCCATTAATTCTGAAAGAGACTGTTCTCAAGAATTCCGTGTTGTTCCCAAACTAATTCCCAATATTTTGGACTGCCTTATTTGTCTGTTTTTTCATACTTTCCAATGAGCTTAATGATTAGTTTCCTGGATCTTTTGTTATTTAGGCAATTCATTATTCAAGCTAGGGAAATAATGATGATGAGTTCCCAAAGCAATGGCTACTAATTCGGCCAGTCTAATCTGTCTGATTATTCCCTACTTTGTAACGAGTTTAATAATTGGTTAGTTGTTTTTTTGTAGTTAGACCATTATTAAAGCTCTAGGGAGATAAGGATGATGAGTTCCCAAAGCAATGGCCAATATTTTGGGCAGTCTAATGTCTCTAATTATTCCGTACGTTGTAACTAGTTTAATAATTAGTTACCTGATTGTTTTTCGCCAGTTAACACATTATTCAAGCTCTAGGGAGAGAAAGATGATGAGTTTCATCTTGTAGCCGTGCTAAAACGTTTTAATTGTTAAATTTAGTCTGCGAATGAAGCCGTTAAGTTGCCCTTGTCTGTACGGGCTTCTCTGTCGGTTATAATTTAGCCGCCAAGGATTTTCATTCGTAGCCATCAACATTCTGTTACACTTTGTGAGCAGTATCAAGTTGAATAAAATGCCACATACATGCAAGCGCAATGCACTTTGGGGGATATCGGATCGTTTGCTGTACGTGCTACGAATTCTATTCTATAGCATGGAATAAACCACCAATGACGGAAGCTTTATTGTTATATAAAGATGTTGCAGGGCGTATATCTATAACTCATTACAAGCACAATGCTTTCATTTTCTTTGTATTGGTATACGGTACTCTTATTATTCAGTCGTACGAACTGTTCTGGGATTAAGGCAACATGTTGCCAGATGCGCCCAGTATAGAATAGACATTAGACGATTGGCAGCTGATCCTGTGGACAGATGATAACTGGCCTCTGCCCGCTCTGCCGAACGAAGAATATGAAGGGACATAATTATAGTCGCTGAATGTTTCACTATTACGGAATAAAATAATATTTACATAAGATTTATAAGACACTTGGTCCAGGCTATGAACCGTAAAAAAAAAATGTAAGTTTGAATCAAAAAATTTTTTTTTCCATTAGCTCCAGGAGGTTCTCAGGATCATTCATACACCTTAAGGTGTAGTAATTTTAGAATGCAAAAATAATAAAAATTTAGAAGCGTGTCAAATTAGACATTTTTGTAAATTTCCCACCCCTACGATGATATTTGAGTGAATCTGGCTTCGGAATCGTATTCAGCGACCCAAAAAATCTCCTTGGTGCATTCGAAATGCCTAAAACACGTAAATTGCAAAATAACATATTAGGGGTGCAAAATTGGCCAATTTTGTCGATTTTACCACCCCTACGATGAATTGCAAGTAAATCTGGCTACGGATTCGTGTTCAGCGACCCAAAAAAACCCTAGGTGCACTCGAAATGCGAGAATACCTTTTTTTGTAGAAAATACAATTCAAGACTTGGAGATTTCGGGCCATTGTCGCCCCCAATGGATGGGGTTGGAGTTCCCAAGAGGTTTTAAGGTGTATGAATGATCCTGAAAACCTCCTGAAGCTAATGCAAAAAAAAATTCTGATTCGAACTTATATGTTTTTTTATTTTATTATAGCTAAAATTCCGGTTCACAGCCGGGACTAACTATTAGATGTATTACAGTTTTAAAAATCAAATGCATTATCGTAAATAAATCATAATTCCCGTAGATCATGTCTTCAAGACAAATAAGTACCAAATATAGAACTTTCGCTTATCAGGATATTTTTTTTTGCGTAGAGGAGGGAAAATCTCGCATAGACGCCTCGGGGGTCCGTGCCCCCGGGTGTGCCGGATTCTTAACGACTAAAACCCTTACCCCGTGAGGTTGGTTCTCCTTCCTAGAGGGAGCCTTACTACACTGCGGTCATAAGTGTACTTTAGAAGCCTGATGTAGGAAATACTTCTGATTTCCTCGGGTGTAGTTTTATCGTCTCCAAGGTATGTCCGACGCGTATGCCTTGCACTGACACAGCACACGCATGGGTGTCTCTTCTTCCATGCCGCAACCTCTGCATGTGGGCTGATCTACCAGGCCCATCGTGCAGAGATGTTTGTTGCATGGGGCGCGTCCCGTCAGGAATGCAACAAGATTCCGTATTTCTTGCCTGCTGAACGTCAGTAGATTTTTCACTCGTTGCTGAGATCTCTCATCAGTCGCTTGGAATGCGACATACGGGGCAATTCCCTCCAATAGCGAGGGTGCTCTGCCTCGAACCATTTTGGGATCACAGTTTTCGCTGTCGAATGAGAAAAGCCACAGGTTTGCTCTAGTTCAATCAGGGGTTGTTCCGCCCTCGCTTTACAGAGTGCGACGGCAGTTTCAATACCTTCTGGAGGAAACCAGACTCCTCCATACGAGTGTCAGTATATTGGAGTTATTTGCTGGTGCCGTTAGTTCCTTTACACAATCGAGTACACATTGAGAGGTGATTGCGTATGACTCCAGTGCCTTAAGCACTGTTAGGTTGCTCGCTATGATTGTTCTTTGTCTATTCTCAGAGGCTCTCTCCCTCACAATTCGAGCACATATTGTAATTGCTAATATTTTTGCTTGGAATTCTGTCGCAAGTGTCCCTAGGCTTAAATAAATCATTTTTCCTTGGTCTTTTGTCTCGACTATTCGAGCACCTATCATCAGGATATAACTATTAGTTATAGGAAAGCTTTGAACAAAAGATAACTCAGAATTGAGAATCTTAGAATGGTATCAGGCGAACTTAGACAAGGTTACTTGTAGAAGAGATGAAGCAGATTAAAAGCGTATACTGAGAGAGTAACCAAAACAGATGGCTTTGATGTCGTCTAAATTCTATCTCCATTGATGACTTAAACCAGCAACATTAGACTGAAATATCAGGCGGTTATTTCATCTCAAACTTTCAAACTTCGATCGTCTTGAACAACATTTTCTTCACAACGTTTCAATCGCTGAGAATCTGCAATCGTCTTCAGGTAAATACTGGCCATGATTCTTGGACTGCTAGGTTAGGCCCACGCGCATGATCTTTTCTGCCTTCATCCCTTGATGAAGTTTCAGCGCGTGAAACAATTTGGTGCGACGGCCGAATTACTCAATACGTGGCGTTTTTAATTTTCCAATTGTTAAAGATTTACAATTGACGGGGGCAAATGTTCTATTCTCTTTTTGAAAACTTGCTCTGTGAATAGAACAAAATGTGTGAAGGAATAATAATCATTACATTTTAGTAAAATTAGGTGAAAGCCAATCGATATATTGTACCTTTATAAAATTTCTTTTTTTTTTCGATGTTTTATAATAATTGATGTTTCTTTTTTTCAGGTAAGTTCAATATCAACCTGTAATCTATTTGATGAATGCTGTAAGGTATGTTTTATATATAGGTGTATATAATATATAATATGATTTAATAAAACGCTAACTAGCGGTTTTTAAAATAGCTCGCTACCAAAAAGAGGTTTCAATTAAATTTAGAAATAATTATAAAATGATAAAGGCAATTTTTCTCAGTAATTTTCGTAAACTGTTTGACGTCGTTCGCGTAGTTCTTTAGAAAAATGGTCAATAACTATAAATTGGACCGTTTTTCAATTAAACAGGTTTGTAACAAAAGAAAATGAATAAATCCGTTACGGAGCATGCGTTGAGTGAGATTTTGCACTGTCACTCTCGATTTCCGGATCCAGTTTCCATTGACACTTTCAATCATCAAGTCAAGAAGTAAAATATATCAAAATTTCCCCGAGAGAACTTACCCATAAATACTTGGGCAAAAAAGTTTGTTTCCAGAATTTTAACTGCAAGGGCTGTATGAATTAATGTTTTACCTAAAATCCACTCTTTTGATGGAGGTAAAACTAGACCACTACAGTAGTCTCTACCACAATTTTCTCTGAAGTTTCAGCAAAATCGTCAAAAACATTGATTTTTCACATGCGTGTGTTAAATCAAAAACGTTGATTGAATTGCTTATTTCAGTTTCTACTGTGAACTTTATTTTCGGGTGGAAGTTATCTAATTATCTATTTGTCCGTAAAACATGTGTATACCCAAAAATTTGGATTCAAGAAGAAAAGAGATTTGTTAGTCTTACTTATTTTGGAAAAATCAATGAAAGAATCAAAAACGTTTAGGAAATCTTTTGACATGAATATTGTATTTAAATCCAATTCCAAATTAGGACATATCTCATTCAATAATCAAGACAAAACAAAGACAATTCATAAATCTAGAGTTTATAAGCTATCTTGTCAGAAATGTGATTCCTTTTATGTTGGCCAAACAGAACGCTCATTTTCTATTGAGTTTAATGAACATAAAAGATGCTTTATACTTTGGACAACAGATTCCACATTTACAGATCAGCTTTTCCCTGAATTAGACAGTTTACATATTATTTTACTTATAGCTGATAAAGGCTCGAAATTAAAATTGATGTAATCTTTGGAAATTTACAAACACAAATACAGTACTCTACTTCAATGATCAAACATACCGAATTTATTGACCGTTATTTAAAACAATGCAATGTATTCATTCCACGAATTATTGTCCTGATTAGCTTCTATACTCTGCTCTTATCAACAATTCGTCATTATTAGAAGGTAATAAGCCACCATGTAACAACATAGTAACAGTCATCATGAATGACCGACCACAATAATCATTTGCTACACACCGATAAATATTTATAGTTGCAGTTACTTATTTTAATTTTATTTGAATATCGTCGTAATAACGCTGAAACTCGAGTAACGGAAGTTGATATCAACAAAATTGATATCAACATAGAAGTGTTTAATTTTGCAAGATGGATAAAATTGAAATTCTGAACATTCTTGGCTTCCGGATGGGATTCCGCGTCACAATAGGACGACTTGATGCCGACGTTTCGCCAACCATTACAGGTGACATCTTCAGGTCAGGCTTGAGGTTTGAACTGAAACCGGATAAAATTGTATAGATAGATTATTTTATTCATGTTATGTACATAATATGTTTACACCCGTCATCATAAAATATAAATAAGATCACAATATCAAATTTAAAAATCTTCTGTGGAAAATATATTATTCAAAAGATTATTTTTGACAGAATTCTCGATCTCTTTCAATGGTAATTCTCTAATGGGCTCGGACAATTCATTAAAATATTGAAACTTCAAAAATGTTGCACCATTTTGAGATTTTTTAAGTCTAAGAAAATCTGTACGAATATTTCTCTTATTACGAGTATTGTAATCATGAAAATCCTCACTCAAGGAGTACTTACTTATCTCTGCAATTATGTGCATACTTAAGACATTCGTATATATACATCAGATTAGGGAATGTTAATATACCTAATCCCTTAAATGCTTTTCTACAGCAGTCCCTATAACCAATACTTGCAACAATTCTTATCGCTCTCCTTTGTAATTTGAAAATCTCATTTTTTTTAGAACAATTACCCCAAATTAAAATAGCGTAGCGTAACTGGCTTTCGATCAAAGAAAAATATGAAGTCTTTATAACACAAGGAGATAGCGACTGAGATATTGTTTTCAAAACAAAAATACCTCCACTCAATTTTGTCATAAGTTTATCTGCATGAACATTCCAAGTAAGTCTATCATCTATAAGTACACTTAAAATTTTTGTATATTTAACAAAACTATTTGTTGTCTTTAGGGAAAAGAGTATTTTTACCGTTTTGTTCTCATTCACGCAAAGACTATTTCCCGAAAACCATTCCACGGCTTTATTTTTGCTTATTCTACCCCTTTACTCCACATGATCTAGATCCTTTCCAGAATTTGACGCTATTACATCATCAGCAAAATAGTACGGTGTGCGTGAATCATAAGTATTCCGGCAAGTCATTAACAAAAATTAAAATTAATAAAGTCCCAATATGGATCCTGGTGGTACACCAATCGTAAGTAATTTCTTTTCAGACTATCTGCCATCCATACACTCTGCTTGATGATCTGTTAAAAACGACTTGACGCTAACTATATCAAATTTATATTTCTCAAGATTTTTGAAAAGTATAGCATGGACAACACAGTCAAATGCCTTTGTTAGGTCTATAAACAGTGATAGCGAATGTAGACATTGTTCAAAGCTATCAATAGTTTTATTAATGAATTCAATAATTACTTCTGTTGTATTACGTTCCTTTCTGTAACCAAATTGTTGTGTCGCAAATAAATGGTTACATTCGAAGTGATCAACAATTTGTATGCCTAATGTATTTTCCAAAATTTTTGAAAATAACGGTAATAACGATATCGGCCTCTAGTTGGTAATTTCATTCATGTCACCAGATTTATGTAGAGGTATTTATTACCTTTGATATTTTCAAACTATCACATAGTAAAGGGTGAAACGGCAGAATTTTAATAAATAAGAAACAACAAACCCTTATTCACTAAATTTACCATTAAAGTACTGATGACTATTCAGCTACTAAGTAGCCATCATCAGAGTAAACTATTACAGTTCACTGATGACTGTTTGGTAGCTGGAAGGTCCTCGGTACTCGTAACAGTCTTTTTAGTGGATAAGGGTGATTGTATAATATAAATATATAAATATGTTGTATTTCAACCCTGCTTCTTCTTTGTAGTTTCAAGTACCTACCTCCTAACTATTATGGTTCGTATAACACCATTCCTACCATACTGTTTTCGTATTGATATAATACTGAGTAAGAGTATAACGGATGAACCCTACACTACAAATTCCAATGTAAGGTGATGTAATAAATTTTCCCAGGATCATGTATCGTATTCAACACGCCATTGAAAAATTAGTTGAAGTCCTAGCAGTGTTATTTCCTTGTAAGAAATTACAATGACCTATTGCTCATACACCGTACAAGTTTCATGTTCGTACTCCTATACATACTTACGTACAAATTTCAAATAAACGAGCATTTAATCATAACCGTTCTCAATTTTTGCCTAAGCCAAGTAGGCGGCGTGGAGGAAGCATGAAGGATCGATTTGAAATGCCTAGCTAATTTCTGTATATCAGAATAGATCAAAACAAATGATAATATCAAACTCTATTCATTTATATGTTATCGAGCATCCATAATCAATTGAACCTTAAAACTTTAAAAGTTTGTTGTCGGGCGGAGTCAGCAATATTTCCTGTGTCTTGACATTCAAATGTATAAAACTTCTTTCTATATTAAAGTTAAATGTACAAAAATATTAGTAATGTTTTGGCAACTCATAGCAATCTCGAAAAGACAAAACATTCCATAAATTCCTTTGGTCTTTGTCAAATCAAATCAAAATTATATTTAGCTAAGATAACTATTGACCCGTTTCCGTTTGTGAGTTCATCAGAATAATGTATGTTATTCCAGTCATTCTTAAGAATCCGTGATGATTAAATTTTTTGATATCAAAATTGCCAACGTCGCTAAGCATATCGTGAACATATTCGTGGGATGTGTTCGACTTATTTGAGATTGGAACTTACCGATGAATGGACGAATTGTGAACTGTTGTAGCATATTGCGATAGATATATGCTTTCCCATGAACTTTTCAATTAAGGTTCAAATGAAGTTCCCCACAATCTAACTTCTCCATCAGTCATACACTATCGATATTGTTGAAGTCCTCAATAACAATTAATAGGTTATGACTTTCAAGTATATCATGAAACAAACATACCAGCAAAGGCATGATATCAGGTCATTTCTCATCTTTCAATTTCCTTGAGCTGTGTATGTCCCGAATTGATTGATTAATTGATTTTATGGATATTTGAAATTATAATCATATCTAAGGAATAGCAACGCTCATGTTAATTTAGTACTCATCACAAATACGTATTTCGCCAAATAGGTTGGCATCCTCACTAGAAGGTACGGAGACCTGAATATTTTTACCCAGAACTAAATTCTCGTAGTCCATGGGTAAATACATCCACCAGTATTTTCCAAGCGGAATTACGTGCAATTGAAAAGATTGCCAATCACAACTCATTCTAGACAAAGAATACAAAAAAGAGGAGATAGCCATCATGTCTGATAGTCTAGCAGTCGTAAAAGCACTAAGCTTGAACATCATTTGCTCTAGGACGGTTTTTACCTGCAAAATTAAGCACCTTGGGAGTACATAACTGATTGACTCTCCACTGGGTCCTAGAACGTACAGGAATTTAGGGGGACGATCAGGCTGGATTCCTTTTGCAGTGTAGTAACATACACTATATACAGGAAATCTTCAGGAACCCCAAATTCTTCCTTGTCGTGGAAAGCTTAACTTAATATACACTATGCAGGAAATCTTTAGAGCCGAAGACAAAGAACTTAGTGTTAATCACTGGAGGTCTCTTGCGGAACCCCAAATTCTTCCTTGTAGTAGAAAGCGTAACTTAATATACACTATGCAGAAAATCTTCAGAGCAGAAGACAAAGAACTTAGTATTAATCACTGGAGGTCTCTCCCGGAACCCCAAATTCTTCCTTGTAGTAGAAAACTTAACTTAGTATACACTATGCAGGAAATCTCGTGTGGTCTCTTCCGAGGCTCCAAATTCTTCCTTGTCGTGGAAAGCTCAACTTAATATACTCTACGCAGGAAATCTTTAGAGCAGAAGACAAATAACTTAGTATTAATCTCTGATGGTCTCTTCCGAGGCTCCAAATTCTTCCTTGTCGTGGATAGCTCAACTCAATAGTCACTACGCAGGAAATCTTTAGAGCAGAAGACAAAGCACTTAGTATTAATCTCTGGTGGTCTCTTCCGAGGCTCCAAATTCTTCCTTGTCGTGGAAAGCTCAACTTAATATACACTACGCAGGAAATCTTTGGAGCAGAAGACAAAGAACTTAGTATTAATCACTGGAGGTCTCTTCCGGGACCCCAAATTCTTCCATGTCGTGGAAAGCCTAACTTAATATACACTATGCAGGAAATATTTAGAGCAGAAGACAAAGAACCTAGTTTTAATCACTGGAGGTCTCTTCCGGAACCCCAAATTCTTCCTTGTAGTAGAAAACTTAACTTAATATACCCCATGCAGGAAATCTTTAGAGCAGAAGACAAAGCATTTAGTATTAATCTCTGGTGGTCTCTTCCGAGGCTCCAAATTCTTCCTCCTCGTGGAAAGCTCAACTTAATATACACTAAGCAGGAAATCTTTAGAGCAGAAGACAAATAACTTAGTATTAATCACTGGAGGTCTCTTCCGGAACCCCAAATTCTTCCATGTCGTGGAAAGCCTAACTTAATATACACTATGCAGGAAATATTTAGAGCAGAAGACAAAGAACCTAGTTTTAATCTCTGGTGGTCTCTTCCGGAACCCCAAATTCTTCCTTGTAGTAGAAAACTTAACTCAATATACCCTATGCAGGAAATCTTTAGACCAGAAGACAAAGCATTTAGTATCAATCTCTGGTGGTCTCTTCCGAGGCTCCAAATTCTTCCTTCTCGTGGAAAGCTCAACTTAATATACACTAAGCAGGAAATCTTTAGAGCAGAAGACAAATAACTTAGTATTAATCACTGGAGGTCTCTTCCGGAACCCCAAATTCTTCCTTGTAGTAGAAAACTTAACTTAATATACACTATGCAGGAAATCTTTAGAGCATCAGATGACAAAGAACTTAGTATTAATCACTGGAGGTCTCTTCCGGGACCCCAAATTCTTCCTTGTCGTGGAAAGCTTAACTTAATATACACTATGCAGGAAATCTTTAGAGCAGGATACAAAGCACTTAGTAATAATCTCTGGTGGTCTTTTCCGGGACCCCAAATTCTTGCTTGTCGTGGAAAGCTTAACTTAATATACACTATGCAGGAAATCTTTAGAGCAGAATACAAAGCACTTAGTAATAATCTCTGGTGGTCTTTTCCGGGACCCCAAATTCTTCCTTGTCATGGAAAGCTTAACTTAATATACACTATGCAGGAAATCGTTAGAGCAGAAGACAAAGCATTTAGTATTAATCTCTGGTGGTTTCTTCCGGGACCCCAAATTCTTCCTTATCGTGGAAATCTTAACGTAATATACATTGCAGGAAATCTTCAGAGCAGAAGACAAAAAACTTAGTTCTAATCTCTGGAAGTCTCTTCCGGGACCCCAAATTCTTCCTTGTGGTGGAAAGCTTGAAAGCAAACAGGAATAACCTGAGAATAATGACATCATATGGAAAATTATTTCCCCTATTTTTCAATAGATTTCTTGCATAGATGTGTTACGAAGGCAATTCACGATTTTGGAGCTCTTTAGGAATTGAATGAGCTCGATGGTGATTGCTTTCTCGATCATTTCAGAGATCACAGATAATAGCGTAATGGTTCTATAATTATTAGAAAGGGTCTTCTTTGAGATCAAGCAGAATGCGCCTAATTGTTCGATGACATAAGACAATTTCAGACATGAGGCTTCCAATGGTAGGAATATTAGACATTAAGTGCCCTATTTCCACATTCAAGGATAAGGCTGTAATGTATTGAGAAAATCATGGGTGCTGCCACAAATTGAATATCTATACCATTTTTGCGTTTTCACAAACTTGCAATATTGCCTTCATTTAAATTAATATTATGTTGTACAATAGTTTGGTAAGACCTAGGGTACGAGCAACGAACTTACAGCCCTGACATTAGAAAAAATTTTCTCCAAGAATTAATTATATGTTTGGGAAACCGCAAAAAATGGTATTATAAATATTCATTACCTAAATCCATTACCGTTTCCGATATTCCCATAATGATAGACATCATTATCTTGGACATACTGTATTATTATTGTAATATTGTATATTATGAATACGGATTCTACATAGTGAAGTAGAACATAATGATATTAAAATTAAATCCCTATCAAATGAGAGAATACTGGTTTATAGTATAAAACCGTATGGTAATTGTAAAAGTGAAAATAAAAGGGAGATGCAAATGAAGCATTTAGCGTATGAGTGTATCAGAGATCAGTCTCCCCAATGTAGTTTTTTATGAATGAAATCGTTTGAAAAGTATTTGTTGTTGGAAAACAATTAATATCATCCTCCCAGTCAAACACATGAAACGTAAACAGTCTTTGATCTCTATCTTTGCCGTAATAAATTCATGGTTCGGCGGAATAATTACATGGTTGAGCATGCACTCGACATGCAGTTGATAATATTTCCTCTTCTGTGTTCTCTTTGGCACTTTGAAGGTATCCGATTTGAGATTAGCTTTGAAAATTAAATTTGTGATTTCCAGCAACGATGTTTACCTCCAACGGATAAATATACAGCACATGATATGCGATAATTGTCAAATATTTTGTCGAAAATAAATGGTAGCGAATGATAATATTGATGCGTAAAATATTGTAAATAGTATGAAGAACTTCAATAAACAAAACTCCCCACTTGCTGAAGTTTGTCGCGATTATTTAGCTTCATTTGTTTGTTATTTCGTTCCTCAGGCTTTTGCAATCAATTCTTCAATCAATTTCCGACTATTCAGACATCTGACATTAGACATTGTTTGTTTAGATGATATTGCAAATGTACTTCCCGCGCTTGAATCAGCCTTATCAAAATCACAGGGAGGAGAAATATTTCAAAAATTGAGATTATTTAAATAATGATTTGCTGTATTTAAAATACGACAAAATGGAGAATGCATTAGGTAGTTTGTTCTACAATATGGTATGTGAAATATATTGATATTAGCCGAGAGGGTATTTCGTCGGGGAATGAGGCAATTAACTTATGATAGCTTAATAACCCATTAATAAGCTTGAATAAAAATGTTAGATCATTATGATTTCTACGTAATGTTAATTTTTCAATATTTAGAATAGATTCAATCATGTCGTAATTGAAATTGTAGTCACGGAATCTAATATCCATTTTATATGCGGCAAATCTTAAGAACATATGCAGGGTTCTGCAATCCTCATGCGATGATCATTATAAGAAGATCATATAGAAGAGCAATACTCAAGGTGTGGACGCACCAATGCTGTGTAAAGATATCTTATAGAAACTATGTTATGAAAATCGCTAGATACTCTTTTTATAAAACCTAAGGACTTAAGTGCTTTATTAACTATATCATCACAATTTGCATTAAAAGTAAGCTTTCTGTCCATAATAACACCAAGATCCCTTATTTTGTTTATTATATTTATATACAGTTCTGTTAACTCTTTTTGAACTGTTAGAGCATCTAAAACAGATTCAATGACATAGAAAACGACATACCTTGAAAACATACTTTATATCGTTGATGAAAAGAAGAAACAGCAATGGCCCTAAATAATACCCCTGAGGAACCCCCGATAGAACATTAATTCCTTCAGAAAAAAAGTTTTTAGCTTTACTTTTTGTTTCCTGTTGGTATTGTATCAGAATGAAAATTAGACCTACCGACGTGTATGAAAATATTGCAGCACTCTAGTCTCGGAGAATTTTTCATCCTACACAGAGGAATCCCCTAATCGTCATCAGTTATTGTAATTTTTCATTACATTTTTATTAAAGCAAGTGCAATAAGTGCATAGTGTGAACAGCGTAGGTTAACCATTCCATTTTGTACACCTAGTATTTTGTTTCTTTAAAAGTGGTACGAGTAAAAGCAGCATTCATCATGATAGCTCCTATATCCTGATTCGGAAAGAGAAGCAAAATTAAAATTTCAAAATGTAAACAGGCGGGAAAATAGATCACAAAAATATAGAGATGGATGGGAAAGCACTCGTGATTTTCAAAGATGATTAAAACCTGTTAGAGGTAGAATAAGGGTTTGTTTGATTTTTCACGACAATAAACAAATTATATGTGCTTTTTTTATTTTAAAGAAATAACTATTTGTAACATAATTTTCAAGTAAAATGGATAATTTTGGCAACACCGACATGTGGCATCACTGTACGTATATCTAATATCTAGTTATTGATGTTGCAAAATGGAACGTTAATGTGCTTATTAAAAATTAATTATTAAGTGGGAAACGTTTTTACGTCAGATTTATTCTTAGCGTCATTGTTGTCGGCTTTACTTGAACCTTGACACGGTAAAGTATAGTTTAATTTTGGTCAAAGTACAATTACTATAAATAACTTAATATGCACATGTTAATTGTCGTTAATAATGCAAAGAAATGCTGCCAAGTTTGGGAGGATAGATAAACATTGCATCATGCGAGAGCGTGTGACATTGTTTGTTGCACGCGATTTCACGTCTTTAGAAAAATATTGAAAGAGATGTGTGCCCGTTTCTTCACTTTTACATTTTATTGTTGTTTCATTTTGATACCATTACCTTGTTATTTCATGATTTCCTACTTCTTGCAAACAGCCACGGACTGGCCCTAAGAATCAGCCTAGGCTCCCGTAATGTAGCTGAAGCAAAATATAGTATTGTAACTCGTATTGTAATGTGCTTGCTCGCATTGGAGGTTAACCTAAACGCATTTTTAAGGGATGTATAAAGAGATTGGCAATTTTTCACTCGACTGTTCGATTTTGATTTTGACCGGAGGTTAGATTTCTGTCAATGGATGCTTGAAATGAGAAAATCCAAATATTTTGAACAAAATTTAATGATCAGATGAGGCTACCTTCACTAATAGTGTAATCGTCGCAACAGGTCCAAAAAAATGGTAAAAATGGCCAAAACCGGTTTTTCGCGTCGGACATCGTCGGATTGAGTTAAACCTACCTCTAAGCTACCTTCACTAATGGGTGTCAACTGAACTTACATGACGTGCATTTTTGGTCGGCGAGTAATCCTCATTGGATGATGGAAATAGATCTTTAAAATCAATTTAGCGTAAATGTGTGATGTGACATTATTGAAGGTAAAATCATTATTTCTATAATATTTGAAGAGACTCTTAATGGAGCAGGATAATTTTTTTTTGCGTAGAGGAGGGGAAATCTTGCATAGACGCCTCGGGGGCCCGTGCCCCGGGTATGCCGGATTCTTACCGACTGAAACCCCTCCACCGTGAGGTTGGTTCTCCTTCTCAGAGGGAGCTCCACTGCACTGCGGTCGTTAAGTGTCCTATTGTGCACTCATCAGTTCCGTGTATTCTATGAAATTCAGTAGCTTGATGTAGGGGATATTTCAGATTTCCTCGGGAGTAGTTTTATAGTCTCCAAGGTATTTATTTTATTTATTTTATTTTAATTATTTGATAATAATATATATACAGGACAAAATCCCAAATAATATAAACTTATGATTATGAGAACTCAAGGAAGTATTAACAATATTGGGTAACAAATAGTGGAACAGAATAGAAAATGCAAAGATTAATAGCTACGCCTTAAGATAGTTTTTAACTTGGAACAGGATATATTAAAAATGTTAACGTTCAGAGGAAGGTTATTGATAAGGGTACACATGGTAATTATAGGTGCATGGATAGCATATTCTGTCCGAAGATAATGTCATAACCTTGCATTTGGATATGTTTAGTGTCATAGAATTTTTTGTACACCAACATTTAGATAGATTAGATTAAGATATAGCTTCAAATCATCCGCTAATAAAGAAGGAACACAATATTTTATTTTAGATATTAAATCATTTATAAATAGAGAAAAAAGGATTGGACCTAGATGACCGCCTTGGGGAATTCCAGAGATAACTGAGATTTCATATGATTCAGAACCTTGTAGAACAACAATCCGTATAGATAGTATCAATCTGAAGTTTGCTGTCGAATGATTTTAATATATAGTTACTGTATGTTATGAGGTTAGATTCAGTGCTGCGACCAGAGAAGAATACATGCTGTTCCCAAGCAATATAGTTTTTGAAAGTACAAAATAGGGTATCTGTTACAATGGACTCGAATATTTTACCGACGTCAGATAAAATAGATACAGGGCTATAATTAGTACCCTCATTCTTAGCACCTGCTTTGTGCAAAAGCGTTATGTACGAAGTTTTCCAAATGTCAGGAAAAACACCACAAGATAGAGACATATTGAAAATGTAAGACAACGGCAACGCTAAAGTAAGACTACACATTTTTAAGAAGTAAGAAGGTATACACCATCAGGACCGGCGTTTTGTCTAAGATTTAGGTTACTTAATTTATCAAAAACCATATCCGTATTTATTTGCAACGTGGAAAGAGTTATGGTGAAATTTGGTACTCGTAAACAGAGGCAAGAAATTCCGCAAACGTATTACACATTTCTGACGGGTTACTTGAAGAAATACCATTGTATAACATGTTTGTAGGTGTGGTAGAATGTCTTTGCTTAGAATTTACAAACGACCAAAAAGCTATGTATGTCCGATAACCAACCGCGGATGTCTCATCTTCCAAGCCGCAACACCTGCCTGTGGGCCGATCTACCAGACCAATTAGTCGCTTGGAGTGCGGCACACGGGGCAGTTCTCTCCAGTAGGCACGGTGCTCTGTGTCGAGCCATTTTCGGATCATAGATTTCCCTGTGGCATGGTAGCATATGAGGGTTGCCCCCAGCGTTCTCTCAGGATAGTTAGAACTTTTAAGAAACCATTCTTATGCAACAAGTAAACTTAGAATCGCGTGTAAACGTGATTACCTATAACCCCCTATAACCTAAGTTTTTGTTTTACTTTCCATTAAACCGATAACCACATTATGAGGTGTTGTGATATAATAGACCACATCTATTTAGCATGTTTATGGTATCAGAGTGAAGAACTTTCGTCCTGCCTATTGGGCGCGTTGTATTTGGAGACAGAAAGGTAGAACGCACGTAAAATCGTATTATCATTAGAGTTAACAAGGCCGTAGGTCGACCCCAGTTTGTAAACAAAAACACTTCTCATAAATCAACTGCGCATTTGATTCACTGGTCGATATTTTATCATTTAAAGTACAGCGTATACATGAACGTATATACGCGTTACAATTTATTCAAGATGATACTCCATAATTGAGGTCAAAGTTTTAGCTTTTAAAGAATTATAGTCGTAGTTGAAGAATGGCTCACATTCTATCGTGCCGCCAATATGCCGTGACATAATAAGCGGTGTCATTTCGCCGCATTTTGAGTCATACTAAGCTCAATTAAATAAAAAATGGACTAGTGTCGGCTGGTGTTACATCCTGTTTGAAATTTAATTCTGATGTTATCTATACTAATATTATAAATTGTTATATTATCGATAAACTGAGAAACCATTAGAGTGATTTTGATGTAAATTTCTAGTTCATCATCTCTGGAGTGTTTTAGGCTTTGTACTAATCCATTATCTTATCTAGATACTGATTCTAACTAACAAGATATGGATTCGGTCTTGACAATGATATTATGAAGGATCACCAAATGTGGTACCTCAATAATCCGTTAGGTGAATTTCGAAGAAAAACTCTAGCCCTTCATAAACCTTGCTTCCTATCAATACTTCATTAGTTTAAAGTAATGTGCCCAAATAGTCCAGTCAAATTGAACAAAAATGGTCAAAATAGATAAGTGGAGTCGCTGGATTTTTCTTCAATGGTGTATGTAGTTTTTGGTGTCAGCAAATATATGCCACTAACGCGGGGGCTTGCAGGGGTATAAGTAATAGTTACATTTATGTATCTTGAATATCTCAAAAAATATGCATTTGCTGGGGAGAATTTTGGGGCACATTTGTTCATAATTCAATGTTCTATCAAAATAAGCTTGAAAAGTTCAAAATTATCATCCGTTTTTCCGGAAAAGTCATGTGTAATTTTTGGTGTCAGCGACTATATACCAACGTGGGCATTTTGGTTATTTATTTTATTATGAATAAAATAAAATAAGACCCTGTTGCACGTTTCGATAATTCATTAATTCATTTTTATCCTTTATCACAAATTGTCATGTTAACTAGTATTTCCACGTAACATATAAAAGAATAGATGATTTTGATTAATGAAATGCGTCTGCAGCGGACTCCTTTTTTGAAATCCAATTAAAATTGCAGAAAACATTGGAACGGCAGTGTGTGAAAGAGTGTTATATGGCTAATTATCAAATTGAAACATTTGAAATGGATTGAATTTCGCTAATTAAATTTTTAAGATACTGTTCTATGATTTTACAAATCTAAATAACTATGATTATTCTACGAGGGCAAGGCGAAAAGTTCCTGAAAAATAAAACAGATGGCGCTACAATCGAAAATCCCATGTGACATTTGTGATGTACCACCTTTAACTAGAACGAATTAAAATTTTTAGACTGATATGTCATTCAGTTCTGTTTTGATACCCACCGGAAGCAAGCCACCATAAAGATTTTCCTGAACATGGAAAAAAGTGAATTTCGCGTCTGGATTAAACATTATTTCCTGCGTGGAATTGAGGATACAACGCCAGAAATTGTCGATAAAATCCATGGTATGATATTGGATGATCGGCGAGTTAAAGTGCACGAGATTGCTGAGGCTATGGACATCTCAACCGATGAAATAAAAAAATAAATTTTTGAATATAAGAATGCTATCTGCCAGATTGGGGCGACCGTGTGACAACTTGAAAGGAGTGTTTGGCGATTTTCAAGCGCGATAAGAACAACTTTTTGTGCCGTTTCATAACCATCACAACACACCAGAGACCAAAGAACAGTCGAGACAGTGGACATGTCCTGGCGAATCGAAGCCAAAAAAGGCCAAAGTTGGTTTATCGGCCAACAAAGTGCTGGCGACAGTTTTTTTTGGGATGCACACGGTATCGTCCATATCAATTACCTTGAAAAGTTCAAAACTATTACCGGCGTATATTATGCAGCTGTTGAATCTATTCGACGCCGATTTGAAGCGAAAGCGGCCGTATTTGGCAAAGAAAAAAAGAGTTTTCCACCAGGATAACGCCGCATCGGCGCACATGTCCGCAGTCGCAATCTCAAAATTGCACGAATGGCGCTACGAATTGGTTCGACATCCACCATATTCTCCAGATTTGTCCCCCTGCGATTTTTATCTATTCCCAAACTTGAAGAAATGGCGCGGCGGAAAGAGATTTGGCTCTAACGATGAAGTCATCGCTGAAACAAACGCCTATTTTGAAGGAAATAAGTTTTGACCAAATAAATCATTTCTTGTTTAATTTTTCAGGAACTTTTCACCATGCCCTCGTATGAATTAGCTATTCTATGATTTACATTTCATTCATACCGGGATATCAAAAATTATCTTGGTCAAGGGTGATTGTGGAATCTAGAACGTGTTACTTTACTTTTGAAATAATTATGTCATTGTCATACTGACATCATCAATAACCTACAAATTTCACACCTATTTATTCCAGTTGTAAAACAATAATGAACTACAAATTATGAAATAACGGTTTTAGTAACAAGAAAAACTAAATTACAGTAATTGTTGGAAATGTTTTGTTCGATGCACAAGTTGACGCGCATCCTCATGCTGTGAAAACCGTTTTGCAGCATTTCTGGCGTTATGGTTGCACATTGCTGAACTATTCTTTGTTGAAGTTCTTGCAAATTATTTACCGGAGTTGCGAAAATCTTGTTTTTTAAGTAAGGAAATATAAAATAGTTTATAATTGTCAAACAAGGTGATCTCGGAGGAAACTCAACTTCTGTATGCAAACTTATCAGCCGGTCATCAAAAAACAAAAGCAATATTTTCTAGTGTAGTATGTGCTGTTGCATCGTCATGCTGGAAATAACCGTAACAAAGTTCATCATCGTTTAACTGTTGCACAAATTCAGCCAAAAAGTTGTGTCTGTACCTTTCTGCGTTGACGGTGAAATCGAAAAAAATTGGCCCAATTATTCTTCTGCGAGAAACTGGCATCCAAACACCGATTTTTTGAGCATGTATAGTGGCGATTCAGTAAAAACATTAGGGTTATCATTGCTCCACATTCGCATATTTTGAGATTTGGTGTATCCCGAAAGGTGGAACCCACGCTTCGTCAGAAAAAAAAGTTAAGTCCAGAAGATCGTCATTCATTAAATTATTGACAAACCAATGGCAGTAAGCAAGGCGTCTGGGGTGGTCTGCGGGCAGAAGAGCTTGATGTGCTTGTATCTTATATGGATGCATGTTCAAGTCTTTCTTTAAAATCTTCTGACATGTTCTATAAGAAAGTCCAATTTCCTGAGAAAGACGTTTCAATGGTTTTGCAGGCTCCTCTTCCATACGTTGACGAACGTCATTGACAACTTCTGCTGTACGAACTCTTGGTCTACCAGCACCTTTTTTATGAGTCACACAACCAGTTTTGCGAAACACTTCAACACGATTTGTAAGGCACGCATAAAAATTGTCCGGTAATATTGCCACGTTTGGGAAGTGCTCCCGAAAATTGTCCAAACACAAACGTTAACTGTATTGCCAATTTCCATTAACTAGTGCACCCGTTCGAAAATAGGCTTCAATCATGAAGATTTTGTGCTGTGTGGTAAGAGGCATGATTCCTTACTTAAAAAACAAGATTTTTGCAACTCCGGTAAATAATTTGCAAGAAGTTCAACAAAGCATAGTTCAGCAATGTGCAACCATAACGCCAGAAATGCTGCAAAACTGTTTTCACAGCATGAGGATGCGCGTCAATTTGTGCATCGAATAAAACGGGGGACATTTCCAACAATTACTGTAATTTAGTTTTTCTTGTTACTAAAACCGTTATTTCATAATTTGTAGTTCATTATTGTTTCACAACTGAAATAAATAGGTATGAAATTTTGTAGGTTATTGATGATGTCAGTGTGACAGTGACATATTATTTCAAACGTAAAGTAAGACACACGTTTTAGATTCCACAACCACCCTTGACCAAGATAATTTTTGATATCCCGGTATTACTAACCAATCAAGTTTAAGATAACTATGGAATTTAATTTTAAAACTGTCACTGTCAGAAATGTAACAATGTCAGATAACACATATCTTTTGAGGCTGAAGTAAATAGATAATATAGAAATTGGTAATTCAAAATATCTGAATTTGGTTATGTTTGAATCAGGTTAAGTTTTGAAAGTTTTGTATCAATTTTATTATTAACACAATTGTTTTTATTAATTTGGATACTTTCTAATATCAAACGTTTATCATTATTCTTTTCAATATTCAAATATTTTGTATTGTCGTAGTCAAATGAATGGTTTATATATTTACCAAGTGCATTGGATGAATTCATCGTATATTTATGTCCATTCAATCTTTTATCGATGTATTTGAAGATTGACCGATGTATATTTTTTCGCAGAATGGGTTATTTTTTTGGAAGGTATGTTGCTTTTCAATTCATAGTAAAGCCGTTTAATTGCTGCAAAGAATATTGTAAAGTTATGGAAAATTCAGACACAGTGAAATCGGGAATGAATAAAGAGAAAATCTTGAATAAATACTTACAGAAAATGGGCAATCACTCCGCCTCCCATCCTATTCAAAAGAAAAATAAAATTGGATGCTTCTCCACTACTCGTAGCAGTTCGAGTGAGAAGTGAAATAAAAGAAAGTGCATTCTAATGTAGTTGACAACTCGAGAGCAAACATGATACTACCGACATCAATCCAGACTATGGATTTCCGTATTTATGAGAAGCATGAAGCCGTTTTCGCTTAAAAAATAAACGAAATTTTGCACCCTTTCAAAGCCAACCACTGACCCGAACTTCAAAAGACTACTAATTACCTTTATAAACGTCAAGTGACGGTCAATGGGAACGGCGCAATCTTCTAAAATACCTAAATATAAACTCTCTGAGCGAGAGCAAAAAGTAAATTAGGAAGCGAAATTCATGAATATCGTATTCGACCGTATCAACCGCTATATCCGGAAATCTTTAGTAGACCCACTTGTAAGAGTCCAGGCCTCGGGCCAGACTATACAAAGTGTTGTTATCACACTTAAGGCAGGTTTGTTTGAAGTTAGCGGAGTGATTGACAATTCTAAGTGTTTGAAATAGTACTGGCAAAAAAACTTCTATAATCGTGGCACTTTTTTTGCGTAATGAGAAGTGTTTTTCTAATGGGAAAAATGTTTTTCATGGAAATTTCGATGAAAGAAATACTTATCTTGATGAGACCAGACCAAATTTAGTTCGCGCCGTGAAGATAAGATTAGGCTTGTCAACAAGAATCAGGCGTCAACTTTGTAAATGATGATTATACGTTTCATTTTTGGAGTATAGATTTTAATCAGATCAAATTGATGAATTGTGTTTTTGTGGAATTTCAAATGAAACCAGACGGAAGTTATTTATTTAACGGCGAGATCCGAGTAAATCTAGTGCGTGTCACGATGATAAGATAAGAGGTCTATCACCAAGAACGAGGTCCCATCATTTTGAACATGATGCCGTTATGAAATGATAAAACTATAAAGGAGTTCACACTGTGGCTATATTATAACACTATTGATAAGAAATAACTCTTATCCACTAAAAATACTATTAAAGTACTGAGGACCTTTCGGCTACCAAGTAGCCATCATCAGAGTAAGCTAAATTATAAATCAAAATATCCCTGTTTAAATACTATTTGGGGATAATAATGCAAACAATGGGTTATAGTCTAGGAGCTAGACCGATATTGATGGTCTGAACATTAACCCGATGGCACTATGGTTTATCGTTAGAGGACGGTTCAATGACCAATTCATCTCACAGACAGAATTTTTCCCGGCTGCTAGATCTCGAGATACGGCATCCGCATTTTTTTTTTTGACTGGAGGTTAACCCTTCCCAAGTTGCGGTTACTTGAAAAGCATGTCATTTTTATACACTTCCACCATCTGCCATCATTTTTTATCGTGTCCGTTTATCAGGCCGACCAGTTAAAATTGGACTGAAAATGGACTGCAAGTTAACCCTTCCAAACCTGGTGGAGAATGTTCATTGGTGTTGGCAATTGTTAACATACCCTATGCCATCAAAAGTTATCGGCCCATTTTCGAGTAAATGGCCATTATTTGGACCTAAAATGTTTCTTTTTTTCATTTTGTGGATAAAACTTGCGGGTTATAAGGCAACATGATGGCACCATGTTAAATAACTTTATTGGAGGTCAAATAAAGATTTAAAATGATTGCCATCACCCCTTGCCTATTTCAACCCCCCAAAACCCCCTAAAACCACCCCCCAAAAAAATATGAATCATATGATAATATGACCAAGTTTATGATAAATTAGTCAATTTTTGAGACTCTGGCTGGGTTTAAAATCGAAACGGCTCTTTTTTATTTTATTTTTCTATTCTGCTGGATGATTTTAGGGAGTTTTGGGGGATTGAAATAGGCAAGGAGTGATGGCAATAATTTTAAATCTTTATTGACCTCCAATAAAGTTATTTAACATGGTGCCATCATGTTACCTTGTAATCCGCAAGTTTTATCCACAAAATGAAATGAAACATTTTTTGTCTAAATAATGGCCAATTACTCGGAAATGGGCCGAAAATTTTTGATGGCATAGGGTATGTTAACAATTGCCAACACCAATGAACATTTTCCACCAGGTTTGGGCGGGTTAACTTGCAGTCCATTTTTGGTTGAGTTTTAACTGGTCGGCCTGATAAATGGACACGATAAAAAATGATGGCACATGGTGGAAGTGTATACGAATGGCATGCTTTTCAAGTAACCGCAACTTAGAAGGGGTTAACCTCCAGTCAAAAAAAAAATGCGGATGCCGTATCTCGAGATAACGATAAACCATAGTGCCATCGGGTTAATGTTCAGACCATCAACATCGGTCTAGCACCTAGACTATTATCCTCAGCTGGAGATAAATTGGAAGTTAATAAATTGCTTTTTCGTTTATACATTTCCATCCATCCCTTCTAATTTACCTAGATATTTGTACTGTGTTTTAAAAGTGATCAACTTTCTTGAGAAATGGTGTGACCTGTATTCAAAATATGGTTGCCTACCACTGATTTTTCACCATTATTTTTCTTTATATGGGCAAAATGTTCCTTCTAGTTTGACCCACATAGCATTTTGAACAATTTTCAATTGTGAGCCGTGTTCAAAATGCTATGTAGGTCAAACTGGAAGGAACATTTTAACTCGTTATAAGGAACATTTTGCCCATATAAAGAAAAATAATATTGAAAACTTAGCGGTAGCAATTTATTAAATTGTTTACATCATTATCCCCAAATAATATTCAAACAGGCACATTTTGATCTATAATTTAGTATACTCTGATGATGGCTACTTGGTAGAAGAAAGGTCCTCAGTACTTTAATAGAATTTTCAGTGTTAGTGGATAAGGGTGATTATTCCTTATCAATACCGTTATCAAATGTCTATTTTTATGGTATACTTAGATTGCATCTAGACATAGTTTCTTTGAATTCCATAATTTTAAAGTATGTATTCCATAATAATTGAGACGATTTACCCAAAAACAATGTTTTTAAACTGGGAAATATACTTTTCCGGAACTTTCAAACTAATCAAACTCTGAATAAATAATTCCTTAATCACTGCTATTTATCGCAACGTTGATTTTATATACCAGGACTAAGATGGAAGTGTGTTTTTGTTCGTGAACAATAACTTTGAACTAATTACTGAATAAACATTGAAATTTTCCGGTCATATTGACGTAGTGGAGGGTTAATTCTTTTTTTTAGTGTTGTACATAACTCTTTTAATTATTTTTGATGGAAACTTCACATTTACACTTTGTGTGCCTACCCACCCAACTTTTCAATACAGTGTACTTTCTTCAAGTCTCTGTGTGATCTGAAGGCAAAATCAGCTGAAATATAAATTTTATAATGCGTGTTTTCTTTTATGTATAAGTAAGTGATTAAGTGACCAAAGGTCAATATATATTTTCGAGATATTTATGAACAATTAAAAAAAATCCCTGTAAACTAAGATAGCGGTGCGAGGTCAAATTTTGAACTACCATGATATCATAAATGAGAAAATGTAATAAAATAAAAATTGACGATTTGACGAGTAATGTTTGATTCCCTAAATTATTTTCATAATTATTATTTCATAAGAAGCTTCAGCACTCTTACTCGCATCAAAATACATCTAAATGTACGCGATTTTACTCATGAAAAATTACATCTACCGTTTGATGACCATCCACCATTAAAAAATGATTTTGATACACTTGTTGCAACAGGTTGTGATTAATAGTTTCAATTTGCCGGAGAATCGAATTTGTGACTTCTTCAAGGGTTCTCAGGTTACACGCCTATACTCTAGACCTGCCCCATAGAAAGAAGCAACATGTAGTGATATCTGGAGACCTAGGTGGCCATGGCGTATCGTCCAGGAAACATTTTCGCACAACGCGAAATAAATAGAGCGCAGTGGCCTCATCTTGTTGGAACCAAAGGATTACCATAGGATATCTAAATGACATTAGTGACCATTGAAATGCGATTGTTCGCGGGTACCTAGTCATTCCACCAATCGCGTAATATCCATTCCAAAAACATCATATTTCCGTGGACAACCTGTATATGTAAAATTGAAGTAATACAGTAAAATGTGATGAAAAATATATTGGATGCAAAATATATACGAATTAAACTCGTAATTCATTGTTCCGAGATACACATAGATATACATGAGAATTTTATTTTTTTTCCCAAATACTTAGATAAAAATCAATGCCAACAAACGCTCTCTTTTTTTATTTCACTTCTCAAGACAATGACGATGAGAATGATATTTTCAAAATGTCATATTTAAAATTCCTACCGAATCACGAGAAGTAATTTCTTTCCGGTGGATTTCTACAGCACATTTTTTTCGTTTAATTAATATATGGAAAAAAGGTTGTTATGACAATGAAGTATGCAGTCTAGAGTTTCCGTTTGTCTGAGTTGATTATATTTACCCATTCCACCTTTTCCGTTTGATCACAATATTTATGAGATGTAAATGTGTAATTAGTTCTGAATCAAAGATTGTCTGGTTCAATTACCTGACACGAGACGGATGCAGTTCCACAATATCTAAATAAATTCCCACATTATATGGGAAAACAAAAATTGAATGTAAAGGTAGCAGAAAAACAGTAATACCTTGCCGATTAATAATAACAACGATTAAATTGTAACAAAGAATTTAATTTCTTTGTACAAATAAATGTCACTGTAATTGACATTTTAACTTCACATTTTATTACAGAACGGAAGTCTTTCCTAAGAAGTTTTCAATGACATATGTTTTTTATTCAACTCACTCGATCCGTTGTTGTATATCTTCAATAATAATTGTTATATATACAACCTTGAAAAATATTGTCGTATTTCTGGTGACACATATATGCTGGTAATTTCCAAGGAACCTTCGTTCCAAGGAACCTTAAGTTTAAACTACTATTGTCTTGTTTGTTGTACGTATTATTTTAAAGTTAGCAATTTTTTTTGCAAATCACGTACAAATTACAACATATTTGTGATTAGCATGATTACATTATCATACAGTCCGATTGGAATTAGTATTTTAAGATTTGCCATTTTGCACCATCTGTTGCATACAATCTAAAACTAGTGATAAACACCAATTTTATAAGTAAAGCACCCGAACAGTTAATATAATATTTCCCATAATCTATGGTTTCGGCATATACGTGGTGTAAATCAATTTGTAGCATTCTCAAAGCTTATAGTCCAGGCAACGAACCGAAAAATAAAAAAAATATATATAATAAGCTATAATTTCAAAATTTCTGTTGCATTTTGTTTCTAATACCCCATAGATCATTCATGACTATCAAGACCGCGGATGTCGACCTTTCACTCCCCCAAAACGGGGTTTCAACCCCCCCAGAGAAGCATTCTAATAAAAACAATCCAAAATTAATGAATGAAGAGCCGAAAATGACCCCTAGTATGTTTTTTGGGTCGCTGATCACGATTCCGCAGTCAGTTTTTTCGGAAAACTCCCTCCAGATGGGAAATTTGGAAAATTTATATATAATATATAATTTATAATTTTGTTGCAAAAATGACCTTTAGTAGGTTGTTTGGGTCGCTAATTACGATTCCTTTGTTATTTTCCCCAAAACACTCTCTACAGATGGAAAATTCGGGAAATTTGATATTTTCCTGAGACGGTTATGGATAATAAAGTATAATTTTGTTGCGAAAATGACTAGAGGTCATGAGTAGAGGTCATTTTTGCAACAAAATTATACTTTATTATTCATAACCGTCTTAGGAAAATCTCAAATTTCCCAAATTTTCCATCTGGAGAGAGTTTTGGGAAAAATAACAGCGGAATCGTGATCAGCGACCCAAAAAACCTACTAGAGCTCATTTTTGCAACAAAATTATAAATTATATATTATATATAAATTTTCCAAATTTCCCATCTGGAGGGAGTTTTCCGAGAAAACTAACTGCGGAATCGTGATCAACGACCCAAAAAACATACTAGGGGTCATTTTCGGCTCTTAAATCATTAATTTTGGACTGTTTTTATGAGAATGCTCCTCTGAGGGGGTTGAAACCTCGTTTTGAGGGGGTAGAAAGGTCGACCTCCGCGGTCTTGATAGTCATGAATGATCTATGGGGTATTAGGAACAAAATGCAAAAAAAAAATTGAAATTGTAGCTTACTAAATATTTTTATTATGGCCTTTTTCCCGGCTTATTGCCTGGACTATTAGGAGTTATCGAATAAGTTGAAATATAGGTACAATTCAGAACTGGATGTTATAGAAATTAAAGGATGGGTAGCGAATGAATTAAATCTATTGATTCAATATTGTTATTAATGTTTTTTTTTTCATTTCCTTTGATTCGAATATTAAGTTCTTTTATTCGGATCAAGGGTGAAATGTTGCATAATGTGGTTCGCGCAGTGAGAGTCCTCTTTTTTAAGTCTGTAGTTTCTCGAATGTTCTTTTAAAACTTACACTGAAACGGCGTCCAGTTTTTCCTGTATACAATGAGGCAGTCTATAAATTCCAGTTTTCTATAATAATTCATATTTCTTAGGTTTTGAATTAGTAATAAGTATATGAATATATATTATTTGTTGTTTTGAAAGCGACAACTTTATTTTGATTTTTAAGATAGGCAAATTTTTTGGCTAGTATTCACCCAGATGTCATATATGCGAATTTAAATTAAGTATTGTTATCAATATGTGAATAAATTAGATTTAGACCTTTTTTATAGTTTATTATGACAAAGCGTACACTAAAATTCCATTTAGATGAAACATTCATCAAATTCCAGATAATTTCCACTAAATACCATTGAATTCACCCAAATTCCACTAAATTCCGTTGAATTCCACTAAATTCTAAAAAATTAAACTCATTACTATGTGAAATTTGTAAAATTTGGGGGTATTTGATGGAATTGAACATAATAAGATGAAAAATACCTTTGTATGAGGGCAAGGTGAAAACTCCCTGAAAAGTAAAACAGATGGCCCCACAATCGAAAATCCCATGTGACATTTGTGATGTAACATCTTTAACTAGACCGCACTGATGATATGTCATTCAGTTCTGTTTTGACACCTATCGAATGCCAACAACCTTGAAGATTTTTGTAAGCATGGAAAAAAGTGAATTTCGCGTCTTGATTAAATATTATTTACCGCGTGGAAAAACATTACCCAAACCAAAGCATCGCTTGTTTAAACATTATGGGGACTCTTCACCATTGATTGGAACGATTCACAAGGGGCTTACAGATTTTCGTTGTGGTAGTACAACTACGAAAAACGCTGAACGTTCTGGTCGTCCAATTGAGATTACAACGCCAGAAATCTTCGATAAAATCCATGGTATGATATTGGACGATCGGCGAATTAAGATTCACGTGATTGCTGAGGCTCATCTCAACCAAACGTGTACGGAAAATTTTGCATAATTTTTTGAATATGAGAAAGCCATCTGCCAGATTGCTGCCGCATTTGCTCTCTGTTGACAACAAGCGCGAGCTTGTGACAACTTCAAAAGAGCGTTTGGCGATGTTCAAGCGCTATAAAAAGGACTTTTTCCGCTGTTTCGTAACCGTGAACGAAACATGGACAATCACAATACCAGAGTCTAAAGAACAGTCGAAACAGTGAACCTGTCCTGGCGAATCGAAACTGAAAAAGGCCAAAGTAGGTTTATCGGCCAACAAAGTCATGGCGACAGTTTTTTGGGATGCACATGGAAGATACCAAGATACCGTATCTTCCATATCGATTACCTTGAAAAGGGCTAAACGAACATCGGCGTAAATTATGCAGAGCTCTTGGATCGATTCGATGCCGATTTGAAGCGAAAGCAGCCGCATTTGGCAAAGTAAAGTACTCTTCCACCATGACAACGCATTGTGGGGAAACATTCTCTTTCCTTCATTAGGCACATGTGAATTTGGCTTCCTTGTCTATCTTTGAATCAGTTTTTCTGAAAAGTGGACAATTATATGAAAAATGTTAAAACTTCAGTGGAAGGAAACGACTCTCTGAAGAGAGCATCCAATACTCATCACACCAAGGGGCGACTTGGGCAAGGTGTTCAAACTATCAAACTCACCTTGGAAACAAAGAAAAGTGGACAGAGGGAAAGTTCACTCTTTTAGGAAAGGAGCAATCTGTTGGTATACCGATGGATCCAGAACAGCAGAAGATAACAGGGTGTCGGTGCGGTGAATTCTTTGGACTCTGAACCATGGGTAACTACATCAGCTATGCTCCTCCGCAGAAGCAAATGCTTGAAACATGACCATCAAAAAAAGGGGAAAATCCTCCGTCTTTCTCAAGTCTCACTTACAAAACCGTACCGAGAGTGGGGTACAATAGTCCTTTTACAATGCGGTGAGATCATGAATCTTTGTTTGGACTATTAAATGTGTTTGGAAACGTTGCATTCTATATTGATGTAGGCTGAGTGACTACCCCGTAGTGCAACCATTTTAGGATTGTTCATCTAACAATACTGACCCACACATAATGACATCACCAACGGTTCTCGTAAAGTCTGCATAATGACGTCGAGGAAGTGTGCCAATCATTAACAACCTACGATTCACGTTTCATTCATAAGTTCTCTAAATTTAATTCTCACATATAATAATATATTACTTCCTCTTACATCACAATGTATTTTCCACATACTGAACCGATGGAAATATCAAGTTGACAGTTCGTGTTTGCAAATTTAAATTCAACGCGTTGGCGACATAATTTATTTACTATTAACTAATTTAATAGAACGCATACGATATGAAATTGATCATCTAGGTCGGGATAAAGTAATGATCCATATTGCAAATGGATTGTTTACAATGTGTAAGAGTTTAGGTTCCAATCTAAGCGATTAAGAAAGCTAGTGTGATTTATCTGTCTATATATAATAATTATAAACATCAACTTGTAGAGTATTATTTTTATCAGTATTAATCCAAATACTGTAGATATTTTACGAATGTTCAATTAGGTTCTGACATGTTTTTTAAACACTGATACCATTAAGAATGTCATGTTTTCAACACGGTTTTCGGCAGAATAGATCTACCCAGTCCGCCATAATGAACTTGATAGTAACAAAAAAATGCTGTAGAGTGTTCATGGATCTAAGCAAAGCATTTGCCCTTGTTGATCACAATCTACTCCTTGCTAAATTGTCTGGATATGGTTTTAGGGGGAAGTTGTATCAGTGGATTCCATTGGCGCCAAGGGTACGTGCTCTGCCAGCCATAAAGTACACTTAATTTAAATGGGTATGGTAATACTACCAAATCAATTGGTAGTACAGTCATTTTATAGGTTTTTTTGAGATTTTGAACTTTTTTTTCCGACTTTTGGTTTGAATATACAGAAAGTTAGGAAATTTTCCGTAGATTACGAAAAAAATAGTGGCTGAAAACCTCCAATCAAGGAAAATGTCGTAAATTATATATACATATATATACAATTTTCCGGGCTTTTCCGTTAATATCTTCAATACATTGCGTTTGAGAGAAAAAAGTTTCAAACAAAAGTTGTTCAGAATTAAATTTTACATAGAAATTGACTATTCTGAATTTAATTTTCATCGAATTTTCCAAGCATTGGATGGGAAAACAAAATATTTTCGAATAAGAACTATATATGAGAAAAAATTGCACATTTGGCTGGTAAATATGGTATAATAATTTTATATTGGGGTATATATCGTTACTGTAAATGATTATAATTAAGAATTTTCCAATATTTGCCCTAATTTTCCGGGTTAGGGAAATTTTTTTTTTTTTTTCAATCTTGGTGTATGATATGTCGATTTTTAGGTTTTATAGAGCTCTGATAACGATTTTTCAGTTCATTTTGTCGTGAAAAGTCATTGAAAACGTACATTCGGTAAATAGAAAACTTTTTTTTTTCCGATTATGGCGTGTGACAGATCAATTCTTATATTTTTTAGGGTTCTGGAAATGTTTTTTTACTTTGTTTCATCGTGAAAAATCATTGAAAATATATATCCAAAAATTTTAATTTAAACAATTTAATATTAAAAACGAGGTTGTTACAATCAAATTTTTTTTCACTTAAACGATTTTTTAATCAAATATATCAATAAAATAATTGTTTACACGGAATACACAACAGCTCAGCTGTAAATATTTTATAATAACGTTCAACGTATACAATAACAGAGCACATGTGGCGTTATTTTGGGCATCATATGATTGAACGCTTGCGCACAAATTCATTGCATTGGTGCCACAATTGAATTTCATGACACAAAATTAACTAAAAAAACGTTTTCCGAACCCTAAAAAACATAAGAATTGATCTGACGCCATAATAAAAAGAAAAGTTTTCCATTTTCCGAATGTACGTTTTCAATGACTTTTCACGACAAAATGAACTGAAAAATCGTTATCAGAGCTAAACCTAAAAATCGACATATACAGTAAGATTGAAAAAAAAATAATTTTCCTAACCCGGAAAATTAGGGCAACTATTGGAAAATTCTTAATTATAATCATTTACAGTAACGATATATACCCCAATATAAAATTATCATACCATATTTACCAGCCAAATGCAATTTTTTCTCATATATAGTTCTTATTCGAAAATATTTTGTTTTCCCATCCAATGCTTGGAAAATTCGATGAAAATTAAAATCGCAATAGTCAATGTAAAATTTAATTCTGAACAACTTTTATTTGAAACTTTTTTCTCTAAAACGCATAGTATTGAAGATATTAACGGAAAAGCCCGGAAAATTGTATATATATATATATATATAATTTACGACATTTTCCTTGATTGGAGGTTTTCAGCAACTATTCTTTTCGTAATCTACGGAAAATTTCCTAACTTTCTGTATATTCAAACCAAAAGTCGGAAAAAAAAGTTCCACTTTTTATAAAATGACTGTACTATGGCCCGAAAAAGATAAACTTTTCTTGAATCAACGCAATGTCTTTATTTTTTGGCCACATAAAATAATCCAACTCTTCTTTGAGATATTTTACCTTGCATTTTTTCTTACGCTAGCAATAACTTGACCTTATTTTTTCTACTATGGGAAGATGATTTGCTATCAAACATTGATTTGCATAGTATTTTCATCTCTTTCTTCTTCTCTTTATATGAATATTCTCACAAAGTGCTTGGTACTTACTGATATTTTGGAGCAACATTCGGTTTTAACATTTTGTAGTTGTGTAATTTTAGAACTGTATCATATAAAACTATAGTTTGGGTCAGAAACCTTTTCTCAAGTCTATTTTTAGTTTCTAGGTTAATTTCACGTTCACCTAATTAATGCTTTTGGGAGTATTAATTATATGTTTAATTAATTTGAAGGCAATGAAAAATCAATATGTTGTTCAAACGTGCCAGGGAAGTACGTTCCGATTACCATTTAATGGTAACTATTGCAATAATTTGTTTTTATCATTATTGAGATTATACGGTCACTCTAATCTGGTCCAAGCCCTTCAAAATGTATTATCTCTGCGTCAGTCTATTAATATGATGAATACTGGGATAAATATGAAATTCCCCTAAAACTCTATTGATTAGGTTGGGCGATCTCCACGGCGTTTTAATCCGAGTCATACAGCCTGTTAGCCCGCTAACCGACCGGCGCTAAACGATTCGAAATCAATTAACCAGCTAACTGCAACAAATCAGTTTCCAGATTAATTACTATCGAATTAATGGCGGTGGGTCCATTATTTCTGTAATAATGGTTTACTTAGACGGTGACACGAATTTTTCCCGCTGTTTTCTACACAGTAAAAAATCGAAGCGAAATTTGACACCAAAATAACACCACGCGTGGTCCAGATTTATCCACACCAATTTGGTGTAAAATCAACACCATATAAGCAGTGTTCAATTGACATTCAGCGGTGAATATATTTACACCAGTAATTGTTCAAATTTGAAATTCTGAAGTGTTAATTTGACTCCGAGGAGGTGTAAAAACATAACTTTTGCGGTGTATGAAGAGCACCTTATGGTGCATTTTTTTCACCAGATATAATGCGAATTCAACGTTCACGGTGTCGATTTTTAACACCAAACAGAGTACACAACTATTAAAAATGGTAAATCTTACACTATCAATTATTTATATTTTACACCATATGGAGTATGGAACTCATCTTAGATGGTCGATTCAACACTGATGAAAGTTCGAATTTTTGACACCAAATAGAGTGTGCAACTCATCTCTTGTGGTCATTTTAACACCAAAAATTGCTATAAATGTATACACCAAATGGAGTGGCGACATATTATAGTTGCTAAATTGGTACCAATAATATTTTCTTCATTTATTTACTAGTTCAATCATATGTGACAAGAATAAAAAACTAAATGTAAGCTGAAAATAAGTTCATATTTTAGTACCAAAATGATCATTTCAGTTGTGAAACAAATTGATATTGAATTTCACACAAGCAAATTTTTTTTAGCTCAAGTTACGTTATCAAAATAACAAATCAATTATGGTGTAATACAATAACATTTCTTGAGAAAAAAAATTATGAAAGGTTATTAGATTCAGTAAACCACAATTTTTGAGATTGGCGGGACATTTTCTATATTGGAGTAGAGAGGACTAAATATATAAAGAGACCACAAAAGTATTCAGAATCATATCATTGTCACTCTTGTGTTTCTTCAAAACCTACTTTAGGCTTTTCGCCATTAGATTGCGATAGCAGCTAAGAACTCATGATCTGATTATTTTTGTGAACTTCAAAAATTTGATCAGTTTAAAAATAGCAAAGCATAATGTAACTTATATATAAATATCTTTTATTTTTGAATAGTTACACAAAAAAATGTAATATAATATTTTACCTATTTAGAAGCGAAATAATAAGATATCTTATTTAAATTTCAAAATGCATTATTGAAACGTAGGAATATTTTAAAACATAAGTGCTATTATTTACAAAAAAAACAGCCTGTTACATAGGTACAGGAGTTTTAGAAACGGTTAGAGATATAGCATCGGTTAAATGGGTACACAGTTACATAATTTAGGCTTCCTAGGCTTTCGAAATACATTCTTGCGTACTTTTCTATCTATTCTTTTATTTTTTAAGATTAGAATCCACAACATCTAGCATTGCTAGATGAACCCACATATTTATACTATTGCACCACTTCCAGATGTACATATTTTTCAATAAATCAAAAAGGTTATGAAGGTCTGATTTTCGGAAAATAAATAATTTGTTATATTCATTACTTCTACGAGTTAAGAGATTCAGTTTACCAATGAATTAATTGAATAATTTATGTTCATTCGGTGTCAGTTCTCCACGCATTCAATTATTTTGAATTTAAATCCTTTCTCCGCCTGCTCCAGGAGGTTTGAAAATTCGTCCTCATCAATGAGACAGCCAGTCTCACCATTCTCTTCATATTCGGATACAGCTGTTTCTTCTGATTTGGAGAGGTTCATGGCAAATTTTTCAAGACCTGAAAATGAAGATGACAGTGCCCAACAATATGATAAATATCTCAATAAATGGTTTTGCAAGAAAATGTTTGCTTATAAAAACAAACATGAATGAAATAACTTGGACTGATTTCTCCCCAAGTGAACCGACTTAGGTTATCTTTCAGAAGGTCTCGCCAGTGTGCATGTGTTGCAATACCCAAGATTACCGTCCAGTTTCGAACTTCGCTACTGCAATTTGGAGTACCTTAGTCAGACGGCTTATTACCAACGCCAATCGGCATTGCCTCAACAAATGTCAATGTCGATTGGCGTTGGTAACAGGGCCACTTGGGTTCGATTTCTAGTGAGATCTCATTTTGTATTTCTTAAACCTCCTTTCATTAAAAATGGTTGATTCAAGACAAAAAGTGAATCTAGGCCGAGTTAGGTTAAGTGTTTCAATAATTGAAAGTTAGGTTATGGTACAGTGACTATAAAAAATATTGGCGACAAACAGTTCAAACTGCAATGTTTCGGCAAATAATTCAGCTCAATTGTTCTGTGCAAAGACAAAACAACCTGAAAAGTTTTGCACCATATACCACTTTCACCACAGTATATTATACTGTGCTTTGACTGTTTACTTTGTTCAATTTATAGTTGTTCTGTATTTCATGTGCACATATTGTTCATGTGCATATTATTTATACGATTTATATTTTCTTCTAGAAAAGTAATGTATGGTGATTAACATTTGATTAATAAATGGAGGATTATTCATTTTGAGGTCTTTGTTTCCCTGTTAAGTATTTATTTATATTTTGTCAAAACTGTCAACACCCATAACCCCATTAGATACAAGAGGCTTTATTTAGTACTGAACAATTGTCTATGTAGAAAAGACAAATGAGTTGCCTTATTTGCTGGAACATGGTGGAACCAATAAAATCGGACAGTTGTTGTCACCACTGTATTTTATAGTAGTTATATAGAATTAGGCAAAACGGTTTCGTACGTAAAAGCTCGTAGCCACAGCAACACTGAAGTGGACGTCTCGTTATCTTTCATCTTCTCAATCATCCTCTTTCAATTTCTAATTTCTTATTCTATTTAGCATCAGCAACCACAATTTTTTGGTATCATTTGTTTTAATAGAACAAGATCCTAACTGCGCATGATCACAGACCAAATTCCCAAGTTGTAACCCAATAGCGAATTCGTGTATGTCGTGTATATAACATGAAAATATACATGCCAAGGATTTCGTTATGACACAATTCAGATGTACATAGATGTGCATATACCTACCTAAGTATAAAAATTACGAATATGGAACTCTTACCTTTCAAAATGAAGTCTTTATATTCCTTATTTTTGTCCAAACACATTCACTTTTGGAGGTTATGGGATTCAACTTTGATAAAAAGCGACATTATTTCACTTCACTCTATCGACTAAGAGCAAGATACTGATAAAGGCACGTAAACAACTAACCTGATCAATGTTCAATGTGTCTACTGTGAAAAAGTCAGTACACATGCAATGAAAAATTTTTCAGCAGCAAAATGGCGGGTTTGACTATGTACGACACAAGGCCAATGCGGGAGGAACTGACTGAACTGAGCTCGTAAAGTAGTGAGCTGATCGGTCGATAGGTGCTGTTTTAACCATTTGCGAATTCAATACAAATCCATACAGTGTATTATCGAAGTTAGTTTAGGTAGGTGTTGAAACGGAGTTTTTCTGGTAGAGTAATTTTGACGGGTTCAGCACTTAACACCATATAGTGAAGAATGCTTACACCACAACAGGGTGTGAAAGTTTACACCGGTCAAATTTTTTACTGTGTACTTGCAATAAAAGAAACAAATGAGACATAATAGAGATAGTTCTGATGATTTGGTGTTATTCAGATACATTCAGTCAAGGTGAAAAGTTCCTGGAAACAGATGGCACTACAATCGAAAATCCTATGTGACATTTGTGATGTACCATCTTTAACTAGGGCGCATTAAAATTTTCAGACTAACGTGTCATTCAGTTCTGTATGACATCCATCGAAAGCAAGTAACCTTACATATTAATTATCACCGCATAAAACGTAGCAGAAATGGCGTTAATTACTGGGGTCCAACTTTTTTCAATGAACTACCACTACTGATCAGTGAGCTTCCACTCGACATTTTTTCAAAGGTTGTTAATGTTAATTTTTTTTACACTTTTAAGGATTTTTAGGTTCTCAATTCTGATTTAATACGTATTAACTTTTATTCTTCTTTGTTCTATCATAATTTTGAATCGTTTTTTTTTCTCTTTTATCTTGAATACTTGGTATTTAGAATGAATACATTATTCTATTCTATTGCTATTATATACATGTCGATTTTTGTTTCATTTTATACATGATAGTCCATGTTGATAGCTTGTTGCTGGAGTATATAATTAAAATATTATATAATTAGTTATAAATTAGATAGGTTTTTTAGTTTTACATATAATTAATCTTATGCCCGTTCATCATAATATGGTTTCTAGTTGTACAGGTTCCTTAACAATTTTATTTAAGATTTTATTTAAATAATCTTTATTTTACATAATGTTTTTTAGATTTCTTTTGATTTATATAAAATATCCTTTACGTTGCCACACATTCTTTCATCAATCTACTAGAAAACTCGGATTAATTTCGATCATGAATTCAATATGCTTTGCTCGGCTTATATGTTTCAAATTGTCCATATTTTTTAATGAAAGTGTAAATAATTTTTCAGCATTTAACTATTTGATTTATAACTTTCAATTTTTGACTTTTCATTTTAGTTTAGTTTTTGACTAATATTAAATTTGCTCAATTTTTTTTAAATTAGATTTTCCATAATTTGTAGTATGTGGCCTGAACTAGTGGCTGTTAAATAAACAATTTTTCAAGAATATGGGACTTCTAATTATGAATTTTCAACTATGCACATAGTTTAATTCCCTGATTATTCTTTTATACACTTGTATTTCAATTTCTTTGGGTATTTCTCTGCGTTATTGATATTGTTGAATAGTCTTGCTCCTGCTGTTATTCGTTTATTTTTCAAATTCTATCTTCTGATATTACTGAACCAAGGTATTTGAACTTAGTAACCAGTTCTATATTGCCTTCATCTATATGTGTATTTTATATTTCTGATGTTTTTTCCCTTACGGTCTTTGATTTATCTCTGTTCATTTCCATTTTACTCTTTTGCAGTGTTTTCTTGTAGATTTCCAGCTTTTTGTTTACTATATATGCTGCGTAGCACATGTCTGTTATTTGTTCTTTTCTTTCTTCCAGTATCTTACGTCCTGGTTTTTGGCCTCCTTTGCTTGTTGAAAAGCTTCGTCTAGCACCAACGAAAACAGAAGTGACCTCAGAATACATCCTTGTTTAATCCCTGAGGTAGTCTTACATAGATCAGAACATTCTTGTTTTACTCTCAAGTAGTTTTTTGTGTTATTTTATGCACTGTAGATTGACAAAACATCCATCTCTTATGTGTTGCAATGTTGGTAGCACTTACCGATAATCGTCAAGATTTGTAAAGTTATGATTAAATGAAAGAACAATTACTTTGTTTTCATACCACTTTTAATAATAACATGAAAACGTTAATATAGTTTCCACACGCAAGTGTCATTATCAAGCAGATACAAAATTATAATATACAAAATTATAATACAATTAATTATAATATAATTTTGTATCTGTTTGATAGTGGCACTTCGTTGTTGAAACTATAGTAACGTTTTCATGTTATTATTAAAAGTGGTATAAAAACAAAGTGTTCTTTCATTTAGTCATAATGATGAATTACCATAAAGTAACGGCTTCTACATCAAGTTTATTCAATGTCCGAGGTTAAATAATTGTTGGATAAATAGATTGAAAATAGCGAACTAAAGTAGCAATCTTTAATTCCATCCTGTATCTCGATAAACAAATGAACCGGAATTTGATTTTCATCTGTTAAACAGGCCCTAAAGATGAACATCATATCGGCTAACATGTGAAACCAATTGATTCCATCAAAGGTAGAACACACCCTTAGATATGGTCCAAGCTTTATCCCTCGTAAAATCCTCTGATGGAGGAGTTTATAATACCGATTTCAGTCGGTTACAACTGTAACTGACGCGTAGCATCCGGATTGCATGCGCGTTTGCGATCCTATTTATGAGATTATTGGTTATAATTCCCTGTAATTCTGGTCGTGTTCTTGTTCTCGATTTTGGTCCGAATATGTTGTATCAATTACTTCAATGATGTCGTTCTGAAACGTTACCATTTCATTGTGGTTTACAGAACATTCGGTTCTGCTATTTTAACTTTTATCTAACAAACTGGACAATGGCAAATAATTTGTGTTTATCCGTTTAAAAGGTGCGTTCTATAGAAGTACAGCACCCTTAGAACATTTCCTCTTTGCTTATATGGGTAACGTGACCTATATAAATAAAAAGGAAATTCTGCTTACGTTAAACAGAATCATACTTTTAGTCTTCTTCGGAAGTTGGAGAATAAAACTCAAATTTTACACAAGACTTTCAACATTTAATTTAAAATGCTGACAAATTGTTTCACCACACTGTGGCATTTTCAAAGCAAGGAGTTATCAACTAAAGCTAACAATTGTTAACAATTTTGTAAACACACTCCCACCATTATCCACCCCCATCCCTCAATTTGTACCACATTCTGATCCCTGATATTTAAGGACATACTTTTCGATTTTTAGCTTTAGTTGATAACTCCTTGCTTTGAAAATGCCACAGTGTGGTGAAACAAATTGTCAGCATTTTAAAATTAAATGTACTAGTCTTGTGTAAAATTTGAGTTTTATTCTCCAACTTCCGAAGTATTATGAATTTACACTACGTAAACGTCGAAACCATAGATATACTTTTACTCTTCATTTGTTGTACAACAAAAGAACACAAAAAAATACTGTCATGATTCCGTTTTTACCATTCTATATTTTTCTCCATTATTGTAAATTACATTTATTCCTATTATAATCTTTCAAATATTTTATTTCAATGTATTATCTGATTACAAAACTTACTTAAAACAATTTCCTATCAGTTGGTGGTAATTTCATACTCTTATATTGCAAATAATAAATCTTGTCAGCGTTATTTTCATGATTTTGCCTTGTAAATTCTAAATTGCAAGATTTCATCAATATCGTTAGCAATCAAATGAGGAAACGTAGGTAAGTTTTAATTTTATCAATGCTGTTTCTCTCAAATTACCTTTAACTCATCTCTAACAAGCATCCTCATGGATACGCCATGCATCTCGCCCCAAAGTAAGCTTTATTTAAAATCATTTAGCTTTCTATTAAAAAAATGGTGCGGAGCAATATATAAGAAGTGTGAAGTAAAGTATTAGAGATATGGATTAAATCATCTAGATCATTAAAATAAAAATCATAAAATAAATTAGATAATTCGACATCTCTGTATGTCTACTCCAGAGTTTCAACCATTATTATTATTATTAATGTAGGGGGAAGCGGTGAGGTTTCTTTATGCCTAAGCCGAGATTCTTTGCATTAGGAGCTGACGAGAAAGCCGAAACGATGTCGTATATTTATAACAGAACATTACTCAACAAGTGCTGAAAAATAAAGGTAACACCAGTTAGAAAAATACAATGTGAAAGATTACTACACACATTGAAACCTTTCTGTCAAAACCACAACCGACACAATTTTTCGGAAGGCGTATTTTCCTCGTGTTTAATGGAAGGGAAAAAGAAAACAATTGTAACGGGACCACACTCCTGATTCAGCACCGCCATAGAAAAACGGATAGGCAACATGTACTGGAATACTGTCGCAGATGAACGCTTCACACCTAATCACCTAGTGGAGCGGTTGCTACTCGAAAGTTATATCATGCTCATGAGGTTGACGAACAGCACATATCCAACACCTAGTCAAGACCAGGTGTCCGGATAGGTGGTTAGTATCCCGAAGAGGTTTAGCATCGTCCTCGTTTCGAGTTTCGGGATCTCCTCAGTATTGCATAGCTCTTCGGAGACCAAACAGTTCACACTGTGGATACACTTTAACACTATAAATCAGAAATAATCACCATTATTATTGTGCATGTGTGTAACACTGATTCCTCCAACACGTAGAACATTATCCGAAGAGTTATAAATAAGAAATAATCACCCTTATCCATCAAAAATACCGTTAAATTACTGAGGACCTTTCGGCTACCAAGTAGCCATCATCAGAGTAAGCTAAATTATAAATAAAAATGTGCCTGTTTGAATACTATTTGGTGATAATGATGTAAACAATTGGTTTCCCTCAGCTGGAGATAAATCGGAATTTAATAAATTGCTTTTACGCTTATGCATTTCCATCCCTTCTAAATTATCTAGATATTTGTCTGTACTATGTTTTAGAAGTGATAAACTCTCTTGAGAAATGGTGTGACCTGTATTCAAAATATGTTCGGCTAACGCTGATTTTTCACCATTAATTTTCTTTCTGCCAAAATGTTCTTTACACCAAGTTGAAATGTTCCTTCTAGTTTTGACCCACTTATCATTTTGAACACGACTCGCAATCGATTTTGTAAATCCAAGATTTGTGACAGTCGGAAAGTGTATCAAAGGTGTTGCCTAAACCGTTTTTCAGCTTGTTGTTACATCTATAAACTGTAGTTGTATTGCAAATTTAGAAAACAGATTATGGAATTTATTAATTACTGTAGGATAAGTGAAACTTTTGAATTTTATTGAACTATTTGAAGGTAATGGCTCTATTTTGGTTTGTTGGTTGAGTTCCATTCCCTTTTTGTTCAGAAAATAAATTACTCATCAAAGATTTGTATAACCATTGTGTAACGCTATTTTTGTTGAAGTTCCTCAACGTCGTTGCTATAATTCTGCTGATTCCAAGAGACGTTCAATAATCTATGAAGAAGACTAATAAAAGGAGTATACGTATTTGTTTGATTGGGTTTTCTGTATATATGTCGAATTCCCAGTGATTACCAACTTTTATAATATTAATATCTAGCAAAGGAAGCTGCTTATCTGTTCCTATTTCGACAGTGAATTTGAATGAATTAAATTGGCTATTAAGCATGTTCAAAAAGCCACTGAAATTCACTGTTGAAGAGAAAACAGATAAGCAGCTTCCTTTTTTGATATTAAAATTATAAAAGATGCTAATCAGTTGTATTTCGACATATACAGAAAACCCACTCTAACAAATAGCATGCTCCGGGGAATTCCATTTAATTATAAAATAGCTACATTTAATAAATCTTGGCTTCCGGATGAATTCCGTGTCACAATAGCTCCACTTGATGTCGACATTTCAGTTCAAGCCTCAAGCCTGACCAGAAGATGCCATCTGTAATGGTTGGCGAAACGTCGGCATTAAGTCGTGTTATTGTGACGCGGAATCCATCCGGATGTCAAGATTTTTCAAGATTAGCTATCGGCGAAAGTCTACTATTCAAGATCTCCATTTAATTACCTTGTTCATAGAATGAACGTCCCTTTGAGCCAACAAAATTGTAACAACGAAGCTTAGAAACTTTAACAAATAGCTTTGGATGATGATTACGGCAAATCTTTGATCAATAATTTAATTTCTAAACAAAAGAGGACATCGAAATGCAACCAGCCAACCAAATTAGAGCCATTACTTTCAAATAGTTCAATAAACTTCATAAGTTTCACTCATCATCCTTCAGTGATCTACAAATTCAATAAGTTGTTTTTCAAATATGCAATACAACCAGTTTATAGATGTAAGAACAAGCTAAAAAACCATAGACTTACTATCCTAAGGAGACGAAACATCTCATTCATAAAACTCCATTTGACTTTTCGCAATGATTACATGAAGTATGATAAAGAAAACCAACGGACCTCTTTGTCGCTGAGTCATAATTACTTCTTATTGGCAACGCTGTAACTATGATTGAAAACTTGGTACCACTTGTAAGGCAACACCGCTTCGAAATAGCTACGAGAAATACGGAAGCTGTCAAATTGCGTAGTACAGAACAAAGTCCCCATTCATAAAAGGTGCGCGGCGTTGTTGCCTTCTGAACAAATGATGAAATGGAATAGTTCTGTATTTGAAAATTTAAATATTCTATAATTTGATTGTTCCAGGTTACCATTAATTATGGAATATTTTTCAGAGAAAACGACATTTCAACAGAATTGCTTCTAATATAACCAATAAATAATGCTATGTACGTTTTTATAATAATTACAAATCTCAATCCTGCACTCAGAACAATTAATCCGGCAACAGCACTTTCCACACGGCCATACTTGTAATATACAGCGATCTGAGTGGCCCGAAATTTTGGCAATGTCTGATCGTGTTTAAATGTAAACAATTCTGTGACCTTAGGATAATAGGTCTATGTTAAAAAGTAATACCTAAGTAGCTGTTTCCACAAACGATCCTGAAAGTTAATAAACAATGATTATCGACAATTCATCAATTCAAAACACTTTGAATTGCATTACACATTTGCAGATTGTCATGGTTGATAATAAACCTGATGGTTTACTTACAGTTGTTCCTAGATAAATTTCCAAACTTACTCTCGACGAGTTTCTCACAATTTGTATAGCTGTACAGTGCGAATTGGGAGGTCGATGAAAGAAAAATATATGAGAATGATTTGAAATCGAATAAACATGTAAATTAAGTGCATAAACATTGGAGAAGTTTGAAGAAATATTGAATATAAGAAATCTAAAAATAGTTTAGTTTTCAATTGTCGAATCAATAATTAATTATGATAGTTGTCCTTATTCCTCACAACTCTTAGGCCATCGATTATAGTTCACAAGTATTATATATAAAATTCTCGGGGAATAAGTCACACTAAGACATATGCTTATTATTTTCGTCTTTAGGTACGTTTCGGTCTCACTACCATCATCAGAAGACGTAACAATGTATAAAACGTGATTTTTTAAAACTAATTGTACCCCTACAAGGCTTCCTTATCGCACTAATTTCAATTAAAAATGCCCACGGCGCCGAAACGAACAGAAACACGAGCAATCAAAATTATAACACGTTAATATTTTAAGGATATGAATTAAGAATCTGCTGCTTAGCAATATTCTTATAAACTCTAAAGTCATGTCGAATCACAGTATGTAATACAAGTGAAGGACAGAACTAAAAATATAACGCTCGAGTATCCACTTTCGAACCAGATGTTGGAGATTTATGAGGTAATAGAAAAAGGTTGTCAGACCTTATTACAAATATTGCTATTTGAGCATTCTACCTAAAATATACTTTTAACATTATAAAGACGCATGCAGGAATTTGCAAGGGTTTTAATTAATTAAATTAGTATAAATCTGACTTAATGATTCAACATCTGTTCTATGATTTACAAACTTGGAGTCACGTTTTATGTGAATCTTTTATAATAATTGGTTCCCTCAACATTTTTGTAATCGCATTGATGGTTATAATCAAAGCAGTGTTTAGCAAAGGTTTTTGTTTCTTGTACTATACTTATGGTCATACATTCTTTTTTTAAATATTGTATAGAGGTTCCTGTATAAATCCCAGCGCAATCTAAAGAATTTCATTTGTATTCTGTGTGGGTTTGTTTATCTTTAGGTAATGAAGGTTTTAGATTTGAAAAATATTTTCCAACACAGTTAGTAGGTTTGTGCGCAACATTTATATTATTCTTTTTAAACATTTCTTAATTTTCTCTGAGGTCTCCGGAATGTATGGTAATGTTATAAAATTATCTGTATTACCGTTTATGTATATTTATATATGACGTTCCATTATAGATTTTGTATATTCTTTCTTTAGTGATGGGATTGAAAGATGTTTTTGGGTAGCCATTCATTTCCAGTGTATTACGAACAATTTTCAAATTTTTGGGACGGTCCTTTGGGTGGGACAATTCAACCGCGCGACCTGTATGGCGGTTTACAACACTTTTTTATAACTTGTTCATATCTAGGAAATTTATGTTTTTGTTCATTTCTAATTCACAAGTAATTTGAAGTTTACGGTGGAAATTGTTAAATTTATTAATCACTTATTCAATTTTATCATTGGGAACATACATTAGGCAATCATCTACATACAGGTGTCCCAGGTTTTAGTAGCAGAACTTCAACAGTCGATAGAAAATTTGATTTTGAGAAAAAAGTTCCCATTAACATATATGCACAGACGCTTAGTTTTTGAGATACAGAGTGTTGAAATTGAAAAAAAAATATCTCCGGAACCGTTTATCTTACAGAAAACAGCTTTTGCGAGCATTTTCTACTCATAGTAAGGTATGTTGTGTAAAAAATATTTTTTAGTTATAATTGGTGAAGATTTTGAAGGGGTAGTGGGTATTTTTTTCCCCAACTTCTACGCCACTGGAAAAAGTACGGTTTTGAGACAACCATTTGAACCGCCAATGTTTTCTACACATAAAAGGTACTATTGGTCATAAGCTCTGAAGTTGACCGTTTTCGAGAAAAATCAAATTTTATGTTGAAAAACATGGTCAATTCATATTAATTATACAAAATTTTTTCAAACGTTAGAAAAAGTAACAAAACCAAAAAATTTTGCATGTTTTTCAACATAAAAGTTGATTTTTCTCGAAAACACTCAACTTTAGAGCTTATGACCAAGAGTACCTTTTTTGTGTAGAAAATATTGGCGGTTCAAATGGTTGTCTCAAAACCGTACTTTTTCTGGTGACGTAGAAGTTGAGGAGAAAAACACCCACTACCCCTTCAAAATCTTCACCAATTATGACTAACAAAAATTTTTATCACACAGAACATAGCTTACTATAAGTAGAAAATGCTTGCAAAAGCTGTTTTCTGTACAATAAACGGTTCCGGAGATATTCGAAAAAAACGAATTTTTTTTTTCAATTTCAATACCCTGTATCTCAAAAACTAAGCGTCCGTGCGTATATGTTAATAGGAACTTTTTCTCAAAATCAAATTTTCTATCGACTGTTGAAGTTCTGCTACTAAAACCTGGGACACCCTGTATATCGTTTACAGAATACGGGTTGAAAATTTAATGAATTTATTAAAGATTCCTCTAAGCTTTCTCTCGGCATTCTATAACTAGGTTAGCAATAGTAGCTGAAATAGGAGATCCCATTGCAGTGCCGAATATTTGCCCAAAATATTGCTCACCGTATTGAAAATAAGTGCATACTAAAAAAAATGCATTTATAAATTTAGATTGATCTAGAGTTCACAAGTATAGGATCAAACGTGGAATACTTTCAGTTATCGCGTTATTCCCAAAAGTCTTCACTGATGGCAATACATAAAAATAAAATTAAACCGGGATCTCAAATTCAGACTGACAAATATTTGTAATGTAAAGAGTTATTTTTCGCGGAAAAAACTCGAGACCTTATTCAAATATTTGTTTTATAATTCAAATCCTTCGAGGCAAAAGGTAAAATTTAACAGCTAAGGACGCATCTTCTTTAATCTCTACGAGGTGACTCCACCCAATGTAGGCAACTAATGTAGGCAAAAGTGGCGATATATGATCTGGACTTCGACCTCGACTCCGTTGTACGTCATAATGGGCCATGATTCGGCGAATAATGGGTATAGAGATAGACCGGCTTCATAGTCGACAGTGGCCAACGAGTTTGGTGAACTTAAAATTGACGTACGTAAAAAGTGTGTGGGTTAGGAATATAGTATGATAACATATTATGGTAACTCGAAACACGTCGTGTTGCGGAAGCGGAACTGAACACACACACATCACCTAGTTAGCCTAAGAGCGTAGGTACTATACGAGGTTTGTTCAAAATTTGTACAAACATGGTTTATTGCGCGGTAACGGAGTGTCCTTGGGACGTGTATTCGGCAGCATAACGTTCAGTGTAATCTAATTCATAGTATAGTTCCATTCTGGTGTTATTGGTTTTGAGTTAGGGGTAATACTTATGTGTTGTTGATCAGAATTAATCGAGGAGTAAATATGCGCCCGAAAATGTGTACACTTTTTGGCAAATAAATCCTTACTAGGAGGTCGCATATGCTCAAAGGGTCAAGACGGAGTGAGGTAGTGAACCGAAAACAGGAAAAACTTCGTTCGCTAGGCTTACTCCGTCTTTATTAAATTATTGAAACTATAGCTTTCATTTGTTCATTTTACTGTTCGCTTCGCCCACTCCGTCTTAACTCGCACTCAACAATTTATCTGTTCTCTCAATTGTATATTCTGTTGCATCTAGTTCAGTGATCGTTGTTACCATGGAATCTTTCACAGGGACTGCCGATGTCCGTTGTTTCCGTAGTTCATTATCTTTAGGAAAACTAAACATTTGAACTTTTGGCCCATTCTTGTTATTTCCCTTGCAACCAGGAGCATAACATTTATTCGGCATAATTAACTAACAAACGTCAGTAAACTGTACGTACGGCACAAAACGCGGGAAGAATCAAGATAAACATTAACTTAGGAAGCCATTTTGCAACGCACTTTATTCAATCATAACACTCATATTCACGCTTATTTATAGATTAAAATACGTTTCAATCAAACGGGGTCACCTTAGAAACAGGTGCAACATATAATTTTCCACAACAATTAGGTAAAACTGTCAAATTGTAATATTGTATCACCTGTTACACTGTTAAATACCGCCCATGCGCCATCAGCCCAAAACAGGTGACTCATCACTTAAGTCGATGTAGGTTCTAAACGACTGATTCGATTTTAGTAAACTTGAACTTGTATGGAAGAGAAGGTACGTACTTTCAATTGTCGTATCTATTGGTACACGATAGCTTCTAATAAAAAAAGAAAGATTAGATTTTCAAAAAAAAAACTGTACATCGATATCTTTTTTTAGTTTTTTACAGTAAAAAATGTACGTTCGTGACACATAAACACTCTAATTTAATTTTTTCAGAAGGATTATGGGGAAATTGTTTTCGCTATTGCATTTTCCATACAATATATGCAAATATCTACACTATTAACTCACTAGTTGATTCTTCATGGCGTTAACGCATTTGTGAAATGGAGACCTGAAAAGCGAAAAGAATCAAATGAATAGATTAATTATGCATTTAAATTAACAGACTTCTAAAACATTAACGAAAGCACCATATCTAATATGTTGGAAATGTTTACCGTCATATGATGATACGGCTGCTTCTATTTCAGATCTTGGAATGATGTTAATGACATTCTGAATTCCTCTTATCATACCATTACGAGTAGTATGTGGAGTTTTGTATATTAATTCTTTTAAACGTCCCCACAAATAAAAATCTAGCCAAGTTAGATCGGGGGACCTAGCTGGTCAGGGAAAAAGGCTACCTCTAACAATCCACAGATCTGGGAATTCTTCATTCAAAATATTCTGGACTATACGAAAAAATGACCTGGGCATCCATCATGTTGATACCACATATTACTATTTGTTTCTAAAGGAACATTTTTCAACATTTCGGGCAAGAAAAGTCGACTTCATCATTCACTGTTCCATAAAAAAAGTGAGGTCCTTCACAATTCCGCACCAGACAGTTACACTCCAACGATGTTGATGGTTCACTTCTTGCATTCAGTATGGATAACTCTCGGCCCAGTAGTGCATGTTATGCATATTTTCTCTCCCTTCGCTCACAAAAGTTGTTTCATCGGCCCACAGATTTTGTGATGGAATTTGTTCATTTTGGGCCGTCATATTTTTGATCCAATTACAAAAATTTAATCGGTTGTCGAAATCTTCAGCAGTTAGGGCTTGATGAAGTTCAATATGGTTTACTAAAATCGAATGAGTCGTTTAGAGACTATACATCGATTTGAATGATTTAACTTTCAATAGCTTCGCCCACTCTTATCAAGGCCGATACGCCAATGAGCTTCAATCCAAAATGATGCAAACTTGTCTAACCTTCCTAATGATGTTAACAAAGATATACCTTAATGTGAGAATTTCCGGAGAAATTTGGAATTTTAATATTCAATATTCAATTGCGCCGCCCCCTTGCGGCAAAATGCCGTATTTAAAAATAATTTCAGGGATTTTCTCATGACCACTTTAATAATACATTTTTTTCCCACATTTTTATTCCCAGTAGCTCGAGATATGGTCGAGAGCCCCCTTAACTGATCACGCCGTATATTGCAAATTAATTGAATGGTTTATTTGAGAAGTTAACTAATATTTTTGGCTATTTTGATTGTTGCCGTTATTCTATATATCCTGTTATCACTTCGTTTAATGCTGAAGGGTCCATCGTCCATATATACAAACAACATTTAAAATTTATATAGGTAACAGAAAAAAGTTAATTTTACAATTAATGATTCAATTATTTTTTTAAAGTTTACATAAGAGAGAAAAAAGTGGTTATTTAAAAAATATCCTTGAAGTTATTGGTGCAGTGAAAAACGATGGGTTGTTTGTGTCCAAACACTCGGTCCAGACATTCCATTTTTATTCTCCTCACCTTTGCTCCCCTCCCCCAGTGGCGCTCGTGAACTTTTTGAGAGAAGAGGCTGGACATAAAACGTTTTTTAAAAATATACTATATTCAGCCAATTAATTCAACCTTCGCGCAGCGACCGTACCAGCTACTTCAGTGACAAAATTAATTGTTACCCAGCAAGAACCAACGTGGAGGTATAGAGTTTCTCTTGCCCACAAATTTTTTTCGTTCGTTTTTTGTTTTTTATTTTTTTTGGACTTTTAATTTTTTTTCTTTTTTTTTGGAATTTTTCATATTTTGTTTTTTTTAATTAATTTTATCAACTTTTTCATATATTAACGAAATTCTACGGTCTTTAATTTGCGAAAAATGATCAATAATATTATCATAAAATGTATCATTATGTTTTAAGTGTTTTACTAAATCTTTTTCAATAGATATTAAACAAACATTGTATAAACGATTTTGGCCCATTGTATTTCGCATGTATGTTTTAATTCGTTTGAGAGTAGAAAATGATCTCTCCACCGATGCCGACGTGACAGGAATGGTGACTGTCAAACAAAGTAGTTTATAAAACTGAGGTAAGACTTGTTGCAAATCATTATCTATCATATATTTTATCATATCGGCGTGACTGTCGTACTGGCCTAAAATATCTTTATCCCAGTATACAACGCATAATTCATTGTGCAGCGCTATTTTATCAAAAAAATTATATTTTAGAACTAAGTTATCTGAAAGTGTATTGAGAAACTCTTTTGAAAAAGATTCGAAAAATCTTCTATTCCTCAAATCGAAAAACTTCAATTCATGTAAATCGAAAAATCGAATCTCAATATTTGACCTTTAATAGTACCTATCTACAATTTCATAAAAAAGTTGTTTATAATGTGTAGTTTCTTGTCTACCAAATTATATGTTTTCCTCCTTTTCACGGAAGGAGCCTCATCAGTTGAATAATTTCCAAATAAAATATTAAAATTAAATTCTGTATAACAGAAACTTGAAATTTTATCAATGAGATGTTTTAAACGATCTCTTGAATAAATCATATTAGTGAATTTATGTTGTAAAATTTGAAAAATAAGATCAGTTTGTTCAAATATTAATTTAAAAGTATCAAGAAAAAACAAAAATTCTTCATTCTCTAAATAAGATTTTAAACCAACAGCAGCATTTAATGAAATCTGATCTGTTGAAAAGTCATCACTGTTTAATATAAAATCAAATGTTTCAATTAATTTGTCTTTATTTTTATGGATGGTAAACTAAACATTGCACGTGATGTAAAATTCCATCGAGTTCGAGCATTACAGGGAATTCTGTTTCCTACTATGTTATTTAAAACTTACGTTCGTTTGTTTGAAGACCGTTTAAATGTCCCGCCATTACAGATGCTGTCATAAGTCTGATTTATTCGCAAAGTCGAATCGTTGAAATGTTTCCATTATAAAATTGAATAAATTGACCGCTGTTCTTCCCGAACTAACATCGTAGAACCCTAAAAATCTTTCCACTAGTTGTCCATTTTTACAATTAATAATTTACCGAACAGACGAATTCTAATCTAACCTTATTTCGCGTGGTGTCACTCAACCATTATACCCGCATAAAACAAAACAAGCACTGACGCAACACGTATGTGTCGTATTCCGTACCACACCGACTGTACTCGTACTGAACTTGAAGGCGGGCGGCAGGCTAGCCTCCAGAGGATGTTGCCGTTTTCGCTGTTTCACGCTATTTGGCGATTGACTGGTCGGAAAAACGGCAACTGTGTTGAACAACACATGCTCAGCGTTTGAGATATATAGAGAATCTAGCCTCTGGCCACTGTTGCCAGATTAAAAATAACTACTGGGAACGGGGAATTAATTGTAAAATTAAAAAAATTATTAGAGAAACAGGAAATAAAATGAAGAATGATCAACAAGATAAATTTGTGAGGAGGCTGAGCCTCCTAAGCCTCCTTCGAGGAGCCGCCACTGCCCTCCCCCCTCCATTAAAATCTTAAACCAGTTTCATTTAGAATATATATACCTGAAAAACTCCGTAACAAAGTCTCGATTTATTTTCAACAACTGATGAAACAAATGGAAATAAAAGAAGGCAGAGAAAAATCGTTCGCTGTTTCTTATTTAGCATTCTCACCAAGTTTTCTTACATGTTCATAATTCATTTTAGCAATCTAGACTATCATTATTTCTCTTGTCTTAGGAATTCCTCAAGAAATCCTTGTAAATCCTCGTAATTCCTCAAGAAATCCTCGTAATTCCCCGTAAATCCTTGTAATTCCTTGTAAATCGTTCTTGTTGTACACCTCAAATCCTCAGCGGTTTACTCCTCGCTTGTTTTCTTGTCGTGTTAGCTCTGTACGAATCTGAATCTATAGCGGATCCTATATTATGTATTTCGTAACATTATGAAGGTCAAGATCATGCTTGTGCCACTATTGTGATGTAAACTTATCTAAAGTTTTGCGTGATAGAATTTAAACTGGGATCTTGTTGGGCTTGGAAGCACACACTGAACCGGTGCACGGTGCGGTTTTATTGGAATCTCAACGAACCGTTCGAAACACCGCCGGCTAGCAGCGACTCGCAATTTTCTTTAAAATTAACAACAATAGCTTAAGATAATTCACCGAGAAGAGTATAATGCGATTGACCGCATTGTCCGCAAGTGACCGCACTTGCATGCTTTGCGTTCCTGGGAGGTTCTTCACCTTTGCAGATCATCGGGCTCTGTCTGACCCAAACGTCTGATAACTTGCGGACCACGAACTTGTTGCTCAATGCACTTCCGCCACGGATTCCTTCATTCACAAATGCGATGGTGACTCCGAAACAGGTCATTATCTCGCTCGAATCGAATCCGGTCTAATCTGTAGGAGGTCCAGCTTGATGCTCGGTCTTATGGGGCTAGGGTATTGCGCAAAAATGACGGTTTCCGGTTACAAGCTTTTTCAACTATTGTCCGGCAGACAGTTTCTTTCGTTAGGACATGTTGAACATACAGCATGTAAAAACATATTGGAACATTCTGTTTCCGTTATGGCAGACAGTGACAAGATGTGTGAGAATCTACCGGAAATCGAAATATGTACTTGAAATAGAAATATCGGATGGATCCTACAAATCCCTAACTTGTATTCTACTCTACTTTTGCCCTGTTGTATTGCTAAGACCATGACGGTTTTGTCGATCGAGAAGTAATTTTCATGGAAGATCTATTTGATTTTTCAGTTTATTCAAATTACAGTTGGAATTGCATTTTCAGAAAACAAGCCGTTCTAAAGTGCAAGAATAACCGAACGCGCAAAATGTAATACAATTCAAATCTCGTAGAATCCTCTTAGTAAGCAATAATCTGATTCTAAAAATTTGGACCAAGTATCCCAGGCGACTAGATTTTTATAATATTGTAACCTACCACTTCCGGTTATACCGAAAATCGTCATAATTATTTAATTTTCAGATTGAATACCAGGCTAATTTTGAATAAACCAGAAATCTATACCTATAGTTAATATTGTTTGCGCGATTGTAATTGAGACAGTGAGCTTAACGAACGAAGTCCTTTCTTGATTCAATCGGGTTATTCGGCAAATGTATGCTCTGGTGTAGCGGCCAAATGGTAAATGTAATCAGAACCAGATGGTCCAGTTGCAATCGATCTTTCACCGTACTTCCTATTTAGTCATTCTCGGACTTGTCTTCCAAGATGGTCAGGGCAGGCATAAAGTTGTATCCATGCATTTGTTCTATCATTGAGTGGTGTTTCCTCCCACATGTCTTTGTGTTTAGTTTCCAAAAATTATAACAATGCAGCGGCGGTTAGTCTGTCTGGTAAAACGTATGGGCCAATAATATTGTTTTCGTAAATGCCAAGCCAGACATTGACACTGAATGAATTCTTCTTTGAAATTCCTAGATCTTGTACCATGAGGGTTTTCATTTGCCCATAAACGTAAATTGTGAAAATTAATAACTCCACGTCTTCATTAAGAAGTGTTTCATCTGTCCAAAATATTTGCTGGAGAAAGTTTTCGTTGTTGTTCAGCCAATTAACAACAAAATTACAGAATTGTGAACGCCGTTCGTTGCCTCCTGGATGCAAAGTTTGGACTGGTTGTAAACGGTAAGGTCTTTGACGATCTCTACGTAACGTTGTCCAAATTGTTACGTGAGGTATATTAAGAATACGAGTAGCTCTGCGAACACTCATAGATCTTGTTTCTTCAACTAATGTAAGACTACGTCTTGTTCTATTCCTTACTAATACATTGTAATTACTTTTTTTTCTCTCCTATGACGTGCAGGACCATTTTTTTCGAAAAAAACAAATGAATTCTTCTAAATACCGCTGGAGATGGATGTCTTGCATTTGGAAAACGTATACGGTACTCTGCTGCCTCAGCAACGGAATTTCCGTTACAAAACCCATAAGCAAATAAAAAAATATTTGCGTATTCCTGATTGGTAAATCGGAATGGCATAAATAGTGATTTTTATGACATTTGTCAATACTGTTCTAATTGATGCAATGCCTACTAAATAATATCATATTTAACGAAGGTGTTATTCCAAAAGATAACCCTGACTAGAAAAATCAAAATAGCCCGAACAGGAAGCCTCTAAGTGAAATTTATCAAGAATACTTTTTATAGAATTAAAATCAAAGTTTTTAAATTTGTATACAATAATAATTTCCGACCATTGGCGTAGAAGTTTAAGGAGTTTAAATGCGTACAAAACCCCATAACTACGCTACTGTATTTGTCTCAAAAATATTTTGTCACTAAAAAAATCTCTATCCAGTAAAACTAAAGTGTACCAACTTTGAACTGAAAATCTTCATTTGTTTAGAGGATAAGGAAGAAAATGTAATAATTTTTCAAAACTTCAACCCCCCTCCCCGTATCTCAAACGAACTCATTTATCTATCATTCTTAGAAGTTCTATGGTTTACCGAAATTATGTACCAAAAAACTGAAACACCCTGTACAGGTAACATTTTGGAGGCAAATCAAATACTATCCCCAACGAACATCACTTTTTTGGGGCCTACTTGTTTGCTTGTGCGTTAATCCAGCAGTGGTAGCACTCAGAAGAGTACACTTCTATGACAAGCAAAATAAACTCACTTTGATATTAAGACCTGCCTCCCGCAGTCTTGTCTGCAAGAAATTCTTTTCATTTGCATACATGTTGTATTTTCTTAGTGGTCGGCAAACATATCCACGGTTGATCGGTCATGCGTTTAGTGCATCTAGAACGTTCATTTTAAGAAACTCATTCCTTCATTCTACGAAGCGTAAGATATGAACATAGATACTGTTCACTATCTGATATAAGGGTACGTAACAATATGAGTTTCTTCAATCCAATCTTGTCACATTTGAAAATATACGGCCACTGTGAGTTTTAATGCTAGACATTGAAAATGTGCATGATGCATCTTTATGTAAATGCAATTTTCTCTCTTCCCGGTTTAAGTCGACCATTTGCCGGACTGAAATAAGAGACAGGCGCCATTGCTGACATCCAACAGCTATGTTGCATAAGAAAATGTTGAAAATAATATTATAGTCGAACGGAATCCTATATTACATTTTAAAGATATTTAGAGGCTAGAAATAGTAAGTAATATTGGTACAGCAAATACCTTTTCTATCGTAGTCATACAATTTTAAATACATCTGTTTAACATTGTATCTATTTGGTACAGAGGGATTTTGGTTGTCATACTGTTTCGCCTTGTCGAGATATGACGTCTTCAACTATAGAAAAATTGCTGTGTAGTGGTTTTATAATACATATTCATATATTTTACAGATCAATGTGTTACAATTTCAATTATTTTTGTTTCGTTCGTTGTTGCGACGTAGACATTTTTAATTGAAATTAATGCTATAAAGACACTCAATGCTTTTGGTTCAGTCCTTCAGTCGTATTACATACTGTGATTTGATATGACTTCAAAGTTTGTAAGAATATTGCTAAGCAGCGGGTTCTTGATTCATATACTTAGAACATTAATGTCTTATAATTTCGATTACTCGTATTTCTGTTCGTTTCGGCGACGTGGGAATTTTTAATTGAAATTAGTGCAGTAAGGACGCCTTGTGATGATGAATTAGCTTTAAGAAATCCCGTTTTAGACATTGATACGTCTTCAGATGATGGTCGTGAGACCGAAACGTACGCAAAGACGAAAATAATAAGTATATGTGTTAGTGTGACTTATTTCCCAAGAATTTATTTATAATCCTAAACGTACGTATAGGCGAAAATATAGTTGACATAATGTGTTAATGTGACCTAATTTACATATAATTCATACCTGGCTCAAGAATCATTATTATGTTAGGAATATTATTATTATTATTATTGAATTGGGAGGGGATCGATAAGGTTCTTGTATGCCTAGACCGAAGCCCTTTACACCCCGTATCACCTAGTGGAGCGCGCCTCCCACTCAAGAGTGTTCACCGAGCTCCCGACAGTTTGCAAATGATTGTGCAATTTAGGATAATTTTTTTGTCAGAATCTTAGTTTAATTACTCCGTGTACCAACCCATACAACATATTAATAAATTAACTCTATCCTATTCAATGCATCCATTCTGTACTATTTGACTGGGCTACAATTTGTAAGCCTTGTAGAGTTCTCTCCCATGTGAATCTATCGGGTTTAGGTCTGGACTTCTCGCTGCCCAATTAAGTTCTAAATTACTTAGTTATGATTGCACAACATTGCATTTTTGTTTTGCATCTTGAATAAAAAATAAGCAATTATTTTGCTCATTAGCTTATACGATCTTGGTTCTTTGATTTATGTTCAAAAACGTAGCACAGATGTTTTTATTGACAATGGTGTCAACGGAGAATTTATGGTAATCAGTCCGGTTCGGAGTGGGTACAACAAGAAAACCCAATTTCTGTGTATTTACAACATTTTAGTACTAAGAATGCGTTCCATATTATAACACTGGAAATATATGTCAAACCTTCATACTTTTAAAGCAGGTAATCAACATGACACAGTAATGAAAGTGTTTGCAAGATGAAACGTAGAAGGAGTTAATAGGTTATTTATTACAACTGGTAAGTGATCGTCAGTAAGAACGATAGTTACACCCCCGAAGAAAAACTATATCCAATCAATTATATTAGTAGATAGTTTTGCCAAACTATTCATTGAATCGCAATTCTTCAGTTAGCAATAAACATTTAGGTCATCAAATGTCACCAAGTTCTTGCTACTATTTTTTACTTGAGGTTTTTGGATTTCCTAATTTTATGTCGTGATCAGCTAACACTTTTAAAGTCTTATGTATTAATAACATAGTGTGCAGGTTCGTTATAGAAAAGTACAGAGGGTAGGGTGGTGGTTAAGGTATTGTTCGACTAGTTGTGTCGTTTGGGCAGAATGGGCCACTAAAAATTAGGGAAGTGCGCAACTGCCAAAACCGTAACACTTTAAAGTATGACGGGTGGTAGACCGCCAGGTCGCCGTGATACAACTATCACTGGGAAGGTTAATAGGGCGGGGTACGACTATATTTATATTTCCAAGCAACTGCCAAAACCTTAACACTTTATAGTATGACGGGTGGTACAAATTTTAACTGGGATTAGATTCTACAATAATTATGTCATTCATAAGAATATCAGAGATATTATTATTCTTTCTAACAACGATTATGATTCAACCATTAACATAAACCAATTATGAAATTATAAAATCATTCTAAAAATTCTAATCTGTAATTTTAGATTTCTAAGGTAATTTCATTTAAATATCAATTGTGGAATAAAGAATTATTGCTTAATCGAAAAGATTACTTGACTCCCAATGGAACTTGATGAAAGTTACCAGAAAAAAGAACATCCCAAAACTTTGTATTTCTTTTCATATCACTCTTCATTAGATCGTTACAAGGGGGATACTGAGTGATTTTAAGCTCAGATAGAGAAATATAAAATCAAAGCTAAGTGAATTAAAGTCTGAAGAATCTAATTTATCGAGAAACACAAGACGAGCTCGGAGGATATGTCAGGATAAGACATGAAGATTTGATTGCATTTTTCGCTACACTGCCAGCTGATCCGTTGTTAATTGCTTTCATTTTTTATTCGATTCTGCGAGTTCATTGGTTTTTCAAAATATTGACTGTAAGTTAAAAGCAATTTCCATTTAATTTCAAATTAATTAGGCGAATACAGAACGGGATTGTTTGCATTCTGAAGAAGTAAAAATCCTAAGTGAATAACAAACTGTGCCATCTCAACTATACAGGATGTCCTCGAACTGCGTGGCCAAAATGGAACCCAAGATTCTTTGACTCGAAAAAAATTTGATGAGCCTTTTTACTTTTGCCTCAAGTGTCTTGTTTAGCCGGTAGAGGGCTTCAAAGTTGAAAAAATAATTTTGTTTTTCGGTATAACTTAAGAACGTGATGGAGGACTTTTACAATATTTGGCAAGTGAGTTACTGTCAATAATAGTCGTTTTTGAGAGTGGAGCACAGAGCCTTAGAGACCATAGAAATGGCTCAAACTTGAGGATGTAACGGGAAAAGTGTCCAGAACTTTTTTGTGGTCAATGTAATTCACTCGATATTTTTTATGTAGATAGCTTATCTAATTTGAAAACTTTTTTACTCTTAGAAAATTTCGATAAAATTAACGGATTAGCTTGAAAAAACTAATTTTCGAGTCTCTGCAATTTTGGCTTACTAATTTTACTTGATTAAAATACCTTAGTTGCCTCTGCTTTTCTAATGTCATTTTGGCATTTGGAGAATTTATTCTCAAAACTGTCAGTTTTTACTTTGCTTTCCGTACAAATTTTATGAAATTATGGCTCAAAATTTCACTAACACTGAAATGTCATTTCTATGGTCTCTAAGGCTCTGTGCTCCACTCTCAAAAATGGACATTATTGACAGTAACTCACCTGCTAAATATTGTGAAAGTTCTTCATCACGTTCTCAAGTTATACCGAAAAAAAACCATTATTTTTGCAATTTTGAAGCCCTCTACCGGGTAAACAAGACACTTGAGGCAAAAGTAAAAAGGCTCATCAACTTTTTTTCGAACCAAAGAATCTTCGGTTTTATTTTGGCCACGCAGTTCGAGGACATCCTGTATATTCCAGGATTATTATCTTCACCGTCATAGTACCTATACTTTTGCAATTTCAAACATCCGTAGAGGATTTATAGAAATGAAATTCGTTCTGCCTACTACTCTAGAATTACTAGATTTATTTCGAAAAGTTTTGTTGGGAAACTTCAGCAAATAGCATTGAACAATGGTTTCGACAAATCTTTGATCAATAATTTAATTTCTAAACAAAAAAGGAAATTGGAACTAACTAACCAAATTAAAGCCATTACCTTCAAATACTTAAAAATTAATGAATTCCATAATTTGTTTTCTAAATTTGCAATACAACCAGTTTATAGATGTAAGAACAAGCTAAAATACAGTTTAGGCAACACCTTTGATATACCTTGAATAGTAGACTTCCGCGGGTAGCTAATCTTGAAAATTCTTGGCTTCCGGATGGATTCCACGTCGAATCTTCTTTATCAATGTTCCCATCCCAGACACCTTTTCCATAATTTCTCAACTGTTACCTGCCAAAAACATCAAATAATTGATTTTTGTCTATCTTCCACATATTTTCTGTACGATGGCAAGTTTTACGAGCAGTCCTCAGAAGCTGCCAGGGATTCCCCACTTTCTCTGGTCATAGCTAATATCTTCATGGAAACGATTCTAGACTCATCTGTTCTCAAGCCTAAATGTTGGTTTGGATATGTCGACGACACTTTTCTTATTTGGCAACATGGTTGCGAAAATCTTGTTCCCTTCCTCAATCATTTGAATTAATTACATCCCAATATCCTTTTCACCATAGAAGTTGAATCGAAAGGCTTATTCCCTTTAACAGATGTATTAGTTAGTCGACAGACTTTGGGACATTCTGTGTATCTAGATGATGTTTTTCTTTCTATTTAGTTCTGACTGTCAGGTCTGATGGTGGAAAGTCCCCGAGCCGCGGGTTGAAATTCTGGATAAACCTACATTAAAATATTTAGTGGCAGCGAAACCAAATTAAATTTAAATAACTTATTTTTCCAGTGTTAAATAAAACAACTAAATCGTTAACATAAATCAGTAAACAATGTTTTGATCATATGAAATTTAACAATGTTTTATATTTTTTTAAATTATTCCGACTTTAAATCATTTCAAACTGACATTGGTGGTGCCGATAAGAGTTTAATGCAGTGAGAATGGGTATATCTTGGAACGAACTTGAACTTAAAATTATATGAAAGGCTTAACTATCGAAATCTTTTTACTTACTTCTACCATTTGATTTAGTGCAATTAAAAATATTTTATTTATGAATTATTGAAATATTCCGGACATGTGTTAAATATCTTTTTAGCGATGAGATCACACATGTCCAAATACTACAATTCATGGCATGCGCTAATTTGATCTTTGCTCGCAACGGCTGGGATGTAAATATCACGAGTGTCGAAAAGACGGCTTTGTTGCTCGGAGGACCGGATCATATTCAAAATATGTAAAGCCGGTATATTTTACTCGAGTTTAGGATGAGGGCTGAATAAAGATTTGGTGTGCTTAGTTATAACAGAGCGACGACGAGAGGAACAAATCGATGAAACAACGGGTTGTGAACTGTTGCAGACCTGCCAGATTCTGTGGGTTGGGATTGAGCGTTGGGGCAGGTCAAAATCTAAAACGGAAGCAGACAGATGATTGACGTGACGTGACCTATTGCACTCCCACATACACATTACCGTGATGATGCACTGGCTCACTAAGTCACCAATGTATTAATGATTTAGCCGATATGGGATTAAATGGTCCACCGGAGTGTGCCCTAATTTAATAAAACAGTAAATAATTATTACGTTATGATAATCAAATATGTAAAATATCTGTGCTAAATATAAAGTTGATGAAATTCAGTTGGACTGTGAACAATCGGCAAGTTCCAACAGTTCCCATGTTAAGGGATAAATGGTTTTCTTTATGAGTTGTGGATTAGTTTGCATGGTGATCATGATTTATTTATTGAAATTGAAATTTGAAAGTTGTAAACATAATCGATCCGGGAGCTCTATATGTTTATCGGTTCTATAGTCCAGTAAACGGGGACTTGATAAGGAAAATGTTTTCTCATGGACCGATTTTCTGTGAGGGGGCTCATCCGATTTATTTTGTTAATAGTGGTAAAAAATTTTTAAACGCTATTTTCCCATTGATTTCAATCAGGTAAAGTGTATTTTTTATTTATTTGACCGATGATCCAATGCTTATAACAATGTGTTAATTGAATATTTGTTAAACAATTTATTAGTTAATCAATGCACAAAAAATGAAAGTTTTCCAATCATTCGACATTAGAGTCATTTTCGGATAATTAGGACCTGGATGAATGTTTTTTCATATTAAGGAGAGGTTATATTCTGAAATAAATAAAAAAAACGTTTTAAATTATATTTATATTAGTTTCATCAAATTAAGACAAAATGTTGAATGATTATACATACATAATTCCTTATTATCATTATCATCATCATCATTTTCATCATCGTCATCTTCATTATTATCATCATTATTACAACATGGTGTACAAATATCTGCATCGCTGTCGCCTTCATTTTCGATTATATTGTCATCACATTCATCATTTTCTTGACGATTTTCTTTTCTAAAATTATTCGAACAATTCCCCATACAATTTTTACATGCTTCTGAACAGTCCAAATTTTTTGCCTACACCCACATCTACCTGTGCATCAGATTCAAATTATCCGAAAATAACTGTAATCTTGAATATTTTTGTAAACTAAGAAAATTTTTATTAACTAATTATATTAGCATGTTTAGCAGGTCCTAATTATTCACAAATGACTCTAATGTCGAATATTTAGGAAACTTCTATTTTTTTGTTCATTGGTTAACTAAGAAATCGTTTATTAACAAATAGTCAATTAACACATTGATATAAACATTGAATAAACACTTTATCGGTCAAATAAATAAAAAATACACTTTACTTGGTTAGAATCAATGAATAATACTATTTATTGTTTATAAACAATTTGTCAAGAACCAAAAGCGGTAAAACATTCATCCAGGTCCTAATTATCCGAAAATGACTCTAATGTCGAATAATTGGAAAACTTAATTTTTTTGTTCATTGGTTAACTAATAAATTGTTTATTAACAAATAGTCAATTAACACATTGTTATAAACATTGAATAAACACTTTATCGGTCAAATAAATAAAAAATACACTTTACCTGGTTAGAATCAAAGGAAAATACGTTTAAAAAATATTTTCCCACTATTTATTGTTTATAAACAATTTGTCAAGAACCAAAAGCGGTAAGCTTTGATCTAGGTGTCAAGACGAATCGAATGAGCCCTCAGATCAAAATCGGTCCTTGAGAAAAAATTAGTCAGCTCGATTTTGGGCTTGATATATTTATCAAGCTGGCTCAGCCATTGTAGCCCACCACATAATAGTATTTCAGAAAATACGGTGTGGTGCGCCTGGTTGACAGTCAAGCTAGCCCAGTTCATCCAAAAACTGTATTTTCTATATATGACCGATAGAAAACAATTTATTGCAATTAGTTACGAAAAAAAAAAATATTACGCAAGATATTTTTTTTTAGCCAGCGTTGACTTTTGTACCAAAACTATTACAATAATTCTAAATATTTAAACATATTCAACATCTGTTCGTGAATCTAATTATTATTTTTTTTCGCAGGTAAGTCACACCAACCGCGCCTGTATCAAAAACAAGGTATGACTGATAATGACATTAAAAAAATATGAAGCATGTTAGTAAATATTAAATTTAACTCAGTACTAAGTACGCAAAGGTAAAACGTGATGAATTTGTATTAAAATAATTTATTCATTCAAAATAATTAAACAATAGCAAGAATTCCATTTAAAAAAAACTGGTTTTAACTGTGGCATCAGATGGTAGACGGTAATTTTTTCATTAACAATCTCATTTAAATACAGTGTGGGCAAAAGTAATGACACATGACCATAATAATGATAAAATCAATACGTCCATTGTAATCTCGAAGTCACTGAGAGAACCGTTCAATGGAATTCGATATTCTTCAACTGTATGTAGTCAATTCAAACTCTCAAACTACAAATTACCACCTAACGTGGTTTAGTTGGAGATGAAAAAAACAATTTGTTTTTTTCGAATCATATTCTGTTTCATAATTTTTTGCTCGGTGCGTCAATTGCGTGATTTGAAACTCCACTGAAGTATATTTGTGGCAAAGCTGTTGTGCCAGGTTCACGCTTGAGATAACCTACCGTCGCAACATGTTATTAGAATGTTTTCTTTATCAGTAAGAAAATCAATATTTGTATTTTATTTATAGGAGATAAGTTCTGCCTGAAATTGCGGAATCTGACATAAATCGTTACTCCCAGATTTGAAAATCTATAACGGAAAAAAAGGTTCTGTGATTCGACCAACAACGAAACAAAAAAATTGAAAATTTCGAACTTTTACTCAATTTACATCCATGACTTTGATTTTCAATTGAGAACAACTTCATAAGTCAATTTTTAGGTGCTTAATTGCAGATTATCAATGGAAATATTAGAACTAATTTAATTCAGCAATCAGGATAGTATACACGTTTCTTAAAAAATTGTAATCGCTTCGTTTTGTAAGGGTTCAACACGTTACAGCGCCAATTTTACAAGAAGTTCTCACACGTTGGAACGCTAATTTACAAAAGTTCCAATTTCCGTCCCTTGTGGGGAACTAATATTCCATTTTATCACTTGATTACCGACAACTACACAGTGAAGATGGGTCGTGAGATGTTAGTTTTGAGCGCTAGGATGTTTCTAACCAAACAATATACCGGTCTTGACTCGGAATTCAAGCATCCAACCTTCCAAGTAAGCTTACATTGAAATATAGGAAAATAAAAAAAATTGTCATTAGCTGTGATTGAAGTTTACGGTTTTTGAAATTTTATAAATTTATACGAGGGCAAGGTGAAAAGTCCCTGAAAAATGAAAAAGATGGTACCACAATCAAAAATTCCATCTTTAACTAGAACGCATCAAAATTTTCAGACTGATGTCATTCAGTTCTGTTCTGAAACCCGTCGAAAGCAAGCAATCTTGAAAATTTTTATAAATATGGGAAAAAGTGAATTTCGCGTCTTGATTAAACATTATTTCTTGCGTGGAAAAAACATTACGCAAACCAAAGCATCGCTTGTTAAACATTATGGTGAGTTCACCAGCGATTGGAACGATTGACAAGTGGTTTACTGATTTTCGTTGTGATAGTATGACCACAAAGAACGCTGAACGTTTTGATCGTTCAATTGAGGTTGCAACGCCAGAAATCGTCAATAAAATCCATGGTACGATATTGGACGATCGGCGAGTTCAAATGCACGAGATTGCCGAGGCTATGGGCATCTCGAACAGCTACGGATCAATTTGCGCGTGATAACTTCAAAGGAGTGCTTGGCGATGCTCAAGCGCGATAAGAAGGACTTTTATCACCGTTTCGTAACTGTAGACGAAACATGGATCCATCAAAACATCCTTTACGGTAACATCAATCAACCAAAATCCACAATTACCATCTAAAATGACCGGTGATGTTCTTGATTCCAACGGAAGGAATTTCCCAGAATTCCGGTATTAAAACATAAGTTTTACAGAACCCTTCATGTTGCATACCCAGAAAAAAGTAAAAAAGTGAGTTCTCATCAGCAAAGATCTAACGAAAGTGACCCCATTTACGTTCTCTCAATGTTCAGAGGATGTTACAGAATAACTTGGAAATATACTTCGAAATAGTAGAACTAACATAGACTTCGATGATACTGCGCCTCACAAATTTCACTGCGCATCAACTAATTCTCGGCCTCGAAGTGGAATATACACGTAACAGTTTCTTATTGATAATCTTGCTCATTTGAATTCTCCGTTACACTTCTGGAAACAATCATATTTCTGAAGGCCTGTGACGGCTTCGTTTTAATTACCTGAGTTGTGCCAAAATTTTTCCTTTTCATCACAGGGAGAGATTGCCCGCTTTTCTACTATGTTCTAGAGAGGTTGGTACCACCAACCAGACGAATAGTCAACTTCTGAATATAGTCTGAGAGCTTCCGCGTATGTTTTGGAGCTGAACTATAGGTAATCCAGGATAGGTCGGATATGTGCTTTGTAGATCACGAGGACCTGCTAGGGTGGCACGGAATAGAAAATAAATTTTCCAAGGGACCTCACATCATGATCGTTTCAAGAGAAAGTGATGTTGATGGTGATACCGAGCATGGTTATTATAGAGGACTATGCAGGAATAGTTGTACCTAACCATCATATTAGGGAATGGGACTGTTCTTAAATTACGTAACGCATAAAGGAAGAAGTGGGATCCAAAGTATCGTTACACATCGTTACGAGAGGGTTATGTGTGCGTTATGCAACTATAAAATATAATTAAAAAAATATTTTCAAACTTGCTTTTCGCTATTTAGTAAAAACACTTTAGTATGATTTGTATAACAATATTAATAATAAATGTTATTAAGTAATGATTCTATTTACATAAATAATTTATTGTTAATGTATCCATTTGTTCATTAATGTGTTTTTATTTATTTATATCATTATGTTTAAAATAGTTTTGAGAATTTAAATTTCACGCTGCTAATTTGTATTTGCAGGCAGTCGTTTGTTTTCAATAACAATCATCAGTTTATGATTTGTTATTGTTCTGAATTTCCTCTTCCAACTCCAGATCTTCAAAACTACTCGTTTCCGTATGTACTTGTTAATCTATCGATGTCTCTGTTACATTCATAGTTATAAAATAAAATATAAGGCGAGGTCAAATACTGCGTTACGTAATATTTAGGGGGTTCATGTTTACTTTACGGGTGCATTACGAAGAGGAAGAGGATTATGATAAATGGCCTAATTTTGCGTTACGTTATTCAAGGACGGCCCCTTGTGGTATTCGCCTTTCTGAAGAAAATACTAGCTTGAGTTTTGTTGCATTACAATCTACTGGTCTATCAGAACCCCTTTTCATAATCCTAGCAGATCTCCTTCTTGCACCTATAGATAGGAAAGGGGGAAAATGTGTACCATCGTTCGCAAAGCTATCGACATTACAGGATGTCGCTTCCAACAGATTGTTCAAATGATGCAGAAGCAAAGTTGGCCAAGACAGACCCCTGTGGGACACCCGCGGTGATAGTCTTCGTGTCGTCAACCACCACATGGGGATTTCACATGAAGGACGGAAGTTTCACAAGAATGTCTTGGTGCCAAACTCACTCAAATGATTTGGAGATGTTCAATGACACAGCTAGAGATTTTCCATGATTCTCAATGGATGCTATATGTGTTTTGTACGCAAGCAGGTCCTTTGTGGATTTCCAGCCGAGAGCCATATTGTTGTTGGTGTACGTTTTCGAAATATTGAGTGAGCTCAATGTTGATTCCTTTCTCCAGTACTTTAGAGATCACATATAATATTGCAATAGGCAATAGTTTCTTCTACTCATTTTTATTTTTAATTTTCAATTTAAAAAAGAGACCAACCATTTGGTTTGGTATTCCAAGTTAAATTTGCACTTATCATTGCATCGAAGAAAATTCAACTGACTTCTGAAAGATTGACCTGACTGTATATTCGAAACATAACACAAGCGGCGAGTAATTTTCCTCTATTCTACTTGATGATATTTTTTTCAGCCGAAAGTGTTAATAATCCAATTACTTAATATAACTTCGAGGAAGGTTGTATGCTTGAAAAATCGATAACTAAACTCCTTCCTGATAACCAAACTTACTAACAAACAAGGAAAACTAAATAAAAGCTTATGGAAAAGTGTATAATGAGAACAATAGTTTTTAAATCGCTTTGAAAATATCACTGTGAGACGAAACAATTGTTTGCAATTTAACTTCTCAATTCATAAATGAAAATTTGTGTTTGATTTTGTTGTCTACATATTTTTGGCAAACTATTTGGAAAAATCATGCTCAGAAGGATGATATGTTTCTTGTATGCACATCAAACCTGTGTGTGATGCACAAAACTTTACTACTTTGCTTAGATCCTAACAAAGCTTTTGATAGTGTTGACCACGAAATTCTAACGAACAAAATGAAATGTATGGTATAACAGTGGTTGCTATTGATTTATTAAAATCATATTTGTTAAACTGGGGACAGAATGTTGTGAGTAGAAAAATTAGTGGTGAAATTGTAGTCACAAAAACTAAGATGTGTTGGAGGGGTTCCTCGCGGCTCAGTCCTGATACCATCGATGTACATTTTGTATACAAATGATGTACCTGTCTCTTCAAGTGAAGATGTGGTACAATTTGCTGGTGATCAATTAGTTTAGCATTAACTATGAGTAAACCTTGAACTAAGAACATTCGAGGTATTACAGAAAGCTGGACGGTGATTCACCCAAAATAATCTGGAAAGGAATTTAGGAAACATTCAATTTATGAAATTTGAATACCGTTATAACACAAAAATTACTCTCACCAGTTCCCAGGTACTCTTCTATGGTTTATTAACTGTGTTCTTCTTGGTGTAGCAATAGATTTTATGTTTCTAGGCTTGACTGAAGGGCACAAGTAGACAAAGTCGGAAAGTTACAATCACAGCAATGTTTTGCCCTCAAAACTATTTCAAACTTGCTAAGGGTAGAGGCGGCCTTGACGGCACATTATGCTTTTATACAGTCCACAGTAAGATATGGAATGGTTTTTGGGGTATCTCAAGTGACGTCTGAATTAATTATTATAATTACTGCTGTAATAATAAACAATGGTGCAATTGTTTTCAATACGAGTTTAATTGTAATTTTGATTATATAGTAAATAGTGATTCAACACATTGGTTGCGTTTTATATAAATGTCATTAACTCATATGATGCAGCAGTTATTACTTCCAAGTGCAAAAACAGCATCCCACTCAAATTTACACTTCCACCAAACCTTGTACTATTTTCAGTTGATGAAAACACTTTGTTTGAAATTTATATTCGATTAATCGGTGAAATGGACCAATTTCTCATTATTTTACCCACAATAGTAAAGTAGGAACTGCATTATATCATTGAAAACTTAACGTAGGTACTTCGCCACAATAAAACTCAGGGCGCCTCATATTTCAATTGATAATAATATCGACTCATGGATTTTGGCAGCTACGACTGCCCCACAATTCGCTAGATCTTTGATATACAGGGTAGTGTGTTCTGGAACTATCTAATAAAAATAAAAAGGGGTCTCCGTGGCCGATTTGAAGAGATGTGTTTGTTAATTTCGATTTGGGGCTCCCATAAAAAGTTACAGCCTTTTAAAAATGGCAGCTGAAATGTAGATCTTATAGGTTATCTCTGAAATAACTTAAAAGGACAAATTTGGTCGTCAGTTAATAACAACTAGTAATGCTAATTCTAATGAATGAAAGTGTTACATGTAATTCTTGGCTGAAATAAACATCAAATGTTTCAGGTAGTCAATAGTCATATTAGTAAACAAATAATTATTAGAGTTTTTAATATATTTAGGTTTTCAATGAAAGACTTATTAAACAAAGCTCAAAAGAACATCACTATATATAAATAAAAATAAAATACATGAAGTCTCTATATCATTCATAATATATCTGCGACCCTCATCATCCTACGCCTAACATACGAGTACAATGCCGTCGTTGCATTCCTAGTGCTTTCCTCTCCATTCCCATTACGCCTCGAGGGATCTCTTTGGATCGACTATGGGACTTCCTCGCACCGTTCTTAACAGTGCCGTACTTCTAACGTGATTACTAGAGATACGTGTTTCTTGAGTTGACCTGAGTTTCATCGAAGTACTTGTAATAATAGATTGTTTTCGATAGGAGAAAAATCAAAATTCAATAAATGATTTCTATGTTTATACATTTATATAGCTTCTAGTGTACCTAGAAACGAATCGCCGTTATGTTTTAAAAGAGAAAGACTTGATTTTATAATTGTATGAACGATTTTTAAGACATGGCTTGCTACGGCAGATCTATTAGTACGAACATTATAAAAATGCTCTCTAAACCTGGTAGACATATTCCTCTTAGTTAAGCCAACATAACATTTATCACAGTCATGGCACTGGATTTTATATATACCTGATTTATCAAGATCTTTGTTAATTTTATAATATTATCATTTAAATTCTTTACATCTTTGCCTAGGCTAAATAGTAGAATTGGTTACATTTTGTTCCCAGCCTTCGGATGGGAGATAAACTAGTATTTGTGTGTTGATGGGGCTACCTAAACAATATTTTTCTATTTAAAAATGTTGAAAAAGAAAAATGTTCCTTCCAAAATTCAATGCAGGTAGTTTATTTAACCATATTCCGGTAAAGTATAAAATGTGCCAATGGGTCAGAATGGTCACACTAAATAAGCACTAGTTATAACTGCCCACCAAATTAAGTTAATTTCTGAGATGATTAATAAAACCTACATTCGAATTGCCATCTTTAAAAGGTCATAACTTTTTGTGAGAGGCCCAAATCGAAAATTTGTATATGAAACAACCCCCCCCCCCATTCAATTTTACTAGGTAATTCCGGAACATCCTGTACACAAATCTGACGGCTACTTCTATTGAGATATTTCATCATTTTTTCATTCTAGAACAATTTTAGCCAGGTTTTCCTTTCTTCTTCTTCAAGAGTGACTAGCAATTGTAATTGACATAATACTCACATCAAAGAAAGCCTCCGCATGTTGAGAATCATTGATTGATGCTGCGACATATCAAATGAGATTCATGATTCCCGATCTCAATCAAATCAGAAGATCTTATCAAGGAAGACAAGTTAAGGTTTCTCTAACACGAACAATGACTACTCGTCTATCAGTTCCCAGCAGCTGTTTCCTTATCTCTTGAGCTCATCAGCGGAACAAGCAGTGATAACATACGTCTATCAGCTTAGAACAGATGTTTTGCTCTCGTATGAGCTCATTTGGGTAACAAGCACAAGAAGTGCGTGAGATCTGTGAAACAATGGATTGCATTATGAGTGGATCTCTCAGTGGGACAACGATCTTCTGGGAGATGGCGGTTGGAACATCTGATTCTCTAATGTTTCCAAATGGGGTGTTTAAACCTCTTGAGGAGATGGTCGAATAGTTACATCATCGTCTTGCTTGATGAGACCTTAACCCTGTCTATTGAATTTGTTATCATCATTCCATGCATTCTTATCATGGTAGTAAAGTCTAAGCTCAGATTCTTCAATCGGACTCTGGTACGTTGGAAGTAAGGAAGGCAAACACTGCGGCAAGTACTGTCATCTCGAAGAGGTCAAGAAGGCAAACAGACTTTTCACCACGCTACATATAAGGTCCTATGAAGTATCAACCGATACCGTGAATGAAAAGAAGGAGATAATTCTCCATATCTTCTCTGATGGCTCTAAAACCAAAATAGCAGCTGGCGTGGGTATTTACTCGTAGGATCAGAACCAGAATAGTGCAATATGAATTAAAAATGGGTTTTCATCCGATTATTGAAATAATCTGTAGAATGCGATTGTCAGGTTCTGTAATTAGAATTATTCATCTGAGTGTGCAGAAGCTATTAACATCGCTATTATTGCAACGATTCAAGCTCGAGGTTTAAGAACTCATCTAAAACATTCGCTTCTTCTCGCAGAACCGGGAACATCCGTCATCCGTTACCTACTGCGAAAGTGGGAACCAGAGAAAAGAGGGAACTACGCAGTCAATTGTAAGCAACGAACATTCAAAATACACAAGTTTTAATGAATTTGAATAATGTAATGGGCAAATTTTATTTTTCAAAACAAAAGTAAGTATCAGTATCAGCAATATCAAAATACTAGTATTTATTCTTCCAAATAACATCAAAATAATTGATAAGAAGATTAAAAAGAAATATCACACACATCAAGTATTTAAACGCAGTCTTCCAAGCAGAGTTGCGTGTCATCTATAGATCAGCGGAGAAGCTACTCGGCTATGGTAAGATAAATGAGACCATCTGGATCTATTCAGAGAGTCAAGCGGCACTTAATGCACCGAAAAGCCCGACTTTGTCCTCGAGGCTTGTCAAAGATACCAATGAGATCCTTAACAGGCTAGCCGTTGACGACGTAAACGGACTTAGCATTAAGCAAATCTTAGGATTGTGTCGAGAAGCGGGGTATTATATTCAAATACTCCCTAAACGTAGCAAAAGTCTTCGGCTTCTTCACATTTTCAAGGTCAGTTCACTGAACTTTCTGTTGAGCAAGCTCAACCAATACCAAAAAGTAACAAATGAAATAAACAGAAAATAACGTGCATGTTATTATTATTGTTATTCGGAAAGACCTCTAGAAAATAAATCAAAGAATAAGAGGCTGCTTTTTTTGATAATAAAACTGATCTATTTGTTGCAGAAAATTCAATTATGGAAAACTGTAACTTTATTGATAATAATTTTGAAATTCTACATTTCTAGAACAAAAGTAACTAATTAAATTTGCTGGAATCCCTAGAAATTAATAAGTATAAGAATTCGCATATGCTGATGAATTATCAAGAATTACTTTATAATTCTCCTTCGTTAAAATTGTATAATAATTTCAAATTTCTGTTGGCTAGCAGGTTACTGTTTAATCCTGAGATATGTAGAACGTAACAAGGTAAAGTCCACTAATTATTGATGTTAAGTTATCATTAGTTTTATGACAAGTACAAAGAGACAGTTTGTATATTTTCCTCATTCGGAATAAATATTATTAATCATTCTGAAGTATATCGAATTTATTTTAGAGCAAATATAAATATTATTTGACCCTGTCGACTTAGAACGGTTTCACCATTTACGTGAATTATGATATGAAGCTTTAGCTGCCGCCACAAGTGAATTAAACAGTCCTGCAAGTTAGATAAATCATCGGTGCAGAGTACAGATAATTTTAGAAAGTATGATTCATCTTGAAAGTTGTTGAGAACGCGTTGATATGATCTTCCAGACAACTGACGGTGTTAAAAATAAACAGGTTCATAGAAGTCGTGTGCATCAATCTTTGAATAAAAGGACCGAATTACATCGCGATCACTTCCGTGTTATTTATGGTTGCACACAGATATCGAAACTGGAAGCGGAAAGTAAAGAGGTTTGCGTTGTTTAGATGCCGAAATAAAATGGTTTCCTGGCCTCGTTTATAACAAGTAACTTTCAACCCTATCTTCCAAGCCACTTGGTTTACTGAAAAATGTATGTAGTGATAGAGACTGAAAGAAAATGAAGCAACTGATAATAAAATACATTTTTCCGAGACACGATATTATAGTTACGAATAAATTTAGTAGAAAAAATCGGTTGCTCGACTGTTGAATTATTATGTGTTGAGAATAACCTATCAGATTTTCATTATTCAGAATGTATGTTTTGAATCTGAAGAGCCAACGCAATGTGCCAAGGAGATGTCTGAGATTATTATGCTGGGAATGGAGATTTACATACCCCATACCAGCAAATCACCACCACCTGATGAATCATGGTTCAATAAAATCTGTTCTAGGACTGTAGCTTCAAAACAAACATGCCTGGAGACCAGAACAGAATATGATGAAACCAGAAATATCTACAAGCACACAGTAGAAGGTAGATAACTGTTAAATAAGATCAGAGCTTATCAAATGCCCTGATGACTCCCTTCGTTTTGAACTTTCGCCAAAGAAATTGGAAGAAATTTTACTTCCAGTCCATCCCCTCCCCTAAGTAAAAATGATGGCATACTGGCTCCTACATTACAAGAAAAAGCCAACCTTTCTTGGGCCTTTCTAATATGGCTACCATCGATAGCTATGTGGCTCCCTTCGTTTTGGACTTTTGCCAAAGCAATTGGAAGAAATTTTACTTCCAGTCCATCCCCTTCCCTAAGTAAAGATGATGGCATACTGGCTACTACATCACAAGAAAAAGCCAACCTTGAGCTTATCTAATATTGCTAACATCGATAGCTATGTGCCTGAATTGTCTTTCGTCAGAACACAATTTGCTTGATCTCAACACCAAAAAGGGTATGGGGCCAGCTGGCAGTCCACCTGCTTTCTGCAGGTTGTTTAACTTTCATTCAACTTTGTCTGTTTCCTTTTAGCTAGAAGACAGCTAAGTTCAACCAATTCCAAAAACGGAAAGACCCTTTGTAATTATTGATACATTGTACTACTATCTGTTATTTCTGAAGGAATGGAGAAAGCAATCAACATTGAGTTCATCCTATACCTAGAGAGCGCCAAATCGTGAAAGACCGGCAAAACGGCTTTCCTTATCAGAAATCAACAGACATCTGCTGGCCTATGTAACACATATCTGACCAACCCTTGCACCAAAGCCCTCTTGAGAAACTTCCTTCATATGGTTTGCAGTCTCAACATTGCTGTTTAGCATCGAGTTTTCTCTATAATAGATAGATGATTCCATATGATGGTTAATGACGTCTCCGATAAATTGGCTATTAACGTGGGTGTTCCATAGGGGTCTTTTCTGCTCCATCAACAATCTGCTGGAAATGACCTCATGTTTCGTCCACAGCTATGGAGATGATGGTGCACTTCATACCGCTTTCTCATCTAGCCCCTGTTACCATTCTATGAAGACAGAAGCAGGTCGATGAAATCAATGAGGATGTGGCAACGATTTTAAAATGGGGATCTGATAATGTAGTAACGTTGAATCCAACCAAAACACAAGAAGAACAGAATGTATAACGTAGACAAATTGAATTTAGGTGTTGCTCAGACCAACCTAAGCAATTGGAATTTCTTTAATTTCCGTAAATTCGTTTATATATTGCGCGGAAAATGGGAAGTAAAACTTAATAAAATGCACTTCATGATGGAAAACTGCCCTGATAATAGAATGTATTGTTTATAGATTGTGTTTTTGTGTAACTAGATAATACATGATCCTTCAGCAATTCTGAGTTTATATTAAATTGTAAATACTGATTGTGCCATTAAATTCATAATTTATACAAATTTCAAAACAACAACAACAAGATGAGTATTCACTAAATATATTAAATAGAAAAGTTGTTGAACTGACATGTTACTGAAGAATTTCAACTAAAAATAAGATGAAAACCCCAAGTAGTCCTAAAAATGTTTTCCGCTTTCATTAAATGTTGTTGTTCATATTGATAGGTAGGTACCTCATAGCTGTAGTAGCAATATATTTTACGGACTTAAATTAATAAAAAATAAATAAATAAAACTGTTTTTATAATTCATTTTGATATGGTTATTAAATAGCAATTAATTTTTAGTTTGTAGTTCGATTCAGTCTAGCAGAAACATCAATTGTTAATCAAGAAATCGGGTTAGAAATTGTTCTGTTAGTAATTAGTGAATTACTATTTAATGCAAAATAAAAACAAACTTAAATTAAAATTCTTAGCCTATGGTTTCTCCAGCTTTATGTCAAGCTATCCGAACCATCCATTTCTCATTGACAAATACAGGTAGATAATTATTTTGATGTAAAATAGTTGATAATTGTGGCACTACTTCGATTTGTTTTTGCCATAATGGCTCTGCAGCTTGACGCAGCTGACGAATGTTGCCCGATACTCTAAAAACTGGAATAAGCGAGTAATAATGGAGAAAAAAATGTAGCCAGCATATAGGTAGATGAGCATACCTAATATCAATTCCTCAAGGAAACCAACATAGGAAATTTACAATAGAACTGTAGGTAACCTGTATTTGTTCCTCAATCAGTGACATAAAATTTCGAACTGAGATGATTTTCATTCCTTATATATAGGACAGACTGTACGATACTTGAGTATAAGATTTCGGGAGCATTATTTAAGATATTGACTTGGTAAATACATCTCCAACTATGAAAATTGTTAATAGACCCATGATAAACGTATTCAAGAAGTGCAAAGTGAAATACAAACATATTTCGTGTTAGAATCAACAGCTATCTAGAACTGATAGACATTGTCACTGTTCAACCTGGAGAACCAATACGAAATGGGTTTGTATTTCTATTTGCATTGTTTCGGGGCCGTCACCTGTCGATTCTTTGGATCGCGAGATCTGTTTTATTATCGCGTGGACTTGTGAATGACATTCTCAGTGGGACATATGCTTTTCGGCAGATGTTGTCGGAACATCGGATGTCCTCCAAAAAATATGATAGGTATACCGCTGCCGGAGATCAGTGACTTCATCGTCTGATTCGTTCCACTGATGAGTTCATGAGGAGAGCGAAACAGCTATCTGGCACTAATAGACGTGTTGTCAGTGGAGAACGAAAAGTTGGTGTATTCAAGGACGTTCAAATATCGAAAGTGATGTAGAACTAGAGGATATGTCAACATAGGGAAGACAACAGATATGGATGATAAAATTCATATTCATAATTAATTTTTTATTAAAGATTGTGTAAATCAACTTTTGCGTAGCCTATATTAGACCTTTCTTGTCTTTTCGCACCGCTATCCTGACAAAATAATGAAACTTGCATTCATTCGCCTCAGCGGTAATTTATTTTTTATTGCATATCCAAGATATTATTTTAAGCATGATTACATGCCGTATTTTTGGCGTCTTGTTATAAATCACGACGATATTTAGATGTTTGTGCTGCGTTATAAGATTCCGAGGGAAAATGAAAAGCAATTTGATATTCTCCCCTTCAAGGAAGCAGCATTCCTACAGAAACAGTTCCATTGAGGCTGCATTCAGATATGTTCGAATGGAAGAGGACAATGCGAAGAAAATTAAGAGACGCATAAAGACCGTTGTGAAATGTAGGTCAATATAAGCATAGATCCTAGACTATGGAAATGCATTCAAACATCAATTCTATTACCGGACTTACGAGCCGTCGATCCGGTCGAGATTGCTTCTGAGATGGACTTGATCCAGTACCCACGAATTGCGGAACGACCGCTGTGAACAACTGTTGCTGATTTTTTCTTGAAAATCTCATCTTCTTTGTTCGAATAGTGCAGTCAAAAGTGTGAAAAATAGTTTTCCAGAAAACTATAGTTGCTTTTGATTTTATAACCATAAAATAATACTCAGCGACTACTAAAACATATGATTTGATACGTTGGACGAAGACCGAGACAGGAATACGAAGGAAAAGGACGCAATTTTCCACCAATTTTCCAGAATTTGCCTTCTTTTAGTGAAATTTGTACCGAGAACCATCACGTTACCTTATTATTCCAATAACACTGACTGAAATTTTTGGAAAAAGAAAATAATCAAAGTTTGTCATGTAGAAATGATAAATTTTCATTTTCCGAAGTTTTCCGGAAAACTATCGTCGGTTTTGATTTTATGATAATAAAATAATACTCAGCGCCTACGAAAATATATAATTAGATACGTTGAACGAAGACCGAGATAGGAATATGAAGGAAAAACGACTCAATTTTCAACCAATTTTCCTTTGTACTATTTTCACAATTGTACCGAGACATATTACGGCATCTTATTATTTCAATATCACTGAAGCCCGAAAAAAATGTTTGTTTGTTGCTAAGATTTGGTTAAATTTTCCGGATTTTCCATTTTCCGACTTCAGATTCGGGTTAACCGCTGATACCAAATTCCAGAAGTTTTGGATCAAAAGAGCCCGGTGAGATATTCTATTTGTTATAAAAGACATTCCATTTGTTGATTGAAAATTGTTTTTCTTTGTTTATTAATAGTAATAATCATGAGCCCCCTTTTTTTTCTGACTAACGATGTGTATGTAAGCCATCCTGAACACGATGCAAAAACAATTTACATTTTCGTCTAGAAAATTTTAGATGTTTTTCACACTTTTGACTGGACTAGAATGCGTTATTTCCAAATTTTGTGCATTTTATAACACTATTAAGTTGAAAGCATTGTTGTTGTTTTTTCTGAAATTGAATAAAACGAAAATCTAAAAATTAATAAAACAATGGCAATTAATGAGGTTATGCGTAATGTAATGTGGTCAGAACTAACCACAATATTTGGTAGCACTAAATTGCGACAGCCATTAAAATACTTCATGCAATAAATATCATTATAACAATGTTGTACCTAATGTCAAAATTTAGTGCCACTGGGGAGGTTATCTGGAGATATCTACTTTATTTTTTTTATACTTTGACTACACGAGAGGGAACATCGTGTGAGCCAGCAGTGGCTGTAGGGAGAGGAGATTCCATCTTTCTTGAAGGTTTGGAGGTTATAGGCTTACGGAAATACCTCACTAGGTAAAGAGTTCCACAATTTTCCAACTTTTTTTCCATTGTAGGCATTAAGATGATGAACGTAAACTAATAACAATCTATTTTCCAACTGTATTTGATGAGAAGAAAACACTTCTCGTATTACCAATTTGTTTCTATTGCTTATACGAAACTGCTAATCTGGCAAGCTTTAGGCGAACCAGGTGAATGAACTAATTCACTTGCTCCAGGCGAATAAATCTTGGAAGCAACTTGTGTTCTGTTTTGGATATTTAGAGATATTTTCTGTTGTACCTACATTAAAAAGCTGTAAATCTATTGTTCACGAGACTTTGTTATCAAAATAGCTTTCGGATACTCCTGCGGGCCAAATTTAAATGATTGTAGGAACAGAAAATATATAGGAATTGATTTAGAAACCGTTGATGAAATTATACTCTGTGTTATATTGAAATTTTATCCAAAGGGTCACATAATGTACTTCACAACTCTATGTATACTACTGACACCGCCTGACAGTTTGACTTTCGCAATTATTCATATATAACCTAGTTTCATACTGGCACTTGATGTCACATGAACTATCAAAACGTACCACAGAATAAAGACATAAAATAGATCATGTATGTTAAATCCACGGTCGTATACACAGGTCTGGAAACTCTATGGTTGACTTGAGTCTCTTACGGGTCGCCTAACTCGTAGTCCCTCGCACAGCCACCAGCAAGCGCTTGGATCACGAAGTGGTAAAACGATTTCTATCCGGAACCGCAAGCATCCACTTTTTTCGCATTTCCGCATCTTTCGGCACTTTAAAAACAGAAGTTTCTTGCTTTACACTTTTGTACCCCGTTTTGCATTTCGGCACAATGCACGATTTCGTAATTTGTTTCTAAAAACGCAGGTATTCCTTGTGTTGACAAGTCAATTGACAGTTGTCAGAAAATTCTCCTACGTGACGACTTTTGGTACTACGGGCCAGTCGACGCTTAGTGGACTCACTGCTCACATAGGAAACAACCTCGAGTTTCCAGACCTGTGTATACGACCGTGGTTAAATACCATTAAAAAAAAGATGTATCTCAGAAACACCACTCGAAACGGGGCTTCCGCGCCCAAAAGCTATACCGTTCCTATGATCACCACTTTGAAGCGATCTGCAGAATTTCAAATCTGTACGACCAATAGGAACGTCTCCACAGATAGTTGCGCGCGCGAACACAAACACGCACACATGTTAAAAATAGTCTGGATCGATTTAGAAAATTCGGAATTTTTTTTGGACTGATAATACTTCCCTTACACTATATACTACGTACAGTGAGGGAACTATAAATACCAGCCTTAGGCCCCAGGCCGCTTTCAATTCACTATTATGAATAATGCAGATCGAAAATATTGCCTCACCATAGTTTATAATCACCAGCCACCACTGATGTTACGACGGTAGGAATCAGTTATTCCTTGCGGACTAAACCAAAGCGTCAAGGACGTTAGTATTGTTATTGTCTCAAACTGTATGTGCCTAGTCGAATTTATATCATAAAAATGATGAATAAATTACAACGGATAAAACAAAAGAAGAAGAAAACACAATTTATTGTCTTCGGGAGTATATGATGTTCACCCAGAAAGCGTAGGTTTCGTACAAGTCAAACTGAGTTATATTGCAGTTTTGAAAAACATTTCCCACATGTAATTGAAATGTGCTAAGACTGGCTAATTGATTGCATTCCTATGAAAAACATAAAGTTGCTATTCTTGAAAATAAGCTCAACAATTGATTTGCATAATATATTATATTCTAAAGTCTACACCCTTTGTTGGAAACACTACAAATTTCTAATGCAGTTTTAAATTCATTAACATTTACCCACATTTGGAATTTCATAAGAATGATCCGATAGTTGATAACATTTCTCATTGAAACATAAGAATCTATTTTCTTAAATAAACTTGAAAATAATTAACATAAACGTTCTGGGGTCTTTGTTAAGTCGGGGTTTGTTTAAACAAAACTACAAGGGTATATTTAAAGAATTGGTAAAATTATGGATGTTGAATTTTCCCATCAATACAATCCTCAAAAATCAAACTTAAATTAAATAACTATTGAAATAGGTTTAATAAAAAATAGATTTGTAATAAAGTTTCACAAACTAATTAAACTTTTTATTAAACAAAACGTGACATGTTTCACCACACGGTGGCTTTATCAAACAATGGTTTTACAAACTATGGTTTATTTGTTAAATATTAAAATTAGGATTAAGAAGGATGGGGTTGAGTGAGGTACGTGTACAGTAGGATAGGAGTTCCTTACAAATAAATTTAATAATGGAGGATTGGTAAAGTTTTTCTTATCATTAAAAAGGTTTCCTGTATTTTTAAACTTAATTAATTTCAATTTTCCATAAGTTGTTTAATACTTTACTTTTAACTGACTTATGAAGAATCTCAAAAGCATCTTTGAAATGATGATCAGTTTCTTCAATATGGTTTACATCTTTCGAATCTCCTTTGTTCAAATTGAAAAATTTTCTTCAATTCTAGTTTTGAAAGGTCTTACTGTCTGGTCTTTATAGAATTTATCAAAATCTTCACACTTTACCTTGAATACTCCTGATCCTTCATCTTTTTTATTCTTATCTTTGTTGCTTTTAATATATTTACTTACCGTATTATTTGTCCTAAAAGAAGTGGTAGAATTGTGTTTTTCAAGTAAATTGCATACATTATTAGAAAGTTTACCTACATACATTATTGATCTATAATTATGAGTTAACTGTACTAAGATAAACTAACTTCATTGCTTCATTATATATTTTTTTCTTAAGTGAATCCATCACAATTTTATCGTTATAACCGTTATTGGTTGCTATTTGTTTTATAATTGAAAATTCCTTATGATAATTTAATTCTAACATGGAGATAGTCAATGTATCATGCTTTGAAGAGGAGGCAGTTTATGTTGTATGGGGTAGTTTGAATTTTTGTGGATAATAATGTCCGTATGTGAAGGCTTATGACATACGGACATTATTATGATTTCAGCTGCTGGATAGTTCTGCTGATTGTGGTCAAGTTTCAGAGAAAGAAATTCGGAGAGATCATCATGAGCTGTTTCAATTGGTGATAAATAAAGACAACAGAGCAATTTTGTCTGTTTGTGATTACCGAGCTTGAACCACATTATATCGAATTCGTGTGGTTCTAAATTTTCCCCTCGGAGCCATGGGAGATCATTTCTAGAATGGGGACAGAAACCTCCTTTAAATCTGAAACTAGTGTGGAGCTCGTAGTCATAGCAGAGAATATAGGTAGTGGTGGATAAGTTAAGGCCCGTATGTCTGGTTTGTCTGTCTGCAGGTGGTAATGAACATCGTTTTGGTTTTTGCTAAGACCTCGGATGTTACAGAGGTATATCTTCATGTTGATATTTTTCAATGTTGAACCCCCTCGAGCACCCCTCGCCCAGAAATCTGAATGGAGAGGTAATTTTCTTTTGGAGTATTTTACTCTAGGAGGCTTCATCATTAAAATTTTCAGGATAAACCTGGATGGATAAAATGTCAGTTTGGGTAGGGTGACAGGAAAATGGGTATGAGAGTGAGACCGAAAGCATCGACCAAACACTGAAACATGGGGTTGTCGACTTCACAGCATTTTTGTCGAGGTGGTGGTGTTACAGCGGGCGATGAGGAAAACATCTACCACCTATGGTTATCGTCTTTTACGACTGGCAGGATTTACCATGGGGAAATTCTTAGTCCGTTCCCATACAGACGTAGTTGGCAGCAATATAAGTATTAATTTCTTCTCTTACTTCATACTTTTACAAATCATTAAAGTTAGGATAATCAGACTATTAGTTTCGCTCTTACATTTCAAACATAATAAATTAGAAGCGTATCAGACATTTATGCATTTTTGTAGAAGGCAATTAACGGTAATAACTTAATAACTTAGTCAATCAGACCGCGCTGGAGTAATTAAAAATATAGCTATTAAACTGGCAATATGAAATAACCTCAATCATAGCCAACTTAATTTCATTTGGTCTACTTAACACTACAATCGTGAATTTTGGGTCATAGTAACTGCAATCAAAATGGTCTGGTTAATGTATTGCTGTAAGGAATAATCCTGGTTTTTGGATAGATTTTCCTTGATCTGAGCACGACAACCATGATAGGTAGCATCCTTGGAACCGACTGAACTGAATCTGATAAACGACATTCAAAATCTCTGATGGATTTATTATTTACTATTTACTTATTATTATTTATTGCCTTGAGATAAGCAAAAAAGCAAGTTAACAAACAATTAACACTCTAAACGACAATTTAAATTATTATTCATGCATCCATAAACGACAACTCTGAAATCAGAATAAGAAACGTCGAATTTTAGCTTATCTGTACCATAGTCTACTAGAGGGTTAGGTTATGATACAGAATATGTCACGTGACCAACTCAGGCCGACTATACTACTCGAAGCGCATTTTATTCAAATTTTATTTGGGTTTGGATAACATTTAAAGTTACGTTAATGAATAATTTGGGACATTTGAGTATTGTTTTCAAATAATTGGAATTTGGCAAAGTTAAAACTCCAAACTCTTTAATACCATTATAACCTCCATGAAATTGTATTGAATGAATTCATATAGGTATGACTGATAATAGAAGCCAACAAATTTAAATGTCTATTTAATTTAATCTGTTGAACACACCATGAATTTTCACTAAAAATAAATTTCAAAAACAAATACTGTGTTCAGTAGTTTTATGAAAAAATTCATCAAAATTTTTGCTCTTGAATTTTGAAATAAAGTCTTCTTTGTGACAGATTTTGAAATAAATCGTCTTTCTTCAGGATATTTCTACAAGCTAGGTAAAATGTCCCTCTTCTATTTGGTACGTTCCTAGGAGTCATGCCCTTGGGTTTCGAAAGTTAGTACGTTCTGCGTGGATATAGATAGATTTTTCGTCCTTCTCTTCGCAGAACCTGCACTCTACGTCTATTAATCCTAGCTTCTTAACATGTCCTTCAAACCGGCAGTGCCATGTCAGGATTCCTGTAAGTATTCTGACTCTCGGATCTCTTCTGGTTATAGTTTTCCAGAAGTACCTTTGCCTGTATTGTCTAATTGTTCCTTGAGTTCTCCCAGTATTGTACTGGCGCTTATTCAGCAAAAAGGTTCAGGTCACAGAAATGGTGTTTCGGCTTCTGTTTTTGCCAGTTCTTCTGCTGTTAAGTTTCTCTAAGCATTCCCAGACCCTCAATAGAACTGATTACTTGGGAACTCAGCGCGTTGATGGCTGCTTACCTATCTGACATGATGATTTCTTGTCTACGAAAGTCACGGCGAGTTGCCTAAGCTTTCAGAGTAGTAGGTTCCAGGCCCATAAAACTCCTAATCCAGTTCCTTCTGTAGTTTTGGACCCATCAGTGTACCATTTAATGGCCTTTCTATTGAGCCTGGCAATGGTGTTTTGTCCCATTCATTTTTGCGACTTAGCTTCGTGTTAAATTCTTTGCCTTTTTAGTCATTCTATATATTGTCCTTATCGCCATACTCTTCTTAACTATATTAGGAAGGGTGTAAGTTTTGGTAATTGGGCGTTGGGCACGTTCTCCTTACATCTGGCTAATCTTAATTCTTTGCCATCATAGAGACCCTACTTTTTTTTGGCCGTCTCTACTAATATCATAACCAATTATTAGACTGTAAGTGTATTAACTCACTTGTATTCATATATGCTTCATTTTAAAAACTGGATATGATAAATATATAATTACCATTACGTAGAACCGTCGCCGTCGGTGAAAAAATCAAACCCAATAATGGAGACGTAGTAAGAGTTTTGATGACTTATCATTTAATAAGATCGGAATCCATCTTTTTCCATATTCCATGTATCATTTGATATTTGGAGTTCGCTCTGCTATGGAAATTGTACATTCCGGTAACGAATCGAAGCTATTCGTGAATAATGACGATGCACCGTTATGCTGTAAATAATGAATCGCGTAAGGTGAGTGTGCATAGTTTTAGGTTCTGATACGTAAAAGCCTGCGACCTCTTGACATTCCGAACAGCGTGAGAAGTAGAGACCGCGGAGGCGCGAGGCGGACGTCCTTCCGCAGGCCAGACGTGCGCTTCAGTCTTTCCCGGATCGATACCCCAGCCTCCCACCTGCTCCACCCTCGGGGAATATCCTACGCTGCACCCATAGTTCCCAATCCCACTCAGATTAAGGAGCTATTGGAACAACTGATTGCAACAACCACACATCAACAGAAAATAATGGATTCTAAACAGTGTACGGGATTAAAATATGCATTTGTTAATCAACAACTAAGACGGGAAAATTGCATGTATCGTTTTGTTTATCATAAGATGAGCAGCAAGCGAGGCATCACGTTCGATACTCCATCATCATTGATCGTACATTGACAATTCTTAAACATCGAGATGTGGTGGTATTGTGAGGAATGTCTGTGGGGCAAAATTATAATGAAAATACTGGATCGATCTATAGGCCATTCATCCTGCAAATTGATCCGATTTTATCCCATTATTGGGGTTGTTGTCAGTAGTAATAACCCTAGGACATTGATAATAGACGAGATAATGTTATGACAATCGAAAGCTCGTTCCTTGGAGGTGAGGGCTGTTACCAAGCAACGAGCTTGAGAAATTTGGCATAAAATTATGAGGCATTTGTCAATGTCCGAGGGATATTCGGCGGAAATTTTTTTTACAAAAAAATTTATAACTCAACACAACGAAACGTTTATTTATTTATTAAAAGTACAGTTAGTGAAAGTACAATTATTAAAATTTAACTTAACATTAGATTCGTTGCTGTTCTCTACTATTGAAGATGTATTACCACGCATAATATTTATGATCTTGTTGTGGTGTTCTTGATCGAGATTTAAGTATGGTTTTATAGAATTTTGATTGCTATGACCAGTAATTTTCAGCAATTGTTGTTCTTCTACACCACTTTTTGCCAATTCGCTAACAGCAGTTGATCTATTCGAGCGATTTGTTATCTTTTTGTCCTTCACATTCAAGCCAATTACCACGCAGCAGATTTAGTCCATCCATTTATTGTATTTCTTCCAACAGGTACATCATCGTACCATTTGTCCGTTTCATTTTTCCAGTGTCGATTTGGTTTTAAGAACAGTCGTGGTGAGGTAATATTGTCGCCTCGTTTTGATATCAATTTATGAAAAAGACGTACTGGTGGGCAGCTTTGTCTTTCACTATTGAAAACCAACCATGTACTACTTGTACAGCTTTTAGAACCACATTGGCATGTTTTATTGAACACCGGATTGTATTCAATGCGATTTGTTGGAGAGTCATCGTTATTTTTCTCGATTTGAAAAAAAATCCACCAGACAAGCAACTGCCTCTCCTCCTTGCCACGCTAATTCTACAGCAGCAATATGTTAAAATTTACGCATAAGACCTTCAAGAGTATTTTCATCCCATAGCAATATTATTTTGTTAACCGCAGACAAATTTATCGAAACTGAACTGGACCTACGTTTACATGGATCTTCTTGTAGTTTCTTCCTGATTACATCGCGGGCATCTCGGGCTGGTTTAAATACTATACTGTTAAACGGGTCAATCATAATATTAAAGTCATTATAGTACTTTTCTTGCAAAAGTTTGCACATTGTCTTCACCGTTGCTTCTTTAAATTCGGTCTCGTTTTTTTTCTCATATTGACCGCCCAATCTTTTAGTATCAACGCCAATTCTTCTGAGGTTCTATGTTCATTTAATTCATATTCTCGTTCGCAGCAAGATTCCATAAATATTCTCCAAATATATTTGTGACTGTATGTTGTATTTCTGGGAATTTTTTCTTTGATTAGCGCATTTATACTTTGAACATTCGCATTGCCAAAACGTGACATTTTGGAATTTATTTGGAATGAAGTTGTCAAACCCAATCGTGTTGTCATAGTGATTGATAATTGCACTGAATGCAATTATCAGTGTAATGTTGACATGATTGGGTGAAACTGTTTCATATGACACAAAATGACAAAATTTGAATGATTGTTAGAACTGTCAAAAATTTTTCCCAATATTAGGTTTCAAAATTGAATTTCGGAAACATGGTCTAGATATTTTTAGTGATAATTTTTTAGTTTCTTAGTACCTCACCAAATCTAAGTTAACAGTATATATAAAATATAAATAAAATACTCTGTAAATAATCATAGATAATAGTAAGATATATGGATATAAAAATAGACAGTAAATATAAAATACACTTAGTTAACACTACAGGTACTAGCTTTCAATGGTTTCAAAATGGTCAAAGTTCTCAGCGGAAAGTTCAAAAAACTTTGTTAAGGTTCCTCGTTGGTAAAAGCGGTTCAAAATGACATGAGATGTCGAGAACCTGCTTTTACAGCACTGGTGTGTTCGAAATACTTGTCCAAGTTGGCGGTCACCAAAATATTGTTCAAGAATTAGTTGGGTCTAACAATTATTAGTATTGGTGCCAATACCTGGAGTCGGGAACACCAATATTTTGAAAAAATATCTTGCGTTTAGAAAATAGTTTATTAACTTGGATTGTATTGTAAAAGTATCTACGTGAGTGAAATAATAAATTGCCGATTGATATACTTTGATATTTTTTTAATAATTATTTTTTGTTTCTGGGTACCTAACCACGTCTAAGGTTAAGGTATATGAAATATAAATGAAACAATCTGTTAATAATCATAGATAATAACAGTTAGATACATATATATTAAAACAGACAGTAAATATAAACCGTACAGAATTATGTCACACGCAAAATCTCAAACAAATAAAGCGTTATTCTTTAGTGTCTGTACATTTATTAAACTATTGATAGCAATTTCTCACTTTTTACTTCATTTAAAAAAGTGTAATAAAAGGGATATGGTATGGAAACCATAAATTTATTTATTTGGAAGGGGCAAATAACTGGTGAAGTATAGAAGGTTATGTGCTAAATGTGGAAAACCTACAATTGAGAAAAGTATAAAAATGTTCTTGTTAATGAGGATTATATTTTTAGTGCCAGATCTAATTGTTTATTTGATGGACAGTTATGTTCGAATTTGTAATATTTTCTGGGGCAAAGCGATTGTAAAAAAAGGTCAGAAAAATTTGTATGTAATTTACGTATATTTAAGATACTTAAAAACTATATCTATTTGTAAAAAATAAAACTCGAAAATCATTTTATGTATAAACCGTGATACATTTTCTTAATGTTTATTATAAAATCTTTAAAGATTGTTCCTCTGCTTTTTTATACTCGTTATCAATTTTGTTTACTCTATCTGTTCGGTCTGCATGCTTTCCAAAACTGGAAAGTCTCAAAAATATGTCTAATTTATAAAAAAGGAGACAAGTGGGATGTTGTGAATTATAGACCAATAGCTATATTGTTTTTGAGATGAATAATGCTTAGTCATATAAAACCACAATTACATATTGAACAGGTTTACTACCGGGTCGCTCAATGACAACAAACCTTATCTGTATTACACAATGTCTTGCCAAGTCACTAGACAACACTAAACAAGTAGATGTACAACTATTTTATTCAATTCGTTAGTTCGCAGTAAACTCGATTATGCGTCTGTGGTGTGGTGCTCTAATTATTTAACTCATGAATTGAATATTGAGAATACAGTCTAGGAGCCAGAGCGATATTGATGGTCTGAACATTAACCCGATGGCACTATGGTTTATCGTTAGAGGACGGTTCAATGATCAATTCATCTCACAGACAGAATCTTCCCCGGCTGCTAGATCTCGAGATACAGCATCCGCATTTTTTTTTGCCTGGAGGTTAACCCTTTCTAAGTTGCGGTTACTTGAGAAGCATGTTATTCTTATACACTTCCACCATGTGCGATAATTTTTTATCGTGTCCGTTTATCAGGCCGACTAGTTAAAATTGAACCGAAAATGGACTGCAAGTTAACCCCCCCCAAACATGGTGGAAAATGTTCATTGGTATTGGCAATTGTTAACATACCCTATGCCATCAAAAGTTATCGGTCTATTTCCGAGTAATTGGCCATTATTTGAACCAAAAATGTTTCTTTTTTTCATTTTGTGAATAAAAGTTGCGGGTTACAAGGTAACATGATGGCACCATGTTAAATAACTTTATTGGAGGTCAAATAAAGATCTAAAATTATTACCATCACTCCTTGCCTATTTCAAAAACCCTCTAAAACCATCCCCCCAAAAAAAATGAATCAAGTGATAATATGACCAATTTTATGATGAATTAGTCAATTATTGAGACTGGCTGTGTTTAAAATCGAAACGGCTCTTTTTTGTTTTATTTTTTCATTCTTCCGGATGATTTTAGGGAGTTTTGGGGGGTTGAAATAGGCAAGGAGGGATGGAAATAATTTTAAATCTTCATTTGACCTCCAATAAAGTTATTTAACATGGTGCCATCATGTTATCTTGTAATCCGCAACTTTTATCCACAAAATGAAAAAAAGAAACATTTTTGGTCTAAATAATGGCCAATTACTCGGAAATAGACCGATAACTTTTGATGGCATAGGGTATGTTAACAATTGCCAATACCAATGAACATTTTCCACCAGGTTTGGGGGGGTTAACTTCAGTCCATTTTCAGATCAATTTTAACTAGTCGGCCTGTTAAACGGACACGATAAAAAATGATGGCACATGGTGGAAGTGTATAAGAATGACATGCTTCTCAATTAACCGCAACTTGGAAAGGGTTAACCTCCAGTCAAAAAAAAGAAAAAATGCGGATGCTGTATCTCGAGATCTAGCAGCCGGGGAAAATTCGTTCTGTGAGATGAATTGATCATTGAACCGTCCTCTGACGATAAACCATAGTGCCATCGGGTTAATGTTCAGACCATCAATATCGCTCTGCCTCCTAGATTAATATACAGCGTAGATTTTTAAAATATCTAGCCTATCGTTTAGATCGTCATTACCCCGTAAGAGGTTTTCCTCGTAAAACGCTATTAAACATATCCAATTGCAATGACCTCATGACTTGCAGAAAGTACTTTTTGGCAGTTTTATTTTATAAGGTAATACACAATGTTATCGATTGTCCGGTTATACTGGAGCAAATTGACTTTCATGTACCATCAAAAAATATCCGTACCACTTCTACTTTTTATCCAGCTAGACCCATAGTAATTTGTTAAAGTTCTCACCGCTCTCCATGATGTTTCAACTGGTTGATGATATGAAAGATCACCTTGACATATTTGTGTGCACTATTAATTCAATAAGGAATTACCTTGCAATCAAATAAGTGCTCAGAACATTTATCATGTATTTATTTATTCTTGTTGTTACTCTCTTATGCCATTTCCTTAACCTGTAACTGGGATTCTTCCTGTTCGGTAACATATTCAAATAAAAATAGTATAATACTTGAAAGAAATTTACCGCTTGCTTACATTTACTGCTAGCTGGTTTTGAACGTCAGTGCTCCAGAAAAACTACTCATTAAATGTAAATGAAATAGAACAATAGAACATTGACCAATATTTCTGAATGAAAAAAAAAATGAAAATGAAACTCTTTGAGAAAGTCATCGTACAGAAATGAAATCATTTGGCCTTCAATTACAAGATATTAGCTTCAAATATATTTACGTCTAATAAATTTATTTAGTAATCACAAAATAAGTTTTTATACCTATAAGTAATTATTCAAAATTATTATATATATATTGAGGCTATTGCAGACGTGTATGTTGATGATCTGTAGCACATATTATCAAGACTAAAGGTTTTCAGGTACATAAACACAAACATCTTAATACCCTGATAAATACCATAAGTATTTATCATACCACAAATCAGTAAAGTCATTAAATAACTGTCTGGAATTTATGTACATAGTTATACGTAACTATAATAGCTTTCCGAGTAATTCTAATATGAATTTTAATGACCCCTTAGGGTTCTGTTTCATATTCTGAAACTTAGTCAGTTTAAATCAGAAGTTCTAATGATCGGAAGGTCAGAATATATTATAGACTGAATATTGAGTGTGCTTTTGTTAAAATGTTCGTAATCTCGGCCGAATATGTGAGTGTGTTCCAGAGGCATACCTCATGGGGAAAAGAAATTTCCTACGAGCCAAATGGTAAATTTTTATATTGAACGTAACTTTGTTATTTGCTTTTGAACTAACTGTAAAAGTAATATATAATCAAATATATAATAATGTATCATAAACATGTTAAATATTATTATCCAGCGAATGTTAGTAATTTCTCGCTATAGCTTCAACGCCTATTATTCATAAAATTACTTTGGCGAGCAAGATATTAACTTCTTTATGTAGCGTTCTTGTGTTTTTACCCACACAATAACTCTTCACTCTCATCAACTGATCCAACGAGGCATTTGGGGAGGCAACAAATAAGAGAATACATTTCCAATCTCCATTAATATATTTATATTTTTTCAATAATTGATTGAGTTCACGGTCGGCATTTGGTGGAACATTTATGAATGTAAATTGCGCGATTAAAATACTTGATAAGTTTCACAATATTATTATTTATTATTAGGCTTGAAAAGGGCAGAGGTTCTAGAACTTATTATGTCCAAAAACACAAAATAAGAACAGCACCTAATAATTTACAATAAATTTAGAAATGGGAGTAATTGAACAATAGCAAAATTATCAAAATTATAATTATAGAATGTGAAGTAAATGATAAAAAAGAATGATAGTAGTGCAGATAAAATGTAATAATTAAAGTCACTCAAGTAGGACGAACAGTTCATTGCATTATCCGGTAGACCATTCCAGGATAGGAAAAACCTGTTACATAGAAAGTTTAGGCTGGATGATTCGATTTGTTAATTTAGAAAAGTGTCCACAAAGTCATATGTCAGAATTTAAGGTAAATAGATGTTTTAAGTCAACCGAAAATGAATCCTATAGAATACGATAAGTTCATATTAGATCTCCACGAATTCTTCTGTCAACAAGGGAAGGTAAAACCAGTTTCTGTAGTCGCGCTTCGTATGGGAGATGAAAGAGGCCATGGGCCCAGCGGGAGGCTTTTCGTTGAACTCCTTCTAGAAGTTGAATGTCTTGGATCAGATAAGGAGACCATACCACAGCGGCGTATTCGACAAGGGACCGAATATATGCCTTGTACAGTTGTAAGAACTCCTTGGATGGACTTCGAATCGCTTTTCCGAAAGTGTAGGAGTCGATGTTTGCTCTGCAAACTATCATGCTGATGTGCTTGGACCAATTCAATCTATATTCTGTATATAATAGTGATACCAAAATCGATGTGGGTCTCAACAGTAGTAATAAGTTGCCCTCCCCTTAAAGCTTAAACAATTTTGGGATTGTTATGTCTAAGATGTAAAATGGTACATTTATATAAGTTTAGGGGGATATCCCATTCAGAACACCATTTTCCACTAGAATAGATCAGATTGAAGATCTCTATGATGCGTAAAAGGATTTGCGAATATGATCAGCGTAAAATGCATTCTGGAACTCAAGGAAGGTGGTAGGTCTGAAGTATATATTAAAAAAAGGATGGGACCCAGCACGAATCCCTGTGGGACACCTGAGATAACATTATGGAACTGGGACAAGGAATTACCGATTCGGACTAAGAACGACCTGTTGGATAGAAAAGAATTTATCCATCGAAGCAGCTTCCCGCCGATTCCAAAAAAGCAAAGTTTGGCTAATAGCTTAGTTTTAGGATCACGGTAAATAAGAATATAAACTACTGTCCTGATGATGCCGGAAGGCGAAATGTAGATTGAGATGATGAATTTCATATTGTTTACCAAGTATCTTCTTTTCTAATCCCATAATCAGTTGCATATACCTACCCACTTAGCTTAAACTATTGAAAGTTAGAAATAATGCAATATCAGATAAATAGTGTCTGTCATAAATGCAACGGAGGCTACAATCCATCACGATTCCTCAGCTAGTCACGCACCTTTACCTAGCAGGACCCATTGGGCCGAATCGCTTCAAACCATCTGAAAAATTAAAGGCTAATTAAGTGCTCTATTACTGAATTGATGACTCGGAAGTTATTTAAAATTCCAAAGCAAGAATAAATAATTGAAGGCTCTCAAATTATTTTAACAAGCAAATTGAATATTTATAATACCAGTTTTGAAATTCCTCAAACATGTAATAAGTACTGGATCTTTGCTCAGAACAAAATTTTTCAATTGTCATGGTCGTAAGTTCATCAGGTCTCTTCGGTTCTGCCAAACTAAAAAGAATTATACTTACTTCTTTTAAAACTTATTGTGTATTTAATGAAGGCAGACCATGGATAATCTGACACTCTCCCCGAATTTGATAATATTAAAAAAATCCACGGACAACAAATACGAAGGGTCTAGTAAGCCTGTGTATCATTCCTTCTAAAAAGATGTAGTTTATCAACTGAGGAGTTCCCAAATAGAATAAGAGTAAAGCTGCCATCGATTACTACCGCTAGAATCCAATTAAGTGATTAATTAATATTATTATTAAATTGTAAACGGACCTTCCAATGTGACTTTAACACTAATGATCGAAATATTTACAGAATTCAATATAAATTTCAAATGTTTTACTCGTAGAGCAGTAGTGTTTCAGTGTCTATGCCGTTTTTCGTACCTCAAGAGTGGCCAAAATCTGGACACAGATATTCATAGAGTTCGAGACATTAGAGAACGCCTAGCACAAGGATGTTAATTGAATTCATAATATCTTGGTATCTGTCGAGCGGTGAACATTCTTTTAGCAAATCTGTTGAAATCATGTTTCAATACATCCACTGGCGAACTCTACATACACTACATACGCGGGTACAAATAAGACACTAACTAGGGTTACAAAATTTGCGATTTTACAACTCCGGGGAGGTTGGAAATCCTCACTTTTTACTGTAAATGTGTATCATATCGAGCGCCGAATAACCGTAATATTTCAATGATCGGTCGTTAATCTCATTACCTCGCCGCTTTAACATACATAGACTGAACTAGATGCACCCATTTAGTGAATGATGCAAACACACTCATCGCCACACGATGGAACTTGTATGTCTCCATGAAGCGTAGTGTGCCGGGTAATAGATAAACAAAAGCCGTAATTACTTCGATGGCGGTTTTTTTGATAAGATTGCCCCAAAAAACATGTTGGTTACATCCGTTTTGAGCATTTCTGAATCAATCTAGACTATTAGGTGGTAAAAATAAGAACTGCATCATTTTCGAGCGCGGTAGTCCCGTTTCGAGTTGTATTTTTGACGTCTTCAGTCTTGGATGGAATTATAGTACCTTATTGAATCATAGTGTCAACCGTGTTTGTCTGGTTGCAAATATATATCAAGCATATATTTAACCTGCAGAAGTGTCCGGAATTCTCATTTTACTTTTAAGTGACGTCATCGAAGTGTGAAGACTCAGTCTATTTGTTCACGCTATGGTTTAATGGTCTAAATAATTGAATTGGTAGAATAAATGAAGGTTAAAAATGCTTCATCAACGAAAAAATAGATGGGAATTGGGTTAAAACCTTATTCCGACTACTGCTGACTGTTTCCGTAGTTATAACTTCATAAATAATGATTACTTATATCATGGTCTGGCAACATATTGCAAATAGCTAAAACATTATGCTGTGCTTCCATGTGATGATCAAAAAGCGCAATTCTTCAAAACAACTTGCTGTAACATGAGTTTCACATCCACCTGCATCTTAGCTTCAAAAGATCATTTGTATCCTTTAAATGATCTGTAAGAAACTAAAATAGGCTTCACTCTTTTGTTCTAAAAAAATTATTTCATTGAAAATCGCAATGGGGTTATTTGGTGTATCAAATTAGAGGTATGGATGAATTTTTTATATCTTACAATGTGAATGACTTCCCTTGAGCAAGCTGAATATCCAATGTTCTTTTTTCTTATTTAACTTGAGAAATACAATATAATTATGAGTTATGAAAATCTCAAGCTTTATTTGCTTATAACTTTTGATGAACAAAAGAAAAAAGCTCACATAGACAGAGTTGAGTTCCTTTAAATTCTTATGGTTACTGATTCTTTCGATATCTTGTGAACTGCCCTCCACAGTCTCGAAAAGCACACAATTCGTAATTTTTCGCTCGCTCCGAATAATTCAATTCTGAATTATGACCCATCTCGAATATCGGTATTATATCGTATAAAGCGAGAATTTTATTTCAATACCGATACATTTTCATAAGTTCTTTGGAATAATATAACTTTCGAGAGAGTACCCTTGAAGTGCAATAAAACTGTGTAATATACGATTGCGGGAGAAAGCCTCTACAAAATGTAATAAGTAAGAACAGTATGAGAGTTTTATCTTGTATTATGGGTCGAAAACTTCATGATGTACATTTTAATGTGAAGTAACGGCCATAACAGCGACATAAAGCAGGCTAGAATCAGACGTATTCAATGGACCTTTACGAACATTGCAATAACTTCTTGCAGTTCCCCATTATGTACTAAGCTCACTCTTTTGATTTCGAAAATAGCATGTTAAACCATCATATTCCATTATTACCACATTCTGACTGGATTTTCGCATTCGTGCATCTGTATATCATATTATTACTTTGTTGTTTTTCGGTTATTGAATTTCCTTATTAATGATCCAGCAGCATTATTCATCTACTGCAGCAAGCTATGGAAAGGTCCAATTATAAACTGGTGGGTTCATATTGATTCGATTAATATATTTAGAAGAGTCATTACTTACAAAAGTTGCTAGAACTCCGTTCGGTACTACTACTGGATGGTTCTACATTTTAAAAAGAGTTTTTGGCAGAATTTCGATTTAATTTTTTCCGTTCAAACGAAATAAAATATCGTTTCTAACCAATGATCTGCCCGTTTGACCGACATATCAGTTATTACATTTTTCACAGGTGTATTTCTGATTTTGTTCGCCTTGTAGAATGTATTGGATTTTTTTGTAATTGTTTAAACACTACATTCAAATTGTTTAATGAAGATGTTTGGCCTATAGTCAATTGTGACTCCTGCAAGAGGGGCAGGGAATCATCATCAAGCAATTGGTCAAAATCTTCTGATTTTGCATAGCCACTGGCTTTATTCCAAAGCTATGGGGGGCAGTGACAATCGTGTTCATTCCAAAGGCGGGTAAAACTGATTATACCCAAGCTGTCATTCCGCCCGATTAGTCTAACCTCATTCCTATTAAAGGCAATGGAGAGACTGATTGACAGACGCTTGAGAGATGGCCCACTGAAGGCCTATACCTTACATTGTCGTCAACACGCCTACTAACCGGACCTCTCGACTGAAACGGCCCTGCATCATCTAGTCACACGAATAGATGGTGCTATGACCCTAGAGGAACATGCCTTGGGGGGTATTCATGGACATCGAAGGGGCGTTTGATAACACGTCCGTCGAGTCTATCTGCTCAGCCGCTGAGAAGCATGGTATCGGTTAACATTAGTCCGATGGATTGAAGCCATGCTATATACGCGTGCGATAAAGGCGCAATATAACGGATGCGTTGTACAAATCACCGCTACAAAAGCTGAGGCGTGGTGTCCTATCTGTGGAGTCTTGTAGTCGATGGACTCTTGGAGGAATTGGAAGAGGCTGGGTTTTATGCCAAAGCCTATGCCGATGACTTGGTTGGCGTCCCCTTTGGGCGGCACTTGGGGAGCGGCAAAACACGCTGCTCAGCATAGTGGACGGCTGGTGCCATACAGAGGGTCAAGCCTGACAAAATTATTGTATTGTTTACCAGGAAACGTAAGCTGCGCACACTGCTAGAGATTACCTTCTCTGGCAAGGTCCTGCAACTCAAAGGGTCGGTGAAGTTCCTGGGAGTAATCCTAGACTCTAAATTGACCTGGCTCGAACACCTCGAATATCCAGTGAGGAAGGCATCTGCATCCGTTTGAGCGTGCAGAAGGGCTTTCATCAACACATAGGGATTACAGCCAAAGATTCTTCATTGGAGCTATACCGCCGAGATCAGGCTATGGTCACTTATGCTGCCGTAGTGTGGTGGTCGGGGACAAGGACTGCTATGTCCCAACGCCCCCTGGACCGATCAAGTGGGCTCGTATGGTTCACAGATGGGTCCAAGGTAAGTCAGGCTTCTGGGGCGGGAGTGTACCTAAAAAGGCCAAAGATCACTATCTCAGGGTCTCTTGGGGTCGCTTTATCAAATCGCGGAGGGGGGGGGGGATATGGTCTGTCCCTTCTGGTCCAACTGAACAAAGGGTGCTCTGAACTGTGGCGAGGATCACCACGAATGAGATAGGCCAAGCTCTTCATCACAGCGCCTGTGTCTAGGCTCTCAAACAAATTCCTTTCTCTGAACAGGAGAGGCATCAGAGAGATGACTGGAATTCTGACTGGTCACTGTCATCTTAACAAACACCTTCATACTATGGGTATTGCAGATGATCTCATTTGTAGGAAATGCAGATAGGCGGAAGAAGCTGCCTCTCACATCCTGTTGCAATGCACTGCATTGGCACCCCTGAGGCACCGTCACTTCGGAGAATCAAAACTGATCCCTGAAGAACTTAAGGAAGCCAGCATACGCAATATCCTGCGTTTCTGGCGAGGGACAAAGTTGCTAGAATATAATGGGCTCCTGACCACGGGGCGCACAATGGGCCCAATTCAAACGATGATGATGATGATGATTGGACTAAAGTTTATGATTTATAAGAAAATTGTATTAATTATGGATACCCAATAGCGGTTTTTCTATCCAATGTTTCTTACGCTTTCAATTTTCTTCAAAACCCATCGAATTGTATGGAACATCACTGCAATTTCTGCCAGAATAAGTATATCCATTCCCTATTAGGAATCGTTCCGTCAGTTAGTAGATTCGCCATAAATATCAAATGTAATTCAATTGTCGTGATATGTTAACTAAATGTTGAATCTAGAATATTGAATGTTTCTCGATTTATTGAAGTTGAAACTTCGAATTAATTTTATCAAAAAGTTTGCTGGATTTGATTCGAGCGGTGAAATCTATGCAGTTTGTGTAGATTACAAGCATCGTTAGTGACGCTGCCAGTTACTAAATAACAGAGTCGTTGCCGTCCAGACGCATAAATATAAACTCTACCCTATTGAGAATTTAACTGTCGACTGCTCGCATACGAAAATTCCTTATCTACAAGGTTCCAAGTCTACTAAGCTAAAAATTATTTGAAATAACAGCAGAATCACAGTTCAAATGTCTGTTATGATGATTATTTACTTGTTCTGTTCCAATTTTCGCGTTTTTATAATTCTTGTTATTCAAAACTCTTGAGGTATAATTTCAATTTGTATCTCTATGAATTGGCGACTCAGCCTTAGTTGCCCGAATCAAACGTTTGACTTTGACTTCGATACCTCATAAATAAAATTTGATACAGTGGATGTACGTCTGTCTGTCTGTGAACGTAGAAATATGCGAAGGTTTTAAATTGTGCACCTCTAATTTTAACTTGGAATACCTAACTGCAGTTTCGACAGTTGAAAGTGGCATTTCAATCTTCCACAGTACTAGAATATGGAATTATTCTTTGTAGTTTGTTACATATAATGTGCAATAAAGATTCGACAAAGATGGTGATTGGATGGGCATGATTTATTAACGTCTTCAGTACCTCATCTAGCAATAACTAGACGATACAGTCGATTGATTTATTTCACTTGAAGCGTTTATGGTAAACAGATAATTTTCCCACAAGCTAATATAACAAAGTGAGCTGAATGACTTCTAAGATATTTTGGAACGTAGTGCTATTGTAGTGTCCAATTATGAATTGGGTGACCAGCTCCATATAAGGAAGGATAATATAAAATTGTCAAGACGGAGTGAGCCGAACGGAATCGTCTCTCGAATCGGATTATATGGCCCAAGGTATGTTCTCGTGTAGCGGCCGAATGGTAAATGCAATCCACTTGAAATGTGATTGATTTAAACTAGATATGATGCTCGAAATTTACTGGCATAAAAATCCATTGTCGTACCTTAAGCTGTTTTCGAGTTATGTCGAAATACTGCTTTGTTGTGTGCACTGTTCGGTGCGCTAACTATCTGGCCGATTGTAGAGAGAGATAGACTGGAGGGTCTGTGCCGTGAAAGCACTGTAGCCTGGCAACACGCACCGAAAAGGTGACGTGGCCAACACAATCAGCCCCCTCCTTGCGGAGACTATCTGCGAACTGAATTTACTAATTCGGCTCATACGGCACACTGTGGGTTTCTACATATTGATCGAACAGAGAATCTGATTTACTGTACCCTAAGCCGTTTTCTAGTTACAGATTTTAAAGGCACATCCATACCTTTGGCAGTGCTGAAGAAGACGGCCGGCCACGCTCATGATGAGCTTATAGCAAAGACGGAGTGAGTCTTTCCTCCTTTCGGCTCTCTCACCCTTCGGGCATATGCGCAGCTTACTGACCGACCTCCTAGTCAATACCGTATAAGATATGTCAGCGCTAAATTATTTTGAATCAGTCAGTTTTGGGCCATGCCGCGTAATTTTTTCAAACGCCTAGCCGGCCTTATATCGAGCTAGCGAAAACTTTATTTTTTCAGCGCCGAAGCATCAAATTTTTCAATTGGACACTAAATTAGCACTATGTTTTGAAAGATTCCATCCAGTCATACAGCTCACTTTTCTTTGGCAAGCTGGGATGGGACCTCATGCAGGGAAAACCCGCGTTGAAAGTCCGAACAACTGTAGCGTATCGTAGCTCGCGGGTAGATTATATCAATGAGCACAAGTAACAAAGTCCTTCGGAATGAACATTAAGTTAGCAGTCACGAATCCATGGATCTTGGGCTCGTTAAAGATGGTTGGAATACCAGGGGTTGCGGCGAAATTTTCGGGTGGGGAATGTGTGCTCACCGGCATCAGAAATGGCCCTAGTAGCAGAATAAGGCCGACGATAATTAAATTAAATATACGCTGTGGCTGAATGTCAATAGACAACTCCATAAACAAACAAACTAGAAAGACAGTTCGGAATGATGTAGAAGCTTTAGAGATTACAGTAACGAAAAGGTGAATATAAATGTTGGCATATCACAAACCGATATCAATAATTTATCCTCATTTACATCCAGCCACAATACGTTCCTGAATGGTCTTCGGGGTCTGTATTCTAACTACTAACATTACATTATTGGACATATCTCAATGAATATTTTGTCTGGTTCATCGAATCTAACCGACTTCCCATTAATACTACTTGGAAACAAAAGAATAAAAAATAAAAAGAAGAGAATAGCGAATTAAAATGTAATAGTGGTTAGCAGATTTTTATTGCATTATATTAACTATGGTATGTTTTATAAATGTGTTTTGACGAATAATGTTTAGAAATGATGAAATATTGTTATTATTATTATTAAATATCGGTTGCTGAGCCGAGGTAAAGAACCTATTTAGGCTCAATTACTAAAAATACAGTGTCCAAAGTTGTGAAGTAAATAGGAACAATAATTTGTCAATAAATCGGATCACAATGAAGATTAACAATTAGTTTTTGTTTAATAGTACAAGTCACTATCCACTGGAGATTCTTGGAAAATAGGTCACATTAACACTTGTATCTATCCTATTTACTTAGTTACGTACGTTTCGATCTCAATGATTCATAGAGCATTTTCAATAACATTGTTAAAAGAACACCTCACTATTGGATTGGACACAATAAAACGAATAGCTATCAATAATGATTTTTCGGTAGATCAAATAACAACATTAATTAACCGCAAACAGCAATAATTAACTAATTATAATATTTCTCCGTATATAAAACACATAAGATGTATCTAATAAACTATAAACGCAACACTGCAAATAAGAAATAATCATTCTTATCCACTAAAAATACTGTTGAACTACTGAGGACCTTTCGGCTACCATAAGGGTGATTATTTCTTATATATAGTGACTAGATCTATCATCAATATTCATTTCTCTGACGTATTTTGGTTCCGTAAGCGAAAACATTTTATCACGCCATAATTGTTAATTCGGTTTTAAACCACACAAGAAACTCTTCCTTATATAGAATGTTGAAGACAAAACCAATAAATATAGCAAACCTGGATTTTATAAACCAATTTGCTCAGACTGATAACTTTTATATAAGATAGAACTTGTAATTTTAAACTTAGATACCACCAAGAACATTTTCGTTCTTTTAAACTTAATAAAACAGACTCAACCTCTGCTAACCATTTTTTTACAAATAGGTCATGCTTTCCCTAATTTGGATAACCAAAGATTTTAAATTAAATACCATAAAATCAATAGAGATTTAAGGTGCCAAAAACACTTATAACAATATCCAAAATGTTCAGATCTATAAAAAAGTGATCTTTTCCTTTGTCTTTCAAAGCTCTCTTAGAATAAATATTAGAATATTGAATTGAATAATTATCCTAATGCAGAAGTTGTTTCTCAATTTACATTGCATTTTTCCCTGACTACCAGTTTTGGAATTTTCGATGATCCTTTACTCTTAATTGTGATCTATTATACTTTGATTCCTTATTTATACTTGAAATATTTATTGGTTACTTGATAATTTTGTATGTGTTTGATTATGGCACTTCGATGTTGAAACTATAGTAGTTTTCATATTATTATTAAAAGTGGTATAAAAACAAAGTAATTGTTCTTTCATTTGATCAAAAAGTAATCTATTTTTTGGTAGAAAGTTTTCTTCTATTTCTGCGTTCTCGTGAATCTTATTATTAAAAGCGCGGGTTCTAAATGAGCACTACATATTGACCACCTTCAGTTTTATTTTCCACCATTATTTTACTTTACATTAAGTGTAGTAGATCTTAAGAAAAGTTGTTTTATATTTCATAGTTTAGTTGGTTTATAAAGATGTGGTGTGTTGAATATAGTCGATTCTTTCTAAAAAAATATTTCAAGTATTTTATTTTCTACAACACATACTTAATAGTTCAAGAGTTCTGCAGTATGTTGGTGCAAACTGGTTTGAAATAACAAGACAATTCATACATTCTTAAGTTCATTATTCCAATTAAAATCAAAATGCGGGAAAACTTATTGTAGGCGTTTCACCTCTAATTTTAACTTAAAATACTTAACTGCAGTTTCGACAGTTGAAAGTAGCATCTCAACCTATCACATTACTTGAATCTGGAATTATTCTTTGTAATTTGTTAGATATAATGTGTAATAAAGATTCGACAAAGATGATCAACGTCTTCAGAACCTCATTTAGCAATAACTAGACGATACATTCGATTGATTTATCTCACTTGAAGCGTTTATGGCAAACAGATAATTTTCTGAAATTACAGTAAGATATCATAACAGTGACCACATCTCACATGACCAGGCCCAGCCGTCTAAACACTTGATAGCGTTTAACTTGTCTATCTTGTAAAGCAATACAATGCGTCTAGTCGCTCTAACTCACAAGACTCTAGTATAAAGCAATTCGTAAAATTCAAGGTAAAAATCTAGCTGTACGTACAACAATATTCAGTTCCGCAACAAGATTTTATTTTCATATCGCTTGTAGTTACAAGGAACGCCTATTTAACATGCATTTAAGGTGGTGGGAACTTGAAATGATAATTTTTTCGACATATCGGAGTGCTGTAAATATAATTACGCATTTAAATCAGTTGCTATACATCTGTTAGTGCCTTGACTTGAACAAGTTTTGCGAAACAATATTAAATTTAATTACGGAACCGTTTCATTTTCTCAAGGAACGCTTAACGTTGGCAAACTCAAATTATACCCAATTTCATAATTATTGTAGCATTTGACATTGTTACGCGCATGCAATATAGAAATGTTCCTGAGAAGTTTTCAACCTCTTGACAACAAACGACGCCAGGTGCAGGTATTTTCCATTACAAGGGTTTGATCATTTATTTATTCAAAAGTACAAAAGCCAATTTCTAAGAATTGAGCTAGAGTGAATCAAAAGAATTGACGATAAATCGATAAATGAATCAAGAGTTCAGAGAAGTATTTATAAAATACCAAAACCCAGTTTGACTGGCCTTGTTGTCGGAATGCTTTGAAAGTGACGTATTATGATGAGAGAGTATACACGCTGTTCACGATAAGAAAGGATTGACGTAAAATATACTGGTTGTACGGCCGGTTTTATTCTTGGTGCAGAATTGATATTTTCTTCAAAAACAAAGGATGTCGATTATCATGATGAAATGGATACAGACAACTTCCTAAATTGGTTTGAATTTCAACTTTTAGCGAATTTAGAAGAACTATTCACCATGGTTATGGATAAATACTAGTTATCACAGTACTGAAATAGATAAAGTACCTCCATGTGTTATACAAGAATGGTAAAGTAGGAATAATATACATTATAACACCTTTTTACAACCACATTTATTGAGGTTGGTGAAAATAAATGAGACACAACCGGTATTATACGTATCTGATATGTTAGTCGAAAGATATTGGCATCAAGTACTAAATCTAGCCCTAACCATTGCATTTTAACCCCATTGAACATATTTAGACTATGATACAGATGGTGGTTCGGCGGAAAAATCAGTAACTATCTGGACAAAGGGTCTAGGAAAAGCAACTCCAGAAGTGTGGGAGAAGATTTACTGATAAAGTGAATAATTGTGTGTCAATGGTAGATGTTAGTCGAGTCATTATTATACAAACCGAGGAAAAATGAAGATACCAAATATTTTTTCCTGAAACCTTCTGCAATGCCTTAAGTTTGCCCTACATGAAAGAAAGCACCCAGTGATAAATGGGGGTCGCACCCCCTTCCCCCTAATAAACCATAAATAAACAATTTAATAAACAAATTGAATAACTCGAATACTATTGGTCCTTTTTTGGCCAAAATCACATCTAGTCGGTTCTTTAAGTCGCTGATTACGAATATGAAGTCAAATACCAAATTGTAGATACCACTTATTGGGTTCAATTTTTGTATAACAAATTGAATAAGTTGATAACTATTTTTGATTTTGTCAAAAATCACACCCTGGGGGTCTTTGAGGTTGCTGATTATGGTTTTAATGTAAAAAAATGCATATCATAGATGGCCCTCGCGTAAAAGCGCTAGTTTCAAAAAGCTGTATATTTAACAAATACACATATGCGTTATTTATTAGAGAAAATTGAAGCTTTGCGCTTTTTAACTTAACTGTTTATGAATATAAACTCAAAAAAATTGCAAATCATAGATGGCGCTACTAAATTAGTGAAATATCGGTTATTTTATGGGAAAACGTTAAGTTATAAAAAAAAGACATCAAGTTATACAAAAATCAAAACCAACGAGCGGTATTTCCGGTTTTACGGGAGCGCTATCTACAATTTGGAATTTTTGATTCGTAATCAGCGACCTAAAAAACCCTCTAAATGTGATTTTGGCCAAAAAAGCACCAACAGTTTTCGAGTTACTCAATTTGTTTATCAAATTGTTTATTTATTGTTTATTAGGGGGAAGGGAGCGCGAGCCCTATTTCTGACCAGGGGCTTTCTTTTATGTAGTGCAAACTAAAAGCATTACAAAAGGTTTCTGGAAAAAATATGTGGTATCTCAATTTTTCTTTATTCGACCGTTTTTTGTACAATAATGACTCGACTATGTGCAATATAAACTGTAGTGGAGTGATATCTACTATTTTTATGTGTGCAATAAGCTGGAGGGGGAGCATCGTTTGATAACAAACACATTCATTTTCATCTTTAGAATTCATTGTTTGTTATAAATACCTCGTTAGAAACTACTTCTTGTGTAAGTAGAGACTGTAAGCACAAGCTATTTTCTATTTTGAATGATTAATATAATTGCAGTTAACTTTATCCCCAATCATTTGGTAAACACTATAACGGATTGTGAATAACATTTAATATTACGAATAATTTCTATTAAGTATTTGATAAATTAAAGCAAATAACTCCTAAATTTTTTTGTGAACGTTGTATAACACATTTTATTGAATCGAATGGTTATTAAATTAATGGGCATTAAAAAACAATGAAAACTTGGTCATCTTACCAACATTGTATCACATGCTTTTTTCAGCGAGAATAATTCAAAGCATGGAATGACAGCATTTCAGCGAAAGTAGTTTCTTTCAATTGTTGTTACCGAGATTAGTTTGTGTCAAAATTGATTTGTATCTATATGATATAATCACGTTCTCATTACTAGTTAGACTTCACATCTACATTATATACGAATCTAAGTAAATTCCCTCAACCAAATCCTGTATTTGCTACACGCCACTTTGTTCATGAATAAATAGTTGCTTAAGGATTATTCGCTGATTCTATGTTGGAACATCTAGGCTTCGAACTAAGTGAATTAACGTGCATATGTATATTATATAGAATAGATGATACGAACGTATGATTGGAGATATCTTTGCATGTTGAAAATCTGTTGAAACTGATAAATTATAGTTCCTCCGTATTCTATGAATTGAACTGCCACATTTTACATGTGACAAACAAGCCTGGTAAGATCTGATAATAATTATGCTAAAAACCTTCTAGATAATAAAAACTTTGTTTCAAATCTCTCTCACTGAACAAATAACAAACAACATAATTTGAAAAATCTATAAATAAACATCTATTAGAATATAAATTTGCTGTTGAATAATCTGGTCGATTCGTCTACGTTACCTCTTCTGATTTGAATTATAATAATCAATTAAGTGTAATTTTCAAGACTGCTTGAGATCTCGAGAGTAGATTGAAATTATAAGGGTAAGAGAAGGGATGGTAATGGTATAGGTAGACATTGGTCGTTATTATCACAATTCAGATAAATATAATAGGCTAGGATGACATCAAGAAATAAATTTATGTGACTTCCAATATTATTATTTGTCAGCATTAATTCTAAATTAAATGTTCCAAGTATTGTGTAAATTAGAGTTTAGTTTAATTCTCCAACTTCCGATAATTAAAATGATTTTACACTACGCTCGACACTACGTAAACGCCGAAACCATAGATATATTTATCGAATCCGTCACCGGTACCCAGGCTAAATGGTATTATAAGCTACAGCTACGTCTAAGGATTATTTCTCAAAATATTTGATTCAAAAGTTTGTGCAAGAAGAAAAATGTTGAACCCAACTGTATACATCTCAAATCAAGAAACAATAGCTGTCCTGTCCCCCCCCCCCTGCAAGAATAGCACTTGAGAATCGATTTGGTTAAATGAACAACTCGAGAACTCGAAAGAAACGTTTTTCACCACTATGTAAAGGTACTGCACTGCTCATCTTTACCTTTAAACTCTTTGATATAAAATTTGATATATTATGTTGGGGACTTGATTTCAATATTCACGAAAAAATATTCATCAGCAGTGCAATAAAAAAACTTCAAACAGAAGTTAAACACAATCCACAAAGACAATACTCTTTATAAGACCTATTTGTTCATATATTAATGCACCCTGTCAAAAAATAGCGAGGAATATATCAAAATATACAAACATTAGCCCTAAATGCAGCATACAAAAATTATTTCAGTTAGTAGAAAAAATAATAAATATACAACCAAAAACAAATTCTAAAATTGTATCATCTGATGTCAAAAACCTCTTTCCAAGTATTCCCACTGAGCTGACCCTTAGACTAATTGAAAAACTTTTAATCCGCAATAATGCATTACTGATAATAGCACAGGAAATATTAAGTTTAATGTCAGTTTGCATAGACCACTGTACGGTTTACAATAAATATTACAAATAGAAGCTCCCCATGGGTTGGTCATTACCTCTTTTAGGTACTAGCAGAAATATTTATGAATCACTTGAAAAATCAATTACTAAATTGAAACACAGCACATGTTTATATATTGGTATCGCTCTTTACATAATGGCATGCAGGTAGTCCCCGGCAAATAAATTAATTGCTTACCTACATTAACAACTTACTTGCAAATATAGAATTCTCCATAGAGATAGAAAACAACAACTCCTCAAACTTTTTAGATCTGACTATTCCACGTACACATAGTCACCATTCCTTCACAAAGCCACCCACACAGATACCACCATACCCAACACTCCTTCAAAACCGCAATCAAAAGTTAGCAGGATATAATACTATGATACATAGATTAGTTAATATTTCATTATGTGAAGATAATGTCTACTTAGAATTAAACAGAATTATAGATAGTGCTAAAAATAACGGTTATCATGTCAAGATAATAAATAAAATACTTCGAAATAAACATAATAAAAAAGCCCTAAACCTAATTTATCCATAGATTAATAATAATATCAAATCAAATTTTGCAACACATTTAGGCAAACACTGATAAAAAATATCTCAATTTCTTAAAAACCAGAATAAAAACGTCTCCTTTGGAACAACAAATAATCTATACTCATATATTCATAATTCAAAATCTGGTCTAAAAGAGATATTAAAGAAATCTGGAATTTACAGGCTGAAATGTGATGACTGTAGTGCCTTGTACAGGGTGTCCCATTTTGGGTACTTTTGCGGGGTATCTCCTTTATTTTTAAAGATAGAGAGTTGCGGTTTTCGCGACACTGTGCTACTTTTTCGTAAAACTCAAGATGCCGCCAACAGAATTTTCATAGCCCTTTTAGTTTTTAAGATACAGGGCATTTCTGAAAATGTTGCATGTTGTGACTCCCCTCGTATCTCCGTTATCCTTCAACTTATCGAGAAGGTAAAATAACATTCTGATAGATTTTTTTCCGTGGAATGCAGTGGTGTATATAACTTTTGTTACATATTTACTGTTTTTGAGTTATAAAGTAAACTTATGTTTTTTTAAATGGAACACCCTGTATATTTATAGACTATAAAATTTGTCTTTTTTTTACCTTTCCAAAAGTATATGATAGTATAAACTTTTTTTCAGAAACACGCAAATAATTGACAATTTTCAGAAATTAAATACATATTTTAATAGTAGGCTATGGATAACAATAATAAACAAGTGCAACTTACATATTACTAATAAATAATTGGATACCTTGTATATAGGTATCTATTAAAAAAAATTCCCATAGATCTTTTTTCTAACAGTAAGTTTGTAACAACAGTTTTGTGGCGTAAAGTGACAATATAACAAAAACACAAAAAAATAATATTATTAAAAAAAATTTAATGTGATGTTCAAATTGACCACCATTTTCTCTAATGCACATCTTTGAGATTCTTTGAATAGCGTTCAAAAGAACCATTGTTCTCATTCGCAGATTTCGAAAAGGTAAATGAATTGCCTCTCGAAGTTCTGCAATGCCGTCATATCGAGTTTTATATACTTCATTTTGTATATAGCCCCATAAAAAAAATCTAAAATTGAGAGATCTGGTGATCGTGGAGGCCATCTAACAGGTCCTTTGGTACCTATCCATCTTTGAGGAAAGTTATTATTAAGAAAGGCCCTCAAGAGCCTAGAGTTATGACTTGGGGCACCATCTTGCTGTAGGTAAACAGCATTATACTGGGCTAATGGAATGTTTTCAAGCAGTTCTGGAATAACTTCCTCAAGAATTTCTAGGTATCTACGTGCTGTAAGACCTCCTTCAAAAATCCTATAAATTATATGTCCACCCGAAATAAAACATGAAACCCCAACTCCAAAGCGTCTTTGTTGTGCCCTTTCAAACATTAAATGCTGATTTTCACTATGCCAGTTCCTGGTATTGTGACGATTGAAAATGCCAGCACTTGAAATAAAGCATTCGTCTGACCAGATAACAAGTCTGCCAAATAAATCGTTAGCATCGATTTGTTGCAAATACCACTGGCAAAACGGTGCCCGGCGTTCAGCATCGCCAGGATGCAAAAGTAGTATATTAAATTTGTATGGATGATACTTATATTTCTTCAAGATCCTGTGAGCGTTAGTTTTTGGCACACCAATTTCCTTCTCAATTTTTCTACATGAGGACGAAGGTGTTGCTTCTATATATCTTTCGCTGTTCTCTTTGTTGTATGTTTTAGGGCGCGGGTGAACAAATGATCCGTGCTCAACTAAATTTGCTTTTAAACGGACAAATATCCCAAAAAACGGTTGCTTTCTTTCTGGATATCTAACAAGCAAAAATTAAAATGATAATAGAGATTTTCATAGCCATAATAGCTTACTCACCTTTGGAAATATAATTCCGAAGCTTCTTCAGAATTTTCATTACTCTGTATAAAACATACCATCATTTCATATTTCTCATAATTTTCGTAAACTGCCATTATTCGAAAAAACTGATAAATATCTATTGAATAATGATACCAAAAGAACGAAAATAAACAGCTCGAATGCGATAGAGATTTGACGTTTATTTCTGTTTCTTGTCATAAACAATATCAATGGCCTACTATTAAAATATGTATTTAATTTCTGAAAATTGTCAATTATTTGCGTGTTTCTGAAAAAAAGTTCATACTATCTATATTTTTGAAAAGGTAAAAAAAAAAGACAAATTTTATAGTTTATAAATATACAGGGTGTTCCATTTAAAAAAACATAAGTTTGCTTTATAACTCAAAAACAGTAAATATATATATCGCGAAAACCACCTCTCTATCTTTAAAAATAAAGGAGATAACCCGCAAAAGTACCTAAAATGGGACACCCTGTACATAGGACAAACTGGACTCGGTGGACTTCAGTGCAAGGTTCCACGAACATTTGAGACATTTCCTGCTGGAACATATTCAAAATTTCAGCCCTAGTCCCAATATTTTACATATTCAAGAAAAAAAACATGACCAAATCGATACCTAGAATTCACCACTTGTCCACAATTTTGCAAATAAACTCCCACCCAAACCATTGTCTACCTCCATCCCTCAATTTCAACCACATTCAGATGGATTTATAATATTTAAGGAAAAACGTTTAATTTAGCTCTAGCTTTAAGAATGCCACATTGTGGTGAAACAATTTTTGTGTATTAATTGTAAATTGAAGTATTGTGTAAATTTGAGTTTAATTCTTCATCTTCCCAAAGTTCAATAATAGCTCAGGCAATGAATGTTTTGGAATTAAAATTACACATTGAATTGGTAATACTGCTTGGCCATACAAACTGCGCCTCTGTGATACTCATAAGATATACAGAGAGGGTTATGAGTGACAAAGTTCTACTGTTTGCTTCTATCGGAAAGTATAATCATAGCCATCTTTATTAGAGGCCAACACCTTGACCACATGACGCTCGTGTCATATGACCATCTCACGCTTATAGAAGAATTCCATGTTGTCAGTCAGTCGACGAATATATTCTTTAAATTACAGCCTCAATAAAAACCTGATTGGATATATTTGGGCTGCAAACATTTAAAAAAGCATAGTTGAGAGATTGAGTGAAGTTAGATACTGTGACAATTTAAAATATCGAGCTGTTTATTTTCATTCTTTATGTACCAATTACGACAAATATTCGACAGAAAAGACGTGAAAGGCCAGTTCCCAATGCAGCCATGCATACTTCTGGAATTAAACAAGTCGCAATTCGTGACTGGTGGTTTTGAACAACTCGATCACCCTCCGTGTACTCCACTGTAACTATTACCTGTTTGAGAATTTGAAAAAGGACCTTCGGGGACGCCCTTTCAGTTATGAGGAAGAGGTGAAGGTTGCAGATTGCGCGCTATTAGAAGACAAATCAAAGGAATATTTTTCAGATATACCTACTGAATTGTTGCTAAAACAATATAATACTAGGGTAAGGTGAAAAGTCCCTGAAAAATGAAACAAGAAATGATTTATTTGGTCAAAACTTATTTTGTTTCTCAACATAATCTCATTGTGACCCGATACACTTCGTCCTACGTATTTCTAATTTTTCGATCCGTTCCAAATAATATTATTTCGGCACTCCTTCAAAATAGGAGTTTGTTTCTTAAACTTTGTAAATATATAAAAATCGCAGGACGCCAAATCTGGAGAATATGGTGGTTGTCGAACCAATTCTTAGAGCAATGCATGCAATTTTACCATTGCGACTGCGGACCTGTGCGCCGGTGCGTTGTCCTGGTGGGAGAGCACTTTTTTCTTTGCCAAATGCGGCCGCTTTCACTTCAGATCGGCCTCGAATCGATCCAACAGCTCTGCGTATTATACGCGATTATAACGGTGATCCGAGTGCCGTGCGGTGTATTTTTTCAGTATGATGCAAGTCTTCGAAATGCCGCCCCCATATTTGTGATTAAAAGAAAACTACAGAAAAATGTGAAATGTGAAATATATTTCTATAATATATTTTCAAACGTAACAATTTTCTATAAATAAATATAAACTCGTAAAAACTTGAACATAAACATACGTAGACTATAAGTTCACTGTTCGAACTTTACATTTGCAAATTTCTGAATAAGGGATGTATAGTCAAGAGAAGCCAGCTAATGTACATTCAATAGAAATCACTGCCAGATTTGTAAGCTTTGACTTTCCGTTATTAGGTTGAAACAAATGTTCACTTGTTCCTCGAAAGGCTAAGCATTGTGAAGCCAATAGTCTAATTATTGCAATAATTCTTTTAAGAACTCCTCTCCAGTGTTGAATTTCCAAATCCAAAATTTTTTGATATTCGGCATCAATAGTTTGGTTCTTTTTTAAACGAGTGTCAAATTTTTTCCATTGTTTGAAAGAGTTTCTGTGATTTTCAGACTTTTCGTGCATTGTGAGAATTGTCAGAATAACCTTTTTTAGACCAATCATGGGAAGACGAATTATCAAACAATATGCCCCAAAAGCAAAAAACGGCATGAGTTGTAACAGAGTAAATCAACCAATTTCTCTCAACAATTTCACCATTGCTTAATACTTTGCAATAATGAGAGGAAATTTGCGCCTTCCTGTGTTGATAGGAAATTTGGATGCCATGCAGAAAATATTCCTTAGTGCAGGATCGTCAGAGATCTTGTCTATTTGCTGGAACTCGCTGCCATTGCTACCCTGCTCTTGATAATCTTCTGGGGGTGTGATTTCTTGGCTTTCTTCAACAACTTCTTTAGGAGGTGATTCAGATATCGCTGATGAGTCCACAACATCCGAAGAGGCTGCTGTTGATGTGGATGTAGACGTTTCTGACTGAAGCTTAGGGACCAAGATTTCTTTCATGACATGGGTTAGCTTTCTTCCTTCTTCATCTTTCTTTAAGCGTTTCTTTTTATATTGGCTTACAGACAGTATTTTCCTTTTCTGATCCACGCTGTTATTAGAATATCAATTACCTTATAATATGTATCGTAAATTAAATTTAAACTTGATGTTAAAATCGATAGGAATTACGCACTTAAAAAGCTAGTATTCAATTCTCCTACCTTTTTAGGCTTTTTAAAACATAGGTATTTAACAACGTACCATAACACGTACTGACACTTGTTGGAGAGTCTGCTGTTGGAGACCAACTAATATGAAAATCAAATATCGCCATCTCAAAGAATAAGTAGAAAACGTAACACGTGCATTTTTTTTTGTGATACATGCCACCTACCGCCAAGCTCTTATTAAAAGCGGCCGCGCTGTCGCGTGCGGTAGATCACAAACACTTCGCGCCCTCAGATAAAAAATCTAACGGCGCCGAACGCTCACCTTTTCAAATGGTACCGACAATAAGCGCAGGTGAGTAATATTCATAGGAATAAAATCCCTGCATTTCAATTTTTTGTTAAATGTAGTCCAGTGATTTTGCCTTTTGCCGTCCCATGAAAGTGGCGCCTGATGAGGTCGCCTCTTTGCATCATAGCACCGCACGACGCTGGGTGATCGTTTGACTCTTTCCAAGGTAATCGATGTGGACGATACCGTGTACATTCCAAAGAACTGTCCTCATGACTTTGTTGTTTAACATGCGATGCTTTGGTTTGTTTGCGTAAGAAATACAAGAAGCAATGTTTAATCAAGATGCAAAATTCACTTTTTCCCATGTTTACATAAATCTTTAAGGTTGCTTGCATCCGTTGGGTGGCAAAACAGAACTGAACATTTTAATGCGTTCTAGTCGAAGATGGTACATCACAAATGTCACATACGATTTTCGATTGTGGCGCCATCTGTTTTATTCTTCATAGACTTTTCATCTTGCCCTTGTAGGTGCTTTGATGTAAGGGGGATTAATGTTGAAAAATAAAATTCCATTATGAGTATGCCGTTTTCCAAAGTCAGACGTTTTTGCGCTGCCCTCGTACCTCGATTATACAATCAGAACAAGAATAAAAAATCGGTGGAGTTCTTATTTCTTATTACGTTGCAAGTAATATCTTCCCACATATCTTCCCCTTAACATTAACAAATTCCATACCGTCTAGAGTGGAAAATGATAATCGATGAATTGCTTCATTTGGACAATTTACGATATTTTGTTTTGGAAATGTTACAGCAGCTGTTCAGTTTTTGCATGTAAATCGTAAGTTTCTAAGTGCTACATCCATACTTCTTGCTTTAATTTTGGCGGACTGTTACTGAAGTGAACAAGGCTCTCAAATTTATTACCCTGCTCTGCTTTAATGCTAGATGAGTTTATTGCATCGACTTCAGTTATTCTTCGAAGTTATAAGAACTAATTGCGTGTTACCGCTCCGGAAACTGGCACAGTTTTATTCATTGAATTTTAGAAGATTATTCTCGAAGGCTTATCAATTTTAAGTTTGCAGCGTACTTCCCGGCAGTCATTAGATTTTGTAGTGCTTTTCTCATGATCGGAATGGTTCAAATATAGTTCGCTTACAGAATAACGTAATTATTCAGATTTACAATCCAAACTCGCGATGTCTTGTTTATATCAGAATATTCCATTTGCTGAGCAATTTATTGAAACTGCTTCTAATCTAATGGTTGTAAATAATAAATTCAATGGTTTTCGTATTGAATAACTTTGCATGTTCGTCTTCCAGTCCACAAATTATGGGATCAGCGAATTTATTTCTTGACAAGTTCAACATACTGACTCCATGTCAATTTTTCTTTAGACCTGGATTCTCAACAGAATTTGCAATAGTTGAACTTATGCAATATGTATCTTCAGAACTTGAGAAGAATAAATATGTCAGTTATTCTTTTTGACCTTACTCAGGCATTTGACATGTTAGATACGGATCATCTGGAAAGGAAACTCGATGCCATGGGAATACGAGGCCCACTGAAGAGCTAGATAATATCGTTTCTTAATAACCGAAAACTAGTAGTAAAAATCGATGACAGTTACTCATACGTATTTGACATTCTACAAGGCACCCCTCAGGGAAGCATTCCTGGTCCGCTTTTGTTTTTTTGTATGTGAATGATCTGCCAAACTTCATTACAGAAGGTATATTATTCAGGTATGCATATGATTCGACGGCTGTCATTACAGGTGGAGGAGGTTCATTCAAGGCCGTCCGGACCCCCCCGAAATAAAATGCATTAACACTAGATAAAATCGACAAACATTCGAAAGATCAAAGATGTTAATATTTTCAGTATTTTCACCACGCAGCGCCAATGTGTGAAACGCGGTGGGTGGAAATTCACAACGGCTTGTTAAAATTTAAACAAATTCTTAAATCTATTATTGAGACTTTAGTACAATTCAGCACAGACTCTGATATGGAGACCTCAACCAAAGCTTCTTCTTTCCTGAGATCTGCTCTTGCCAGCGAATTCGTGGTATCACTCTGTTTTTTCGTGAAGGTATTTGCAGCAACATTAACAGTATGCAAAGTCCTGCAGTCACCTCTTTGTGACTTAAAAACAGCTGTCGACCATTTTGAGAACGTAATATCGCACTTTCAAGATATTCGATTCGATATTGAAAAAGAATGTGCAAATTCATTTACAGAAGCAAAGGATTTATTGAGACTGTCGGAGAGTGCAACAGGCAATTGTATCCCAACATTTATATGTTGTTGAACATCTTGTCGACTCTACCAGTAACCACTTGCACCCCGGAAAGGTCATTTTCCACATTTAGGCGCCTAAAAACCTACCTACGGAATTATTGTGGGCAAGAGAGGCTAACCGGGTTGGCCCTAAAGGCAATTCACAGAGATGTCATCATCCCAACTGATGATATTACAACAGAATTTGCCCATAAAAAGACTAGAAGGCTTGATTTTGTATTGTGAATTCACTGAACTGGAAATTTGAGGTTTTTAGTTTTAAAAACGAATATGTTAGTACAGTTTTCTCAGTGGAGGGCTTTTCCCGTGCCAATGTAATGGTAATTAATTAATTGAATTTGAATTAGCAGGTCATTTTTATTGAGACTCCCCCCGAAACAAAAATCCGGGCACGGCCTTGGGTTCATTGCAGAGCGGTCAGGGTAATGGAGGAATTTGATAATTGGTTCACAAACAATTCCCTTTGTCTCAATTCGCTCAAAAAACAATTTGTATTGATCCTACTTTCTGTGTCAAAGGTTAGGTCCTGAAATGTGACAAAAATGCGAAATTTTTAGACGCATTCATTGATTTCATGGGGAAAAAATGTGGAATATATTCTGTCAAAGTTACAATCTATATTTTATCTGATTTTGATATCAAATGTTTACCAACTGTTTATTATGGAGATCATCACTTACTCGTGTATCTTTAAAAAACGTCTTTGTATGGAGGAAACGTTTTGAAGAACATTTTATGTTTGTTTATAGTAGTAACTATTTGGGTTATTGTATATGGGCAAGCACTGAAATAAAGAAAGATTATTATTATTATTACTATTGTTTCAAATGAATCCGTACGACTTGATTCAAACATTATATATGAACTTTTGCAAGATTGAATTGTGTAATGGCTGTCACGGATTTGAATCCCATTCCTAGACCCCTTTTTTAAGGCCTTAAGGATGCAGTTTATATAATAATATAATCAAACCTCGAAGGATAGTTATGCCACTGAGAAAATAGCATTTCTGGTAATATGACCATGTTTTACATCAACTTACAAAGTAAACACCTGTTAATGAATGTCCTCTATATTATTTATCAGTGGTTTAATTTCTTTTTAATTTGGCATAAAATTCTATAAAGTAAAGGCTCTAGCAACCTACTTTATCGAAGTTCCAAATGTTATTTTTAATTTCCACTTACAGTTTATTCTATTCAGTCAGTTTCTCTGTTCAAGTATAGGTTTTCGTGTCCGATATGGTGCACTTTATTATATCTGCGGTATCGAATTGCTACTGAAACTCGATGAGTCTATACCGGGATATCAAAAATTATCTTGGTCAAGGGTGGTTGTGGAATCTAAAACGTGTGTCTTACTTTACGTTTGAAATAATTATGTCACTGTCACACTGACATTATCAATAACCTACAAATTTCATACCTATTTATTTCAGTTGTAAAACAATAATGAACTACAAATTAAAAATTTTCTTGATCAAGGGTGGTTGTGGAATTTAAAACGTGTGTCTTACTTTAAATTCTTGAATATGTTTTGTTGTGTCAGATTCTGTTAAGCCATTGTGCTGAAATTTTCTAATCCAGTTTTTGAATCATGCCTCTTACCACACAGCACAAAATTTTCATGATTGAAGCCTATTTTCGAACGGGTGCGCTAGTTAATGGAAATTGGCAATACAGTCGACGTTTGTGTTTGGACAATTTTCGAGAGCACTTCCCAAACGTGGCAATATTACTGGACAATTTTTATGCGTGCCTTACAAATTGTGTTGAAGTGTTTCGCGAAACTGGTTGTGTGACTCATAAAAAAAGGTGCTGGTAGACCAAGAGTTCGTACAGAAGAAGTTGTCAATGACGTTCGTCAACGTATGGAAGAGGAGCCTGCAAAACCTTTGAAATGTCTTCCTCAGGAAATTGGACTTTCTTATGGAACATGTCAGAAGATTTTGAAGAAAGCCTTGAACATGCATCCATATAAGATGCAAGCACATCAAGCTCTTCTGCCCACAGACCACCCCAGACGCCTTGCTTACTGCCATTGGGTTGTCAATAATTTAATGAATTTCGATCTTCTGGACTTAACTTTTTTTTCTGACGAAGCGTGGTTCCATCTTTCGAGATACATCAATTCTCAAAATATGCGACTGTGGAGCAACGATAACCCTCATGTTTTTACTGAATCGCTACTACATGCTCAAAAAATCGGTGTTTGGATGGCAGTTTCTCGCAGAAGAATAATTGGGTAAATTTTTTCGATTTCACCGTCAACGCAGAAAGGTACAGACACAACTTTTTGGCTGAATTTGTGTTAAACGATGATGAACTTCGGTACGGTTATTTCCAGCATGACAGCACATGCTACACGAGAAAATATTGCTTTCCTCCGCGAGTTTTTTGATGACCGGCTGATAAGTTTGCATACAGAAGTTGAGTTTCTTCCGAGATCACCTTGTTTGACAATTATGGACTATTTTATATTTCCTTACTTGAAAAACAAGATTTTCGCAACTCCGGTAAATAATTTGCAAGAACTTCAACAAAGAATAGTTCAGCAATGTGCTACCATAACGCCAGAAATGCTGCAAATCGGTTTCCACAGCATGAGGATACGCGTCAACTTGTGCATCGAACAAAACGGGGGACATTTCCAACAATTACTGTGATTTAGTTTTTCTTGTTACTAAAACCGTTATTTCATATTTTGTAGTTCATTATTGTTTTACAACTGAAATAAATAGGTATGAAATTTGTAGGTTATTGATGATGTCAGTGTGACAGTGACATAATTATTTCAAACGTAAAGTAAGACACACGTTTTAGATTCCACAACCACCCTTGACCAAGATAATTTTTGATATCCCGGTATTCAGGTGTACTATGGTGATACACTATATTTGTTCAGGTCGATGCATATAGTTTTGAAAATATTTGTGTAGTACATATTTCTTTTTATTACTCAAAAACGTCGTTAAAAACTATTTAATAACGAACAGTATTAAGTAGATTGGAAAACTTCCCCGATGTTCTCTTTAATAGAGCTTAAATAGATGAAAAAGACTTGAGAATATTCGAAATAGAATTCAATATTACAATTTCAAACACGAAGAGGATTATGATGTCTGCAAAGAAATTCAAGGGTCTCAGAAATATCTTCTAGGAAATTGAATTGAGAAATGGAATACCGAGATCAAATTCCTTAATATACAATAGAAGCAAAAAAAGTACAAACCCTATAAAACCAAGCTTAATGAAATTCATTCCCACTTCATGTGCCGAGTGGACAGTCATCTTGTGTTGTTCATTTTGCAATAAAAGTTCCTAGAAGCGCAAAAGTGCGGTACTTTGGTTTGATATACTCGATATCTTTTAATAATAGAACCACGCAATAAAATACAATTTTTTTTTCAGTGGCAGTATCCGCCGGAGGAGGAGACACAACGTCAAGGCAGCGACATGTTCCATTATATGGGAGGTTGGTCGCGGAAGACCAGTTGGGGACAACGCAACTTCCCAATGCTCCAGCCGACATCCAAGCCATGCAAGCTAGAATTCCACCCACGTTTCGAGACCCCTTATCAGCGCCTTTGAGGAAGCTTAGTGTCGACCTAATCAAGACCTATAAGCATATTAACGAGGTAAGTTTCGGATACTTATAAATTCATTTAATCGACCAATTTTACTATTTTAATGTAGTCAAATGGATATAAAAATAGGCCAAAACTGTAAATTTGATTTTGATGGGACAAATGTGACATTTCTATTCATTTTTATATAATATGCACAATCAGAACTTGATTTTTTTGACAAAATTGATGAAATGTATTAATGTCTTAATATAATAAAAAATGGCATGCTCAAAAGAATTGTTTTTTTCAATAAAATTATTCTTTTTTAATAAAAATCAAAATCCTTAAATACATTTCAACAATTTGCTCGTCAAAAATTGCTTCTCTGAAAATGTATTCGATATTCATCGTCTAAATCTCGTGCACTCAAATTCCTCGATAAAATATTTTGTATTTATGCGATTCAAAATTGAGATTTTTCTAGTAACATGCATATACAGGATGGTCCAGTTTCGAAAGCGGAAACTTCACAGGCAGACAGATAACTACAAAATAATATCAGTTTGTACTATAAATTGTATTCGAAAAATGCTTCGTTACAAAGATACAGGGTGTCAACATTTTTATTAAAAAAATCCAGATTTAATAATATTTTTAAAACTGTTTTAGATATTTAAATGAAATTTGGCACGTTTGAATAGATAATTCAAATACATCTTTTTACGTAAAAAATATTATTTTACTTCCACCAGTGGCGAGCTTACATCTTCGGCTATTTATCATAAAAATATGATACGTCACTGATTTATTTAGAATAAAAAAAGGCTCTTTACTTTTTTCGTTTGACACATCGTTTGCCAGTAAAAAATTAAAATTCTTTGAGCAAGTGGAATTCAGACAAATTTCAATCTGTCGTAGTAGGCCATTAAAAAAACAACTACTACTTTAAGTGTTCTTTCATTTTATCATGACAGTTGATCGAATTGTGTCAGGTAATTTAATTTCGAGTTATTGTTAACATTGTTATTAGTGTTGCGCAAGTATTAATCTGAAAAATGCTTTTTTCTAACTTCGAATACGCAGATATTCATTTTTGCTACGGATTTTGTGATGGAAATGCAGAAGCGGCAGTTCGTGAATATCGTAGACGCTATCCAAATAGAAGAGTTCCAGATGCTCGCGTTTTCATCAGAACAGAGAACACATCAGAATTTTCGTAACTTTGGCCTGCGTGTTAATAACGAATGGAACAGAAACCGTCGATATAATATTCAGAATAATCGTATACTTCGTACTTTTGATAACAATCCGAGGCTGAGCTCTCGGAAGGCAGCTCAGAACCTTCATATACCGAAGTCTACAATATTACGAACACTACACGGTGACCACAGACATGCATATCACCTACAGCCTGTTCAGGATTTGAATCCTGGTGATGCTGAAAAGAGAATAAGATTTTACCAGTGGCTTTTAAATTAAACTCAATGGAAGAAAATCCTGACTTTTTCCATAAGATTATTTGGACGGATGAATCCTCTTTTACCAGACGTGGGGGTAACAAATTACCATAATACCCATATTTGGGCACATCAGAATCCTCGAGAAATTCGGCCAAGACCATTTCAAAATGAATTTTCAGTAAAGGTTGGTTGGGCGTTATTGATGTTAATGTTTGTGGTCCACATTTCCTACCCCCAAGGTAGAACTTGCAACTTTTTATGGAGTTTCTTAACAATATTCTGCAGGACTACCTAGAGGATTTACCCATTAATTTTAGGCATGAAAGTTGGATACAACTGGATGGAGCTCCCCCAGATTTTGGAATAGTTCTAAGAGAATGGCTCAATACCAATTATTATCGTCGACGATGGATTGGCATGAATAATGACGTGGTTAATGGTATGTAACCAGTGACCTGGCCACCCAGGCTTAATCCGCTAGACTTTTACGTACTATTAAAGATAAAGTCTACACTAATTCCGTTTTAACAAGGGAAGATTTAGTTTTAAGAATTCAGCAAGCCTGCAATGATATGTGGAAAATCCGCATGAAGTATCTGCTGCGGTAAATGCGTTAGTGAGTAGATGTCGAAAATGTATTGAGGTGGGTGGACTACATTTCGAGCAATTTTTGTGATTTTATCTTTAATTTTCTTTCATTTCGTTATTGTTGTTGTAAGCCACTAATTAAATTTCTTGTTTTCATTTTTGTTTAATTGGTCTTCAGAAATCAGGTATTTAAATTTTTTAATGGCAAACGATGTGTCGAACGAAAAAAAGTAAAGACCCTTTTTTTTGTTGTAAATTGAACAAGGAAGGATTCTAGAAATAATTTTTGCTTCTAAAAAAATCAGAAGCGTACCATATTTTTTAAGAAAAATAGCCGGAGATGTGTCTGTAAGCACGCCACTGGTGGAAGTAAAATAATATTTTTTACGTAAAAACATATATTCAAATTATCTATTCAAACGTGCCAAATTTCATTTAAATATCTAAAGTAGTTTTAAAAATATTATTAAATCTGGATTTTTTAATAAAAATTTTGACACCCTGTATCTTTGTAACGAAGCATTTTTCGAATACAGTTTATAGTACAAACTGATATTATTTTATAGTTATCTGTCTGCCTGTGAAGTTTCCGCTTTCGAAACTGGACCATCCTGTATATGCATGTTACTAGAAAAATCTCAATTTTGAATCGCATAAATACAAAATATTTTATCGAGGAATTTGAGTGCACGAGATTTAGACGATGAATATCGAATAAATTTTCAGAGAAGCAATTTTTGACGAGCAAATTGTTGAAATATATTTAAGGATTTTGATATATAGTTAAAGACCATATTAGCAATAAAATCGTACTCAAGAGGCCAAAATTATCCGACAACGACTATAAACTCGACATTTTGGTCAAATTCGTGTATTTGTTAATAACTATAATTTGTTTGTAACATATTAACAAAATTTTATGAAATCTAATTAGCTAATTGAATTGTTTATAAACAATGTAAACAATTTGCGCAACTTTATTTATGGTTAACTTTTTTCATTCTGAAAGAGACATTGACATTCTGAAGTCCCATCAAAATCGATCCATTTCCCAAGGATTTACAGGTACAATACCCGTTTAACTGCACTATTTTATATAATTATAATTGATCAGTATTTGACAATTGAGTTGGAATACAATTTTTATTGTAACGAAATTCGGTTTTATAGTTCTATCGTAGGAAAAGTAAACACAAAAAATCGGAAGTAATATGTTTATGTGATGTATGAAACCTAAAAGAGAAATAAAACAGAATTGAACTTTTACACAGTCATAAAAGTTTTGGTAGTTGGATACTTCGCCTGTTATGGGTTAATTTAATTCCTCACTCCTCTGACATCTATCCGACCATCTCTAAAGTTTCAACAAATGTAGCAAAATAAATTTGATAGTGTTGATGAAAATAATTCAACGAAATACATAGTGAGAATGTGTATCAACATGACATCTTTTCTTTAAACTAGAAAGATTAAATTACATTAAACAAGGGGTTACCCTCAGCTGGAAATAAATCTGAATTTAATAAATTGGGGTCTCACTTATACATTTCAATTAAATTACCTAGATATTTGCCCGTAGTATGTTTCAAAAGGGATAAACTTTCTTGAGAAATTGTGTGATCTGTATTTAAGATATGTTCTGTTAATGCTGATTTTTCACTATTATTCATCTGTATATGGCCAAATTTTCTTTATAACGAGTTATTATATTTCATCTAGTTTGATCCACATACCATTTAGAACATGACTCACAATAAATTTTGTAAATTACAGATTTGTCGAAATCGGTATTGCCCAAACGGTTTTTTAGCTTGTTCTTGTATCTATAGAGTCTTATTGCAAATCTAGAAAACAAAGTATGGATTATTATTGATTACTGAAGCATTTCATTGAATTATTTGAAAGTGATGGCTCTAATTTGGATAGCTGATTGCGTTCCATTTTTTGTTATTGGTTAGAAATTACCTTATTTATCAAAGATTTGTCGTAACTCAAAGAACTCTTGATAATCCATGAACAAGACTATTTAATGGTGCTATTGTATAATTAATCGGTGTAGGTACATGAATGAGCTGGAAATATCTATTCGTTTGAGTAGGTTTTCTGTATCACTATAAATAAGAAATATTCACCCTTATCCACTAAAAATATAGTTACAGTACTGAGGCTAACAAGTAGCTGAAAGGTCCTCAGTAAACTATTTTATTATATTATTATATTATTTATATCTTAGATTTTAATCGGGAAAATTTAATAGACGATAGAAAATTTGATTTTGAGAAAAAAATTCCTAATAACATATATACACAGACGCTTAGTTATTGAGATAATTGAAATTGATAAAAAAATTCCGTTTTTTGCGAATATCTCCGGAACCGTTTATCGTACAGAAAACAGCTTTTGCAAGCATTTTCTACTCATAGAAAGCTATGTTCTGTGCAATAAAAATTTTTTTTTAGACATAATTGGTGAAGATTTTGAAGGGGTAGTTGGTGTTTTTCTCCCCAACTTCTACGCCACTGGAAAAAGTACGGTTTTGAGACCATCTGAACCTCCAGTGTTTTCTACACAAAAAAGGTACTCTTAGTCATAAGCTCTAAAGTTGACCGTTTTCGAGAAAAATGACTTTTATGTTGAAAAACATGGTCAATTCTTACTAATTAAACAAAATTTATTCAAACGTTAGAACAAGTAACAAAACCAAAAAATTGACCATGTTTTTCAACATAAAAGTTGATTTTTCTCGAAAACGGTCAACATTAGAGCTTATGATCAAGAGTACCTTTTTTGTGTAAAAAACATTGGTGGTTCAAATGATTGTCTCAAAACCGTACTTTTTCCAGTGGCGTAGAAGTTGGGGAGAAAATCACCAACTACCCCTTCAAAATCTTCACCAATTATGACTAAAAAAAATTTTTATCACACAGAACATAGCTTACCATGAGTAGAAAATGCTTGCAAAAGCTGTTTTCTGTACGATAAACGGTGCCGAAGATATTCGCAGAAAACGAAATTTTTTTATCAATTTCAACACCCTGTATCTCAAAAACTAAGCGTCTGTGCACATATATGCATATATTAGGAATTTTTTTATCAAAATCAAATTTTCTATTGTCTATTAAATTTTCCCGATTAAAATCTGAGACACCTGTGTATTTGTGGCGTACTCACAGATTCTGTGTTTGATATTTAGTAAATCTGTGTTTAGATTGTTATTACATTTTAATTTAAGTAAGACTTTACTTGGGTACATTTTAAACAACATGATTTATCAGACTTCAATACGACATTTCAATCCATTTTATAAGTTTGAATTAAATATAAATAAACTTTAATTATATTGGATTTTAATGAGTAACCAAACGGAGGATATATTGGTGACCCCACCTACAAATTTATTCGAAAGAGAATTCAATATATGAATTAAGTTATACCAAATTTAATAACACTTTTGACTAAGTCAATACAATATTTTACCTTGCTCTATTATGCATGTTGATGCATGTAATTCATAATTTACCCAATTCGCACCAAAAGTTAATCAGAATTACTTTTCATCAAACCGTCATTTCGACATCTTTTTTATGATAAACGTCAATATTATGTTTGTCAAGTTTGACATTACTAACTTCAGTAAAAATTCTATCTAAAGCACTTTTGGGGCTACTTTAAATCAGTCCACTGGATATGTTTAGACAGGGAAAGATTTACTGAATCTGTCTGTGGCTATATTTAATAGATCTGTGTTTACGAGGGCAAGATGAAAAGTCCCTGAAAAATAAAACAGATGGCGCCACAATGAAAAATCCCTTGTGTCATTTGTGATGTACCATCTTTAACTAGAACGCATCAAAATTATCAGACTGATATGTCATTCAGTTCGGTTTTGACACCCACCGAAAGCAAGCAACCTTGAAGATTTTTGTAAACATGGAAAAAAGTGAAATTCGCGTCTTGATTACCTCTTTCGTGGAAAAAAAAATTACGCAAACTAAAGCATCGCTTGTTAAACATTATGAGGACTCCTCACCATCGACTGGAACGATTCACTAGTGATTAACTGATTTTCGTTGTGGTAGTTATGACCACAAAAGACACCGAAAGTTCTGGTAATCTAATTGAGGTTACAACGTCAGAAATCGTCGACGAAATCCATGGTATGATATTGATCGATCAAATGTGCACGAGTTGGCAAAATTGCATGAATTGACCTACGAATTGGTTCGTCATCCACCATATTCTCCAGATTTGGCCCCTTGCGATTTTTATCTATTCCCAAACTTGAAGAAATGGCCCGCGGAAAGAGAGTTGGCTCCAACGATGAGGTCATCGCCTATTTTGAAAGATTGCCGAAATCGTATTATTTGGAAGGGATCGAAAAATTAGAGAAACGTTGGCTACAAGGATATTATGTTGAGAAATAAAATGTGTTTTAACCAAATAAATCATTTCTTGTTTCATTTTTCAGGGACTTTATCATATTTCAATATTTTATATAATATACAGGGTGTTCCATCTCAGACGAGCCACCCGTATATTTTTTATCCCATAGTGAGTGGAAAAATCTCCCGAAACACGTCGAATGATTTTGTTTGGGGGACATCTTTCGACGTATATTTGAGGCTTGAACGAGCAACCCCCTAATAGGGGGCGCTTCAACCCCTCAAAATTGAATAGGGGAGAGGGGTTGAGTGATACGTCATTTGAAAGGTCTTGGAAGCCTCCTTACAACGGTGTATGAAAAACGTAAATTTGATGAACCGTTTTCGCCAAAAATTAATTTTGTTGCTCGAATGCGCCACCTTGAATATTTTGGCTATTTGTACAATGTAAAAGCTCATTTTTATTAAGCCTTTTTTACAAACTTAAACAATCTTCAAAAAATCACATTCGTAAAAAAATTGAATTGTGTTGTCATGCTCACAATGAAAAAAATTATATCTGCGTGTTTAAATCAAATGTTCAAATTGTTCTCCATTGACTTCCATACAATAATACAATCTTGAATGAAAACCGTCTCTAACATGGTTCAGCATAATTGAAGTTATTTGACGACACTCATTTACAATTCGTTGGCGTAGTTCGTCCAAATTTTCAGTCACAAAAATCTTGGACTTAAGATGTCCCCACAGGAAGAAGTCCAGAGGGTTCAGGTCAGGAGATCGGGCAGGCCACTCCATAGGACCTCTCCTTCCAATCCAACGACCGGGGTATTGCAAATTGAGGTATTGGCGAACTGGTGCGGCGTAGTGAGGAGGAGCTCCGTCTTGTTGGAAATGCAATTGTTGTTCAAGTAGTAGAGGATCATTTTCTAATTGTTCAGTTATTAACGGATCAATCGCATTTTCCAACATTTCGAGATAAATTTCGCCATTTAAATTACCAGGAATAAACAGAGGTCCAATCAGGTGGTCTCCCAAAATTCCTACCCAAACGTTTAGCTTTTCCCGATGTTAAGTGTGAGCTTCTCGAAATACATGAGGATTTGTATCGCTCCAAATTCTACAGTTATGCCTAAACACCTTCTAAGAACAAAAAATGAAGGCTACATAAGGAAATGTTTTGCTGTTTTTTTATTTATTAGTTTGAGAGAATGTATTATTGTATGGAAGTCAATGGAGGACAATTTGAACATTTGATTTAAACACGCAGATTCAGTTTTTTTCATTGTAAGCATGACAACACAATACAATTTTTTTACGAATGTGATTTTTTGAAGATTGTTTAGGTTTGTAAAAAAGGCTTAATAAAAATGAGCTTGTTCATTGTACAAATAACCAAAATATTCAAGGTGGCGCATTCGAGCAACAAAATTAATTTTTGGCGAAAACGGTTCATCACATTTACGTTTTTCATACACCGCTGTAAAGAGACTTCCAAGACATTTCAAATGACGTATCATTCAACCCCTCTCCCGTATTCAATTTTGAGGGGTTGAAGCGCCCCCTATTAGTGGGTTGCTCGTTCAAGCCTCAAATATACGTCAAAAGATGTCCCCCAAACAAAATCATTCGACGTGTTTCGGGAGATTTTTCCACTCACTATGGGATAAGAAATATACGGGATGGCTCGTCTGAGATGGAACACCCTGTATAAACATCAACGACATTTCAATTCACTCTGTAATTTATGACTTTGAATTAACTAAACTTCAATTTTATTGGATTTTAATGACTATTCAAACGGAGGATACATCCGATATTACTTAGTGGTCAGAAAATGGCAAATTATACGCTACAGGAATGAGTAATACAACTTGTCTCCATAGTTAATATGAATAGTTAATAAATCTTGGAAGTAGGAAAAAATAATTTAGTATCAAATTATAACATCCTTGTTTGAATATTCTTTTCATGTCAGTTTGTAAACAATTGACTCATATACAGGTTGTCCTCGAACTGCGTGGCCAAAATAAAACCGAAGATTCTTTGATTCGAAAAAAAGAAGATGAGCCTTTTTACTTTTGCCTCAAGTGTCTTGTTTACCCGGTAGAGGGCTTCAAAATTGCAAAAATAATTTTGTTTTTTCGGTATAACTTGAGAACGTGATGAAGAACTTTTACAATATTTAGCAGGTGAGTTACTGTCAATAATGGCCATTTTTGATAGTGGAGCACAGAGCCTTAGAGACCATAGAAATGGCTCAAACTTGAGGATGTAACGGGAAAAGTGTCCAGAACTTTTTTGTGGTCAATGTAATTCACTCGATATTTTTTATGTAGATAGCTTATCTAATTTGAAAACTTTTCTTACTCTTAGAAAATTTTGATAAAATCAACGGATTAGCTTGAAAAAATTAATTTTCGAGTCTCTGCAATTTTGGCTTACTAATTTTACTTGATTAAAATACCTTAGTTGCCTTTGCTTTTCTAATGTCATTTTGGCATTTGAAGAATTTATTCTCAAAACTGTCAGTTTTTACTTTGCTTTCCGTAAAAATTTTGTAAAATTATGGCTCAAAATTTCCCGGAGAAGGGAAAGATATCCGCATCGCAGAATTCCAAATCGGCAAACCTTCGCGAAACTGGCAGACGGACAAGAAGGACGTTAGAGCTCGAAGAAGCGATACTGGAAGCGGTTGAAACTGAACCTGGGATAAGCACACTACGTTTGGGACTTCGTATTGGAGCCTCAAAATCATTAGTTCATAATGTACTGAAAGAAGAACTGTTGTATCCCTATCATATTAAAACAGTTCAAGACTTATTGCCCATGGATCCAGGTCATCGGCTAGATTTCTGTCGGCTTATTGTCCAAAGACAAAACGCAAACCCCAATTTTTGTAGAAGAATTCTGTTCACGGACGAAGATACTTTCACGAGATGTGGTCTTTTTAACCTCCATAATGAACATTTCTATGCTGATGAAAATCCTCATGAAACGGAAGTTACATATTTTCAGAATCAAACTAAAATCAATGTTTGGGTTGGAATTGTGGATAACTTTATTATTGGCCCTACCGTTATACCCGATCGATTGAACGGGGAGAACTACTTGAACTTTTTGGAACTGTTGGAAGACTTGCCCTTACACATTCGTCGTGGCCTGGTTTATCCATGATGGTGCACCTTCTCATTTCACATTAGCTGTGAGGCGACATTTGAATGCGGAATATCCAGATCGCTGGATAGGTAGAGGACACGATGCACCAGTGAACTGGCCGTCCCGCTCCCCTGATTTGACGCCCTGCGACTTCTTTCTATGGGGCGCTTTGAAGTCGAAAGTTTATACAGCTCCAGTAAACACACGAGAGGAATTATTGCAACGAATTTCTCATGAAGCGGATTTATTGAAGAATGATCCTGAAGTACTAGCCAGAGTTCAATCCAATTTCTTGAAACGAATTAATTTGTGTATTCAGGAAAATGGGCAACATTTCGAACAATTGACGCCTTAGCGATTTCCCAAAAAGTTTTGTTGTTTCTTTTAATTTAGCATTTGTTTTTCCTAAATAATCACATCGTTTCCCCATTTCTATTGTTTTTATTATTCGTGTTTTACCGAGATATTAACCATTTCAGTGTTAGTGAAATTTTGAGCCATAATTTTATAAAATTTTTACGGAAAGCAAAGTAAAAACTGACAGTTTTGAGAAAAAATTCTCCAAATGCTAAAATGACATTAGAAAAGCGAAGGCAACTAAGGTATTTTAATCAAGTAAAATTAGTAAGCCAAAATTGCAGAGACTCGAAAATTAATTTTTTCAAGCTAATCCGTTGATTTTATCAAAACTTTCTAGGAGTAAGAAAAGTTTTCAAATTAGATGAGCTATCTACATAAAAAATATAGAGTGAATTACATCGACCACAAAAAAGTTCTGGACACTTTTCCCGTTACATCCTCAAGTTTGAGCCATTTCTATGGTCTCTAAGGCTCTATGCTCCCCTCTCAAAAACGGCTATTATTGACAGTAACTCACCTGCCAAATATTGTAAAAGTCCTCCATCACGTTCTCGTTATACCGAAAAAACAAAATTATTTTTGCAACTTTGAAGCCCTCTACCGGCTAAACAAGACACTTGAGGCAAAAGTAAAAAGGCTCATCAAATTTTTTTCGAATCAAAGAATCTTCGGTTTTATTTTAGCCACGCAGTTCGAGGACACCCTGTATAGACATGCTGGACAAAATTCGATATGTTAATTTTCAATCTGTACGTCATAGTAATTTCAGAACCATGCATTATTGCAACCAACCAAGTGAAATCGTTACTGGTCAATGCTTCCCACATGACCGATAATGACGCAAACCAACAGACTGCACCATAAGTGCATTACGTGGTAGGAACCTCTAGGGAGGAAACACTGCCAAGTGAGACGGACCGTTATTTGTTAACGATTTATAATACCGTTCCTAGAAAAACAATACCCTAAAATGTACGAGCAAGCCGTTCTAATAAACTATTTAGATTTTTAGCGTCAGATAAGAGGATATGTTCGAGTCGAAACATATTACGTCGATTTCATCGGAAATCTGAATGTTCAAAAATGAAACTTGATAATACGTAAACCCATTTATGGTTGCTCTGATATTATAATTTGGGAGGTTTTTCCTCATACCGGGATATCAAAAATTATCTTGTTCAAGGGTGGTTGTGGAATCTAAAACGTGTGTCTTACTTTACGTTTGAAATAATTATGTCACTGTCACACTGACATCAATAACCTACAAATTTTATACCTATTTATTTCAGTTGTAAAACAATAATGAACTACAAATTATGAAATAACGGTTTTAGTAACAAGAAAAACTAAATTACAGTAATTGTTGGAAATGTCCCCCGTTTTGTTCGATGCACAAGTCGACGCGCATCCTCATGCTGTGAAAACCGTAACTGTTGCACAAATTCAGCCAAAAAGTTGTGTCTGTACCTTTCTGCGTTGACGGTGAAATCAAAAAAAATTGGCCCAATTATTCTTCTGCGAGAAACTGCCATCCAAACACCGATTTTTTGAGCATGTAGTGGCGATTCAGTAAAAACATGAGGGTTATCATTGCACCACATTCGCATATGTTGAGAAAGGTGGAACCACGCTTCGTCAGAAAAAAAAGTTAAGTCCAGAAGATCGTCATTCATTGAATTATTGACAAACCAATGGCAGTAAGCAAGGCGTCTGGGGGGTCTGCGGGCAGGAGAGCTTGATGTGCTTGCATCTTATATGGATGCATGTTCAAGTCTTTCTTTAAAATCTTCTGACATGTTCCATAAGAAAGTCCAATTTCCTGAGAAAGACGTTTCAAAGGTTTTGCAGGCTCCTCTTCCATACGTTGGCGAACGTCATTGACAACTTCTTCTGTACGAACTCTTGGTCTACCATCATCTTTTTTATGAGTCACACAACCAGTTTCGCGAAACACTTCAACACACAATTTGTAAGGCATGCATAAAAATTGTCCGGTAATGTTGCCACGTTTGGGAAGTGCTCTCGAAAATTGTCCAAACACAAACGTCGACTGTATTGCCAATTTCCATTAACTAGCGCACCCGTTCGAAAATAGGCTTCAATCATGAACATTTCGTGCTGTGTGGTAAGAGGCATGATTCAAAAACTGGATTAGAAAATTTCAGCACAATGACTTAACAGATTCTGACACAACAAAACATATTCAAAAATTTAAAGTAAGACACATGTTTTACATTCCACAACCACCCTTGACCAAGATAATTTTTGATATCCCGGTATAATCTTGAGACAAAACAGTACCTACATTTGAATGTTCATTATACCCAAATGAATCGAATCTTTAGACTTCAAGAAAGACTTGTTAGGTAGTCTGGTCATGTCACACTATAATAATTAGACATAATTACAATCGCAATTATGTCATTAGCCTAAATCAATTTACTTGTTCCCGAATGTCTTCCGTTGCGCAGGTTCGACGGTACGGGACCCAAACATACAGAGAAGGCACGTGACTGAAAGTAATAGCTATAGTTAATATCCCTATATGTAATAGCGGATGATGACCAGAAATTTCGAAGTGGGTCAAATTTTACTCACCAATAACGACATAATGAACAATTTCCAATGCGGGTCAATCTCTTATGGCAAATTGAACGTTTCGTTTTCGAGTTATCATTGTTGTCAGGACGAACTATTATATCGTGAATGCTTGTTACTCGGAAATACATTTACTTATGAATTCGTAGTATTCACGATTCACCTTAGAACAAAGAAGACTACAAAATAGGTTCATCCAATTATTTACTTCACATAATGTTGAACGTTCCTTTAATTGAAGAAGTAAATAAAAAAGGATTTGCAAAATGTCTTATCATTCTGGCACTGCTAATAATTGTTATATGTTTGTTGATAGTACATAAATCGGAAACCGATTTGTACCACGGCTACCTGATTGTGACGTAAAAGTTGCCCTTTTTCAACCACCAAGTTGTTTCACCACAAAATTTAACCCGGGTAGTTTTAAAAGATTTTATATTTCTCAGTAATTCTAATGATCTTTGCTCAATAAATAAAACTTAGTAAACTCATTAAACTTTTGGTAACACCAACAACTGGATGTAGAGTGGTGTTTACGGAGGATGAGTGGCAAAAAGTAGGGACTTAACCCCTAAGTGACCATATGGCTATATACAAGGGTAATCGGACAAATGATATCAGTGGTGTAGAGGCCAAAGAGTAGATTGCCAGAAATTATGAGGGTGCTAACAAGGGTACAAAAGTAAGCGTGCCTCTGTGGTTCAGAGGTCATGAAAACCACTCTCACGGCTACCAACACTTCAACATACCTATAAAAAGAGGAGCGAGAGCTGTTAAGTACTGACTCAGGCAAGGATCACCACTCATCATCAAACCAGATACTGGTAGAAAAAATACGGGTTGGCCCAACGACAGGAATGCCCAGTGAAGTCCACGCTCACTAAATATAACTTTAACAGAAAGTACAAAGTTACGAGACAGAGTACATTGAGATGAAAGAATACCCATAACTGCGGTATCAATCTTATACACAGACGGGTCGAATACCGAAAAAGGAGCTGGAGTCGTAGTCTACTGACAAAAACCAAGGATAACTATCCCAGTGAGCCCGTCAAAAGATATCACAGTTTATCAAGCAGAAATAGCAGCAGTACATAGTGTATTGGAGGAATAAACATGCAGAATAAAATTGGCCGGTTCGTTGTCATATTCTCCTACAATCAGACAACACTAAAAATACCAAAGAATGAAAAAAAAGCCAACGAATTTGCCAAGGCCAAGTCAGTTCAATGAAATTCTACAATCCCGTTACTTCTTTGTATAGCAAAACCAACAGTCAGGAAGTGGATGGGAAAACCAGTGCCCATATCTGGTGGAAACAATCCCCAGAACAGATGCAGGAGAAAAGGTTTCAAAGGAAACCATCGTCCACACTTAAGGCTGACCTATGCTAAAGCCATGGTATGTAAGCTCAACAAACATGAGCAAAATAGGTCAAGAAGAAGAAGAAACCACTTACAGGTTCTGCCATATAAAAGAAGCGATGTTTATAAATATATCTTGTGCGAGTGCGAAGGACTAATATAATAATAAAGGGTAAAAGACCCTTCTTATCTTATGTCAAGCATCGTACCGTAAATTAAAAATTTCCTAGAACCTACCGAAGTAGGTGATTTTTTCTGACAAAAAGTTTTACAAAGGCCCGATGCAGAGCGAGTATGTTGTGATTACATGGTTAATGATTATATAATACAAATGGTATGTATCGGTCTACCAACGCTTATGAATCATTTCACTCTTTGTTAAAAACATTTTTTATGCTCCCCTCCCAAATATATTTATACAATCAATATTCAAAATGAAATATTTTCAAAAATTAGGAATGCTAATAAATCAAGAAGTGTAAAAAAATCTACAACTAGAAAAAAAACAGAAAATATTGCTTCTAAATGAATTAAAAGAAAATAATAAGTAAATTCAATTTTGTAATATCAGTATAACTATCATTATTTATCGCAGGAGTAAAATGGAATAATTTGAATAGTGGTAAATTCTTAACAGCATATGGATACGTGTATGTATGTTATATTTTAAATATATTTATTTTGTATTAAGTATATGTTTGATGAAACTGTTTAGGTCCTTATAATATAGTAGATCGATGGTGGAATTAGACGGTATCTAACCGTTGTCCCGAATAAATCCATATAACAAAATTCGAGGAAGATTAACCATTTATTCAAAAAAATAACTTTTATAATAGATGTTCTTGTTTTTATTCTAGAGTAACAAATGAATTCTCTAACCCTTTCCCAGGAATTAAATATAATTGATTTCGGGAGCATCATCTAAAAAATAATTTTTTCTTAAAAGAATGAATATTTGGAAAATATCCTCTAGGGCTGAATCATATCTGCTTTTTGGAATGTTGGGTTTCTTATACGAAGAAGAGAATGCGAGATGAACTGGAACGTTTCTTGCGTAACATTCCGCTATCCCTTTATAAATCATGATTGCATAAACCAAGCAAAAGAATTAGCGAAGAATCTTTGACACTATTGATAATCTCGTTTTAGTTATGTTGAAGAAATTCGTTCAACTAAGGAAGCGAATCGAAGAAAGCTTATTCTGTTGTTAACCTAACCTAATTTGTTATTTGATCATAAATGCTTGTTTAAATTTTTGCTCTATAAGCTATTTGATTACTGCCGAAGTAACTTCCCACTGTCTCATGTCACGTTTCAATAAAGCGAAGAAATTGTATTGAAAAACCACTTTTAAAAATTTCTCAAGTTCTACATACACTTGAAGTTTCGGCTTTAATGCCAGACAGTTTATATCGAACTTGTAATCTGAGTTTCAGATTCTTATTCTTCTTCTATCTGCTTGTTGGCAATTTGTAATAGTAATAAGATTTTAGTGGTTGTTAGCTTTTTGCATTTTGTAGGGTAGTGTGAGGTCACGCTTTACCAATGTGTTGACTGTCGTCTGCCCTGTCACTTACCCATAACTTTTACTGCCATCAGGGGCTCGTGTTCTGAATTGCCAAGTAGATTATAACTTGGCAACTGTAGACAAACTTCCAATAAATAACTAATATCGACAATACCCTGCTCTGACCTCTTCTTTCCCGCTCTCCTATCTACAGTTTTTACTTTTGGCAGAACATTAGTTTTATAGTGTAGTGAGATATGATCTTTCAAGAACTCACTCAAATAGAAGCAGTTTAAATTAAGTAGAATTCTCTAATCTTATAATTTGTCAATTGCCTGACACGAATAGGTATGAACATGATTTTCTTTCAGTGAGATGGTAAGATAGAGAGCGCGAGTTACATTTCCCACATGCCATATTATGTTTTATTATACAAAAATATTTACTCCGTTATGCTAGCAATAGCAATTTGCCCTTCCAGCGTGATGCTACACGTGGTATGTTTAAAACTTGATGTTGAAAAAACAAATTGAAGTTATTGAAAATTAGGAGGTAAATTACGATACTGTTAAGAATACATTTTCATATAAAATATAACTGAGTTTTAAATCCCGATTCCATAACCACAAGATTTACATCGTTAGTCTGAAAAATCTGTGCAAATTATTTCAGCTAACAGTTTCAGATTATTTGTTTAGTTACAAAATGCAATAAAACATGTAAGCTCTAAGAAAAACTTTTAGATTATGTATTTAATTGAAAAAATGTATGCTGAAGAGGTGTCTTCGTATGATTCGGATGAGGATATTGATGTCAATTTCTGGGTGTGACCCAAATAAGATCTCGATGTTATCTGAAATAAAAAAAAATGGAAAGGAGTTCCGAATGGCTTATCGCGAGGAAGCGACGATTTGAATTTGATATGTATGTGTATAATAGCTGGAATGTTATTCGAAGCAATACAGAAAACTTCAATGCAGAGAAAAGTTACGTAAATGTTTTGAACGAACTGCGACAAGTTCCATATTAATATATTTTTAATTTAAATTTAGTAAATGATAGTAATGAGCATTGCTTCTATCTTATATTAGAAACTGGAGATAGGTACATTTAAGATTAACAGAAGTTCCTAAAATAGAAAAAGCAGAAAATGACCCCTTTAAAGAGTGTAATAGATAAAATTGAATAAAATGGGGAATGATTTGATTGATTACAGGGTAAGCACGAATTATTTCATATGAATTAAGTCGATGACTTAATGCAAACTACTTTTTTCATATTTTCCAATGGGAACCAATTGCATTATCAACTCCTAACTGAAATGGCATTTTGGCAACCGGAACCGAGTAAAAATAAACATCCGACAATCGTGCAGCGCCCACAACACCATACACTGCATCGCGCCCGCGCTTCGGAGTAGGGGACGAATCACCGAAGAACAATCGAATCAATGACGGGATACCCAGACAGAATACCGGCATTACTATTAAGTTAGATGTACAGTAGTTGGCGTGTTATCGTGAAATTTGGCTATTTTCGGCTAGTTGAATGTTGTATTTGTGTAAAGTTGTCCACACTTTTCCGGTCAGTATGACACGCGGTATATTTATGTGGGATGCATAACGGTCTGTAATTCCCAGACTACTAGACGAAGGTAATCGAGGGTGAAAAAAAACGGAAAACTAACTTTTCTAATGAAGATTCTTAATAAGTAAAGAACTGTCTATGCTATGTATTTATTATTTATTCAATCAATAGTCTAGTTTATTTTGCGAAAAAGTTTTGTTATGTTATGTTTTTTTTTTTAAAATGAAAACTTTTTTTGTTATTATTGTATTTTCTTTTAGTTTTAGTAAGTAATTAAAATTGGATTTTTTTAAAAGGGAATTAATTTAAAAAATTGCATATAATTCGAACAGTCGGTCTTTTATGACCCTGTTTGATAATAATATATGAAATTCAATTGTATATTATGAAGAAAATTGTATGTATATATACAGGGTGTTGCCTTCATTATCTTCTAAACAAATGAAGTTCAAACTTGGTACACTCTCATTTCTCTGAATCAAGATATCTCGAATAGGAAGTCTTCTAGCAAAATTCACTTTGTGATTCATTATTATCTATCTATGTATATACTAAATGTCCATAGTACGTAGGTATATTATTTCTCAAACGATGCGTCCACTAGACGATTTTTGGAAATTTGTTGGCTATGTGGGTGAAGAAAGTTGTAGCAATTGAATGATTTTGGCATTTCCATCAAATAAATTATATTTTGCTGACAGTGGAATTGTCAAAATCATTGAATTACTGTAACGTCTTCGTATCATTCTCATAAAGAGTGATGGAAGTTGCTTTATTTTAGTCTGTTTCGTATTGCATTTACAAAACAGTAAATGAAAGTCAAGAAAATCGCAGTCAAATTGTTCAACATGTTGCGGCCAATTGGGCTAGGTTTCAAGTAGTTGATCAGTTAGTTTATTCGGTTCAGTTATGAGACATTGTTTCCATTTTACTTTCAATTTTATTGTAATATCAATTCCTCTGCACAATTCAGTCAAGTCGATCTGCCACTTTGTAAACTTCGATTTTGGGGAAATTTATCTAACGGTCGACGTCCTCGAGCAGTTGCCTCACCACAATTCAATGAACACTCCCAAAATTCATCATCTTCTGGAGAATCTATTGACTTCTTTCAATTAGAACAAAAAAAACTGAAACGTGCCATTGAGACATATGCACAAGAACGTTATTGCCCATATTATGGAAAACAATTTTCTCTTGAACCATTTCCTGCTCCTTTAAAGACAGGATAATTGACTGAAGCAGTTCTCTTTTCCTCTATATGTTCTTTTGATTAACGTGTACAACACAGAATGCTGATACATAGACATGATAATAACTGTGGGGGTTTTTTGAAGCCCCTACCTTCCCATCCAGCGGACTTTAAGACATGTCATGTAGTGCCCTCTCCTACTTTCAAAAGCACGCCATTTACCCGGCAGAGACCAACGCCTTAATTGGAGAGGATACGGTATTTCGAACCATCTGGGCCCCTCTCCCCCTGCCTACTCGTGTTCAGTGTTAAACAGCTTTCGTTTGACGAGTAGCCTTCGGCCTCATCTCATAGGTCTACCACATATCATTGCCCTGGCTCCGAATCCCTTACTCAGAAACCTGGGATAGAAAGCACAGACACCGAACTTTAGGAGTAAAGCCATGTGGTGCAGCATTTACCCACGCAGAGGCAGCTGTTTTATTCGGCCCCGGCGGGACTACTTTAGGCCAAATCACTACGGGCACTGCTTGCTAGACTATATTATTGCCCCTTCTGGGCTATAGCCAACTCCACCTCCTCGTGTTACCTGTTTTACCAGGAACGTTAGACGAGTAACCGTTCGGCTTCGTTCAAATAGCCTACCGCATATGTCTACCAAGCCCGTGTATCCATTTCGGCCAGAGTTCTGGTCTTAGTTGTGAAATGTACTCGTATGTCGTGCACAGTTCACCGAATCTTTTGCAATGACAAGTGTTAGTTTCGCCTCGAGGGGTTACTTATCTCGAGGTTCTCAAAAAGGACGTTGCTTGCTGAAGCTACTCCCGAAGTCATCCCGACCAGTAGTTCTCTCTCGAGTGATACTTTGACAGTCACACAATGTCTGTGACAAATCACTCTATAACATAGATATCCCCGTCAATTCAAATGAACTTTCAAATTTTACATTTTTCTACGCCGTTAGTTGTTTCTACTCATTTGAAATATGCATTAATTCTTGAAACTTGGGGAATATAACATCGCGGTGGCGGATTCGACGCCTTTACAGTTCCTACGGGTATAGATGTCCTGGCAATGTGGGTAGATTCAGCAAGTATTATTATAATATTATCTAGGGGTATATCCATGAATGAATTGTTGCTTTCGATTCTATTACATCCACTGAATTTGATGCGTGATAATAAGCTGTTAGTTCTATCGAAAAATCTTTTGTTAACGGTTCCATAGAATTTCGCATTCCTGGCTTATATCATTAAGATGGAGTGACGCGTTAGCCGAATGGAGTCGCTTGTTAAACGGGTTATATACAGAATTTATACTCTCGTTTAGTGGCCAAATGGTAAATGTAATCCACTTGAAGGTTTGACACAAACTACATATGATGCTCGAAAAATTCAAAGTCGTACGTTGAGCCGCGTTCGAATTATTGAGCAGAGCGTTCCGTCGAAATACTCGACGCTATTCGCTCAGTTTCACACGTCGTTCGTTGCGCTAACTATCTGGCCGATTGTAGAGAGAAATACAATACGTTAGCTGCTGGTCGCATCTGCTGGTGCGGCACCCGACAAAGGGCTAACGCGGAGGAGAAAGCTAGCACACAAACATTTTCAATCCTGATAATCGCGAATCCGTATAAATGAGATCCGGCGTTAATTGAAAGAGTTAGACTGTCAATTTTCAATCAACGGATCCGGTTAATCTGTATTTTATAACCTAATACTTTGAAATTACACAGAATATACGATTATAAGAACATATAAGCTCTTTACAGTTCGAGTTAAGACGCAGTGTGCGTAGCGAACAGTAAAACGAACAAATAAGCTTAATATAAGAGTTTGATTTTCACTAATTCAATTAATAGTCCAGGCAATAAGTTGGGAAAAAGGCCATAATAAAAAAAAATGTAGTAAGTAGAATTTCAAATTTTTTTTTGCATTTTGTTCTTAACACCCCATAGATCATTCATGACTATCAAGACCGCGGGGGTCGACCTTTCTACCCCCCCCCCCCTGAAACGGGGTTTCAACCTCTTCTTAATGAATTAGGAGCCGCGGTTAGTTTTCTCGGAAAACTACCTCCAGATGGGAAATTTGGAAAATTTATATATAATATATAATTTATAATTTTGTTACTAAAATGACCTCTAGTAGGTTTTTTGGGTCGCTGATCACGATTCCGCAGTTAGTTTTCTCGGAAAACTCCCTCTAGATGGGAAATTTGGAAAATTTATATATAATATATAGTTTATAATTTTGTTACTAAAATGATCTCTAGTAGGTTTTTATGTTGTTGATCACGATTCCGCTGTTATTTTTCCCAAAAAACTCCAGATGGAAAATTCGGAAAATTTGAGATTTTCCTGAGACGATGTAATGTTTGTGAGAAAATTGAAAATTATATATCATATATAAATCTTCCAAATTTCCCATCTGGAGGGAGTTTTCTGAGAAAACTAACTGCGGAATCGTGATCAGCGACCCAAAAAACATACTAGGGGTCGTTTTCGGTTCTAAGTTCATTAATTTTCTAAACTTTTGGATTGTTTATATAAGAATGCTCTCCTGAGCCGTTTTGGGGGGTAGAAAGGTCGATCCCCGCGGTCTTGATAGTCATGAATGATCTATGGGGTATTAGGAACAAAATGCAAAAAAAATTGAAATTCTAGCTTACAATGTATTTTTTTTTTCGGTTCTTTGCCTGGACTATAAGACGGAGTGAGCGTAGCGTGCTGACCGACCTCCTAGTTAAATTCTTACCGACCTGAGAAATTTGTTATTTTCACGTCTGTCGGGGCGTGGATTGTCACATTTTATTGAAATGTTGAAATACTCCTTCGAATAATTCAAATATAGAGAAGTCTGTACCATCTAGCTTTCTCTATCGTAGCTCTGTAACTGAATTAATTTGGTTTCCTGTCATACAAATGCACACGCTAATTTGAAATTGAAAACTTGGGAGCGTAATTTGTGAGATTGGATTAAAGCGAGAAATGTGGTCCATTTATTGATTTCAGGCGCTGAATATTGTTATTCGTTGTCATCATCAACTTTATTTGCAATTTAGCTATCCGCCTGCGGATATATTCATATGATTCAATAATTATAATATATGAATTGTGTTTGTTTTATCCTTTGAATGCAAAGTCGGTAAACAAAATTTTCGGCGGATGTCTAGTGACGTCCATCGGTGCTAGAATTTGAACGATTTGTCGATTCCATACCGTTAAAAATGCTCGTTGAGTTTATATTACGAGTATATATATAATGATTTTAGTTCATGACACACACGTTGCTGGTTCCGGCACCTGAATCAAGAGATTAAGATGTATTTTTGGTAACTTTCTGACACTAATAAAGTTTAATTCTTAGTGTATGCGTTCAAAAGCGTCTATACCACGGAATATTCTTGGAACCAGGCATTTACGTTTTGGCTGTATTATGACGTGTAATTCAATTTTGAGTTATTCAATATATTAGTCCAGGCTATGAACCGGAAAATAAAAAAAGAAAACATGCTGTTTCGAATCAAAAAATTTTTGCATTAGCTTCAGGAGGCTCTCAGGATCATTCATACACCTTAAAACCTCTTGGGAACCCCAACCCCACCCATTGGGGGCGAAAATGGCCCGAAATCTCCAAGTCTTGAATTGTATTTTCTACAAAATTTTGGCATTTCGAGTGCACCTAGGGTTTTTTTTTGGGTTGCTGAACACGAATCCGTAGCCAGAGTTACTTGCAATCCATCGTAAGGGTGGTAAAATCGACGAAATTGGCCAATTTTGCACCCCTATGTGTTATTTTGCAATTTACGTGTTTTAGGCATTTCGAATGCACCAAGGAGGTTTTTGGGTCGCTGAATACGATTCCGAAGCCAGATTTACTCAAATATCATCGTAGGGGTGGGCAATTTACAAAAATGGCCAACTTGACACGCTCCTAAATTTTTATTATTTTTGTATTTTAAAATTACTTCGGGGTAAATCTGGCTTGGGAATCGTATTCAGCGACCCAAAAAACCCCCTTGGTGCATTTGAAATGCCTAAAACACGTAAATTGCAAAATAACATATTAGGGGTGCGAAATTGGCCAATTTTGTCGATTTGACCACTCCTACGATGGATTGCAAGTAAATGTGGCTACGGATTCGTGTTCAGCGACCCAAAAAACTTCCTAGGTGCACTCGAAATGCCAAAATATCTTTTTTTGTAGAAAATACAATTCAAGACTTGAAGATTTCGGGCCATTTTCGCTCCAAATGGGTGGGGTTGGGGTTCCCAAGAGGTTTTAAGGTGTATGAATGATCCTGAGAACCTCCTGAAGCTGATGCAAAAAAAAATTTTCGATTTGAACACATGTTTTTTTTAAATTATAGCTAAAATCCCGGTTCACAGCCTGGACTATATGATTGAACACTGATTTTTCTTAGGATCTTAGACATTTTTTTTATTAAAAATTTTAATAAAACGAAGGATTGCAATAGATATAATCAAAGCAATTACTTAGAACAACTATAAATGAAATTAACTTTATTTATCTAATTTTATTAAATCAACATAAAAAATAAAAAACTCAATCAAAAGTTATGATAAATGGGAAGGAAATATTTCACCTTATATTCGAAAGTATAGATAGATAGATATATAGATAATATATTGGTGTTAATATCACAGGTCAAACGTAGAATTAAAATTATAAATTCATTCCGGTAAATACATAGATTTATTTTTGTCCAATACATCACATGTTGATTAATTGTAGGTAAATATTGAAGAATAAACTCACATATACATAAGTACGAAATAATTATCCTTATCCACTAAAAATACTATTAAACTTCTTCAGTTCAGCTAATCATCAGAGTAAACTAAATTAGAAAACAAAATGTACCTGTTCAAATATTTGGGGTTAACAATGCAAACAAAAAGTTACCATCAGCTGGAGATCAATCTGAATTCAATAAATTGCTTTTTCGCTAATACCCTTCTGAATTACCTGGACCCGAAAAACCCCCTTGGTGGATTTAAAATCCAAACATAATATATATTGCCAAAATAATCTGTAAGGGTGCAAAAATGGCCAATTTGATCGATTTTCCACCCCTAGAATAGATTTCAAGTAAATCTGACGTCAGAATCGTGATCAGCGACCCAAAAAAAAACCGTGGTGCATTTTAAATTAGAAATTACCATTTTGGGTGGTATTTCTGGCCCCCAAGGATGGGGGGAGGTTGACCGGTGAGGTTTTATGTGTTATGATTATGAATGATCCTGATAACCCCACGAATCGAATCCCACAAACATTTTTCGATTCTGACCTACATGTCTTTTTTTTTCGGTTCGTTGCCTAGACAAAGCAAAGAGATCTAAAGAGTCTACATAGAGTAGACAACTAAGCCTTTCACTGGAAACTTGCCGACATACTTGTATTCTTATACTCTTGTGATAGAAGGGGAGATCGTGCGAGTGAGAGCGCACTACGAGCACACTACATGTGCGAGAAGGACCGAATGTCCGACTAGTTAACAGCCCTTTCCTATGCTTAACACACTACTTGTCTACTCTATACGTAGACCTCTTTGAGACAAAGAGTAAAAAGTGACCCCACAGTTTTGTCACAATTTTCAAATTCCGTATTGTATTTGACATAATGGATAGTTCAATAACTAGACTTGTTTTGTCGAAGGCAATGCTTTGACATAAGATTGTTATTTTATCAATCCTTGTAGGACGAACTCCTTTAACGATACTCTATTTGATTTAACCCATAAAAAAAATACGTGTGGCACTCGGTGACCGCCGCGGTAAAGCTATTGCATAGCATTTTTTCTCAACTTATGCAATTATAATTATTTATTTTTTTAAATTTATGCAGTATTTTTTTTTCTTTGATATTTTAATTCAAGTTTTTTCTTTGCTATTAATTCAAGTTACACTTTTTGAGCGTGGTGACCGATAAGAAAACAATTTTTTTTCTTTTATTGAATAAATGAGAAATTAATATCGCTTAAAATATTTTTATTATCTTACAATACATGTAGGTTATTCAGGAATTTGTTATCATTGAAACTATAGGTTTATGGTAACTGAATAACTGAAATAAGAGACATAAGTTTGAGACTTGATATCCTCTAAATATCTGGAAAATACCTCGTCAATGGTGGTCCCATATTTTATTGTGGATTCTTGTGGATCATTATTCATTTTCAAATTCAATTTTTCCGAAAGAAAAGCTGTCAACCGCTCTGATTTTTCATCAGCGAAGTTGATGTTGAAATCGCCAGCCAAGATAAGTGGAAATTTATTTCCATTTGTAGCAAGTATTTTCGACCCTTCTTCAGTGTACTCCAGTAAAGTGCGATGAATAAAATGCTCTACCTCGTCCAATTTTGGATTCGGAGAAATGTAAATTGCTACCATGACTATGTGTAGGCCATTTCTAAGTTTGCATGAGCACGCACAAATATCTCCAACAAATGAGCGCCTAACATTAACATAGTTAACGTGTGCAATATTTATTTCAATATTCGGAGTCATAATATTAGTTACATTATTATTATTTTGGTAAATAGCTACCCCACCTTCTGGAACAGTGTCTCGTTTGAATTGAACAATACAATTGAAATTAGGTATTTCAATCGGATTATCATGCGCCATGCAAGTTTCGGTAAGAAGTAACACATTTGTTTGTCTCGTAACTGAATCTTGTAAATCGTATTTGTGACTATTTAGACTTTGGCAATTGAAAGTCATTATTGAAATGCCATTTCTATTACTAATGAAATCGAAGACACTTTGAGCTGTCGTCTGAACACTATTTAAAGGCAGTCTTTTGAATTCTTGCAACAAAGATGCAGCCGATGCAGCTTGCCTTCGATTATTATAAAACTTGAATGTAGAATTATCGTTTTTTGTCGTGATATACAATTTTTCAATATTAGTCACCCGAGAGAGCGCAACATAAACCAGTTCCTGTTATTTTTCGTTACGGAATTTCTTGATTCGGTCGTCGCGCTCAAAGCCCGCGATAAAAGCTATATGCAATATATGCAATAGCTTAATAGAAACAGGTACTCTCAGGTCTCTGCTACGCGTGTCTAACGTATAAACTCTAACTGACGCGGAGCGAACTCCTAGAGGCATATGTCAAAATGATTTCGTTCGTAGCTAATTACATGGGACGTTTGGAGTTCATGCAATTATGTTTTTAGATAATTCGAACCTTCTAATTTCGATAGGCCACGTGAAAATCCCGGAGTCTAAAGCGCTAGAGTGTTATAACATTCGTATAAAATAGCGAAATTTCTCACTTTTAGAAACTTCAAATTAATTAATTAATTTGACACATGTTAGGTGTTTAGGTCTTACATTATTTTTCGTTACGGAATTTCTTGATTCGGTCGCCGAAAGCCCGCGATAAAAGCTATATGCAATAGCTTAAAAAACATCAGCCTTCAAACCTGCATTAGATTCTCTTTGGTATTAGATGCAGATTGTTTGAATGTATGCTTTGATCAAAATTTGTCAGTAAGAAATACTATGTATGTATCTACAATTTCAAATCCCATTTGAATGAAGTATAAAATTATCGCTCAGGCGATCAGAAGTGCGGTTGGTACCTGTTTATGAATCATGAAAGATAAGATAAAATATCATAAAAGTTGAGATTGAGGCATTGCATCTCGATTTTAATATTAATAAATATCATGAAACAACGTAAGTTCGAAAAATCCTAGCATGAATTTGTGCAAAAAGGAACTCCTGAACCGTAACAACCCTAGATCTCCAGAGGGGTGCACAGTGACATATTCTCCAGTTCGTTTGCTACTAACGCTTAGGAATAGAATAAGTAACCAAACCTCTTGTATCGGTTCGATATTAGTGGATGGTTAATTAGAACTTAAACATAAGGTTAATGACGGTGTTACGCTCCCTAGTTTGTGGCAATTAAAATAGCAATTAGGGCACGCGTTAGAGGTAAAGAGTTTACCTAATTACATTAACGCGCCTGCACGATAGCATGTTCAAAATAACTCGACCATTACCATGTTTTGACGGGCCGATTTCAATTGCGAATCAACAAAGAAATATTGAACCCACTGCTACCAGTGGCGGCTCGTGAACTTTTTAAGAGAGGAGGCTGGACATGAAACGTTTTTGTAAAAATATACTCTATTCAGCCAATAAATCCAACCTTTGCACAGCGACCGTACCAGCTACTTCAGTGACAAAATTAATTTTTGCCAAGCAAGAACCAACGTGGAGGTGTAGAATTTCTCTTGGCAAAACATTTATTTGTTCGTTTTTTTTTGCTTTGGATTTTTGATATTTTTTCTTTTTTTTTGATAAGTGTTTTACTAAATCTTTTTCAATAGATATCAAACTAACATTGTATAAACGATTTTGGCCCATTGTATTTCGCATGTAAGTTTTAATTCGTTTGAGAGTAGAAAATGATCTCTCCACCGATGCCGACGTGACAGGAATGGTGACTGTCAAACAAAGTAGTTTATAAGACTGGGGTAAAACTTGTTGCAAATCATTGTCTATCATATATTTTATCATATCGGCGTGAATGTCGTACTGGCCTAAAATATCTTTATCCGAGTAGGTATATAACCCATAATTCATTGTGCAGTGCTATTTTATCAAAAAATTTATATTTTAGAACTAAGTTATCTAAAAGTGTACTGGGAAATTCGGCAAGTCGAAAAACATCTATTCATGTAAATTGGAAAATCGAATCTCAATTTGACCTTTAATAGTATCTAAAATTTCATAAAAAAAGTTGTTTATAATGTAGTTTCTTGTCTACCAAATTATATGTTTTCCTCCTTTAACAATATTCTGTTTACCTGTTAATTTAAACTTAATACTCGATGTAATATGTTCCTGCGATTTTTCATGTCTGTCTATACCACGAGCTAAATTTTTCAAATCATCATAACCCGAGTGCCCCCAACATGAAGTTGTATCAGATGTAAATAGCAAGCAATATAATTTATTGTGTATTTCGATTTTGAAACATACCTGTCATCACTAATCCTTTCAAATCCGGTAAAGGCCGTTTATTTAAAAAAAACACTATTCTGTAATATGTTAATCCACTAAATGGAAGTCAGCAACTGCACATTTTAACGTTAAATAACTCACGGAACAGATAAATTATAACTTAACCTTACTTCGCATCGCGAAACAAAAACAATAACTGACGGATAACATGTCTCGTGTCGCCGCCTCGCAGCTCGCAGGGCAGGACGTAATCGTATTTCGACCGAGTGCGAACGAGAAGCTAGCCTCCAGAGAATGTTGCCATATCCGCTGTTTTACCCTATTTGGCATTCGAACTGGTTGGAAAAACGGCAACTGTGTTGACCACACGTATTTAGCGTTTGAGATATATAGAGAATCTAGCCTCTGGCCACTGTTGCCAGATTAAAAATATCTACTGAGAACGGGGAATTAATTGTAAAATTTAAAGAATTATCAGAGAAACAGGAAATAAAATGGAGAATGATCATTAAGATAAATTGGTGAGGAGGCTGAGCCTCCTTAGCCTCCTTCGAGGAGCCACCACTGACTGCTACTATCTACCCACTAGGTGTGAAGTAACTTTCTGTGAAGAAACATCTAAAATAGTGTATTTTGCAAGAATAAAGACACTATGTTAAGTATTTGGTAAGAGCAACTTTTTTATAATTCTATATTATTATCACTAACGTTATACAAAAGATATGTAGGATTGAACTATTTTGACGCAGATGTCATGTAGATACCTAAATGTTTCTGATATTTTAATACTAAATTAGTTCTCTATGTAAATTTCATTAATTGGCTACTATGTCATATATCTGCGCAAGTACCTCGACTCGGTGCCCACTGTGCCAACCCTGCGTTGATTATTCGACTTGCCCTTCCACCAAATTTGACCTCCTTTATTTAGTCTTCTTGTTAACATCCGTATTTATATATATACAAGGTGCGGCATTAGTATGTGCAAGTTATTTTAGTATACAGGGTGTCTCACCCGAACTGCGTCGATCGATATCTCAAAAGTAAACGAAGAATATTTTTGAAAATTTGGTAGCTGACCAAAGTCATAGTTTCAACAAGCGGCACCCCATATTTTTTTCAATTGTGACTTCGTAACTAATTGCAACAAATACTTTCCTATCGATTTTATATAGAATACCGTTTTTTAATGGTGTGGGCTGCTTGTAGTCTAGGAGCCAAAGCGATATTGATGGTCTGAACATTAACCCGATGGCACTATGGTTTATCATTAGAGGACGGTTCAATGATCAATTCATTTCACAGACTGGAGGTTAACCCTTTCCAAGTTGCGGTTACTTGAAAAGTATGCCATTCTTATACACTTCCCCCATGTGCCATCATTTTTTATCGTGTCCGTTTATCAGGCCGACCAGTTAAAATTGAACCGAAAATGGACTGCAAGTTAACCACCCCAAACCTGGTGGAAAATGTTCATTGGTGTTTGCAATTGTTAACTTGCAGTCCATTTTCGGTTCAATTTTAACTGGTCGGCCTGATAAAAGGACACGATAAAAAATGATTGCACATGGTGGAAATGTATAAGAATGGCATGCTTCTCAAGTAAACGCAACTTGGAAAGGGTTAACCTCCAGTCAAAACAAAAAAAAATGCGGATGCTGTATCTCGAGATCTAGCAGCCGGGGAAAATTCGGTCTGTGAGATGAATTGATTATTGAACCTTCCTCTTACGATAAACCATAGTGCCATCGGGTTAATGTTCAGACCATCAATATGGCTCTGGCTCCTAGACTATTGACTGTCAAAGTAGCTCACCATTCCATATTTATTTTCAAATAACGCGATGTTTTCTTTTTGCGAAACTAATTGCAATAAATAGTATTCTATCGATTTTATTTAGAAAATACCGTTTTTGAATGGGCACGACTATTAAGGCAGCCCACTAGCCCATATTTTTTTACTATTAATATACTCTTATTCATGAAGATAAATTGATTATATGGTGTGCTACGAAACGATCGCGAAAATGTGTTTCTTGCGTTGTACTAGGTTAAGGTTAAAGCCACCACACTGCCATCTTATAAACAAAATTATGTTAATGTTTGCACGACTTCGTAACTAATTGCAACAAATAGTTTTCTGTAGATTTTAAATGAAAGATACTGTTTTTTAATAGATAATAATATTCTATGGATTTTATATAGAAAATATCGTGTTTAGATGGGCTCCGTTAGCTAGCAACAGTCAAGCTAGGCCAGCCCATCGAAAAACCCCATAGTTTTTAAAATGACAATGCGGAGTAAAAATTAAAAATATTCATCGATTAAAGCTTGGATCACACAAAAGAATGTAAACAAATTTGACAGTTGACAGTTGGTCCGACCTGCCGAGTCTAGTCAGAATACTGTGGTAGTTCCACATATTTCCATCCTTCTGTAGCCAAACGTATCTTATTTAAAGCTTTGTTTCATGATCTACTAGGTATGCGATATCAGCCCTTTTATTTTATGGTTTATGCGACCGAATGCATTGCAAACTTTCTAGTAATACCTAGTAGCTTCATTCGTGAGACTACTATGGAATTTTGTATCCCCATAATATTTTTGATATGTCATGACGTAATTAAAATACATCGTAAACTTGAAGTAATGATGGTTTTTCGTTTCAGGTATATTATGCAAAGAAGAAGAGAAGAGCTGCACAAACCCAGAGTGAAGATATTTCACATAAAAAGGAGCGGAAACTTTACAATGACGGTTTCGACGATGATAATCACGACTACATAGTAAAGAATGGTGAAAAGTTCCTCGACCGATACGAAATCGACTCGCTTATTGGCAAAGGCTCCTTTGGTCAAGTTGTCAAGGCCTATGATCATATAGAACAATGCTATGTTGCCATTAAAATAATTAAGAACAAAAAACCTTTCCTCAATCAAGCACAAATCGAAGTGAAACTACTCGAAATGATGAATAGGGCAGATATTGAAAATAAGTATTATATAGGTAGGTGTTTACGAAAGTTTAATTGATCATTGTCTACTATTTATCCAATTATTCCACGGCATTTAAAAATCTATTCGTCATGTTATTTCCTTTCTAACAGCAGACAATAGTTAAAACACAATGTTATTTGAAACTGAATACTTTCTTTTATTTTTCAATTTCCTTGCTTAAGATTTAGGAATAACTACAAATCAGATCAGCGATAAAGTAATAATATTATGTTTCACATTACAATTATTTGAATATATCGTCGCTGATCCTGCAGAATGATTAGGCAATGCAAACATATTGATAGCTTCTATGCCACGCAGGCTACGCCCGCAGAAACAGTTTACCCGTAGAGGAAAGCGTCGGCTTTCAATGGTTGTTTCAATAAAAACTAGGAAGTGGATGAAATTTGGCATTGGGATGGTATTTTAGTAGGAGAAAAGTTTAAAATTAAGTCCCCCACGGAAGCAGTGGAAATTCTGAGAAAACTTGGCTCAATAAGATTTTACAGGAAATTTTGAACAAAAAGGGTTACATATTTTTCCGTAAATGTTAAACTTTCCACGTAAACCGCTGTTCAACATAACTCCTTTTTGTTTAATTCTAGTGGCTTCAAACGCCCGAAATTTTGAATACTCAAGTACTTCAGGTTAGTGGTAAGATTACTCGGGATGTACTGATCGAATTAAAAATATATAAAGTGTGTTTTGAAGGGAAATACCTAAGCTCAAAAGTTATGCATCGCATCAGGATACAGAATATATGTAGCCCATAAATCAAAAGAAGAGGAAAATTAGTTTTTGAGCGCATGATTATGAAAACGTTAACATTTGTGAACAGTTTAATATTAGATGCAGTCCTTGTAGGTACTTGAGGCTAATATGTCCCTTTTGAAGGAATTGCGTGCGCGTACAAATTGTAATCTATGGTACAAACGAAACGATAGAATAAAGAACTGCTCCAGTACGGAAAAGAAAGAGGAAACATTAATCTTTCATTTCCGACCAAGGAAGTCTTTCTAAGTGATACATCACTGAATAATATCGAAAAGATGAAATAAAAGGCCAAATTTCACCCAAATTGCAAAAGTTTAAAAAATGTCCAGACAATTTCAACCTTTCGCAATTAAGCTGATATAAGAAACTTTGGGAAATTGGCAAAATTCTCAAATCTTTTCAGACATTCAACTACATTCCGAATGTGAAAAATCGTACCCTACACAATGCACTCGAATCGTCAGAATTAGAAAAGGGGGAAATTAGACGCAATTTCATAATGCAGACTTCAAAACGGACAATATGAACCTCCAGTACTAAGAACTGCATCTAATATTAATCCGTTCACGAATATGAACGTTTTATCTTGTGCTTCAGAAACGAATTTCATCTTCTGAAAAATCCTATTTTTGATTCACTTGCTACAAGTTTAAGCTTTTCCCTTCAAAACGATCAGTAGTACATCCCGATTAATGGCAGCGCAACCTGAACATATTTTTTTTTGACTTTTCGGGCGTTTGAAGTCACTAGTAATAAACAAAAATGATTTATGTTGAACAGCGGTTTACGGCAAAATCTGTGGAGACCTGTTTTGTTCAGAATTAATGTACGTTACGTCTATACTGATGTTTTTTTTTACATCCCCCTTATTTTGCGAGATGTAGTCAGAAAATGCTGGAAACATGTTTTGAGTCAAATTTTTTCAGAATTTTTAATGCTTTCACATTTTGAAATGTTTGCCCTGCTTAAATAACCCTTATGCCAAATTTCATCCACCTCCAATTTTCTTTCTCATCTAGTGAATATGTACAGGGTGTCCTCGAACTGCGTGGCCAAAATAAAACCGAAGATTGTTTGATTTGAAAATAATTTGATGAGCCTTTTTACTTTTGCCTCAAGTGTCTTGTTTAGCCGGTAGAGGGCTTCAAAGTTGCAAAAATACTTTTGTTTTTTCGGTATAACTTGAGAACGTGATGAAGGACTTTTACAATATTTGGCAGATGAGTTGTCAATAATAGCCGTTTTTGAGAGCGAAGCACAGAGCCTTAGAGACCATAGAAATGGCTCAAACTTGAGGATGTAACGGGAAAAGTGTCCAGAACTTTTTTGTGGTCGATGTAATTCACTCTATATTTTTCATGTAGATAGCTCATCTAATTTGAAAACTTGTAATTCACTCGATATTTCTTATGTGGATAGCTTATCTAATTTTAAAACTTTTTTTACTCTTAGAAAATTTTGATAAAATCAACGGATTAGCTTGAAAAAATTAATTTTCGAGTCTGCAATTTCGGCTAACTAATTTTACTTGATTAAAATACCTTAGTTGCTTTTGCTTTTCTAATGTCATTTTGGCATTTGGAGAATTTATTCTCAAAACTGTCAGTTTTTACTTTGCTTCCCGTTAAAAGTTTTATAAAATTATGACTCAAAATTTCACTAACACTGAAATGTTTAATATCTCGATAAAACACGAATAATAAAAACAATAGAAATGGGGGAACGATGTGATTATTTAGGAAAAACAAATGCTAAATTAAAAGAAACAACAAAACTTTTTGGGAAATCGCTAAGGCATCAATTGTTCGAAATGTTGCCCATTTTCCTGAATACACAAATTAATTCGTTTCAAGAAATTGAATTGAACTCTGGCTAGTACTTCAGGATCATTCTTCAATAAATCCGCTTCATGATTAATTCGTTGCAACAATTCCTCCCGTGTGTTTACTGGAGCTGCATAAACTTTCGACTTCAAAGCGCCCCATAGAAAGAAGTCGCAGGGCGTCAAATCAGGGGAGCGGACCGGCCAGTTCACTGGTGCATCGTGTCCTCTACCTATCCAGCGATCTGGATATTCCGCATTCAAATGTCGCCTCACAGCTAATGTGAAATGAGGAGGTGCACCATCATGCATAAACCAAAGGTCACGACGAATGTGTAAGGGCAAGTCTTCCAACAGTTCAGGTAGCCTTTGTTCCAAAAAGTTTAAGTAGTTCTCCCCGTTCAATCGATCGGGTATAACGGTAGGACCAATAATAAAGTTATCCACAATTCCAACCCAAACATTGATTTTAGTTTGATTCTGAAAATGTGTAACTTCCGTTTCATGAGGATTTTCATCAGCATAGAAATGTTCATTATGGAGGATAAAAATACCACATCTCGTGAAAGTAGCTTCGTCCGTGAACCGAATTCTTCTACAAAAATTGGGGTTTGCGTTTTGTCTTTGGACAATAAACCGACAGAAATCTAGCCGATGACCTGGATCCATGGGCAATAAGTCTTGAACTGTTTTAATATGATAGGGATACAACAGTTCTTCTTTCAGTACATTATGAACTAATGATTTTGAGGCTCCAATACGAAGTCCCAAACGTCGTGTGCTTATCCTAGGTTCAGTTTCAACCGCTTCCAGTATCTCTTCTTCGAGCTCTAACGTCCTTCTTGTCCGTCTGCGTCCAGTTTCTCTGCGATTTGCTTCAAATCTGCCAGTTTCGCGAAGTCGCCTCTCGATATTAGCAAAGGTTTGTCGATTTGGAATTCTGCGGTGCGGATATCTTTCCCTATAAACTTGTACACTTCTCTGGCCATTGCAACGACAAAGTCCATAAATCAATAACATATCAACCATTTCAGTGTTGGTGAAATTTTGAGCCATAATTTTATAAAATATTTACGGAACGCAAAGTAAAAACTGACAGTTTTGAGAATAAATTCTCCAAATGCCAAAATGACATTAGAAAAGCAAAGGCAACTAAGGTATTTTAATCAAGTAAAATTAGTAAGCCAACATTGCAGAGACTCGAAAATTAATTTTTTCAAGCTAATCCCTTGATTTTATCAACATTTTCTAAGAGTAAAAAAAGTTTTCAAATTAGATAGGCTATCTACATAAAAAATATCGAGTGAATTACATTGACCACAAAAAAGTTCTGGACACTTTTCCCGTTACATCCTCAAGATTGAGCAATTTCTATGGTCTCTAAGGCTCTGTGCTCCACTCTCAAAAACGGCTATTATTGACAGTAACTCACCTGCCAAATATTGTGAAAGTCCTTCATCACGTTCTCAAGTTATACCGCAAAAACAAAATTATTTTTGCAACTTTGAAGCCCTCTACCGGCTAATTAAGACACTTGAGGCATTAGTAAAAAGGCTCATCAAATTTTGTTCGAATCGAAGAATCTTCGGTTTTATTTTGGCCACGCAGTTCGAGGACATCCTGTATATGTATGTGGACGCTGGACTATTATGTATGAAGTAATATGTCGGCCAAATGCCTTTATCGACTTTTCCGACATGATATCATTTTTTTAGAAATATTTTTCCTAATATTACGGCTATATTCCAGTAATTGCACAGAAAATTTGATTTGATGTTACTGTTTCACATACTGTTGAATATGTGACTACATCCTGGTGAAACCACATGTCATTCAAGTTTCATTGGAAAAAAATTCACTAGTATCCCTCGATAGCGTAACAACCTATCCCCTTTTCTTCCTTATAAAAATACTGATGATTTCTCCTGCCTATAGTGCACACCAAACTGCATTTTTGTGAACGCATTGCTTTTTCTTGAATAGTAGAATAAAACTTATTGTAAATGAAGAAATATTAACAGCTAATGTGCATTGAAGATACATTTTGAGACCGCAATGTAATATCATTCCTATTCTAGAGTACCATGTCATTAGTATCGCTTGATTTGGAATATTCTTGTTTCAGTTAAGTTAAAACGACATTTTATGTGGCGGAATCATTTGTGTTTAGTTTTCGAATTATTATCGTTTAACCTCTACGATCTGCTACGAAATACGAATTTCCGAGGGGTCTCGTTGAATCTCACCAGGAAGTTCGCCCAACAGCTATGCACGGCACTAATGTTCCTCTCGACACCAGAACTGAATATCATCCATTGCGACCTCAAACCGGAAAACATCCTCCTCTGCAATTCGAAACGTTCGGCCATTAAAATAGTGGACTTTGGTAGTTCTTGCCAATTAGGACAAAGGGTAAGTGCTAACTGTTATTGTTATTATTCATGTTATCAATGCCGTGTGAAATTTTGTATACCAATTAATTGGGTTATTTCACGAATTATTCCATTTTATCCACTATTCATTTTGATACATCCATATACTACTGAAAAAGTTGTATATGTACAGCTGGCCCGTTTATCTTGGGACCCTATCTTATTCCATGAAATATACAAGGTAGAGAAAATTTTTTTTATAAAAGTTTCTTAGTTTTATTAATGTTTTAAGAATTAAATATTTCTGTATATACCGGTTACTCTATTTTCCGTGAACACGCCTCAACTTTCTTAATTTAATTGGGACACCCTACATATTATTGCATATTTTGATTCTACGCATAATTCTAGAGTAATTTCATGTATAATGTCCTATACCTAAGTCTAACTCTTTTTGACATATTTTAAATTTTATGTCAAAAATGACGTTTGCAGGCCCTAAAATGTTATTTATTATTTAATTTAGATTGAATTCCTTGTTGAAGAGGACCTACTTTAATAGATTTTTATGATATTTTGAAAACTGTTGATACGGGGGTGTTCAACAAAAAATAAGATATAGATGAAAACTGCCAAAAATCTATTTTTTCAAATTTCATCTTATTTAGCATTAAAGGTGAACTTTGTGTAAAGTTTTTTAATTCAAAATTTTGTATTTTCGAAATATTGGTAATATAACATTTTTTCATTGTATTAAATTCGCCATGACGGCGCCCTGTATATACATAAATAAATATTTAAATATTAAAATATAGAACAAACTAAGGAACTTTCATACGAAACTTTTTCCTCTATCTTGTACCGAGATATCAAAAATTATCTTGGTCGAGGGTGGTTGTGGAATCTAAAACGTGTGTTTTACTTTACGTTTGAAATAATTATGTCACTGTCACACTGACATCATCAATAACCTACAAATTTCATACCTATTTATTTCAGTTGTAAAACAATAATGAACTACAAATTAAGAAATAATTATGTGAACTTTGAACCTTTTCAGAGGTCGTGATAGCCACAATCCGGGTCAAAAACTGTTTTGAAATAGTTAATTTTCCGTAAATCGAATGACGTTCACGTGAGAAGCCCGTAACACGCGAGTTAGAAAAATGCAAACTGGTTGTACCTAATACGGCTTTAAGACGTCTTTTCGTGTGCCGTTTTCGCTCCATGTAGTTAGATTTAGTATCGGACCGTGCCCGACGGCCCTTCTTTTTTCGATAAATGTCCATTAAATAGGAAAATTTAATTAAAACAGTTTGAGCTATTCTCAGATCTCAGCTACGCGCGTCTAACGTGCGACGTACCAAAGGGAATTTTCTCGCGACCAAAATATACACGAAGCTGGTAAAAGCTAGCCGCCCATAGCCGAAAACTCTTTATTTCAGCTGGCGCCGGTCGCACGGGGCAAGAAACGGCCCCCAAATTAAGAAGACCGAGGTAAAATGTATAAACTCTAACTTACGCGCAGCGAGCTCCTCGGGGCATATGTCAAAATGATTTCGTTCGTAGCTAATTACATAGGACGTCTGGCGTTCATGCAATTATGTATTTAGATAATCCGAATCTTCTAATTTCGATAGACCACGTGAAAATCCCGTAGTCCAAAGCGCTAAAAAATACTTCTGAGTGTCACAATATTCGTATAAAATTGCGAAATTTCGCACTTTTAGAAACTTCAAATTAATTATGACATAATTATTTCAAACGTAAAGTAAGAAACACGTTTTAGATTCCACAACCACCCTTGACCAAGATAATTTTTGATATCCCGGTATATTTATGGGATAAGGTAGTGTCCCCTGTACATGTACTCGAATCACGTTACTCACAGATTGCTTGTAGTAACAGAGAACTTTTTCAAATTCCCAGTTCCGCCCAAACCTACTGACTCAGTTTTGATATTATCAGATAGATGACTCGACACATCTTTGTCAAGATTTATAAACAACAATCATTGCATATGGATGTAGTTGAACCTCCATGATAATTAATGGTTAATTAACTATTCTCGAAGCACAGTTTGTATTACAGTTTTGTATTTGCGCTACGCTGCATATAAATGTATAATAGTTATTGCACCTTATAAATCATAAACCGATGCCGTGCTGTTATTATTGTAAGATAACTTGATTACCATTACAAATCTTACAGTGATCTTATGTTATATAATCATTAGTGTTCATCGATTATGGTTAATAATATTCAGTTTTGTCTCAATTCAATTAAAAAAAATTCATTAATTGACAACATATAAAAACACAAGTGGTGGGAAATAAACGAACAAAATTTTGTATTATCAATCTGAGGTTTAATAAAAACAGAACATTTCCCCGTTATCTTTCAACTTCCTTCGGAAATATGCATTACTCATTTAATTGTTCCACATACAAAATTCTTCCTCTAACCACTAAACAATTCTCATAGAATAGAATTATTTTTCATTATTCAGTTTTACGTCATTAGAAAAAACTCGATATTTCTCAGTTACTTGTGGCAATTCTCAGAGAATACATAATGTGTTTTCTCCAACACGCTTTTAGAATTATCTATCCTATGATTAAAGATTAGATTGTAACATATATCATTCTGACAGACTGTCAGAAAGTATTCCATGACGATAAATGTTTCTGATTGGTCGAAAGCAGCACAGTATGTTAGAATGATATTTTAATATTGAGATAGTTTAATAAAGTATTAGTAATATTTTGCCAATTAAAAGATTACTTTTTCGTGAAACTTCTAAAATCTTGTTAGAAAAAGTATGGTCTACTAACACGTTTGGAATGCCATATTCCCCAATCGCGAACCGTAGCCCTCGCCTTCGACTCGTGTGGAATATGAGCCATTCCAAATTTGTTGTACACTATGAAATTCCTACTTTCTTTCTACTTATATTTTAATACTAAGAATCAGATTCAGCATCTATATAATTTCGATAGGGCAGGAGTATATGTATATTCAGTTATTAATCCATATACTTGGGAATTGTACTATACTTACCGTTATCTTATATACTTATCTCGAAAGTGTGTTTGAACAATATCAACAAGGCCTGAGTGCATGTTCTATTTGAATTCTGAATCTACCATCTTAGGAAGTACACAATACTTCCCGTTTACTTCATACTCATCTCGAAAGTGCATTTGAACAATTTCAACAAGACCTGAGTGCATGTTCTAATTGAATTTTGAATCTACCATCTTAGGAAGTACACAATACTTCCCGTTTACTTCATAATCATCTCGAAAGTGCATTTGAACAATTTCAACAAGGCATGTTCTAATTGAATTCTGAATCTGTCATCTTAGGGATTACACAATACTTCCCATTTGCTTCATACTCATTTTTAAATTGCATTCGAACCATCTCAATAGGCCTGAGGGCATGTTCTAATTAAATTCTCAATCTGTCATCTTGGGAAGGAGGCAATACTTTCTGTTATATGAATACTTTCCTCGAAAGTGCATTTGAACCATTTCAATAGGCCTGAGGGTATGTTCTAATTAAATTCTTAATCTGTCATCTAGGGAAGGAGGCAATACTTTCCGAAAGTGCATTTGAACCATTTCCATAGGGCCTGAGGGCATGTTCTAGTTAAATTATTAATCGTTCATTGTGGGAAGGAGGCAATACTTTCCGTTATACGAATACTTACCTCGAAAGTGCATTTGAACCATTTCCATAGGGCCTGAGGGCATGTTCTAGTTAAATTATTAATCGGTCATTGTGGGAAGGAGGCAATACTTTCCGTTATACGAATACTTACCTCGAAAGTGCATTTGAACCATTTCCATAGGGCCTGAGGGCATGTTCTAGTTAAATTATTAATCGGTCATTGTGGGAAGGAGGCAATACTTTCCGTTATACGAATACTTACCTCGAATGTGCATTTGAACCATTTCAATAGGCCTGAGGGTATGTTCTAATTAAATTCTTAATCTGTCATCTAAGGAAGGAGGCAATACTTTCCGAAAGTGCATTTGAACCATTTCCATAGGGCCTGAGGGCATGTTCTAGTTAAATTATTAATCGGTCATTGTGGGAAGGAGGCAATACTTTCCGTTATACGAATACTTACCTCGAATGTGCATTTGAACCATTTCCATAGGGCCTGAGGGCATGTTCTAGTTAAATTATTAATCGGTCATTGTGGGAAGGAGGCAATACTTTCCGTTATACGAATACTTACCTCGAATGTGCATTTGAACCATTTCAATAGGCCTGAGGGTATGTTCTAATTAAATTCTTAATCTGTCATCTAGGGAAGGAGGCAATACTTTCCGAAAGTGCATTTGAACCATTTCCATAGGGCCTGAGGGCATGTTTTAGTTAAATTATTAATCGGTCATTGTGGGAAGGAGGCAATACTTTCCGTTATACGAATACTTACCTCGAAAGTGCTTTTGAACCATTTCAGTAAGGTCTGAGTGGATGTTCTAATTAGACTACTAATTCTTCATCTAAGGAAGGACAAAATAGGGCTCGATTGTATTTTCAGAAAAATCCGTCTAGTTAGGAAGTACACAATAATTCCCGTTATTTTAATACTTACCTCGGAAGTGCATTTGAACAATTTCGATAGGGCCTGACTGCATGTTCTAATTAAATTCTTAATCGATCACCTTAGTAGGTACACAATACTTCCTGTTATCGTTTATACTTAACTCGAAAGTATGAATTACTCAATCGTTGATTCCCATAAAAATCTCTTTCGTTCCATCGATTAATTCCCAATTTTGTTAAGTAACATGTAGCACTGTCAATTTCATATTTCGTTGTTTCAATTTTCCATTCCATTATAACTGCGTTCTATTTATTTCCAATAGTGGAATAAAAATAGTGGAGAGCATTATCGAATATAAACGTTGACGTTCATTTTGATAGTAATTATTGATATTGACAGGCAGCCATTTAACGTAATTACTGTGGTCTATAAATACTAATTTATAGTCGCTGAATACTATGATACTATAAGCATGTTTGATTTTATTGATTTTTTTCGAGGCATTTTTAATGCTAATGTGATTTAATATCAGAGGATAGGATGAAAAAACGTTGGATATGACCATCACAAGATATTCTTATTCAGGTAAAATAACTTGGTCGTATATTTTGAATTAATATTGGGCGGAGAATGCGTGCGGGTTTGATGTACTTTTAAGTATCAACTGAAATTTAAAAAATGTTTTATCATAGAAATGGTGTAAATTAGATTAGTTTCAGCTACAGTGACTCTTAGGGGGTGGTTAATCTTTTCTCTGAGGAGTGAACAATATTTATTTCCATGCGTGCAAAGTCACGTACCTCTAGTAATTATTGCGTTATAAATAAGAAATAATAATAATGATAATTTTAAGTACTGAGGACCTTTTCCGCTACCAAGTAGCCATCATCAGAGTAAATGGCTACTTGGTAGCGAAAAGGTCTCTAGTACTGTAACAGTCATTTTAGTGGATCATTTCTTATTTATAACCACAGTGTGAACTATTTTATAGTTTATTAATGTCAAGTGAAATTGTATTCAGTTGTTAGTTTTATAAACCTTCTTAGCTGAATCAGTTCAAATAGGAACGGAAACACTCCTTAGATTTTTAACATTATATTTTGTTCCAGATATATCAGTATATACAGAGTCGATTTTATAGATCGCCGGAAGTACTTTTAGGAATTCCATACGATTTAGCAATAGATATGTGGTCGTTAGGATGTATTTTAGTGGAAATGCATACAGGAGAACCGCTGTTCAGTGGTGCGAACGAAGCGGATCAGATGAATAAAATAGTTGAAGTGTTGGGAATGCCTCCCAAAAATTTGTTGGACCAAGCTAATAAGACTAGAAAATTTTTTGATAAATTACCGGTTGATGGAAGGTAAGTTTTCATCAAACTCCTTAGTAGCAAATGTATTTTATGTAATGTTCTTCGAGCACTTATTCTAGTTTAGCATAATCTAAGATTTAGACCTATCTTATCTAACAAACGTTTCTTTTGGGGTGATACTGCCTTTATATATGGTTAAAATTGCGGTATTCGGCATCCTTGAGTCAACTTAACATAACGTACCTTATACTAACCACCTGTTATCGCGTAATTGTTGAAAATTCTTAAGCCTTTATAGGGGCATTTCCGACAGATGAAAGTGTGTTCGTTGGACTCAAGGATCAAAAAATATATTGGGAACATTTCAGTGGGGGCAGTAACTGAAATCATATTCGAACATACTATACTTTAGCTATTCCTAAATATATACGAAATTTGAATGGATCATAATAGTCTTCCACAAATTCTACGACAACATTTCGATACAAATCTATCAGATCAAAAGAATTTAATTTATTCGAAATAAACTACGCAAATACGACGCTTGTTAATGTACATTTTCCCTTCAAATAGCCTATCGCGTGTAACTTACTGCGAAGCCCCTCTCAACCTCATTGAAAATAATCAGATACATGAACAAGCAACAGCATCGCTTCTGGGGCACTAGACACTCGCCTGGAATGCACCAAGAGCCATTATATCCGCTCAAAGTCACTGTTTGGTGCGGCGTTTACGGAGGAAAGGTGATTGCTTCGAGGATTGATACTACGTGACGTCACAAACAACGTGATCGCACAACGCTTCTCATATATGCGAATCGGTCGTGTTGCGGATACACAACTTTTGGATTTTTTTAATACTTCACCACACGAGAGGGAAACTTATGATGTTCAAAGAAATTGTTAAAATAGATAGAATACTGTTACCAATGTTGCCAGGACCTACTGAAACACCGAAAAAGTCACTAATTCTGAAAAATGTCGTTCATATTTACAACGACGGAAGCAGATTTTGAAGAATGATAGTGTCATGTCCACTGAACTACATTTGCGACCGGGTGGAAAAATAACCATATGCAACAGCCTACCTTTAATGGTTCAAAAGATTCAATGAACACAACTTGTCAATATTTTATGTTTGTTTTCAACACCCTCCTATGGTTGCAAGAGTTACGAAAACTTTTTTTAATAGATTTCAAACCCTTTCCGGGCTTATTCATCTTACATTAATTGGTACCAAGTTAGCTACATTTTTACAGTTTCATTTCCACTTTTTATATTAATAATTCACATTTTTCAAAAACTCACATAAGAGTTTGTATGCTACTGAAATTGGCCTAGCAAGTAGCTATCTACGTTAAGCTACATTCCTATTCAAAACTTGAGTCTCTGAGCCACACAGACATCCAAGATCCATTTTAGTAAACCGCGTTGGTTTGACTTTCGAATGTCAAAGAGCAACATTTACAGTGAAATGTCTTATTTAAGTTATTATTATTTAATTAGTTCCGAAGTGGCTCACGTTTAGAGCCATGAAGCGCTCCAATACCTGATATGATAAAATACTTTATGATGAATTATGATTGGAATCACCAATTTCAATATTTACAGGTACGTTTTGAAAAAACCACGAGATGGCAAAAAATATAAATTTCCTGGTTCGAGAAGGCTTCACGATATACTAGGTGTCGAAACAGGAGGACCGGGCGGAAGACGAACAGGCGAGGCAGGCCATTCAATGTCGGACTACCTTAAATTTAAGGATCTTATTTTACATATGCTCGATTATGACCCTAAAACTAGAATAACACCGTATTACGCCCTGCAGCATAATTTTTTCAAATGTACGAAAGACAAAGGCACCGCTACACCGAACAGCACTAGTTCCAGCCCAGCGGTGGCGTCCTTGGACATGGCCCTTACGAATAGTTCGAGCAGCCAACATGGTAAGTTCCACAAGATTATCATATTTTGAACAAATTTCAGAGTAATATTGAATGTTTTGATCAATAAATGAATGGGCTAGGTTCACTTGATCGCTTCATAACGGGCGAAGTAATTCTTCTCGACAATCGTATTTGATTTCTGAATAAAAAACACAATATTGAAAAAATCCCCATCAGTACAAACCGTTAATTGACTGTATTTTTCTGACCACGGGGCGCAAATTCTGTTTGCGGGCGCAACTCGGCTATTAAAATGACCTCGGGGTGTAACCCAGCAACTGCCATTAAAAATACAGTAAATGGGGGAAGGCGTAAAATCTCACCCCATATCGGCAGCAATGACATCATATACATATTCCTCCTCAACATGTTTTTAATTTAAATTCAAAATGTTCTTAATATTTCGAGAATATCACATTTTTATTTGAATTTCCAAAATATAAATCATCAGTTCGAATTTAGTGTATTTGAACTAATAACTTAATTTTTTTAACGGCTTTGGTTGTCCATTACAATTGACTCATATGGTGTTATCGTCACAAGCCCAACACTCACTGTCATAAGAGTTTCAGTAATTTTGAAAGCTCTAATATTGACCTTTATCGCAGTTAGGAATATGGGTTAGAATAAGCTCGTTCTTTTCTCTTCGTAAGTTTTATTATGATTTTTTCTCTTAGAACAAATATTTAAGAACTTCCAATGCAAATATGTTATACTTGAAACATAGGGGAATGTGATGGTCTGCTTCATTATTTTCCAGAACTTGAAATTTTATATAAACAAGGTAATTAGGAGGTTCCTCAGTACGCTGCGCATATGCCCAAAAGGTTGAAACGGAGTGGGTGAGTAAGCCGAAAACAGGAAATAAATTAGTGGAAATCAAACTCTTACATTTATTTTATTCGTTCATTTTGCTGCTCGCTACACTTCGTCTTAACTCGAACTTTAAAAAAAGTATCTGTTCTTGTAATAAATTGTATATTCTGTGTTATTTCAAAGTGTTAAAGAATATAAAATACAGATTAACCCGATCCGTTGATTGAAAATTGAAGTATGTGGATTCGTGATTACGAGAATTGAAAGTAGTCTGTGAGCCAGCGCTAGCCTTTTGTCGGGTGCCGTCGTTGGAACGCGCTAGCCCTTTGTCGGGTGCCGCATCAGCAGCTACAACGGAAAGCGAACGTGTTGTTCTGTTTCTCATCAAATCTAGTTTTTGTCAAAATTTCAAGCGGATTGCATTTACCCTTTGACCGCTACACCAGAACATATATTCTGACGCCTCACTCCGTCTCAATTATAAATATCTACTTAGAGTTACGTACGAATCAATGTCCATATATTTTACGGTATTATATTATGATCCGTATGTATATTGAAATAAAGACCAATTTGATTAAGGTTTAAAATACGAAGTTGAATATATGACTGTGAAAGGTGAGGTTATCACGTCACACGATTCAACACATCTTTCAACCTGTTACTGATTCATAATCCTTGCAATACTACGGGGCTTACTTACAGCAGTGGATTAGATCAACGTTAGATCTTGTACATAACTTTCGTACATGTGGCTCTTTACTATTGGAAGCATATGCCAACCAAGTATAAAGTGCGTTGGTATCGTTGAAAAAAAGTAATTTTGCATCTTCCGATAGTAACAGTCCTCATAAAAGAAACGGCCAATGTAACGAGTCACGTTTCTGTATTTACTGTCTATTGAAATTGGGAATTCCAATGTTTCTTCCATTAGGGAAAATATCGTTCCGATTCAACTCTAGCTGATTGATATTTCATACTCGACTTGTTGAAGGATACTTTTTGGTATGTAGAAAATATCCTCCTCTATTTGACTTCATAAATATAATGCTCAAAATGTGACTTGTGAAACTTGCCCATTTATGTATTTTAAGCATGGATTCATTTCATTTTTCCAGGTCGAACAAACTTTATTATTAATTCAAATATTACCTGAAATTGAATCTTAGCGAACTACACTTTTTCGAATTCACAATATTCGTGTAATTTTTTATATATTATTAGATTCATGAATTCGAATACGTTTTCTTCATAAGCTATGGAAATTTGGTTCATTTCATTGAAATAAATGAATATGGATTCCTCGTTTACTTGACGTAAATTTTTTTTAATTATGTACATATTGAAATTTACACGAACTACAAAGTTTAATTGCTGACAATTGTTTCGTAACAATGTGACATTTGTAAGTGGGTTATAAACTTTCTGATCTGATTTAAATGCAGTGATATAAGCTGCAGACTGGCTCTCCATAATTGGATAATTTCAATCTCTCAAAATATTTCTTGTCTTGAAATATAGCTATGGTAAACAATGCATTTTCATAATATACAATCTATAGGGTGATAAATGAAGTGTTTTTATGTTGTAAAAGCTGATACTAAAACAATTAGTAAAATGGAAAGTAACGTTTTTCAAACTATTTTTGGTGGGAATAATCTCAGAACATGGTAATAAAATCAGTTTTATTGCATTTTTGGTTCACCAAATCATGCAACTCAATTATTTTGATAAGAAAACCAAATTTTATTGTCAAAACTTGTAGATGATGATTATCAGAAAAAAAATTCATAGTACAGGGTGTCCGAACGAGAGCAAGTAGTTACTTATGTATTGGGCTTGGCAGTTATGCGTGGAATCAATTAAATGGCCTCCTAGACAAGCACATGCGTGTCCATTTGAGCACATTCTGCATGACATTTTCGCATGTTTCATTTGTTAACGGCAATGATCTCTTGAATGTTTACTTTGAGTTGAATTTGATATATCTTTATTGAACGTGATGAATTTCTCATGTTTATTTAACGTGTATTTGTTATGTCTATTCAATATTTTGACGTTTAGTTGGATGTATCATGTCTATTTAACATGTTGACTTTGTCATGTCTTTGAGTTGAATTCGTCATGACTCTATTTAACATTTGACTTTGAGTTGAATTTATCAATTTTCTATTTAACATGTTGACTTTAAGTTGAATTAGTCATGTATCTATTCAACATCTTCAGTTTTTTCATGTCTCTAACATGTTGTCTTTGAGTTGAATTCGTCACGTTTAACATGTTGATTTTCTGTTGAATGTGTCATGTCTCCATTTGATATGATGACTTTAAGTTGAATTTGTCATGTCTCTAACATGTTGACTTTGAGTTGAATTTGTCATGACTATTTAAGATGTTGACTTTGAGTTGGATTTATCATGTATGTTCAACATGTTGAGTATGTCATGCCTTTAACACGTTGTTTTTGAGTTGGATTCGTCATGACTTTATTTAACATGTTGACTTTCTGTTGAATGTGTCATGTCTCCATTTGATATGTTGACATTGAGTTGAATTTGTCATGTCTCTATTCAATATGTTGGGTTTGTCATGTCTCTAATATGTTGTCTTTGAGTTGAATTCGTCGTGACTCTAATTAACTTGTTGATTGAATTTGTCATGTCTCTATTTAACATCTTGACTTTTTGTTGAATTTGTCATGTCTCCATTTGATATGTTGACTTTCTATTGAATTTGTCATGATTCTATTTAACATGTTGACTTTTAGTTAAATTTGTCTTATTGACTTTCTGTTGAATTTGTCATGTCTTGATTTGATATGTTGAATTTGGCATGTTTCTAACATGTTGACCTTGAGTTGAATTTGTCATGTCTCTATTTAACATATTGATTTTCTGTTGAATCTGTCATGTCTCCGTTTGATATGTTGAATTTGTCATGTGTCTATTTAACAAGTCGATTTTCTATTGAATTTGACATGTTGACTTTGAGTTGAATTTGTCAGTCTCTATTCAACATCTGTCAAATATGAAGTGCTAAAAATAAAATTCACAGATATGGCGGATAATTCAAATCAACATGCTCTCGTTCGGGCATCCCGTTTATACGTCCCGGAAGTAAAATCGCAAAGGAATGAAATTCAATTTTCTACAAAACATAACCATGGTGATCCTAAAAATCTTTGATGAATATAAGGGGAGTAGATAAAAAAAATGCCCACCTTATAATATCGGAATAATGTAGAATATGATTTTTAAATTGTGCTTTCTATGACTTGGAATCATTTCGAATACAATGTTATTAGTAGATTGATTATTGAATGAAACATACTTTCTAAAAATAGTATTCGAATAGTAGTTCATTAAAATGGTAATACCTAAATTTAACACCGAAACGAAATCGTATTATCATTCAACAATCTTTAGAATATGCGGAATATTGTAGTTCGTTATGTTTAATACTTGTTTTGTGTTTATTTTTTGGCTTGTTTAGTGCTTTTTATATGCTAAAATAAGCAAGCAATCCGCTTTTATCATTTTGTTAATATTGCTCAGTGAAAGATTAACTATGTTATGTTATATGTGTGCAGAGATGTCTGGAAATCAACGATGACTAACGTAGTGACACATTGGTGAAATGTAAACTTCTTTACTAACACAGGTATTAACACTTGATTTCACCCCTTAGTTAGATTTCCAAACAAAAATAATCGTTAATTGATTTACCATCCCAAGAATATTCTACCTATTATTTGATTGCTACTTTCCTAACTTTTATTCATTTCAATTATTCACGTTGATCTTGTTTCAGTCGCTGAAATGTTCTGTCGATAGACAAAAATAAACCAACTATTCCAACCTTATCTCGTTGAAATTGTAGCTTCTTGGCAACCTAAATAGCAGGTACTGTGCATCTAATAAAAACTCAATGAAGCATAATCACATGATTTTTGTGGGTGTGTAATAATTATGAGATTGTCGAATCACTTTGGGGTCATTATTCTTAAGTGTTTACATGTGAAGTATCGTAGGCTTTACGATATTCATATTAATTATTTCGGAAATGAATCATTGCTTTTATTTAGAGAAATGTAAATTTAGATCTGGAAGTTGATGAAATTTATTGCTGAACTCCCGGTTGAACCGGAAACACTTATATCACCAAGTATATAAATATTTCATATGTATTTTAACATGTTGAGTTTGTCATGTCTCTAACATGTTGTTTTTGAGTTGAATTTTCATGACTCTATTTAACGTGTTAACTTTGAGTTGAATTTGTCATGATTCTATTTAACATATTGAGTTTGAGTTGGATTTATCATGTCTATTCAACAAGTTGAGTTTGTCATGTCTCTAATGTTGTTTTTGAGTTGAATTCGTCATTCGATATAACTTGTTTACTTTGAGTTGAATTTGTCATGTCTCCATCAGATATGTTGACTTTGAGTTGAATTTGTCATGACTCTATTTAACATGTTGAGTTTGAGTTGGATTTATCATGTCTATTCAACAAGTTGAGTTTGTCATGTCTCTAATGTTGTCTTTGAGTTGAATTCGTCATGACTCTATTTAACTTCTTGACTTTGAGTTGAATTTGTCATGTCTCCATTTGATATGTTGACTTTGAGTTGAATTTGTCGTGTCTCTAACATGTTGACTTGAGTTGAATTTGTCATGACTCTATTTAACATTTTGACTTTCTGTTGAATTTGTCATGTCTTCATTTGATATGTTGACTTTGAGTTCAACTTGTCATGTCTCTAACATATTGACTCGAATTTGTCATGACTCTATCTAACATATTGACTTAGAGTTGGATTTATCATGCCTATTCAACATGCTGAATTTGTCATGTCTCTATTTACAATGTTGATTTCGTCTTGTGTCTAACATGTTGTCTTCGATTGAATCTGCCATGATTCTATTTAACATGTTGACTTTGAGTTGAATTTGTCATGTCTCGATTTAACATGTTGACTTTTTGTTGAATTTGATATGTTGACTTTGAGCTCAACTTGTCATGTCTCTAACATTTTGACTTTGAGTCCAAGTTGTCATGTCTCTAACATGTTGACTTTGAATTGGGTTTAATATGTCTATTCAACATGTTGCATTTGTCATGTCCCTATTCAACATGTTGACATTCTGTTGAATTTGTCATGTCTCTATTCAACATGTTGAGTTTGTCATGTCTCTAACATGTTGTCTTTGAGTTGAATACGCCATGACTCTATTTAACATGTTGACTTTGAGTTGAATTTGTCATGTTGACTTTCTGTTGTAAATTGAGAACTGAAAGTTGATGAAATTTATTGCTGAACTCCCGGTTAAACCGGAAATACTTATATACTTGGTGGAACAGCCTAATTTTTTCGAAAACTTCACGTAGGCATATTACATTCTTTACACAAAGTTTTGGATCTCCAGATTGAACAGTGACAACAGTTAATATCACTCAGTGTTCAACCAAGCTGTTGCAACACCATTTATCGGAAAAGTAGATGAGAACAAAATGTGTTTTTAGTTACTTTACATTGTTTCGGGGCCTTTGCAACACGTGTTGTCGCGTGGCAGTTCCATTTCCAACTGTTTCTCTGTCGATTCTTTGAATGGCGAGATCTTTTTAATTAATGTTTAGCGTTGTGAAAACGCTCTCAGTGGAGCATCTACTTTCTCCAAACATTTCTTAACGGGGTATTTATATGAAGAGCTCATGAGAGAGCGAAACAGCCAGACGAAACTGAAATACGTGTTGTGTGTTGTGACTGTTCAATCTTGAGACCCAAAACTTTGTCTACCGAATGATTTTAACACGAAATGTGTTTGTATTCACTATGCATATTACATTCTATTTAACATTTCTTATATCTAAAACGGGAGATTCAAATTAAAGAACAGTTAATTACTTTGATTCTAACAGAAAGGAACTAACTGGTAATCGAAAAACGGTCTTCGAACGTTGTACAGATTATGTCTCAACCGTATTCTATTGGAAGGATTAGAAGCTCACTGGCATACAGTAAAACAGTAGTCTTTTGAGGACGCAGTAGGAACAACATTTCTAATGTAACCAACAAGAGTTTTGGTTGGAAATAAGATTTCAAACGCTTTGAGTAGACTATTTCTGCATATAGATAAATTTAATCGTAAAATTTTGAGCCGAAACGTGTAGCGGGTGGGCCTTTAATATGGTTAGCTCCCGCTTCACAGGAGCTACCCTTACGTCAACCATTACACGTGGTTTCTTCAAAGTAGAACAAAGAGGGAGTTTATTTACCGTAACGTTTGCATCGTTAAGTTTGAGCTAAAATCGTACATTGGATTGCTAATTTTCCTGAACTACTCAAAAATTGCATTTCTAGGAATAAGGAATTCATTATGAATACGAATGGTTTGGTAAATCAGTATATTAACGATTAAATATAATCCTGAAATAATGCTTGGTATCAATATTATAAATGTCCTCATTGCATTGAGTTGTTCATTACGAAACACAATTATTTTGTCATATATCAGTAACTTTATTGAACTTTTAATTGCAATTTCGAATTTTATAGTTCATTCCATTAAGCAATGACACTTTACATATATCTATAGGAAGATTATTTGGAAGAGACTTATTACCTTTGATATGAAAACGTTTAAGTGACATATGTAGTACCCACAATTTCAAATGTTCTTGGTATACCTTCTTTTGAATGTGAATTTAATAAACTTGAGTTCCTAACTCTTATTAAATATTTTGTGAAGGGTTATTTATTATGATTCCTATCTTTAAGCCTATATAAGTATGTAAAATAGTACATTGTGTATCTAGTAGTAAGAGCAATACATTCTCGGACGACAATGTAAATTGTTGGCCGAGGCGTTAAGCCGATGCCAACAAGCATTGAAGTCTGGGAATTTGCTTTTATTACGAGGTGCACATACTATTTTTTCTGAAATCGCATTCAACATTATCATAAATTAAGGAATTTTTATAAATGCATAACAATTTTTAATTACCATCTTATTGCCTATGAAATCGTTTCCTTGGCAATCACTGTTTGTTTATTGTTGTGACAATAGTCAGAGATTCACGTCTTATTTCGGTTTAATACCTACTCATCGCTAAAAAACATTTAAAAATGTTTAAAATGCACAGTGACTATGATGTCCAGGTGTGCCTAGGTCGGCAAAAATTTTTGTTACTTAGCAACGGACTTAAATACTAGATTAGCGTATTTTGGGGTCTGAAGTTGCTCCGAGAAAGTAGGCATGCTTAAGCGATTTCAGAAAAATATATTTTCAATTGTACCATATAATTCAGAATTTGATCAATAACTCCAGCAAGAGTAATATTATCAACGAAATAAACAACCCGCTTGTAAAACTGATTATCTATAGCTCATCTAGTAGTGATTCTAATGCATAACATCCGGCTCGAAGGACCAAAGGATACTTTTTGTTATAATAATTGTGAAGCATCATCATCATTTGAGGGGAGGAGTCATAGCTCTCAAATGCACTTGAGTCACTTAGTTGGGCCCATTGTGCGCCCCGTGGTCAGAAGCCTGTTCTATTCTATCAGGTTTGTGGCCCGCCAGAAACCCAAAATATTGCCAACGCTGACTTTCATAAGTTCTTTCGATAGCCATGTTGATTCTCCGAAGTGACGGTGCCTGAGGGGTGGCAATGCAGGGAATTCCAACAGGATTTGAGAGGCAGTTTCTTCCGCCTCTCTGTATTATCCTGTATATAGGATAATCTGCGATGCCCATAGTGTTTGTTAAGACGACAGTGACCAGTTAGGATTCCAGTCATCTCTTTGATGTCCTTTCTGTTCAGAGAAAGGAGTTTCTTTGAGAGCCTAGGCACAGGCTCTTTGATGAGAAGCTTGACCTGTCTCACTCGTGGTGATTCTCGCCACAGTTCAGACCACTCTTTGTTCAGTTGGCGTAGGAGGGCGAGACCCCCACCCAATTTGATAAAGCGACCATTGACTCCTGTCCGACAGGGGCGCCGGATGACCCTCGCCTGGCCAGAGAGTCAGTAATTTCATTTCCTCCAACTCCACTTTGTCCAGAGTCACAGATGAGTTGAACTTTATTCCTCCTGGCTTCAGCTAGAGTATCTTTGCATTCTTTGGCAACCCTTGATGTGACTCTTGGTGATTTGACAGCTCCCAGATCCGACCGGCTTCCATAGTTACATAGTTTCTTCTCAGGTTTTTCATGCCACAAGTCAATATTCCATAGACCCCCGTCTGAAAAACCTTGCAGTAAGCTTCTAGACTCATTGAGATAGTGATATTTGGCCTTTTTTGGTACACTCCCGCCCCTGACTTAGCTTGTGATGCACTGTTTATTTGCTAGATTTTATGAATTGAAAAGATATATTCAACAAAAAAGTTAGTTGTGTATCGACTACCAATCAGACACAGAATTATACTTAGTTGTTTAGTATTTATCTACCATCTTTCAAATTAATTGTTATCACATTGAATGTCGGCAAATGGTCCTTCAGGCTACATTAGAGCCAGTCGCGGGGGTCCTATACCAAAAATAATTTCAAACAATAAATGGAATAAGATTTTCTTAATTTAATTTCGAATGATCTACCTTTTTGACTTATACAGTATCGGAAAGTATTTATTTATCTTGGGTATGGTGGTTTCATGACAGCGTAAAGAATAGCTTGCTATATGTTGAGAGAGCATTACAATTACAATGAGTCGCATTGCCACGTGGTCAGTTAACGCGTCGGGTGGGGTAAGAGGAGGGGCGTGCAGCAGTGCGTCTCTCTTGTTTATGTTGTATTATCATATCATTGCGTTCCTTGTTGCGCTTGTAGATTTCTGTCTATACCCCAGAAGAATTGTTTCCGATACTGTATATGTCGGTCAAATAGGAAGATTATATAAATACAATGATAATGTCTCTCCAGTCTAGATCGATCAGTAAAATTACAAACTAATAGTTCTAGACAGCCGTTTTGCTCTCTCATGAAGCTTTCCGGCAGGACGAGAAAGTTTGCAATGTTACTGAACGATCAATTCTATCGCAGGTATATACGAGTATGTAACATTTCTGCGTCATGTTTTTGAAGATGAACTGTATTTGTCGAAGTTGCAATCAAAATTTTAACCAAACGCAGTGGCAGTGTAATTTATTAAAGTAATTATGTTTTTATTTGTTCAAGCTTTACTATTGAATTCAAACAATTCATTCAATATTGATATAAGTAATACGTAAATTGTGATAAGCAGATTCTTCATTGGGATTTTGTAGAAAACAATTATTCACCTGGGAAATATGTAGCGGAATGTGAGAACTCATGCAGTCGTCACCGAATGAGTAATTATTCCGACCGATGTCCATTTATATAAGGGATTAGATATTTATAGTACATGTTGCGAATAACCTCTATGATTGTAATAAAATGGAAGATATCTCATCGACAGTTGAAGGTTTTAGTTGCGATAATGTTTAGTTAATTACGGAGCTAAAAGCTTTGCATGTAGGTTTTATTATACAATTTGCATACATATTTAATTTTTATTCCAAATATTAATTAGAACTGTAAAGTTAACAGTCAGTTGTATTTTAATAGGGGGAATAAATTAACAATTTTTTACGCCAGTTACAAATTTAAATGATGCTTGGTTCTTGCTAGTGAATAAATGAGAACCCAATTGCTGTATTGTAGTTTCTTGATGAAGTATGTTACAAACTCCTCAAAGTCTAGTAAAAACATAAATTTTCGAAAATTCTTGATATTTGTATCTGGATTTAAATTTTTCCCCGACATTTGATATTTACAAATCAATGACTCGATCATTGTTAAATGCCATGAATGGCAACTGTTTCAAGATTTTTGAAGATTATTATGGCTAAACGTGTTGAGTTTAAGGGACCGGTATATTCATCTTTAATAAGTGCGATACAGTGCTTGTTTTAGTAACGCTCCTGTCGTCAGTACCTTATCTAATCGATAATTAGACAATGCATTATTGGAGAAATTTCTTGACTTTGCCGGAGTGTTGCTATTCAATAAAATACCTTGCACAGTGGAGAAATTGTCTTTTGGAAACTTTTTATTTAAAAAGAATCGCTACTCGGTCGATGGATTTATAAAAAAATAGTAGACTCTGAATTGTTTAAATTTAGTTAAAGTTCTTTGTGTAAACATTTCTCTGATTATATTTATGTAGTCAATTGTATGGATTATCATATTCCTAACATGTTCCACATATTATATATGTATACCGAGTGTTCCGGAACTACCTAATAAAAATGAAGCGGTGACCTCCAAGGCCGATTTGAAGAGGTTTTTCACATAAAAATTTCCGATTTAGGTCTTCCATGAAAAGTTATGGTATTTTGTCCTAATTTAGAGATTACGAACGAAACTGTAAAAAGGCAGTTCATGAAGTTTTCAGGAAATGCCGATGTTTATAAGATTTTTTCCCACACCTCTTGATATTATTATTATTATTACTGATAATGTATGAATGAGCCAGCTTTGTTTAATGTTATGTTCATATGATAAGATAACTAATTATGTTTATCGTTTAGGGTTAAATTTAGTGGGACGATCACGAGAGTCTACAAATCATAGTTATCAATCCTCAAGTTACACAGCTATGGAGTGCGAACCTTCCCCTTCACGGCACCCCCACGCGCATAGATATCAGCCCGCGATGATGAACTACGGCCCCTCTTCACTTCCATACGCATCTTATCCAGGTCCCATGACGGATAGCGCCTCTACGAAACATAATCCAGCACCCAATGGGCCACCGCTGAAACCGACAGATCGAGACGATAGTCCAATGGTGGGAGTTTGTGTTCAGCAAAGTCCGGTGGTAATACATTAGTGGTCGAAGGCACTCTAACACAGTAGTATATAAAAAAAGTGATAATTAGTTATATATTGTGATCTGTAAGTCTAGAAGTATGGACATGTTACCAGGAACAGGAGCATAGTGGCAATGCCTATGAGATGATTTACTTCATTACTATGTTGTTTTAATGAGTGATGTGATGTTTTATTGGACGATAGGATTGCATTGCAGCAACAGACTTGGGGCATATGCTCTGTTGTGATTTCGATCTTTGCATGAAGCGAGCGTTGAAAATTCGTCGAGAAAATTTTATTATAGAATGCTAAGTTACATGATAATAATTTATGACTAGTATTTAAAATTATGAGTAACTATAGTAAATAATCACATATGTATACATGTTTCCTATGATTTGCCGTTAACTGTCTACAATGGCTCTGGTTCACAAATCAAAGATTTTATTGCAGCATCCATTTCTTCCATTTTGATGATTATTTCAGTAATTGAAGTATGATTTTTATTGTAGTTAGCGAATTAATTTTTATCGTAGCAAAGGTATCACACGATTACTGATAGTTGCTAGCGTGAAAAAATCCAATCATCTGTAGGTTATGCTGTTAATACCAACTGATACATGAATCGTTCCTGGAATGTTTGAGAAGTTTCATTTCGCTGCCTGAATTCTAGCATTTGCGTTTGATATTTAACCCTGCCGGCTGCGCCAAATCATTGACGAGCGTCGACAATAAGAACGGTATGGTATATATTGAACGAAATTCACTGTTTAGTTTTCATAAGGAACCAACAGGTAACTTCGCCCACACTTCTATGATACAAAAATCGGTGATATTCAAAATTGAATTACCTCGTTATCTCATTTTATAAATGAAAACTAATTATATAATTGTATCTAGTGGTGAGCTTATTCTTGATTTCATTGAAAATATTAGCAAAATTGCCTTTAGCATTTTAGTTTTGCTTTTTGTCTAGAAAAGATGCAAACGATATCTAGATAATGAGACTTGATAATTTGATTTCAATTTGTTTGCTTTCCATTTCAATTGTGGAATCTCTTTTAATCTGAATCTTATTTTACATAATTCAATGATTTTAGTCCTTTCACAAATAAAGTGTGGATACAATTTAATCTTCAACAAATAAATTTTTTGGACAATCACAAGAAAAATAGTCCACCGTAGTTCTTCAAAGGGCATTTATTCTTATAATGTATTTTGTTTCCCAATTTTACTATTCTTAGTGTATTTGATGATTTGACGTGTTATTTCGTGTTTTCACATGTCATAGTTTCAGCGGCATAGATTTTTTGTAAATAGCGATAATAACGTCATTGACAAATTGAAAACAAATGACCGTCATTTTCACTCGGCCTTCAATTTTGAAGGCTCTTTCGTGTTTACACATGTCATAGTTTCAGCGGATTTTGTGTAAATAACTATAAGAACGTCATTGACAAAATGAAAACAAATGACCGTCATTTTCACTCGACCTTCAATTTTGAAGGCTCTTTCGTATTTACACATGTCATAGTTTCAGCGGCATACATTTTTTGTAAATAACGATAATAACGTCATTGACAAAATGAAAACAAATGACCGTCATTTTCACTCGACCTTCAATTTTGAAGGCTCTTTCGTGTTTACACATGTCATAGTTTCAGCGGCATAGATTTTTTGTAAATAGCGATAATAACGTCATTGACAAAATGAATACAAATGAGCGCCATTTTCACTCGACCTTCAATTTTGAAGGCTCTTTCGTGTTTACACATGTCATAGTTTCAGCGGCATAGATTTTTTGTAAATAGCGATAATAACGTCATTGACAAAATGAAAACAAATGACCGCCATTTTCACTCGGCCTCCAATTTTGAAGGCTCTTTCGTGTTTACACATGTCATAGTTTCAGCGGCATAGATTTTTTGTAAATAGCGATAATAACGTCATTGACAAAATGAAAACAAAAGACCGCCATTTCACTCGGCCTTCAATTTTGAAGGCTCTTTCGTGTTTACACATGTCATAGTTACAGCGGCATAGATTTTTTGTAAATAGCGATAATAACGTCATTGACAAAATGAAAACAAATGAGTGCCATTTTCACTCGACCTTCAATTTTGATGGCTCTTTCGTGTTTACACATGTCACAGTTTCAGCGGCATAGATTTTTTGTAAATAGCAATCATAACGTCATTGACAAAATGAAAACAAATGGCCGCCATTTTCACTCGACCGTCAATTTTGAAGGCTCTTTCGTTGTTATTCTTTATGCATTGTTTGTCATAATACGCCATATCGTGAAGTAAAAATACATTTATTCGACTTCGTGTTGTACTTGTTCAATTGTCTTGTCTTCCGCGTCACAATAGCACGGCATCTTCAGAGCAGGCTTGAACTGAAACACCTCCAGCTCAAGCCTCAAGTCTGCCCTGAAGATGCCACCTGTAATTGTTGGCGAAACGTCGGCATCAAGTCGTGCTATTTATTGTGACACGGAATCCATCGTCAAGACTTGGTTTATTCCCAATATCACGAAAGTGCTATCCACTTATAATAAACAATTTTACAAGAAAATTACGTCGTTTCATGTTCTGACCTACTTATTTTTTATTACATTGTAAATTTGATAAGTAGGGCATTTTGTTGGTCTTGGCATTATTGATTACCTCATATAATAGTTGATGGCCACTAATGTTTGAGAAGTAGAGGCATAGTTCCTTAAGTTGTTTTAATATATTTAGTACCAACGGTAATAATGTCATTGACAAAACAATAACAAATGGCCTCCATTTTTACTCATCCTTCATGATTTTCAGGTATCAATGAAGGTTCTTTCGCTGCAATTATTTATGCTTTGTGACTATTATAGGACTATTGAAGGACTTTGTCTTTCATATTACTTAGAGGGGAGTATAAGATTCCCGAAAGTAAAAATGCTATTCTCTCAAAAATCAAAATTTTTCTTTAAATAGGGAATGTGTTTTCAAAATGGTTACTGGTTTCATGATGACTGGTTAAAAATCTATTTCATGCTAAATACTGCAAATCATAAAAAAAATAAGCATGAAGGAACCCCCCAGTCTGACAAGTACCTTTGGTTAATTTTCTTCTATATAAAATAATAAATCTGCTGAATAGTGTCAATAAAAAACTCCTTCAATCAACTTGATTGAATTAATTGAGAGAAAATTAATCAAAGGAACTTGTCAGACGGGGGGTTCCTTTCTGCCAAAAGAGTTTCTTCAACTAATATTGGTTCTGAGGGAGTTTTATTTTAATCCAGTCATTGAAGCCCCTCAACGTACTAAAGAAAAAGTAAGAATTTAAGTTACAGAGATGAATTTTTATGACCTTATATAAAAGTGGTTGAGAGCGGCTTATTAACTATGCGCTCGCTCTAAAATTTCCCATTTCTTAAAACATTTTATAAGATCTTGAGTTCATTTCACTGATCTAGTTTTTCTTTATTCATTGTAAATTTGACAAGTAAGCAATTTTGTTGGCATTCAAGATTACCTTATATAAGTGTTCGAGAGCGGCTTATTAACCCTGCTCTCCCTCTAAAATTTCACATCCTTTCATAAAACGTTTTATAAGATCTTGAGTTCATTTTCTTCACTGATCTGCTTTTTCTTTATTCATTGTAAATTTGACAAGTGGGCAATTTTGTTGGCATTCAAGATTATCTTATATAAAAGTGTTTGAGAGCGGCTTATTAGCTCTGAGCTCACTCTAAAATTTCCCATCCTTCTATAAAACATTTTATAAGATCTTGAGTTCATTTTCTTCACTGTTCTACTTTTCTACTTTTTCTTTATTCATTGTAAATTTGACAAGTGGGCAATTTTGTTGGCATTCAAGATTACCTTATATAAAATGTTTGAGAGTGGCTTATTACTCCTGCTCTCGCTCTAAAATTTCCCATCCTTTCATAAAACATTTTATAACAACTTGAGTTCATTTTCTTCACTGATCTATTTTTTCTTTATTCATTGTAAATTTGAAAAGTGGGCAATTTTGTTGGCATTCAAGATTACCTTATATAAAATGTTTGAGAGTGGCTTATTACTCCTGCTCTCGCTCTAAAATTTCCCATCCTTTCATAAAACATTTTATAACAACTTGAGTTCATTTTCTTCACTGATCTATTTTTTCTTTATTCATTGTAAATTTGACAAGTGGGCAATTTTGTTGGCATTCAAGATTACCTTATATAAAAGTGTATGAGAGTGGCTTATTAATCCTGCTCTCGCTCTAAAATTTCCCATCCTTTCATAAAACATTTTATAACACCTTGAGTTCATTTTCTTCACTGATCTCCTTCTTCTTCATTCATTGTAAATTTGACAAGTTTGCAATTTTGTTGGCATTCAATATTATCTTATATAAAAGTGTTTAAGAGCGGTTTATTAACTGTGCTCTCACTCTAAAATTTCCCATCCTTTTATAAAACATTTTTTAATACCTTGAGTTAATTTTCTTCACTGATCTATTTTTTCTTTATTCATTGTAAATTTGACAAGTGAGCAATTTTGTTGGCATTCAAGATTACCTTATATAAAAGTGTATGAGAGTGGCTTATTAATCCTGCTCTCGCTCTAAAATTTCCCATCCTTTCATAAAACATTTTATAACACCTTGAGTTCATTTTCTTCACTGATCTCCTTTTTCTTCATTCATTGTAAATTTAACAAGTTTGCAATTTTGTTGGCATTCAATATTATCTTATATAAAAGTGTTTAAGAGCGGTTTATTAACTGTGCTCTCACTCTAAAATTTCCCATCCTTTTATAAAACATTTTTTAATACCTTGAGTTAATTTTCTTCACTGATCTATTTTTTCTTCATTCATTGTAAATTTGACAAGTGAGCAATTTTGTTGGCATTCAAGATTACCTTATATAAAAGTGTATGAGAATGGCTTATTAATCCTGCTCTCGCTCTAAAATTTCCCATCCTTTCATAAAACATTTTATAACACCTTGAGTTCATTTTCTTCACTGATCTCCTTCTTCTTCATTCATTGTAAATTTGACAAGTTTGCAATTTTGTTGGCATTCAATATTATCTTATATAAAAGTGTTTAAGAGCGGTTTATTAACTGTGCTCTCACTCTAAAATTTCCCATCCTTTTATAAAACATTTTTTAATACCTTGAGTTAATTTTCTTCACTGATCTATTTTTTCTTTATTCATTGTAAATTTGACAAGTGAGCAATTTTGTTGGCATTCAAGATTACCTTATATAAAAGTGTATGAGAGTGGCTTATTAATGCTGCTCTCGCTCTAAAATTTCCCATCCTTTCATAAAACATTTTATAACACCTTGAGTTCATTTTCTTCACTGATCTCCTTTTTCTTCATTCATTGTAAATTTAACAAGTTTGCAATTTTGTTGGCATTCAATATTACCTTATATAAAAGTGTTTGAGAGCGGCTTATTAATCCTGCTCACTCTAAAATTTACCATAATCGGAAAGTTAGTTTGTTATCATTAACCACATATTTTCATCATTAATGAGCAGGTGCTCTTTCAGGCAATGAAAATCACGAAATGGAAGTTGCCTCTCATTTTTAGCGAACAGAAGATTGGATTTTGGTCAAGTTTTGATTAGATAGTTTACTGAAAACCATAGCAACTTTCACGTATCAACGTATTCACTCATTTTTTTTGTAACTATACCAAAACTTTTTATTTGATTTTATTGAATGTACTCACACCGTGTTTTTAATTTACGGAAGATAGAGAAAATGGATGCGGATATAACGAGGCGAAAAGAAAACTGTAAATAAGTATTCTGTTTGTTTATATTATATCAATCTGATTTATAATATAACTGAAATATTTATTGCTTCGATGTGTACACAGTAAATAATTATGTACATTTTAAATGATGCTATTTGCTACTTGAGCTTCAAGTGAGTTTCGTTCGTACATTTGAAATCGGCAATTAGCAACATTTTGGCAACTTTTATCACTCTATGTAGAGAGTACATGTGACCTACTAAATTAGAAACAAGGAAATGTATTATTTCGATGATGGTGTGTTATCTAATGATTTATGCTATTATTGATTAGAAGCTGCCTGAATGTACAGCTATCATTCCAATATTTATTCCTCACAATGTTCTATTTACCCAAATATAAGGCGAATTTTTGTGGAATTCCACGATTCACGAATTGTGTGATACTGTAAAAATTAATAGATTACTAATTATTGCATTCTTCATAAATCGAAGATCTCTCATATAACGAAATATACCCGAGAAAGTAAATTCAATTTATCATAATGTTGAAAGGTTTGTAGAAAATTTATTAGTGCTTTAATTTTTTCCTGGAAAGACGTATATAAAATTTCATATTCTCCATTTGACGATTTCTCAAATCGGTGACAACTTTTATTTAACATGTTCTTAATACTATATGAGGTACCACTTTGGAATGTAATTCAATATAATTTAGTTTCAACAAACACCCTTTTACGACTTAAATTGGTAACTTGTGTGATAATGGCTGCATTGCAGTTGAAAAGTACTGTAGATAAGTTACAATTGAAGTGGAAAGAGGGTGTTAGTGTAAACTAAATTATATAACATGTTTTTATTTAATTTAAGCTCATCTTGTTAGATGATTTAAAAATTTGTTTATTCAGTTCGGAAGTAATTCCGTCATTTATTGAATGTAACGAATTGTTGATGGTTTGAATGAAGATGTTTCTTGGTTTTTTTTAGAAGCGCTCCTAAGTCGGATAATTTAGAACCTTCTATTGTAGTCTTCAATTCCCCAGAAGAAAAAATAGTATTATACTAGCCAAGAAGTATGTTTTTCAATTTTTTCCAAGCACAATCGGCGCGTCGGGAATCCTTTTTTTACTCGCAGAGTAGGAAATTGAAGTTCTGAGTAGTTTGTTCTCTATCTAGCTTCGTTTGGGTAGCGTTAAAAGTCGAAACTCGGTGAAAGGTTAAGTACATAGTAGGAAATGAGAATTCTTGAAAGAAAACATTTTGGGGACAAGTTTATATTAAAAGTGCAGTAAAAAATGGATGGTTTTTCACATTTCAGTGCATTCTAATGAAAAAGTGTCGTCAGTAAGTTTATGTGTTTGAATGTCACTAGTTTAAATTCACTATTTGAATCCGTTGAATCGTTTTTATTGATGTTCATAAAAGAATGCAATACATTGCTGCTACTTCCTGGGTAAAACAAAAATTGTTCAATATTTCCTGCAATTGCCGCATTTTCATTATTGTTTCAAATTAACCAGCAAAAAAAATAGTCCCATACAGTAGAAAATTCCATTAGTTGACATTCCTGGTTATAGTTTTCAGCTTTATCGAAAAATTAATACTGTATAAGGAGCCAAACAATGCACTCCATATTTTCTAGTTCTGGATTTCGTAATTAATTAGCTCTAATATTGGAATGAAATGTAGAAAATAATTTTACTTCAAGTTGAAACAGCAAATTTTTTCTTGATAGCTACTAAGACATTTTAAGTACAACATGATACTGAAACTGAAGGTATGCGGAGAAAATTGAAATCTAGACGTTTTTCTCAATTTTGGAACAAAATGAATCTACTATCTGTTAGTTTTTCGAATCACACAATACGTATTTGGGTGAATATAGATTATAAGATATTAAATCATGCTTTCATTTTGACCAGGGCCACTAAACCAATCCACTTTATTGCAGTGGTAAATGTGTTCAAATATTATAGCAGTTTGTACATGGAATTGATTGGGTTTCTCACAAATTGTTTCAATCTTATTATTCATACCTACACAGCTGAGGTCGTAAACCGTTTAGTTTAGTACAGTGATGCATTTTAAAACAATTTGTAAGAAGCCTAGTTAGTTGTGTTGTAAATATTTAACTTAATAATCACTAGAATTGTATTTATCGATACACTAATTTATTTACTTTACGTCATGTGCATTCATACCTTTCACATTTTAGTTAACGGGAAACATTGCAATGATACAGAAGTTAATATAAATTCCTAATTGCTCTTTGTTATTTAAATAAATTTCCGAAGGAATTTGTTTTTCTTTTTGACTCATCCCTACCATATAATGCTAACTCTGGCATAATGAAAATTGTGAATCTGTACTCAGGACCGCATTTGAAATATATTCGTCGCTCTTATGCTATCCTAATACAAAATCGAAATTTTGCAAATTATCAGGAGCAACACGTGCTCGAGGGAAATATACCTCCTCGCTCTTATGCTATCCTAATACAAAATTGAAATTTTGCAAATTATCAGGAGCACCACGTGCTCGAGGGAAATATACCTCCTCGCTCTTATGCTATCCTAATTCAAAATTGGAATTTTGCAAATCATCAGGAGCACCACGTGCTCGAGGGAAATATACCTCCTCGCTCTTATGCTATCCTAATACAAAATTGAAATTTTGCAAATTATCAGGAGCACCACGTGCTCGAGGGAAATATACCTCCTCGCTCTTATGCTATCCTAATACAAAATTGAAATTTTGCAAATCATCAGGAGCACCACGTGCTCGAGGGAAATATACCTCCTCGCTCTTATGCTATCCTAATACAAAATTGAAATTTTGCAAATCATCAGGAGCACCACGTGCTCGAGGGAAATATACCTCCTCGCTCTTATGCTATCCTAATACAAAACTGAAATTTTGCAAATTATCAGGAGCACCACGTGCTCGAGGGAAATATACCTCCTCGCTCTTATGCTATCCTGATACAAAATTGAAATTTTGCAAATTATCAGGAGCACCACGTGCTCGAGGGAAATATACCTCCTCGCTCTTATGCTATCCTAATACAAAATTGAAATTTTGCAAATTATCAGGAGCACCACGTGCTCGAGGGAAATATACCTCCTCGCTCTTATGCTATCCTAATTCAAAATTGGAATTTTGCAAATCATCAGGAGCACCACGTGCTCGAGGGAAATATACCTCCTCGCTCTTATGCTATCCTAATACAAAATTGAAATTTTGCAAATTATCAGGAGCACCACGTGCTCGAGGGAAATATACCTCCTCGCTCTTATGCTATCCTAATACAAAATTAGAATTTTGAAAATTATCAGGAGCACCACGTGCTCGAGGGAAATATACCTCCTCGCTCTTATGGTAGCCTAATACAAAATTGAAATTTTGCAAATTATCAGGAGCACCACGTGCTCGAGGGAAATATACCTCCTCGCTCTTATGGTAGCCTAATACAAAATTGAAATTTTGCAAATTATCATGAGCACCACGTGCTCGAGGGAAATATACCTCCTCGCTCTTATGCTATCCTAATACAAAATTGAAATTTTGCAAATTATCAAGAGCACCACGTGCTCGAGGGAAATATACCTCCTCGCTCTTATGCTATCCTAATACAAAATTGAAATTTTGCAAATTATCAGGAGCACCACGTGCTCGAGGGAAATATACCTCCTCGCTCTTATGCTATCCTAATACAAAATTGAAATTTTGCAAATTATCAGGAGCACCACGTGCTCGAGGGAAATATACCTCCTCGCTCTTATGCTATCCTAATACAAAACTGAAATTTTGCAAATTATCAGGAGCACCACGTGCTCGAAGGAAATATACCTCCTCGCTCTTATGCTATCCTAATACAAAATTGAAATTTTGCAAATTATCAGGAGCACCACGTGCTCGAAGGAAATATACCTCCTCGCTCTTATGCTATCCTAATACAAAATTGAAATTTTGCAAATTATCAGGAGCACCACGTGCTCGAAGGAAATATACCTCCTCGCTCTTATGCTATCCTAATACAAAATTGAAATTTTGCAAATTATCAGGAGCACCACGTGCTCGAGGGAAATATACCTCCTCGCTCTTATGCTATCCTAATACAAAACTGAAATGTTGCAAATTATCAGGAGCACCACGTGCTCGAAGGAAATATACCTCCTCGCTCTTATGCTATCCTAATACAAAATTGAAATTTTGCAAATTATCAGGAGCACCACGTGCTCGAAGGAAATATACCTCCTCGCTCTTATGCTATCCTAATACAAAATTGAAATTTTGCAAATTATCAGGAGCACCACGTGCTCGAAGGAAATATACCTCCTCGCTCTTATGCTATCCTAATACAAAATTGAAATTTTGCAAATTATCAGGAGCACCACGTGCTCGAGGGAAATATACCTCCTCGCTCTTATGCTATCCTAATTCAAAATTGGAATTTTGCAAATCATCAGGAGCACCACGTGCTCGAGGGAAATATACCTCCTCGCTCTTATGCTATCCTAATACAAAATTGAAATTTTGCAAATCATCAGGAGCACCACGTGCTCGAGGGAAATATACCTCCTCGCTCTTATGCTATCCTAATACAAAACTGAAATTTTGCAAATTATCAGGAGCACCACGTGCTCGAGGGAAATATACCTCCTCGCTCTTATGCTATCCTGATACAAAATTGAAATTTTGCAAATTATCAGGAGCACCACGTGCTCGAGGGAAATATACCTCCTCGCTCTTATGCTATCCTAATACAAAATTGAAATTTTGCAAATTATCAGGAGCACCACGTGCTCGAGGGAAATATACCTCCTCGCTCTTATGCTATCCTAATTCAAAATTGGAATTTTGCAAATCATCAGGAGCACCACGTGCTCGAGGGAAATATACCTCCTCGCTCTTATGCTATCCTAATACAAAATTGAAATTTTGCAAATTATCAGGAGCACCACGTGCTCGAGGGAAATATACCTCCTCGCTCTTATGCTATCCTAATACAAAATTAGAATTTTGAAAATTATCAGGAGCACCACGTGCTCGAGGGAAATATACCTCCTCGCTCTTATGGTAGCCTAATACAAAATTGAAATTTTGCAAATTATCAGGAGCACCACGTGCTCGAGGGAAATATACCTCCTCGCTCTTATGGTAGCCTAATACAAAATTGAAATTTTGCAAATTATCATGAGCACCACGTGCTCGAGGGAAATATACCTCCTCGCTCTTATGCTATCCTAATACAAAATTGAAATTTTGCAAATTATCAAGAGCACCACGTGCTCGAGGGAAATATACCTCCTCGCTCTTATGCTATCCTAATACAAAATTGAAATTTTGCAAATTATCAGGAGCACCACGTGCTCGAGGGAAATATACCTCCTCGCTCTTATGCTATCCTAATACAAAATTGAAATTTTGCAAATTATCAGGAGCACCACGTGCTCGAGGGAAATATACCTCCTCGCTCTTATGCTATCCTAATACAAAACTGAAATTTTGCAAATTATCAGGAGCACCACGTGCTCGAAGGAAATATACCTCCTCGCTCTTATGCTATCCTAATACAAAATTGAAATTTTGCAAATTATCAGGAGCACCACGTGCTCGAAGGAAATATACCTCCTCGCTCTTATGCTATCCTAATACAAAATTGAAATTTTGCAAATTATCAGGAGCACCACGTGCTCGAAGGAAATATACCTCCTCGCTCTTATGCTATCCTAATACAAAATTGAAATTTTGCAAATTATCAGGAGCACCACGTGCTCGAGGGAAATATACCTCCTCGCTCTTATGCTATCCTAATACAAAACTGAAATGTTGCAAATTATCAGGAGCACCACGTGCTCGAAGGAAATATACCTCCTCGCTCTTATGCTATCCTAATACAAAATTGAAATTTTGCAAATTATCAGGAGCACCACGTGCTCGAAGGAAATATACCTCCTCGCTCTTATGCTATCCTAATACAAAATTGAAATTTTGCAAATTATCAGGAGCACCACGTGCTCGAAGGAAATATACCTCCTCGCTCTTATGCTATCCTAATACAAAATTGAAATTTTGCAAATTATCAGGAGCACCACGTGCTCGAAGGAAATATACCTCCTCGCTCTTATGCTATCCTAATACAAAATTGAAATTTTGCAAATTATCAGGAGCACCACGTGCTCGAAGGAAATATACCTCCTCGCTCTTATGCTATCCTAATACAAAATTGAAATTTTGCAAATTATCAGGAGCACCACGTGCTCGAAGGAAATATACCTCCTCGCTCTTATGCTATCCTAATACAAAATTGAAATTTTGCAAATTATCAGGAGCACCACGTGCTCGAAGGAAATATACCTCCTCGCTCTTATGCTATCCTAATACAAAATTGAAATTTTGCAAATTATCAGGAGCACCACGTGCTCGAGGGAAATATACCTCCTCGCTCTTATGCTATCCTAATACAAAATTGAAATTTCGCAAATTATCAGGAGCACCACGTGCTCGAGGGAAATATACCTCCTCGCTCTTATGCTATCCTAATACAAAATTGAAATTTTGCAAATTATCAGGAGCACCACGTGCTCGAGGGAATATACCTCCTCGCTCTTATGCTATCCTAATACAAAATTGAAATTTTGCAAATTATCAGGAGCACCACGTGCTCGAGGGAATATACCTCCTCGCTCTTATGCTATCCTAATACAAAATTGAAATTTTGCAAATTATCAGGAGCACCACGTGCTCGAGGGAAATATACCTCCTCGCTCTTATGCTACCATAATACAAAATTTAAATTTTGCAAATTATCAGGAGCACCACGTGCTCGAGGGAAATATACCTCCTCGCTCTTATGCTATCCTAATACAAAATTGAAATTTCGCAAATTATCAGGAGCACCATGTGCTCGAGGGAAATATACCTCCTCGCTCTTATGCTATCCTAATACAAAATTGAAATTTTGCAAATTATCAGGAGCACCACGTGCTCGAAGGAAATATACCTCCTCGCTCTTATGCTATCCTAATACAAAATTGAAATTTTGCAAATTATCAGGAGCACCACGTGCTCGAGGGAAATATACCTCCTCGCTCTTATGCTATCCTAATACAAAATTGAAATTTCCCAAATTATCAGGAGCACCACGTGCTCGAGAGAAATATACCTCCTCGCTCTTATGCTATCCTAATACAAAATTGAAATTTTGCAAATTATCAGGAGCACCACGTCACCAGGGGGAATATACCTCCTCGCTCTTATGCTATCCTAATACAAAATTTAAATTTTGCAAATTATCAGGAGCACCACGTGCTCGAGGGAAATATACCTCCTCGCTCTTATGCTATCCTAATACAAAATTGAAATTTCGCAAATTATCAGGAGCACCACGTGCTCGAGGGAAATATACCTCCTCGCTCTTATGCTATCCTAATACAAAATTGAAATTTTGCAAATTATCAGGAGCACCACGTGCTCGAGGGAATATACCTCCTCGCTCTTATGCTATCCTAATACAAAATTGAAATTTTGCAAATTATCAGGAGCACCACGTGCTCGAGGGAAATATACCTCCTCGCTCTTATGCTATCCTAATACAAAATTGAAATTTTGCAAATTATCAGGAGCACCATGTGCTCGAGGGAAATATACCTCCTCGCTCTTATGCTACCATAGTACAAAATTTAAATTTTGCAAATTATCAGGAGCACCACGTGCTCGAGGGAAATATACCTCCTCGCTCTTATGCTATCCTAATACAAAATTGAAATTTCGCAAATTATCAGGAGCACCACGTGCTCGAGGGAAATATACCTCCTCGCTCTTATGCTATCCTAATACAAAATTGAAATTTTGCAAATTATCAGGAGCACCACGTGCTCGAGGGAAATATGCCTCCTCGCTCTTATGCTATCCTAATACAAAATTGGAATTTTGCAAATTATCAGGAGCACCACGTGCTCGAGGGAATATACCTCCTCGCTCTTATGCTATCCTAATACAGAATTCAAATTTCTTTATTATGGTACACATATTTCCGGTATCTTAAATTCATAATGAAATAAACAGTGAGGTAAAAAACAATTTCTTTATTTTAAAAACATTTATAATACTTATGATAATATCAAAAAAATATATAATATAATCAGATTTAGCAATAATAAATTAGAACGTATAAATATACTTAATATAGGAATAAGTATCATAAACAGTTGCTTTTGGACAGAAAGTAAATCCAGTAAGATTCACACATTGTTAGGGAACAGAATATTAACACCTAAGCAGAAAACGGATATCTGAATGTATGCCGGTAAATAACATTAGCTGAGAAAGAAGGTATGTTAGTTTCTGACGCAGGCAGAGTAAAAATATATAAATATATTTCGCCAAAACAGCAGTAACAATGCAACATCAAGTTATTAAATATCTTTGTAGTGTTCATAAAATCCATGAATCCTTTCTTTTTTAATGCATGGAGTTTCATATAATTGTAATATGTTGGTAGGGGCAAAATTTCAGACAAAAACACTTGTCCCAGTAACTGCTGCTAAGTAAAGTCGACCGGAGGGGTATAAGTGTAGGAACTGTTATAATCGGAGCAGAATAGACTTCTGACATTCCACAGATGCTTTTCTTTTCTGTGCCGAACTGTACAAATCAGATTTTTCAAATTTGGATTAGTTTTATTGAGTGCTCGCATTATATCTAGGATAATACCAATAAATAATCCATCGAAACTTGTATATCATTGTTAATCACAAAAATTTGGAAAAAAATTGAATTTTACATTTCGATGATTTGTAAATCGACATCTTCAAGCAGAGAAATTTTGAAAAATAAATTTTGAACATCTTTCATCGAGAATTCTTAAAAGAAATCAGACTTACACTTGCAAAACTTAACGAGACATTAACATACTATCAATAATTTATTTTTTTTTCTATTTTGGACAAAACACCAGAAGAATATATAACTGGACTTTAACCACGAATAACTTTTAAAAAATACAAACAAGAGGATCTATATATTTTTGTGAGCTCACCTTCCCATTGAAAATAATCAATATTTATTTCGGAAATTTTTAATAATAATTAATATTCATTTCAGATTTTTATCAGAAGATTATGATTTCTGTGACATGTACTTTGACTGAGATAAAGATATCTACCGGGACATCAAAAATTATCTTGGAGGGTGGTTGTGGAATCTAAAACGTGTGTCTTACTTTACGTTTGAAATAATTATGTCACTGTCACACTGACATCATCAATAACCTACAAATTTCATACCTATTTATTTCAGTTGTAAAACAATAATGAACTACAAATTAAAAATTACCTTAGTCAAGGGATTTTGTGGAATGTAAAACGAAACTTTGTACATTTTTTACAAGGTCGCAATAGCCACAAACGGAGTCGAAAACTGTTTTAAATTGGTTAATTTTCGATAAATCGAATGACGTTCACGTGAGGAGCGCGTAGCTCGCGAGTTAGAAAAGTGCAAATCTTCGGAACATAGAACGTCTTTACGAGGACTTTTCGCATGCGGTTTTCGCTCCATGTCGTTAGTTCATGAACGGGGCCAACTAAATAGCATAGTCTCGGGCCCCAAAATGTCGATTAAATAGGAAAATTTAATTAAAATAAACAGGTACTCTCAGGTCTCAGCTACGCGCGTCTAACGTGCGACGTACCAAATGGAATTTTCTAGCTACTGAAATATACCCAAAAGCGGTTAAAAGCTAGCGGCCTATAGCCGAAAACACTTTATTACAACTGGCGACGGCCGCACGGGGCATAAAACGGCCCCGAATTAACAAGATCGAGGTAACAAGTATAAACTCTAACTGACGCGTAGCGAGCTCCTCGAGGCATATGTCAAAATGATTACGTCCGTAGCTAATTACATACGACGTCTGGCGTTCATGCAATTGTGTTTTTATACAATTCGAACCTTCTAATTTCGATAGGCCACATGAAAATCCCGGAGTCTAAAGCGCTAGAGACTTCTGAGTGTTATAACATTCGTATAAAATTGCGAAATTTCTCACTTTTAGAAACTTCAAATTAATTAATTTGACACAAGTTTTGATAACGTAAAGTAAGACACACGTTTTAGATTCCACAGCCACCCTTGACCAAGATAATTTTTGATATCCCGGTACAACAATTATTTCCAATGTAGCGGTGACTTATTTTTTAAAAACTTCAAATAATTCCAACCTGGGTTAACAATCAATATCAAAATTTCAGGAATTGTTACTGTAGAAACCTCCCGTCACTAATAAACATTTAGATAATTCCAGAGAAGTGACACTTATTGGAGAAAGCGAAATATGAAACAAACATTTAGTAACTTGAATGTTGGCTTGGTGAATTAACTCTTCGGCGAAATATATCGGATTTATCTATTTAACAAAATAAAAATGTAGTGTTTTATAACTGCAAGGTACATAGCGGATAAAAGTTGCTTTTACTATTTAAACATGGATCAGTCACAATGATATCTTATTAAGTAAAGCAACACAACATACATTTTTAATCATCTTTTTCTTTGCCTATCTAAGATAAATTCGATCTTTTTAATTTAAAATTATTAGAAAGGTAATAAATAACTGGACTATATTTACAGTATTATCGTCGTACTTCATTCTAATGGCTCTCCTGTCTTCAACATAGCTCTTAAAGCTCTAAGTTTTAAAACCATTTATTCCTATGCTCTTTTTAAATTTCATTTTGCAATCATATTAGAAACTGACGGAATATCAACCGTATTCATGCTTATTATAAACGGAATTTTGTCTAATAGAACCTAATGCTTCCGGAAAAGTGGTCCTTCGAGACACTCAAGGTATTCGAATTTGTATGAAATATTCAGAGGCAATATGGAATATCCTTACTAGTTTAGGGTATCATTCAAAGAAGTGGAAGATATGTTGCTTGTAGGAATATGGTGGGAATATTCATCGAATTATGGTCGAAAATTTGATAGTTTCCTGAAATTACCTTGTAATTTATTAAAATATTAAAATACATTTTTCTTCGCGTAATTTTGGGGAGATAGCTTTTAGCCTGAAACCCCGAGGTTAAAACTGTTAAACAAACAATGGAAATTATACCCAGCACATTGGTAATGATTTATGCGCTTCTTTGAGTTTTGTCTTCGACTTTCAACTGGTTCTACAAACCAACAGCTTGAATTTTTCGTGACGCATACGGTGCGGTTGCATATTTTGACTCCCTTTTTGAAGATGATAAGCATATATGAGAATTTTTGGATCTTCAGCCACTTATGAAATTGACAGGCTTGCAGAATAATTCCAGCTTGAACTATGTCCTGGACTATTTATTCATTGTATATGATACTTGTTTTTCAAATTAAGGTGAAGTTGTCTACCGAGTATTTTACCAACTACATTAGAATTTCAGACAAGTTCAGATTATCCATCACCAAACTGGTATGTACTGGTCCCGTTGAATTTCCGTAACGTTTCTAATACGATAGTTAGGTCTAATAGTTAATTTATGCAAATATGTACAAGTCGCTAGATGCAAATTGCGAAAGCATCGATCAGTCATGTTAAAAGTATATATAAAAACTTTTTGTTTGCACATTTCGCACCAGCTCAAATCACATACATGTAGGTAACATATTGTAAATAAATAATATACATTTTGGCATCTTTGAAATACATACACAAATAGACTTTGGTATTTGGTATAAAAGGTCTCACACACATTGATGTGAGGGTTAATTCTTGGTACATCACACTTAGTTAATTGAATATAGTTTCACTTGAAGTCTTATGGATCACTAGCATACCTGTCTCCATGAAAACCACCATTTGTCTCGACAGATCTTTTTCGATTCACGTTTTCTTCTCCGTTTCTTGGAAGAATCGATTTGTTTCTTCGAAAATCTAATATTATACGGATCTTCTGCTAGCTCCGGATAGAATTGCATGTCGTGAATGTAGTCACCTTCGTAACTCGACACATAACCTAATCTAACGATTTCTTCGATCTCACTGGCGGTCCAGTCTATGGTTCCGGAAAATCCGCTCTTAAGAGCTTCTTTTTCCTTGTGCCACGCCTTCCTTATCGCAGACAGCTTAGCGTGATGCAACAATCGTTGTTTTTCCTTCTCGACAGTAGTTCCGTATCTCAAATTAATCACGGCGTTGGCTCCGTGAATCTTAACGTCGAAATAATTGTTTCCGCTTCCATTTTCTTTGGCGATTTCGTGGAAAGTCGTATTAACTTGACCTTGGAGACGTTTCAATTGTCCCTTGTCGTCGTTGGCTTTCCAAGTTTCTTCCTTGACGAAGTAGAATGCGTCCTGTTGCGCATTGTGAACAACAAATGTGAAAGGCAGCAAGTGTGATCTGTTGAAAATAGAGGTATAGACGTCTCTGTAAATTGCATTTGCCGCGGGTACGCTCGACACTACTGCTTGACCATGGGCCGTTTTCGATACTAATATGCCCTTCCCAAATGGAGGATCTGATGCGGCCCCTACTTTTGTCAGAGTCAAGTCCATAACGTCTGTTTTGAGTGCCGATTTTATCGGTGCTGAAAGGTCTTTGGCTGGGGTCATTTTTCTAGTGTTCAAATTTGCCAAAAACCCGGATTGAATCAAAGTGGAAGTCGAGTGTTTCAAGAGTTGACTAGATAATGTCTCTTTCCACGGATTCCAAAAGGTTGCCGATTGTGTGAGCACCGGCGGCAACCTACCTCCTAGAAAATCGTCTGGGAATAGCTGCGGTGCGAGACTTTTTAAGTTGTAGCCGAGTTTATCCAACCAATCCAGGTGATCTGCAATATAAATATAAAGAAGTGAAGAAAAAGATCTAAATAACAAATAAGTACCTGATGGCCTGTTTCTATCGATACCCATGTTGATCGGATCATTTCCATTGAATCTGTAGAGGTGCAGTTGAGTGGGAGTGGCTATTCTCTCTAATACATTCACCCACAGTGGCGACATCCACTGTCCGATAAGAGGATCGTAAACCTTCCCATTAGGCATATGAACCAACGATGTGACCTAAACAGAAATAACATTTAAAATTTTTCGAAATACTCTAATATTCAGAATGATATAATCGATTCCTTTTATACATTTACATCAAGAAGGAATCAGTAATGAATCTCTATTTTTCTGATTTGAATTGATACAATTTTTCATTTGGTATCATTTCTAAACCTGTTCACGACAAGAAAAAAATGGTTTCATAGTTAGCCCATGGCAACCAATTGATTTGTACAATTTCCCCAAATAAGAGCCGTGATATCTTGGTCAAACAATAAATTACTTTGAAAAGCAATGTGAACATGGAGGGATATTTTCCTATCTGCAGTTGTAGATGATTGATTAAATGTCCTATCTTATGCAAAATTAAGCAGGTAAAAGTGAAAATGTGTTAGTGTTTTCTGGTTATTTAGTTGAGATGAATGATGTAGTTACAATTTGATAAAGTGGATTTTTTGTCTTATTGGTCAATATCTAATATTTGAATGGTAGTGTGTAGCACAGTAAAGTGATATTTATTATTTTAATGTGGTTGTGCAATAAGCTAGATGGGGGCATAGTTTATTTTTAGACAGGTTTAGGTTAGTTATACTCAAAAATATTGCAAACCTCGTCAAGCTGCGACAACATTGTTTACATGCTGCTATGAACTCATTTCTTTCTTATTGTGAACCGGTTCTATACATGAACTCTTCGGATGAGACATGAGATGAATCAATCAAATGAAGAAATCGTTCTGACAATATAACGCTTCAATGGAATTCAAGTTGCAATTCGCTCTTCAATATGAAGATCATGCAGCATGCTGAATGACTTTGAGATGGAATAAAATTTTAGGGAGAGGCCCTCAGTTGATTTGAGTATGAACATCAAAAATATGAATTCATATCGTTCTTCATGTTCATAATCCAGTGGTTCGGCAATATTGAAAGCAAGATACCCAATACAATGTTGGTCTGTTTAAGGATGCCAAAATCAAGACGAACAGTTTTTTTTTCGAGATTTGACAAGTGGAAAACGTTCATGAAAATTATGAAAAATCTCACCTGATCAAGCAACCCGCCACAAAAGTCTATCGGTAGATACAAGTACGGATTGGAATCATAAACAATGTGTCCATACGGTGATCTCATAATTTCGCGTATTCCCTCGCCATATTGATTGAAGATCATAATCGGTGTTCCACATTGATCAGTTGCTACGTAGTACTTATGCCTATACACTTGGGCATAAATCAAGTGACCTCTATCGTCGTAAACTAACGACATCAATTTACCATCTCTGGGAGAATAAATCTGGGTAACTTCCCTGTGCCTGTATTGGTTGTTGTAGAAAAATTGGGTGACGTTACCAAAATTGTCTTTCCTTGCCGCCAATCTATCGAATAATATTTATTAGATAACGTAAATATAGTTAGTATGATCGCATATGCTCACCTGTCCAAATGGTCGTAAAAATAACGAACATCGAACCTCCCCCGTTTCGTTGCTCTTACCAGTAAACCTTTGGCGTTGTAATGAAATTTCTCTTCTCTTGCGTTTTGGGTTACTAACCCTCTACTGTCATATTTATATTGTCCTTCACCGAATTTGATTATTCTATCCATAGAGTTATATTCCATGGGAATGATATTACCTCTGCAAATTCAAGTTTCATCAACACAAGTTCTGATCAATGGTGTACAATAGAGGTTGTTACAGTGAACTAATGATACTGATATAACCTCCAGTGTGAAACACGTAACATAATTTGTTTGTGGTTTCTGAAAGAGCCACAAGCTGTTCGAATTGTTATAGCTATAGTTCGTTCAAAATCAACTGGCAGTAAATGTAAACAAGGATACGTGCACGGTAGATAGTGTTCGCCAAGGTTGTGATTGGGCAAATGTAATCCTCAGAGCAGAATAAGAACTCAGTACTAAACACTGGAGTTTTCATTCAGGACACAGAGAATCCAAGATCTTCCTAAATGAATTTAAGAAACAGGACGCATTGAAAAGCAGAAGGGGAAGCAGAAATAACCTAATAGCCATAACAGGATTCATGTCGGGACACTGCCAATTCAACGCCCATATGAAAAAAAACTGATGAGGTGTGTAGAAGACCGAAACATTTGCTCCTCCTTGCAGAAGTGGATATTTCGGAAGATAAAGCACCATAGAGAAAATTATATCATAAGAGTTAAGAAAAAATATATATATGTTACGTCTAAATTGTACATTTGGAGTATATTGAGTTCTGATAGATTGCACACAGCCATAATCGATTACTTGCTGCTCAATGAGAATCTTTTCAAAATGAGTACACCTCCGGTTATACAAGAAGTAGGCATCAACTTCATTGTTTTAAACGGAAAGCTGTATTTTTTATTGTATTTTTAGACTGTGGATCTCCAACAGCCTTCCCGTAACTTAAGTCTAGCCGTTTTCGAAATATTCAGACTTATTCCTTTGAGTTTGGAGTTTCCTCTTTCAGAAATTTCTAGAGCATCAGGAAGAAAAAAGTGGTGTTTCATTATTGAGGTAAACAATGAAAAATTCACCAAATTTGGAAGTTCATAACTCATTTTTTTTCAAATGAAATTCCAATTCTTATCTCTACTAAATGAAGGAGACTTGAACTCCGCCTCGATCTGATGTTTGATAGTTTCCGAATTATGATAACTTTTTGTGACTATGAGGGAAATTCATTTTCGCATAGTTTGCCATAGAAATGAGAAATGTTATTATTTTCAAACCTTCCTCTGTTGGGTGATTGTTGTGTAATTCGAAAAGAAAATCATTAAAATCTAGATATACCTAATGAATTAACAAAAAATTCTTACCTTGAAAACTATAAAACATTGGTACAAGAAACATTGATACAGAGTGGTCTCGCAAACGATCAAATATTAAAAAATGACAGACATATAAATTTTTGAGGAAGAACGTGCAAACTTAACATTTTCAGAAAAGTCTGTATATTTCGAAAGGGGCTAGATTCAGATATAGAGAAGGCTAACCTCTAGATATGGCCTTCCCCAGATTTCAGTGTTTTAAAATTATTTCCTTCAATAATAAATATACCAAAACAAAGATTGAACTTTTTCTTCTTTGTACTCGCAAACGATTTCGAAGTATTAAAAAATGAAAGACTTATAAATTTTTGAAGAAGCACGTGCAAACTTAAACATTGTCAGTAATGTCTGTACATTTCCAAAAGAGCCAGATTCAGGTATAGAGAAGGCTGCTGTAGCTACGGCCATCCCCAGATTTGAGGGTTATAACATCATTTCTTTCAATAATAAATACACCAAAACAAAGATTAATCTTCTTGGTATTCGAAAACGATTTCGAAATATTAAAAAATGACATACTTACTTATTTTTAAAGAAGAAGGTGCAAGCTTAAACATTTTCAGAAAACTCTGTATATTTCGAAAAGGGCTAGATTTAGGTATCCAGAAGGCTGACCTCTAGTTATAGCCTTGGCTGTATCGCCCCAGTTAGCAAAGCAATTGCCAGTTAATTGTTTACATACATATATTTTTGACTGAATCTGGAGTGCTGCAAGTTACTTATTCTTTTGATCTAAATTCAAGTTTTTTGGAACAATTAATAGATAATTAATTAAGGATTTTACATAAAAAAACTAAAGGTTTCAAATTAAATACATTAGAATTAATATTTATAGAAGTGTCAAAAACTCCCATAACAATATCCTAAATGATCAGTTAGATCTACACCAAAGTGATCTTTTCCTTTGTCTTTCAAAGCACTTTTAGAATAGTTCTTAGAACATTAAATAATAATTATCTTAATGCATACATTTTTCTCAATTCCCACTGTACATTCTCGGTATCTACCTCTGGCACTTTGGTGTGAAACTATAGTAACGTTTTCATGTTATTATTAAGAGTGGTATGAAAAAAGTGATTGTTCTTTCATTTAATCATCAGTCCTTATAAATCGACATACCTGTAAGTTAGCGACAGCATGTTCCCATTGTCATCATATCGGAATCCCCATGGTTCTTGCGCTTCTACTCCCAACAATTGTCCATCACAATCCCACGTATAATTTTTTGTATTAGTGTATGGATTAACACCAACGTTTCTCGTATAAGTTCTCGTTTGCGAAATCCGTCTGAAAACGACGAAATTACGTTTAAAAAATTCATCATATTAGGTCCAACAAATGACGAACTCACCCATGCATGTCGTAGCTGAACTCCATTCGGAAAACTTCCATGTTGTGGATGGTGAGAGCGACTTGAGTTTCCAAAAACCTGGAGTTTGTTTGTCTGGAAAAGATCGCTTTCAGATCGTGGACTTGCGTTTCGTTATTTTTTGGCTTGCTTATTGTAAATGGTCCGATAATTTGTAGAGCGCCAGTCTTAATGTTGTACGCTAAATTGTACAATGGCAGATTTTGCCCGCCGATTCTACCTTGGGCGGAGGTAAGTCTATAATTATTGTCGTAATCGTAGGTGAATTTCGCATTACTTAAACCTGTTTTGGCACCAAAATCTACTCGTTCTTCCATTAAGATACCACCAGCGTATTGGTAGTCCCAACGGTACTCCAGATCGATTTCCACGTGGGAAACTTGACTCGGTAAACCAGATGTTTCCGAGTAACGGTAAACGGTTTTTCCATCTCCATGGACCGTTTCTTTGAGTTTTCCGTTATCGTGATAACGATAGACCACTCTAGCACCTTCACCCGGATAAACGGTTTGTAATAGTTGTCCAGAGTGGGAGAAATGTTGAAGATATGCCCTTGTGCTGCCAGGAGTTGTGTATGTAGCTCTCAAGAAACCTAACGAGGGCTGCAAACTAAAAGAATGCCTCGTTCCACTTGGAAGAATTACATGACGTAAACCACCATCTTCATCATAAGTTAACGAAAAGCTTCTTTGACTTGCCAGGGTGATTTTCGACAACATATTCCAGTCGTTGTAAGTGTACATTTGGGTACCATCCAGAGAACTGGTTACTTCGGATAACAAACCGCGCCTGTCATAGCTGTATTTTAGTTCGGAAACGCCCCATCTCCAAGAATCTATTCTATTGAAATTGTCGTATGATATGTTTAGTGTATCAGCACCGTTATGAGGTCTGTATGAAAGAGGTAAACCTGACGGATCATATGTTATCGTTAGAAGCGACATTTTATCTTGATCGTAGAAAGTTTCTTTGCTCGTGAATTGATCGTATTCGATTGCCATGATTTTAGTATTATTGACATAAATTTCGCGGTAGAGAGTATGTTGAGGGTTCCTGACGTCTCCCACTAAACTAAAAGTAGTTGACATCGTGTTTTCTATACCATCGCCAAGAAGTACCTGCTGTTCCGACCATACTGGTAACATTTCCGCCTCTACTGGTAGAGAAGTTTCAAGAAGAGGGTGCTTTGCGAGGGCCGAAATTTTCATCAGACCACCCCAAGCTGAATCAACAGTAACCGTTGAATTGAGGAATGCTGAGGCAGTTGTGATCTCATAACCTGAAGAATGGGATATAAACTTAGTTCCGAATATTGTCTTCGTAACGACTATAACTTACCATCGGCCAAAGTGATCATCTTGTTGGTTTTACCAGAAACTGTCAGTACTGTTGGTGGTTTACCGATGGCAATTTCGAAGCCTTCTACTGATGATATTTGAGACCTTATTTCCAATGTCTCTCCGCTAGATAATATTGCACCTGAAGCACGTCCCAACCAATCGTAATGATATATGCACGTTTCCCCGCCCTGAAAAATATAATAGGTTGTAGGAATGTACCTATTTTAATTGCAATTTGGATTTTATTGAAGTGAACTACCTAACCTGATTTTAGGATTTTTATAACATTAATAGCAAAAATTTGAAAATGGTACTCATAAAATTTCATCATGCATCATATTTTTATACAGATTTGAGATACCAAGACAACAACTCGGATAGGAAATAATGAGTTCTCACATTTTAGCTATTTTCGAGGAAATATTGCAATTGGTAATATGAACTGAGTATTTATTGATGTTTTAAATTCAACGATTAGTCCAAGCAACGAAGGCCAAAATGGGGATGAAAAAAACATTTAAACGTAGTTTTAAAAATTGGTATGCATGTATATGAGGGGCTTCTATTAAAAATAGCAGGTGGTGGAGGAGCTCCCGTCGCCATCTTGGTTTTCAGGTTACTTTTCAATGTTTCATAAGCATTGCATAAGGTAGTAGGTTTTTGAGAAGTATTGTTATTTGATAAATTAAAGAGCATACAATTTTCAACAAAAAATGTCCGAATTATTTTGGCTACAACGATTACCGAAATATTTTAGAATTTAAATTTTCACACTAATATTTTTGTAGATTTTTAGGTTTTTTTTTCAATTATGAATGCTAGTGAAAAATTAATGTAATAATTATAATATATTATTTTAAATGAAAACTAAAAAAAAATTAACTAGAATCATCTATTATGTGGGTATGTGAAGAGGGCGTTTTCTTCCTCTGGCTAATCCTTGTCAGTGGTCAGTGAGATGCCATTAGGGCACTTCCGGCAGTTCCCACATGCGATTCTCCAATTTACGACAACTCACCTGCAGTCGCCTATTGCTACACATCCTATCGTATATTAACTAAGAACCATGTTGATAATGTAGTTTGGGATAGGAGAATCCAAACCTCTCATGGGTTGTCGAGAGGTGCCTGTTCTTTGCCATCTCAAAAGTTCAGGTACCTGCTGGTATAGCCTGGAAGAATGCAACCTTCCAATTCTTCGGTTCGAGGGAAAGAAGCAGGATCTGGCTTTATTATTCTGGCATTTTTTGGAAGCATATGATGATTTAAAGAAGTTTTATTTGAGATAGCTCCATCCACTGCCAGAAAAATATCTTGCCTACCTTAGCGTTCAGGAAGCGGAAGTGGATTTTTGAACACTTCTGGCATATGACTCAACCGTTTATTTTGCTGTAGCACCTTGATGAACTTCATTTTGCAATTATTAGAAGTAGCCGGATAGGGTGTCGCACCAGAAAAGTATGAGAGAACAGGATCTGATATTTCAGCTCGCATTTTTTGTCTTGGCCAACGCCGGTTCACGAAAAAAAAATTCCATCTGCCATTAGCAACCTGATAAGTTCAATGTCTTCACCTATAATTATGACGTTGTTATGAGATGATGAGTATTCTGACTATGTGCCAGCATCAACATTTTGGTGGAATCCTATACCAGCTTTTCCGAAATGAATTGAGATCGTCTTTATCAGTTTAGTTTTGTGACACACAATAGTGAGCGTCGATGCTGTATCGCAAATTTAGTGTTGTTAGCGCTGGAATAACCGTCGAAGACAACAGTGCAATTGTTATCGTCATAATATCTTTTGATATAACTGACGTGGCAGTGAAAACTGCTTGAGCTGTTGTATCTGATCCTAATTTACCCTATGTAGGAAGAAACCGCCATGCACGATAATAGTCCAGTTGTTAAAATTGGAATTTATGTTGATACTTGAAGGAGTAAATGATTCATAAAAGGTTGATTTTTAGTTTTCGGCATTCCTAAACTCGTCAAAAAGCACCATGGGATATGGAGTTAATTCGTACTGGGAACAATATACAAAGTCTGATTGATTCTGTTTGACGAAAGCGATTCTTTGAAAAATTACCAGAGGATCAATTGCAGTCTTCCGGGTGTGCACATTGATAGAAGCTAACAACAGTATTTTGTTTTTTTGCGCTGCGCCAACTCAACATGCGCATCAGTTTTCTCTTCTCTAGTTAACAATATTTTGCACGTTTGCCAAGCTTTTTGTAGACAATTTATAACATTAATAACAAAATAATTGTATTTCCCAAAAACCTAATGGCTTTCAAGATATTTATGACAAAGTAAAGTGACCTAAGCAGTAGGCTCCTCTACCACCACCGGAGACTTGGCACGTTTAATAGGAACCTCGTGTGTATATGTAGCAATTTACAAAAGCTTAATGTTTTCTTCCCAAACCTCCGTTGCTTGGACTAGATGATCCTCTCTAGTGATGAAGTGAAAATTATCCATCAATTTGCTTATGTACAAGGAATATTAGGATGACTGTTTGAAGACAATATTACAAAGAAACATATATTTTCAACGTTCCTTGCATTTTTTATTTATATTTCGTTTTCATCAGTGACGATTGATTGTGCGATTCATTATGGATACGCTTTGTTAAAATAAATGAAACTGTCAAAGTACCTTCTTGTAAAATATTTTCAATGAATCCAGTTTTTGTCAAATAAGATAGAAATAATTGATATAGTGCAGAATTCTCTGTAATTCGTTTGCTGTTGCCAGAACATTCTATTTTATCATGTAAAAATTAGATGATAATGATAATTTAAACCTTTCAAGAAATTTTGCAATCTTCATTCTCCACCAGTTAAAGATGCTCCAATATGAACTCACTTAATATTCATCAACCAGGATTTGGGGCGAGTGATTTCTTAGAAAGATAATCCAGCGAACGGCTTTTTTTTCTTGCGTCTTATCTGAATTTTGAATTTTCGCAATAGTAAAAGATTAATTTAACAGGTTGTGTTCAATAATCGTCTTTAAAGCTTCGAATGAAATACGTCACATTGATTGCTTTATTGAACCTAATAAGTTAAGATTGGGTAGCAACTGTCAATTATAATACAATAATACAATCAGTAAAACACCCGAATGCTTATAACCATTCAAAGTGATTCTCTTGTTCAGTTTGGAATCAATTAGTACATTTTTATGCAGGGATTATGTAATAAACATACTTACGCCTGATCGACTAGTCAACAATCCGGTATTCGTATCGTAATCCAATTCAATTTCAGATCTTCCCTTTTCGGACAATTTGACTAAATATCCAACTCCAGATATTTTCAGTTCGGACTTGTGGTCCTGAGTATTCTCGATTGAACTAACAGCATTACTATAATCTCTTAGGAACTGAATCTTATTGCCAGAACTATCAGTGACGGTCGACAACTTGCCAAAGCTCGTATTCTTGGAGTACAAAAACGAGTATCGCGTTTTATCCGAAGCGAGATCCTTGGTTGCCACATGTTGTCCATATCGGTTGAAGACATAAACCTCTCCGGCTGCAGGATACGGTATACGAAATTCTCCATTCTCGTCGTGGGTCGGCAAATAATGCTGCAAGGCTAATATATGTAAAGATCCTTGATCCGCAACATGTAAAACTCCACCGGGAGATACGGTTAATGCTGAAATAGCTTGGAAGCGTGCATTGGATGATAATAACGTTGCCGCATTAATAGCTGGTTCGTCAGCAGCGCCGCAAATGCAAGCCGCTGGTAAATCCTGACCAAATCTGTTCGGGCTTACGGTAGTGACATTAGTTGCACAATCGCAATTGCTCTTTTGTCTGTCTTGAATTTTACCAGCGAAGTGGGTAATTTTGCCGGACGAGTCGATTACTCTCACGTAATTAACTTTATGCGTGTCAGCTTCAGCTATGTATAAATTGCCCTGAGGAGAAAACGCGATAGCCAGTACTGTTCCTAATATTTCATCGCTATTTATCCTTGTGAAGTTGTCTTCTCTATGACAATGTAGTGGCGTTCCAACAAGGACTTTAACTTTCATATCGGCGGTTAGTTTTAGCACCAAGCGATCGTCTACAAAATGTAATGATCCATCCAATGGACTTAACGCTAGACCTGTGGGCCATTGGAGTTGAGCCTGCAAATAAAAAGGAATGACTGTAAGTCATTACTAGTTATTCTACACAATACATTTATTTAATATCATCGGGTTGCATACTATACATTTTCTAAGACAACCTACAACTCAAGTTTAATAGCCTAATAAAGTATAAAAATGTTGAGAGAAATACTTCAAATATTCCGTCGCCTGAACTGTAACTTCTTGAGTTAAATCTTGCTTTGACTATTTCACGAATCATATTTTAAAAATCTTTCCAAGTTTTCTAGTTGAGCTTGCGTTGTGGTGTTTATGATAGAATTTTCGCTAAGTTCATTTAGAATCAAGTCATATTGCTGAATTCCTTGAATAATTAAATCATAATAGTTTTGTTTGACTTTTTACCATGGTACATCCGGGCTGAGTTAAATTAGTTTTCACTTCATATCTAGGTTCTAATAAGGTTGATTTTAAATTAAGGATTGATTAATTGTTTTCTAAATTTAACATAATTTCTTAATTGATACTTTAGTTGTAGTAAATCTTTTAACTTTTATTTCATTCCATCATGCCACATGTTGAAATATTATTTAATCAGACTCAAATGCGTGGGATAGACAGTGCTCAACTGCAAAAGGGAATTGAACAATTCCAACAACAAATTATTCGAATTAGAAATTCTGTTGACAATGACAATCGAGAACGCATAATGAAGAACCTGCTAGGAAAAGACAAAACACGACAGCTGGAGATAACAGAGCTGTTATTGCAAAGGAAGTATGTGACACTATTTTAAGCCAAATTAGCGACCGATTTGATTTAGGGATCACTTAAGTGCAGCAAAATTATTTGATTCTCAAAGTTTCAAAACTTTAGACATGCATTTCCACTAAAACAACCTAAAAAAGGTTTTGACGGAAACATACAAACTGTTCGATATTATTTGTACAACGCCCATGTCGACAGCAGAATGTGAGCGATGTTTTTCCACCCTCAAACGCATTAAAACTTTTCTGAGAAGCACAATGTCAGAAGATCGACGGAACGTCGTTCGTCCAGTCTCTCCCTGATTTTTACATTTTTTCCAGCATAAAAAATAGGAGAATGCATTTTTTATACAAAAATAGGTAATTCTTGTGTTCACCCTCTTTCATAACTCACGAGCCGCCACTGTCGTTGACGTATCTGTAGCATATCCAAGGCACCAATAAAGTTCTCTTGGATCCCCGAGCTAATGATTTACATCTGGTACAAAGCTTATTAGGCGAATCCACAATTAAATCCATGTACAGGTAAAGCACATATACTGAATATTCGTGTCTAGATCAAATATAATCAAATTGATACACAAATTTCATCTCACTTACCACGTTTGCGGAAATAGCACCTCGGCAAGGAATCGGGCTCCAATGGTTATGATGGCCGTGATTTCCAATCAAAGTATGAATGATTCCATTCGAGTCAACCGCTCTAATATTTGTGCCGTCTGCAATATATATGGTTTTATCGGCCGCGATAGCCAGACCTTTAGGATGAGCGAGTCGGGCATATTTCGCCGGGCCCTCGTCTCCGCAATTAGTGTCGTCTCCAGGAATACATCGTTCTCCGTTACCGACGACCTGCAATCATAATTTACAATGTTTGAGAAGTTACACAAGGCCTATCGATAAAATTCGCTTACCGGTTCGCTGTTGATACTCGGATCCTGGACCGGTTCCAAAGAGATAACTTTCAAGATTTGATGCTTTTCAGGATCTGATACGTATAAGTGACCGTCGGCTGGCGAAATCGTTAGGTAATACTGATAGGCGACTTGAGTGGCTCTGAAAAGCATTTAACGCAATGAGAATTACTAACAAAAAGGAAAGGATTTGGAAACCGTATTATAAGACTTAGAATCTGTACGGAAAGAGAGTTCTAAAATATTACATATGGTACAAAATATTGAACGTAGTTCATAATCATGGAAATAAATATTCTATGTCTGGAATTGTTCCAATTTTGTTTTATGTGAACATTATGAGAGAAAAATTACTAGATACTTAGAGGTCTCAGATGAAATGCTGAGAATAGATGTAAATAGGAGGGCAAGGTGAAAATTTCCTGAAAAATGAAAGAAGAAATGATTACTTTGGTCAAAACTCATTTTATTTCTCAACATAATTTCCTAGGTGTTTGTTTCAGCGATGACCTCGTCGTTGGAGCCAAATCTCTTTCATCCGAGCTATTTCTTCAAGTTTGGAAGTAGCTAAAAATCGCAGGGAGCCAAATCTGGAGAATATGGTGGATGACGAATCAATTCGTAGCGAAATTCATGCAATTTTGCAATTGCCATTCCGGACCTGTGCGCTGGTGCACTTTTTCTTATGTTTCAAATCAGCGTCGAATCGATGCAACAACTCTAAATAATATACGCCGGTATGGACGATACCGTGTGCATCATAACAAATGTCGCCATGACTTTGTTGGCCTATAAACCCACTTTGGCCTTTTTCAGCTTCGATTCGTCACGACAAATCCACTGTTTCAACTGTTCTTTGATCTCTGGTGTGTTGTGATGGATCCATGTTTCGTCCACGGCTATGAAACGGCGATTGAACATCGCCAAACATCCCTTTAAAGTTGTCACACGGTCGCGTTTGCTGTCAACAGAGAGCAAATGCGGCACCCATCTGGCAGATGGCTTTCTCATATTCAAAAATTTATGCTAAACGTTCCGTACCGATTCGGTTGAGATGCCTTAGCCTCAGCAATCTCGCGCACTTTAACTCGCCGATCGTCCAATATCATACCATGGATTTTATCGACATTTTCTGGCGTTTTAACCTCAATTGGACGACCAGAACGTTCGGCGTTCTTTATAGTCCTACTACCACAACGAAAATCACTAAACCACTTGTGAATCGTTCCAATTGATGGTGAAGAGTCTCTATTATGTTTAACAAGCGATGGTTTGGTTTGCGTAATGTTTTATCCAACCAAGAAATAATGTTTAATCAAGACGAGAAATTCACTTTGTTCCATTTTTACAAAAATCTTCAAGGTTACTTGCTTTCGATGGGTGTCAAAACAGAACTGAATGACATATCAGCCTGAGCAATTTAACGCGTTCTAGTTAAAGATGGTACATCACAAATTTCACATGGAACTTTCGATTGTGGCGCCATCTGCTTTATTTTTCAGGGACTTTTCACCTTGTCCTCGTATGTATGAAAGTCGCTGTGGATTAACGAATTGTTTGTTCATTAACAAATTGTTATGAACATTGTTTAAACACTGTTTATCGGTCAATTAGATAAAAAAATACACTTTACCTGTTTAAAATCAATGGGAAATAGCGTTTAAGACTTTTGTTGCTATTTATTGTTTATTAACAAAATAAAGAATTTGTCAAAGACCAACAGTGGTAAGCTTTGATCTAGGTGTCAAGACGAATACAATGAGCCCTCACAGTTTAAAATTGGTTCATGAGCATACATTTTCGTGATCAAGTCCCCCGTTTACTGGACTTGAAATTCGGTATGTAAGTTTATACTTTCTTTACAGTCTTTCTCGTTATTTTATCTTTGTTAGAGGTTAAGTATGAGTAGCATAAGCTAAACTTCGTCTCTCTCTTTTTCATATTGTATTCTCTTTTTACTTTGTACAAAATAAAGACTTATTGTTATTATTATTAATCACTTGGAAGTAATGGTTCTCATTTGGATAGTTGATTGCGTTCCATTTTCCGTTTTTGATTAAAAATAAACTTATTTTTCCAAAGATCGGTCAATCATTATCCGTAGCTATTTGCTGAAGTTTCTCAACTTCGCTGTTTTAATTTTTCAGGCTCAAAGGAACGTTTAATAATCTATTAAGACTATTGAATAGAGCTGTTTTATAATTAATAAACATGATATACAGGAATCCATTGGAATATATTTAATCGTTTGAGTAGGTTTTCTCTACTTGTCAGTCCAAATGGTGACCATCTTTCATAATATTAATATCAAAAAAAGGAAGCTTGCTTCCTAAATCTCCAGTGAATTTAATTGAATCAAATTGTTCAAAAAACCATGTAGATCAAAATTTTAATTTATAACATTATATAGTCAATTCCTATCATTCTAACTTTCACCTGGAATTAAAGTGCGTAGAATTGCGAATGTTTTCGAAAAAGTAATAAAAATTTAATTGCGCTTAAAGCAAATTAGCAGAAAGTATAAATTCGCGAAACAAATACATGAAGTAATAAATTTTAATGCCTACCTTAATTGAAGAACTGTATAAACATTGCCCTCGGGTGTGATCCTTCTAACTAAATTGAAATCACCGACGTAAATGCTCCCATCGGGGCCGCTGGCTAGTGAGCCCGGGGTTAACAGTTTAGCATCTTTAGCCGGTCCTCCGCATTGACCTGGACAATCTAACGACCTTTGCAGTCCTGTTCCCATAACGACATGCACGGTTCGCGGATATTGCTTGAAATGCAGCGTCGAACCGTCTCCTTTCTGCAATATTCCCTCGTGAAAATTGTAGTGGTGATGTATGTCGAGACTCCAACCGCCAATATCGGAAATGTCAACATCGAATCCTTTCAGAACGGCTGTTTGTGTTTCCCACACGGGCTCCAGACAAGACGAATGCTGATAGCCGACAGACACTTTGGCCTGCACGATTCCGTACACTTTTTGCTTGTAGACGTTCCGTTTGCTCCAGGCGAACGTATGCATTAAATTCGGATCGGCCTCGTAGGTTTTCACGTGCAACGATCCCTCGACTTCCACTCTAACATGCACGTGCGTTAGGGTGGCAGGAGTGGAGGAACCGGTAAGTCGCATATAGATCGTACTCAAGTAACCAGTTGCTTGGGAAGTTTGGTACATTAAATGCAGATCTGACCCCGGTATCGGAATTGATTCCTGAACGATCTGCGTTTCGGCGAATATTACACTGCGACCTGGCAAACCGCCCACAGCCTCAGGCATCCAAGTGCCGGTGATTACGGGAGTGAGAATTTCTGGATCATGTTCGATGCAAGTATCTGGCAGAGCTCCATCGGAGCCAAACAACGACTTTGATACTCCAGGAAAGTTAATTGCGGGATTGCGAGTCAGAAAGCTGTAATTGCATATTATATTAGAAGCTGAATAGTCTGATGTCTGTTTCAAATATAACAAGAAGCCAAGTAACACTAGTTTCCATTCAAAATTATTCACTTATCAACATAATCTAGCCAAATCTATGTACCTCGGAATTCATTTCCGAATCGAAATAATTCATGGGGACCTCAAATAACTATAAAAGTTTGAATGGAATGATTAGGTACTAATTCAGTGGCGCTTACGAGTACAAAAATTAATTTACTCATCTCGTATTTCTCTTTTCCATTACATATGAAAGATTTCATCCAGATGTTAGTTCATAGTAAAGGTATTTCACTTTCGCAAGTTTATAATGAAATAGTACCCACAGAGGTACAATAAAAGGTAACCTTATGTTGAAGTAATACGGTGAATATATTGCTAGAATTCATAGATTTCATAGAATTGACCTGGGCGTAAAGCGAATGTTTGACCCATCAATATCATACATTTCTTTTTTTGAAGTTTGATATATGCGAAACTATTGACTGTTCAGAAAATATTGCTGATTATAAACGTTTTCAAATTTGATACATATCATTTTTCCTTCAAATTGTAGAATCTAAAAATCTTTGACTACTTCTTGAGACAAGTTGAATTGTAAGTGTAATCATCATCATTATTAGTGGATTATGTTCAATTGACTTCGAAAAATTATTAATAATATTGCAGCAAAATTTGTTCAAAAATCATCGTATGCTGGAATAAATACTGGTCTAACATTCAGAACCAAATATTCAAATTGAGTGCAATTGCACCAAATCTTGCCAACGGATATTGCTTACAATGTTCAATTTTTGGGCAGGCTGTCTTAAAAACATATTTCATTAATTGGATAAAGTCTCTATTCAGTGATGACTAAATATGAAAATATTTCTACTAAATTTTGTAGCCTCAAACGACAGTTTCTAACTGAGGGTTATGACCCAAAATTATTGCAACACTTCTCAAAAATTTACAATCCTGTAAAAAATAATGGGAATTATTTCGATATTTCATACGAGCGAGTTTCACAATTATTTAAATTTATTGTAACAATTAAAATAATTCTATGTATATATAAGTAATCTCCTAATTATTGTGGATCATTTAGTGCTAGGCTGTATATTTATTCCAAAAGATTTGAACCTGACTTTAATCTCCCATTTCAAAATAACGCCAATCTCCAATGGGAGTTTTTTCTTTGGATACCAGGGACACCTCAGTCACTAGAGCGTTTTAGGCATTCCAATACGATGATTTACAACACCCACTCCGTAACTCTAGTTGCCTGCACCAGTTTGTACAGATTTTTCACCGGTAAACTATTGTACTCTTCGGGGATAGCATAGGCTGCATGAATATTGGTCGCCTTTTACGATCTAATGCCTATCATTCTGACAGTATGTGGAGAATTGGAGCATTGTCTATACTAAAGATCTCCTTTGTTCAGCCATTTTTTGTGCAGGTGTCTTGTTATTGGGATTTGACTAGTGAGGGAAGAAACCTGTTACTGCTCGGACATTTCATTGTTCGGACCCGGTTTCTACTCATGTCGAGTAGTTCTGTTCTTTGGCAGGTTTCATCACTCCGAGTACAGGTTTTGGATCAATGTATGACACTGATGAGCGAACTTTAGTGCAGATATTTCGTTGCTCTTAATGTCACAGTATCTTGGGACCCAAATCAATGTTATTTTATAGTGTTCTGTCAGAGCACCGAGTTCTTATAAAAAAATCTTTACGTTGGATCTAATATACATTACTAACGAGAATTTCGAATTGAAATCAAGATGTGGCGGTGAAATTTAATGAATAAACAATGATTTTTGTATAGATAAGAGCAAAATTAGCATGTAATAAAGAGTGAATATAGTTTTCCGAATTCGATCAATTTACTGATAATCATAAGTACCCACAACTGGACATCCCCAAAGCTAGCAGAGTCACCTTAAAATTTACGTATGAGGAATGTAATTCGGATGCCAAAGTTATAAACACTTTATAGGCTCTTCAATTATGACAAGAAAAATTCATTTTATTCTAGAAAACTGAGTGTTCCTCCTATGGCCTCGGTTGAGATAAACTGTAGGTCGGCACAAGTTCATAAAATTTGATGAAAATAGAAAATACTTACATAGAAATTTTAGGCTATTTATAGGCTCTGCTCGCTTAAGACCTACCAGCAGGACCACCTAAGAATTCATGTAATAGAAAAATAATTGGGTCCCACATTTATAGGCTCTTCGCATGATATGACAAGAAACATGATTTTTATATAATCAAATTTTGTTTCAATTTTGACAGTTTAGATGGTCCCCGATGGGTCTCTGCTAACTTATCTTAGTTCAGCAGAGTCTCGTCTAGAAAGATTATGCCTGAAAATCTGTAGTTATTTAAAAAAAAGTCTATAAATAGTCTATAATTTGTATGTAACTATTTTCTATTTTCATAAAATTTTATGATCTCATGCTGATCTACAGTTCATCTTAATCGAGGCCTTAGGAGGAACACTGAGTTTGATAGGATAAAATGCATTTTTCTTGTCATAATTTAAGAGCCCATAATTTTAGAACCCCAATTACTTTCCTCAAACGTGAATTTGTAGATGGTTCTGCTGGATTAGCTTAAGTCAGCAAAGCCTCGTCTTAAAAAAATATGCATTTGTAATTATGTTCAAACAAGCCCATAATTCCTATGTAGCTATTTTCTATATTCATCAAATTTTATGATCTCATGCAGACCTACAGTTAATAAAAATGATTTTTTCTTGTCGTAATGGAAGAGCCTATAAAGTGCCTATAATTTTGGCACCCGAATTACTTACCTCAAAAGTGAATTTTTAGGTGGTTCTGCTAGCTTATCTTAAGCCAGCAAGCCTCGTTTTTTTGTTTTTAATTGTGCCTAAAAATGTATAGTTGTGTGTGAAAAAGCATATAAATAGCCTATAAAAATGACTTATTTTTAATTTTTTTTATGAAATTGCTCTGCTTGCTTTGGGGAAGTTACAACTAGATATCTTTCTTTAAAAACCGATTATTGATTTAAACTTTCTACAATCTGCACAATTTTCGATGTCTTTTTGACATAAGATGTTGAACTTTTTAACGTAGAAAAAGGAATAAACTAATATTGGAAGGTTTTTGGATAGGAAAGAAGTTTTCATTTGATAATGTCACCTTCACAAACGTTCAGATTTCCATTCTTGCAACTCCAAAAGAAGATACTAAGCGCGTCTTTGTTAATATGCTCCCTTTTTTCCACACAAAGTCTCTGGTAAATAGTTGCCATGGAGAATTAGATTGTCTTGTATGTTCTGAAAGGCAAATCGATTTCTCGTATTCGAATTCTCGAAGTTTCGAATATGTTGATAAGTGAACAATCCTGAATAGCAAGCCGCTGAAAGGGCTTCTGTTACAATTTAGCCCATGTTTAAACGTATCTAGATGAGATTATAATTGGTAGTTAATTGTCGGTGTGGTTCGTACCTAGTATGCAAATTGGAAACGTCGGATTCGTCGTTGAGCTGCATGTGGACGGGTGGTAGAACGACGATCTGGTTCCATGGAACGAACACCGTCCTTATGAGCGGTTTGAACGGAGATCGTTGGAACTGCAACGTGACGGCGCCGCCTCCATTCACCAGCACGTCGAACCTGCAACGAGAATTACACATTAAAAATGCAAGACATGAGATGGCGACCAATTAAATTATTAGCGAAATTAGATTGTGTTGGCATTCTCCGGGAGACTGGCTTAGTTTAATCCAACAGTATAAGAGTTAATGAATGCCAACTATAGTTGTTCTTCAGGCGTTCGCTTTGAACAACGACGCAAAGGTTTTGTTACACAAACTCTTACTTTATTATGTGTTTAATTTGGAAAGAGGTTTTCATGAATTTTAAGATATACCATTCCCAGTAGTTGATTACTTTAATGGAAATATCCAAATACTGTGGTTTTCATTTCAGCCTCGTGCCTTCTAATGGAAAATAAGTTGGTCGCTCTAATTTATATTGAAATTGCTACAAACAAATTTGAAAGCGTTACACAAAAATATAAAATACCGCAAATACAGGTGTAATAGACTCATTATAGTTTTAACACTGTAATGGCCTGATGGATTCGTAGAGTTAGAAGTTATATGAAGGTTTATAACATCATCTTTAATAACACCGTTATACAGAACCAGGAAGGTAATAACTGACCTAGATTCTTATCAATCAATCAATCAAAACGGGGGGGTTCAAGTCCGGAGCACTTAGACGCGCTAAGTTTTTGCAGGGACTCATATCTCCTATGGTTTCATGCAACATATGTGTGCTTCTGGGGTGTTGTAGCCTAAGAGGAGCCAATGCTGGACATTCCGCTAGGATGTGAGAGGCAGTTTCATCCGCCTTTCCACATCTACTACAAGCTGAGTCTTCAACAATGCCAATTCTGTGTAGATGTTTATTCAGATGTCAGTTTCCTGTGAGGAGTCCTGTCACCAGCTTTAGGCAACTGCTGCTCATAGAGAGTAGGGTTTTAGATAGTTTAGGAGAGAACTCCCTAATGTGGAGCTTCGCTTGCCTCATGCCGGAGACACCACGCCAGACCGAGAGCCACTGTCTATTCAGTAGCTCCTTGAGGGCGTGGAGCCCGGTGGTCGATGAAATTCCGATCGTTGAATCGGGGCCAGGGGCACTCAAGGAACCCCGTTTTGGCCCTTCACGCCAGAATGAGCAGGTATCTACACTAGCTGGTGTTTGTTCCTCCTGACAAATTCAGCAAGAGTTTCCCTGCACTCCAAGACAAGCCTAGAAGTCACTATGTGAGCGCAAAGTGCGCCCAGGGCCGCTATTAGTGAAGATGTAAATCCGCCTACCTCGGTAGTTTAACCTCAGGTTTCCAGAGCACACGTCCGTATTGCATAGCCTGGTGAGCGATTCTAACGACTTTAATGATTAATTTGGATTGATTCAGACTGATAGTTTCAATAATAATTTAATATGTATCAATAATCAGTTTATATTATGATTTCTTGTTGTTATTTCTTACCACTGGGACAAGGTTGATTATGATACAATAGCACATTATATCGACAGGCGGAATGTGCATTTTCAACTACCTTGAAATAACATAAGTATTATATCATCTAGTTCGATATGTGACATCAAAAATATGTCTATAATCATGTGTTGTCGAATTACTTAGCGAACTTCGAATACTTACGAATTTAATCAGATTTATAGTTCAGTCGGTAGAGTCCGGTGAGGAAAGATCAATTTACATGAAATAAACGATATTCGATTCGTAATTGATAGTATTGCAAAGTCTACATGGTCCGAAGTTGTGCTTTTGATTTTAAGCAAAGCGTCGCAACGAATTAGCAACCAAAATGAATAGATGAGATACAATTTTCAATTTCACTTAGAAATGGATTTTAGGGGTTTCTCTAAGTCAGAATCAGACATTATAAGTAAAGGAAACATTCCAATTCAAACGTATCCTGCCTCTGCAAGTAAAGGCTTGAACAACATTTTGCTTACAGTTCCTGATAAAGGAACTTGATATAAAACTTACGTTAACTATACAATTGTCGATTTGGTGTTAAATGTTCAAACTATTATTAATTTCAATCATCATATACATATTTTTGGCCTCCAAGACCTCCATACTTATACTTTGACTACACGAGAGGGAAACCTATAATGTTCGAAGATCATCGTGTGAGCCAGCAGTGGAATGTAGGGGGAGGAGATAGGCATTCGAATTTTACTTTAAGTTTTGGAGGTTATAGGCATAGGGAAAGACCTCACTAGGTGAAGAGTTCCAGAACTTCGCGGAATAGTTATATTTTTTATATGAATAATGAAAAATTATGCAAGATATGGAAGAAATGAATCCCAACAGCTCCTCATAATCTGCAAAGCATAGAGAAGACCTGTCCGGGAGTACTGTTAACATGTTTGGAGTTCGGCTCCCAAACATTCGCTGAAGCTCTTGGATTCTATCCAGAAGAGAACTGTTCATCTGATTGATGATTGATGGTCGGTGTTCATCAGAAATCTCGTTTGTTGTTCTACCACGAGAGATTCCAGATAGGCGAACTAGGGGAGCTCCAACTAGTCACACCTTCATTGTCATGCTCGAGACCTGTCGAACTCCTACCTACCAGACTTCATTTTTCTATCGAACAGCGAAGTTATGGAACACTTCACCTAGTGAGGTCTTTCCCTATGCTTATAGCCCCCAAACCTTCATGAAAAATTCGAATGCCTATTTCCTCTCCCAAAATTCCACCGCTGGCCCATACTATGTTTAACGAACATTATAGGTTCCCTCTCGTTCAGTCAAAATATAAAAAAACCTACTATAATAGTGTTACTGACATTATCGTTAGTAGATTTGGAAATGGTGCATTGATTTGAATAGTTTGATAATAGGGTATTTTGAGTATTTGTTTCCAAAAATAATGACTTGAAGTTAAGTTAAGTTCTTCCCAAATCTTTATCTGAAACTTTAAGGTGTAGGATCAGTTTTATCTTCATAATTGATCGAGTAAACTTTTAAAAAATTCGACTACTCCCGATACAGTGTTCCCACATGATGTCCACACTCGACGATCGATTTTGATAGTATCGTTGCACAATTTCTTTTACACTGTGAAATCAACTAAAATCACTTAACCTGTCTACAAAGGATTTGTCTATTTTTCATATAGGAAGAATCCATTCTTGATGAAACAGTAGAATATTCCAGCTTCTTGTACTTATTATTGCACAAACTTCTGCAAAAAGTTACCCGTAAACTTTTATATTCCCTCGGCTCAAGATGAGATTCTAGTGAATTAATTACGAAACGTTGCATGTTTAGTGTGAAAAAATTCAGACTGGAATAGTTAACTTCGTTGTTTAGACCTGCAACTATACAAGCTTCTCCTTCTCAATAATTTCATAATGTAAAACTTATCGATCGTGTTTTATGCTAACTTTAACAACGATTTCGAGGGAGTATCGACGAAAAACATCATCAAATCAACATTTATGAATATGTCGCTAACGAACGTCCCCAATTTCGATTAGCATTAGCTGAATTGATAAATTTAACTGGACGTTACTGTTGATGGGAAAATTTCAATATTTCATACTAACATCTTTCGCAAACAAGCTTTGACATTAAATTGGTTGGGATTTCTTGAAATTCTAACATTACGTCGTAAACTTTATATTTCCCAGATGTAGCATGCATCCAGTAGATGTAACTTCTAGTGTCGTCTTTCAGAGAGCACGTATTGATCTGACATTAAACAAATGGTTTTTTTATTCTTATTCACTCATTTTTCCGTCCAACTCCAACTTTATTTTACATATTCCACTCAGTATACATAATAATGATGAGTTTATTTTTCACAAACAACAAACAGGACCACATACATAAAAAAATATACTCTTATCCGGGTGAATATAGGGCAGTGGAGTGTGGTGTGGTGAGGTGAGGTGTGGTGTGATGTGGTATGGTGTAGTGTGGTGTCTAAATGACAATTGAAAGAAACTATCCCAACCCCCTTTATCCACCCTTACCAATTTTGATAAAATTCTGCTGCTTGACCTTCAAAATGAGATTAAGTCACTGCTTATATGAGGTTTAACATTAATTAACCCAAACCCTTTTGCCACTCCTTCAAGCACACTCGACCTCCAACAAGAGGAAAGTCCCTGTCTACATCAGAATTCGAAAAAACTACCCCAACCCACAAGACTGTCAAGTATCAATATTTATCAAATTTTGCACACTCAACCTACAAAACAACTACCCCAAGCATTAGTTACCCTTTAAAGCAGACAAGTACCAATTTTGATTTGATTTTGCACACTTGACCTTCTAAATAAGAGTAAAGCCACTGTTTACAAGAGATTTACAATTAACTATCGCAAACCCCTTTCCCATCCCTCAAAACTGACAGTGCTTAGTATAACTAGTTTAAGAAATTCCGAGCTTTAGTTGATGAATGAATGAATTAGTTTTCAAACGTTATCTGATGATGGTCGTGAAACCGCAACGTACTTAATGACGTATATGTGTAGTGGTTTCATCAATTTAAAAATCACTACTAAATGAAATTATTGAAATAAAAATGAATTTATTAACTTCTAAATATATGATTTTAGAGAATAGATAGATATTAGGATGTAAGTTAATAGTTTGAATTGAATGAATTGATTTATATAAGAAACTGTCGTTAAAAAGAAAACTATGGTTACTATCTATAAACATGAAATCTTGATATAAATATAAAAATTTTGTTTGAAAAACCAGTTCTATATAGAAAAGTACAGAGGGTAGGGTGGTGGTTGAGATATCATACGAAAGGGACTAGACTGTAGTTGTGCTAAAAAGTCTGACAATTAAAAAGAGTTACTTCCTCAGGCAAGGATAAGCCACTGAAAATTAGGGAAAAGCACGCAACTGTTAACACACTGAGATGCATGGCGGGTGGTAGACCGCCACGTCGCCGTAACTTTCACTGGGACGGTTAGTAGGCCAAAGTCGGCCGGGGTAGGCCTAGTCATTATTATACCTTTTCACATTATATGTTTCTAATCATTTCCACTATATTTTCGGGTCCTACGTGATCAATTGATCACAGCTATCTTGTGATTGAAAGGAAGTTCATAAGATGAGATATTTTATTATGATTTGTAGCTTGAAAAATCGCCTTTTATTTAATTATAAATAAGGTCGAAAAAAGTAAAACTTTAGTAAAACTAAATAATGTTGAGTTTACTTCCGCATTTTGAATACCCGTTGGAGCTAACATATTTTTAACTACTTTTCTATATATGGCTGGCTCTGTGTTTAAATATGTTCAGATTCCCGGAACGAATGAAGTGATCAAATTAAATTAGTATTAATAGGAATATTTCAAAAATATATCTATAACTTTTGTACCTTTTTCTTCACCACACCTCCAATCATGTTAGGGAAAGAATCACACGCATCATCTCATATCGTATCAAGATACACAAACTTCCTTTATTAAGTACGGTGATGTTAACACATTATTATTGCATAGAATATTGTGAACTACAAGGGTGCCTACGTTGTGTGGGCACGATATAAAAACAAATTACCGACCCAACACAAACATTTACGAAATTATTATAGCGTGTGGTGTAACAAAACACGCTTTCAAAACAACCCATTCCGCTCTGCCTCTTAAGTAGATGAATGCAAATTTTCCACAATCACCCGTGATGCTTTAGGAAGTAAGTATAAAACAGAAGCTTTCATAATAACATTCAAGTAGATGCTGATGTAATTAAAATCATGTTTGTTCGGGAAAGTTCGTGGAAGAAACAGTTAAATTAATCAATTACTATTATTGTGACGTGAAAACACTACTTGCATTATCACGGAGTCCATATTCTAATGCAACTACCATTTACAAAATCGGAGATAATGGTCATAACTAAAATCAAATTCTGAGCATCCTGAATGTGTCCGTGTTTAACAAGGAACTCAAAAATTAAGTCTGATTAAAAGTTGACGTCAGCATCTGCTGATCAAGATAAGAAATGTCTTATCCCCCATTGTTCAAGAAGCCCCCGATTATATGGTTTGCCTAAAATTCATAAACCCTCAGTTGCCCTGAGACAAATTGTCAGCACTGTCGGATCCCCTACTTATAAAGTCTCCCGATATTTGTCATCTATTCTCAAACCTCTTGTAGGTAATTCAAAAAGTTTTATCCTGAATTCTTTTCATTTCGTTGAAAAACTCCAAACGCTAAAAGTTATCCCAGGCGATTTGCTCGTCAGCTTCGACGTCGAATCACTCTTTACCAATGTTCCCACTCCAGACACCCTTTCTATAATTTCTCAATTGTTAGCTGCCAAAAACATTTCAATAGACTTGCTACCGTTAATTGATTTTTGTCTATCTTCCACATATTTTATGTACGATGGCATTTTTTACGAGCAGTCCCCGGGAGCTACCATGGGTTCCCTACTAGTCATGGCTAATATTTTCATGGAAACTTTTGAGCAAGATGCTATTGATTCATCTGTTCTCAAGCTGAAGTGTTGATTTAGATTTGTCGACGATACTTTGTTATTCGGCAACATGGTCACGAAAATCTTGTTCCCTTCCTCAATCATTTAAATTCATTATATTCCAATATCCTTTTCACCATGGAAGTTGAATCGAAAGGTTCACTCCCGTTCCTAGATGTATTAGTTAGTCGACAGACTGACGGTACTTTGGGAAATTCTGTGTATCAAAAACCCACTACCCCGATAGATACCTCAATGGCCTTTGCCTCCACCACCCTACCCAAAAGCAATCTGTCATAAACACCTTGGTCCACACAGCTGTCAACTTATCCCAACCCCAATCCTTAAAATCAGAATTGAAACCTCTTTCATCTGTTTTATCATCAAATAATTTCTCTCATAACATACAAAAAGCTATAAAGAAATACAGTTCGCCTAAAATTTCAAATCAACCTGAGCCACAAACCCCCCGCCTACTTTATCCACTGCCTATCTTCCATATATTGAAAATATAACACATCGAATTTTCAAAATCTTTAAAAAACATAATATTTCTTATCAGTTTTTCACACTTCCAAAACTATGTCAGTTTCACAAACCTATCAAAGATTCCCTTCCTCGTCTTCATTTAGAAGCATTTTCTGAACAGTTTAACTCGATATAATAATAATCTTTATTTGTCCTAATGTACATTTACAAAAAAAAAAGAAAAAGAAATAATTATACATGAAGTATATGATAAATTATTTCCTAATAGTAACTCAAACTAATAAGTATTGTTATGCTACAGAGAAAAATAAATAATAAGGTATCAAATTAATTATAACATATTATACAGGATGAGTCAGTTTTTTGTAGACAAACTGCAACAGGAGATAGAACAAGTGTTTTTAAGAAGAAAAGTTCCTATAAACATATGTCGTAGAAGGCTTCGTTTTCGAGATACAGAGTGTTGAAATTGAAAAAAAAATTTCGTTTTTTACAAATATCTCCGGAACCGTTTATCGTAGAAAAGACAGCTTTTGTAAGCATTTTCTACTCATAGTAAGCTATGTTCAGTGCGATGAAAAAAATTTTTTTAGTCATAATTGGGGAAGATTTTGAAGGGGTAGTGGGTGTTTTTCTCTCCAACTTCTACGCCACTGAAAAAAGTACGGTTTTGAGACAACCGTTTGAACGGCCAATGTTTTCTACACAAAAAAGGTACACTTGGTCATAAGCTCTAAAGTTGACCGTTTCCGAGAAAAATCAACTTTTATGTTGAAAAACATGGTCAATTCTTACTAATTAGACGACATCTAACAAAATCAAAGGATTGACAATGTTTTTCAACATAAAAGTTGATTTTTCTCGAAAACGGTCAACTTTAGAGCTTATGACCAAGAGTACCTTCTTTGTGTAGAAAACATTGGCGGTTCAAATGGTTGTCTCAAAACCGTACTTTTTCCAGTGGCGTAGAAGTTGGGGAGAAAAACATCCACTCCCCCTTCAAAATCTTCACCAATTGTGAGTGAAAAATTTTTTTTATCACACAGAACATAGCTTACTATGAGTAGAAAATGCTTACAAAAGCTGTTTTCTGTACGATAAACAGTTCCGGAGATATTCGCAAAAAACGAATTTTTTTTTCAATTTCAACACCCTGTATCTCGAAACATTTGTTCTATCTCCTGTTGCAGTTTGGCTACAAGAAACTGACTCACCCTGTATATATCTACAAATATATATTTACGTAAGTAATCCCAATATTCACATACAGTTTTAAAGAAGATACATATGACATTTATAACTTATTACACATGGCAAATACGGCTAATAACACAATTTTCCTTTTGAAGTAGATAGTTTATCATTTTTGTTTAAAACTGTTTGAGGGTTTCTGAGCCCTTTATTTCATTTGGTAAATTGTTGTAGGCAATGAATCCCTTGAACATTAAGGTTTTAGTATTGTATGCTTTGGATTGGTTGGTCACATGTAAGTTATGTTTACTTCTGGTATCATGTTGATGGATTTGATTATTGAAAGTTATAAATTTATGAAAATATGATGGAAGAAGATTATGTAGCATTTTAAAGATATAACTCATTGTTAGGTAAATGTGTCTATGTTCTATTGACATCCATTGTAGTGTTTCTAACATTGATGCAATTGGTGTATGTCTGTTACATCTCAAGGTAATTCTCATCTTGCCCATATAAAGAAAAAAAAATGATGGTGAAAAATCAGCGTTAGCCGAACATGTTTTGAAAAAGTTCTCAAGAAAGTTTATCACTTTTAAAACACAGTACAGACAAATATCTAGATAATTTAGGAGAGATGGATATGTACTATAAACGAAAAAGCCATTTATTAAATTCCCATTTATCTCCAGCTGAGGGTAACCAATTGTTTACATTATTATTCCCAAATAGTATTTAAACATTTTGCTAATTTAGATACTCTGATGATGGCTACTTGGTTGTTATATATCTTCAGTACTTTAACAGTATTTTTAGTGAATAAGGGTGATTGTTTCTTATTTATTATAGTATTATAGTGTATCTATAGTGTGAACTCTTTTATAGTTTTATTTATAGTTGAATAGATTAATCGCTGCCATAGCAGTTTGGTAGTACTAGTTATTCTCCGGTTCCAAATCTAAGTATGATCTAAAGTTTCCTCCAGAATATTTGGTATACCTACAAAACCAAATCTTATTCGAGCATATTTCGGCTTATTTTACTGAAATAAGTGGAGATCGGAAGCCTTTTAGAACTGTTGTGTATCACGTTATTCATGTATGTCACATCAAAACAAGAACTTAATGTTTTAGTTAAAGTCTTCTGACAACATTACATGAATCTGGATGGGAATACAAGTATAAACACTAAAATAGCTTGTTTGAAACATGAACAAACCTGGTATAACTGTTTGCGGAATATTCAAGACATAGTTAGTTCTTTCTTCTGTCAAATTTATTTTGAAGTCAACAGACAGTTAAATCGGATCTGACTTACCCCTTGTTCACAACAATTTCTGAATTCACAGAAGCATGTTATGTGTAATCAAAAAGAACAAATTTACAATTAAGTATCAACCATATCCACTTACCAGCCTCCTTGACGTGTTAACGTAAAGCCCAGTCTGGATTCCCGGTCCACTGAAACTCGGATGCCAACAATTCCAAGGCCCTGAGGTGTTACCACTTGACCTCTCATTACTGCTACACGGCTGTTGAATAATCAAATTAGCATGTTAGAAATTGTTGAAAATCAACAGCGGTTTACTCAGTTTACGAAGGAACTTTAAACTCAAATCACGAATCGTTGAAAACGAAACCGCGGATAGAATTCGATACTGAATACGCAAATTGTGTCCCGAAACAAATGAATGGGATTCCTTCCAGAATTACAGCATCCAAGCATGAAAATATCCGAATTCATACGATTAGATCTGGCAATATGTAAGTCAAGTGCATAAAAAAAAAAAAATAGGAATTATTAGTGAAGTCGAGAATGAAAGATTTTTGTGAGAGAAACATTTTCCATTGGAATAACCCTATATTTTTTCATAATTACTTCTGTATATAAATACGTGGATTTTCTAACTTATCGTTTGATAAGACATTAATCACATAGCTCATAATATCAATTGTTGAATTATGTTCACACATACTCAAATTATCATATTCTCGATAATATAAATACTTCATAAACTGTCATTCTTGGAACTAATACATAACCTTGTTCTGACATAAAAGAGTTTCATAACCTGATATTTGAATATTCTTGCTTTATTGAATTAGTTACTAAACATGAATATTTTGAAATGAATATACAATGTTTAAAATTAAGTCGGCACTTTTGGTAACTTTCTTATTATTGAAAATTGACCTTAAGTTGATTTGGGATAGAACTGTATTTTTGCTCTGATAATGATATTGAAGAGAAAAAATGGACATAGCGTTTCGGAAATATTTCCAATAATAAACATTTTTTCTACGGAATTTTATCTGTGAAATCGGAATACAATTTAATTCTGCACAAAATACCTATAGTTGAGGAAATAAAGCACTAAAATAGGTCCAACCTTCCATCACTGGCGAAGTTGGATGGACTGAGATGCGGTTTTCTGCATTCAATTGGAAAGATAATTTAGACATTTTTGTGCCGAGCTTGTTTTTTTGCGGAAAAATCTATTGCATTTCTACAACCAAAAAAATCATTTTTCTGTGTGTACTTTTAGAGGTGAATAGAAAAACGAACTAGAATTGGTTTCTCGGGGGTTCTCGGGGTCGCTGATCACGAATATGATGTCCAAAAATTTTCCTGAGGTTCCCTTGAAACATTCCCGGGGTATATTGGGATCATGACGCCCTGGATATCGATGAATTTGATTGAAAATTATTTTTTAATCTTTGTCAACTGCTCGAGTGAGGATATAAAGATAGCTAATGAAGATTACGACATGCAAAAACTTTCCTGCAATACCTGGGGATACCAGGAGACCGGGTCTCTACGTAATCTTCTAGAAATTCGTTAATATGTAACAGATTCTGGCTCTCAGGGGTTTTCGAAGTCGCCGTTCACGATTTTGACACACAAAATACCAGGGAGGGTATCTACGTCATCTTCTAGAAATTCATTAATTTTTCTTCATAGTTCAACAAATTCCGGCTTTCGGGGGTTTTCGGAGTCGCTGATCACGATTATGACACACAAAAAGTTCATAGTCGTGATCCTGAGAACGCAAACAACGGCTTTTTTTTCTCATTGATATTTTTACTATATCTAAAAGAAAATTGTCGCTATTTGAAAATTCTTATTGCAGGAAAGTTTTTGAAAGTCGTAATCATTATAAGCGACCTTTATATTTTCACTCGAACAGTTGACAAGCATTAAAAAATAATTTTTGATGATATTCATCAATATCCAGGGCGACATGACCCTCGTGTACCGCGGCGATGGTCCAAGGGAGCCTCAGGAAATTTTTTGGACATCATATTCGTGATCAGCGACCCCATAGCCCCCGAGAAACAGATTCGAGTATGTTTTTTTTATTCAAAATATTTATTTAATTTAATATTTCCGCAAAAAACAAGCACTGCACTAAATTTCTAAATTACCTTCCGAATCGAATCGAATGCAGAAGACAGCATCTTAATTCACTGCGCCAGTGATAGAAGGTGGAATGCTTCATTTTCTCGTCTACTAATAATTAACAGTAAAAAATTTGTTCAAAGCAACACTTGATTCACGCTGTTGAATAACAATTTTTTCTTAAAAGTTAAATAGAATTAGCCATTACTTGATGAAAATCCATTCTGAACTTAAATAAAATATTTATTCAAAGTAACCAGTACTCTATTTCAAGTTCAAAAATGTTGATAGTTACATACCAAAACATAAAACCTGAACCATTGATATCGAACCCAATTCAAGTCCAACCAAGTTTTCATGTTATCATTCAGAGATTTATGATTAACAAATTGTGAATTCCTGAATGACACATTCAATAAAATTATGAGGTGAATGGTTGAGACTTCGATATGATTAAAACAATCTTACTTGACCCTAACATATTATTCATATATTTTCTGATATTCACGGATTAACTTCTAATCATTAATCTTCTTTCGATAAGGATTTTAGGCTACACTACCTTCGCCACTTGAGCGTGGATATAAAATTAATATTTTCTAAAATTAACTGCGAAATTCTACACTGTAAAAGCCATATTAGAATTTGAAGCGTCACACTCAACCACTTCGTAAAGTATCCAATCTATACGGTCTTCCCTTTTCATCACAATGTTGGGCTTCAATTTCTGACGTTGTTGACTTTATCAGGGAAATTGATTTTATGTTTACCTAATAAATTCCATCGGAAATTGCAAGCGATTATTATTTCAGCGGGTATTCGCAAAATGCACTTCGATGTGAACTCAGCTTTTCCTCTCATTTTACGGAAATATTTTCCATCAATTTGTAACGTTGTAAACAATAAATATTAACGAAGAGTTTATTATCATTTAAAGTGTTACATTCGAGGCATATAGCTATGAACAACATCATTTCTTGGTTGAATTTGCTATCAAGAATGATTTTTTTTGTCACTGCTCAATCGGAACGTAACTGCGGCCAAAATGTAACGGATAAATTAACTTTCTACGTTATTAGCTCTTTTTCGTATATTCTTATAATCGTTTCGATTCTGCCTTCATGGCCATTAGAACTATGACGTCATCGATTTTTTCTTTAAGTGGAATAACCTTTAGACATGTTGGAATCTGTATGAAGAGCTGAATTCAGGAATCTATCACCAGTACAGTCAACGAAGAGCTAAAATGATCAAAATCTCATAGGTGAGTTCTTCAAAATTGATTTCGATGAAACCTTGAGCAATGGGTTAGTAATGACGTCAATACAAAAGACAAAAAAATTAAATTCGGAATAATAGGAAGTGGTAGAAAATAGCTCTGTTATGACGGGTTTTGTAACTTGAAGAATTTGGGTAAAATTGGAAAAAATATTATACCATGGTGAAAAATGAATATTTTCCAATATAGGGCCACTCGAAAATTCCTAAAGTGGGGGAGGGGATCGAAATAAAAGTATTTCGTTATTTCCAATTTTTTTCCCAAGTGCGTTTTGTTCGAGTTTTTCCGGAAAAACATTAAAAAGTAGCCCTTCTTTGACATCGTAGCGCTCTAAAAATATTCAATTGAAAAAATTGAAAAATCAGACATATACATTGAGGCCATATGAACAATGTTTGAATCTTGAATATTTTTTTAACATGGATATTTTCGAGCTGCAGCCATATTTTCGCGACGATAAAAGTGTCGTTTCTACAAGCGTTCTTTTAATCATTATACCGAAACGTTTTTTTTGGAAAAATGTTTTGCTATAAAAGTCTCATTTCAATGGTCAACTTCTCGCACTTTTGTCAATAAAAAATGAAAATTTTTGGAAAAATTTCCCATTTCAGTTTAAAAAGTTGTTTCAACATTTGAAAATGATTTTAACATATAGATTTGATACTTTTTTACAATAATACATATAAACTCAACCTATTCTACGATTTTTTTGATATTTTTTAAGGTACTTAGAATTCAGTACCAGTATCCAGTTGCCATCGTGAAAAACTGTCTTGGAAAAAATGCACGTAAAAAAATATCAATCTATCCGTATAAATTTTTCCAATTTTCCATTTAATATTTTTTAAGGCACTACAATATCAAAGAAAGGTTGTACATGTTTTTCCAGAAAGAATCGCACTCGGACCCTTGAGAAAACGTCGTAAATAAAAAAAACTTGTATTCCAATGACGAATTCATATTAAATATATATTTTCCATAAGAATTCGCAAGAGTATACACATTTTATTCTGAGCCAAGACGGGTAAGTATATTATTTTTCATTTTACCCCAAATTCAGCAAGTTACGGAACCCATGATAAAAGGGGGTGTTCTACCACTTCTGATCATTTCCGCATTTAATTTTTCTTACATTACCTATTGACATCAGTACTAACCTATTCCACAAGATGTCAAGGAAATTAATTTTGTGGAACTTAAATGAGAGGAGAAACCTCTTATTGACTGGACTACACACTTGGGGTCGAAAGTTGTGAGTTTGGAAATTACAGACATTTGAAACAACGTTATTTTAACTTAATCATTTACATGACTTTCAAAAAACTAGGATAGGTCGATTTGTTTTTAAAACCCCATTCTTTGACTCACTAATTACATCCCACTCCCTTACCCCTTAAAGAACTACCCTTCTAATTGTTTTAAATTCAATGAGGGGTCAAGTGATATCTCATTCATAAGAGTATATAATAATTGTCTATTCAGTACCATGAGATTCTCTAAATTTCATCCATTCGTTATAACTTAATGTCTTTTTTGATATTGTAGGTTTTCTTTGAAACAAACGAAACAGTTCGTGTTGGGAAATCAACTATTCAGATGTTTGATTATGATGAGTTGCTGAAATTGACTCTCCATATATGGTATCCAAAATTATACAGGTTGTTCGAAACAAAAATTGACCTGTTTAAAGGTTTTTCTAAAATTGCTAATAACGTAGAACATTAATTTTTCCGTTACATTCGCCTCGCAGTGATTCAAGGAACAAAAAGAAATGTATAATAGACCATCCTCGAACTAATGCCACTACCTGGTTGACAAATTGACAGAAAAAATCCTAATAAATGAGTGACATCCTGTATTGGTAATAGCAGATTCGGCAGTTGGCAATCTTTAGTTTGTCTAATTTTTGCAGAATTGAATGTTTGGTAAGTGAATATTAAATTTGATTACAATAAGGATGTTTTCCCTACTCCGTTTATGAAATACTTAACAAATGATGTCTTCCTGCTTTCGTATGCAAGTTGTAATTTCAATGTCCATCTGTGAAATGATTTAATAATAAAATTTCGAGAGTATTATGGCAAACAGTGGAACGCTTCAACAATGGTCCGAAATCATGTATACGTTTGGCATTTGGTCAGTTTAATCTAACCGTTACCAATTTTTTGAGATGTTGAGTTCAATATATTTGATTGATCATTCTATTCATTCATTGTTAAGGATCATCTTCCCAACGTTTTTGTAGTTCCATCGTTCTTTGTTTCCAAGGTAGGCTTGGAAGTTTTGTGTAAAGATGAATACCTTGCCATGTGTAATGGGTATTACAGCTTCAGAAAGTCTTTATTCTGCCACCTTAGCATATACCTCAATGAGAATCTTCTCTGCTCATATTAAGACGTTTTCGCAGTCCCAGTATCTTCTCTATGCTAGCCGTAGGAAGACATCAGCGTCCCAGTTATGCATAAATATGTACATGAAATGACATCATTTTTCGAATCTGAAAATTTTAATTCATCGTGTCATTTTTGTAGCTTAACATATTACTATAATACGATCCTATCTATTTCATCATTGTGTATCATGATGGATATTCCTGCTTTCTGTTATCGATTCCTTTGTTGTGTTCACTGCCACATGAGTAATTGTGTATGTAACTTAATCTGTTATACAAGTTGAGGCCTGAATTAATTGACAAGCATTGACTTATCATCATTCAACTGTAATTTTTGTTACATGGTTGATACCATTATCGAATCTAAATTTGATGTGGATCGTAACGGGAACTAATAAATTATACAGTTCACTCATAAAAGTTGTATCCTAAACGATTACCATAATGTTTCAACCTTTTTTTATTGTCTCCTACACCTAGTTCCTTTTAGTTCATCTGCTTTGAACCTTACAAATTGTATCAAATGACACTTTGAATGAAAGACTTTGAAATGAATGAAAAAATACAGGTGTCAAGAATTTCTCTCAACAAATTCAACACTTTCCTTTCAAACTGGATGGTTAATATTTTATTACAAATTATTGTACGATATGAAATGTTGAAAATGAAATGTTCTAATACATTTTTGAAATAGAACATAAAAATGAATGGAAACTCTGAAATATATCATGCAAAGAAGTATGCCGTAGTTGGAAGGAATTCCCGTTTTATAAGTTTCAATAAGAGGTTCTTCTCACGCCAAAGCTTTATTAAAAATAACTTCATATACATTGTTACAGTGAAAGATTGTTTTCACAGGAAACAATTTCCCCTTCAGTCATTTATTTTTGCGCTAAATATGCTTTGTCTTTGCTTTTCTTTGGATAATAGGCAAAGTTCTGTTACTCACCCTCGCTAGGTACTATATACTTTTTATCTTCTTTATGAAACTTCTCAGTTATTTCGAATTTATTAAAACAACAGGAAACGGTATACGTACATAATTTGAGCTTATAACGTCTTTTGTAAACCTTTGAACCACTTCAAGCAAGTTTGATACCAATGCATTTTAGAATTTATAGTTTGCTCATCATTTGTTACCAAGTTTACGGTGTGAAAATGAAAAGCTTTCACAGATGACAAACTAATTAGAGCTCATTTCTATTGCAAGCGAACATTTTCAATAAAATTTCACTGTTCATTGATTGTAACTAATAATTTTGAAACATTTTCTAAATCATAATTGACATTATTATCTACTAATGATAATTGGTGGTTGCATCATTTATATTATGGACCATGTGAATTTGATGAGTTTGTATAGGTCAATCTTTATTTTAGGGCAACAAAAACATTGTTTGTTTGTGACACAATTAAGAGAAAAAATAAAGAAATAAAGCATTGTGTCAATCTGTGAATGTGTTAATGACATTCTCCTGGGTACAAACTACATATTCAGGTTTAATTCTGTTCTCAAAATAACGTGGAAAACTGGAACCGATATTATCTTCGATTCAATAAGCAGTTTCCGTACCTGAAAGAGAAATAATTGGGTCAGCTGAAAAAAATATAGTAAAGGAAGTTAAACGAACAAATAAGGAATCTATTACAAGGGATATGCTATTGTTCTTTGGGGTAACAAAAACAATTCAAGCAAGGAAAATATTGATCTTGGGGTACAAAATGGATGAGTTGTTCGTAAACTGAATTTGCATTCATCTGCAAGGAGTAATTCTTGACAAATCATCGTAATGATGAAATAGAGGAAATTCTACAAAGGTATTGGACTGGCTCTACAATAGATGAGAGAGAGACCACAAGATAATTTGATAACGTCAGAAAACTCACATGGATGCATAAATTTATACAAAGTAATATTATATTATTGTAATGACTTTGGTCATCAAGAAGCTCTTTGAATTCAATTGTATAATCATATATGCAGTTCGCATCCAAGGGGGACAGGGGGGGCAATTATATTATCCACATGTTAATTCTTATTGAGTTGATTATTTTTTTGACGGATTAAGCGAATCACTCACAAATTTTTTTTTTAATTTTTTATCATTTAACGCGAGTAATAAATTAATCTTTTGAATTTAATCAAATACATCTTTTTGATGAATAGTTTTAAAAATTTATGAGATTTATACTCAACGTATTATTCGCTCTTTTAAGTTTAAATAAAATGAAAAGATTTAATCATGAATGAAAAATCACAAATTTTGGATTTGATTTCCCAGAAATGAAAAAAAAAACAGGTTGACATGTCGATAAGACGTACAGAATAACTTTAAAATTTGGTAAAGATAGAGGAAGGAAAGGTTAATAATAATTGTGAGAACAATAACAATATGTGCAAATTTCACCCGGAAATTCAACCTGGAAAAATGGTAAAAAACGTAACAATATCAAAATGCAAATTTCACCCGGAAATTTAGCCTGGAAAAATATTAAAAAACGTTAGCTACGATGTTACTGGTAATTTTGCTGGAAAAAGTGTAGACTATTAAGGGCAAAAAAATTCACAACAATTAATCACTGTATTCCTACATCTAATTATCAATTTTTCATCCAAACACGTCATATGAGACTTGAATGACTTTAATGGACGTATTTATTCTGGCGTTAAAAAAGAGACAACTTTTGTCCATTTTTCGTTGATAATGCGATGATCGAAAATGAGAAAAATGTAACTTTTAGTTGTCAAAAAACCAGTAATTCATTTCAATCACCTTTCACGCAAAGATGGAATCCAAGATGAAAATATATATACAGAACGGCATAGACAGTGAAGGATTGCCTTTCTGGGAAACTATCTGGTTCCAAGCCTGCATATATGCTACAAAATTGGATGAGTTTTGCATAATTCCAGATGAGCATCGAACGTAGTTTTATTTACTGTTTTCGTCTGACACCGTAGGGATGAACAAACTATATAGTCTATTTAGATAACACTTTCGAAATTCTTCACCAAAAATCAGTGCTTGCAACTATTTCAGTAATAAGAAAATTTCATGAAAATTTCTAGAATCGCAGGGTATTTATGAAATTTTATATTAAGCAATTTCACATTTATATAAAATGCATTGGTACCAAACAACAATAACGATAAGATTGCTGTCTGTATAAATGATTGTTCGAATCATATTCAATCTTTTGAACCATTCAAAGCAATAATGCGTGTCCACAGAGGACGAAATATTATTACTGAACATATTCAATGATTGAACCGGCATGCACTTTGTTATTGAGCTGATCATAAGCTGTAATAATTATAAGCCGTATATTAGCTGCAATAATGATCCTATGGCAATGGTTGTTTTAGAGGTGAATTACAATGAACATAATCGGAGGATTCGTGGCAAGAAATACTCAAGTGTAACGGCGAGTAATTAAAATCATGAGCCAATTATTATATGGCATTAGAGGGTCATAAATATTAATATTGCGTACACAGTAGTTTATTTTAATTATCGCGAATTTCACTTCGGTACTGAGGCTTAGCGTTATATTTTCAGATCTTTTAATGCAATTATAACTTAAAGGGGATAACAAATGTAATCGTTAGATAACACATTGATGCTTTTCACTTGAGATGAAGCATCTGAACACAAGAAAAAATACGAAATAATTGCTTCAAAATAACAGAAGAAAATTTCATAGAGCGGAAATGAGGATAGGTAAATTTCAAATTGTCAAAATTCGTTAGATAAAAATTTTTTGCTGAGGCATGCATGAACGCAATGGGCTGTGTCTTTCAACAGTTCCGTTTAGACATCAATTTGAAGAGATGTTGAGTCATACAACACTGCTTCTGAAAATGTAGAGCAACGTTTTTTTTATTTTGGATTTGGAAGTAACAGACACAAAATGCAATTTTCTCAATCATGTCTACCCTATTGAATTAAGACGCATACCAATAAAAAGACGAATGAGAAGATGCCACAAAAAGACGTATATATATACGTAGTATATAGTTTCTGGATCTCCTGAGTATCGCATAGCTCTACGGAGAGCGATCTGCGTTTTGAGAATCAGTGTTACACATCTGCACAGAATGTCCATCGCCGTCATGTTTTTTATTTGCAACAGTAGTTAAACGGTTCATGTCTCACTAGTATCTGTGTCATTGGTATGGCGTCGGTTTTAACTACCTTCCTCGCTTGCTGAGACGTCTTTCCCAATGTGGAGTCCAACCAGTGCTTCAGAATGTCTACAACAATTATTCTCCGAGACACTCACTGGTTGGAGGCCTATTGGGGTTCTTCGGCCCCTAGTTTTACAAGCTCATCGGCTATTTCGTTTCTCCGTATTCCAGAGTGGCTGGGGACCCAGAATAGGGCGAGTCAGCTATCGTCTTCACTAAAGTTGTTCAGCGTGTTCATGCAATTCCACACGAGCTTCGATGTTGTTTCCATGCTACAAGAGGTGCTTCGCTGATATAGGCTGATATGGTTTTGCGTTTTTTCTTCGAGCGCTATTTGGGCACAGCATGTTATAGTCAGGATATCCGCTTGGTGAATAGTGACATGTTTGGCCAGAGATATAAGAATACCTTTGCTTGGGCATTTACGGTATATACCTGCTCCCGATTGTTCATGGTTTCTGGCTCCCTCAGTGAACCAGACTTCACCATTAGTTGATATTGTTAAGTCTATCGTCTTTGGAGAGTATACTATACGATATTTTTTGTCATAAAATATATCGTGGTGACATCCCATTCGTTGGTATGTGATTTTCAACTAGTTCGTGGTAAGGTATGACATCTTCAGTTCTATTGACATACGTCTTGAGTCAGCTCTGGTTGCTGCTCTTTGTATAGTAGGTGGAATGGTTTTACTCCCATTAAAGCTCCGAGTAAAGCCGTAGTAGTACTGAGATGGGCTTTGTCAGATGCTTCAGGTCTGATATGGTGGTTCTGAGCTCTGTTCTTTCCCACCAATCACTGAGGCATATGTCCAAGTGGATTTGAAGTATGGCTCCGAAAATCCACATCATGATATTTCGGCTGAGGCCCACATTATGGTCAATGCCCTTCTACACAATCAGAAGGCTGCAGTAAAGTTGCGGTACTTGTTCTTATTGTGGTTTCCACAGGAGTTTCTTCTCTACGATCACTAAGAAATGTAACTGAACAAACTATATACATTCTGGCCGACTAGCCAGAATTTGTTTTCGGGAGCAGCTTTCTGGTCGAAAAGCAAATATGATGTATGCTTTATTCGCATAAAGCACTAATAATGCAATAAATCGAAGGGGATTCGAACTTTTCTCTACTTTGATTCCTTTAAATTGAATTATTAAAGAAGGTTACATTTGATTCAAGATGAAATATCTTGCATTGGTAGCTAATAATAATAATTAGCGTGAAAAAAGAGACCCAGAATACGTACGTTTTTCCGTACAATCACGTATGTTTAATCATCTATCATTTCTCAGAATCATTTGTTTGTAAATCACATAATGCAAAATAGAAGATTAAGTTTCTGAAGATACTACGACTGTCATATGATGTGAGAAAAATTGTTGTGTCATGAATGTTTTCTTTCCCTGAAGTTCCACCTCATACCTCGCAAATTGAAAATAGCTGACAATAATCGAGTACACAGCGTTTCGGATCAATTTCGCAAGTAGTTGTTGGGAATAAAAAGGTCTGTTTCAAATATTGGTTATATCATATTTTTCAATGGCGTAAGCATTCAGATTGAATGGGAATGAGAGAGCGGACAAACTGGCTAGAGACGGGACCAATGGGAGCTTACAGATCTTCTGGAACCATCTGACAGATCAACATGCCTTAGCATGGAGAAGCATTGATGACTGCCGAACTGCCGAAACTCTGCTTGGCAACGAGGTGGGCCTAAGGGCAAGCGAGATTTTCTCGCCGAGTAGACAAATCATCATGATAATCTCCGAGATCCTTACAGGTCAGGAAATCTGATGAAATTCAAACATACAGTAGGGAAAAGCGACACTCCCTCCCGTATGAGATGCGATTGAAAAAAGTGAAGCTACTTGAGACACATTTTTGACAAATCAGCATTAGATAGACGATTTCCCTTTAATTCAAAAAAGACCATTACAAGTATTCATTGTTCACCACGAATTAACAGTAATTACAAAAAAGAAATGTTCAATTCTGCCGAGTAGTATTCTGGAAGAAAAACTTATTTCAACATATTAATTAAATAACAGTAGTGTGCACGAATGAATTCATATCATTATCTCGAGGCTAAATATAATTTTAATGATATAATTCCTTCCGTTAAAACTAATTACCCCTGACATAAAACAGGCGGCCGTTCTATACAAAATGCAGGAAGCAGTGAAACTCAATTTAGTAAGATACTTCTTGCAATGAAACCTTCAATTATCATCTTCACATTGTGAACCGTTAAAATGAGTATTCCATTGTTCATTATTGCAACAGCCATATTCAATGTGCAGGCATTTTCCACCACTACGTAATAATGAAAATAGTTCAATAAAAATTTATAACATCGAAGTATCCATAACATCCAAAGTTTATATTGGTTTTCTCCCAATTGACAATAACCACCTTGAATTATTCAATGGCTTTCCAATATACGTCAATTCCTTTCAACATTGAAATGCAATCTAGAAGCCAGAGCTATTCAAGTCTGGAAAACATAAAACGGTTACAGAATCGAATTGTACAATAAACAGTTTTCATTTCTAGTAACAAATTCATTATTCACATTCACAATTGGTGTAATAGTGTTGAGCGGTAACATACATCGATTTATCAAATAGAATGATGTGCTATTTGATAGATCGTTGAATACTATTAAGTTTAATGGGCGAAGGTGTGTATTTGACACTTTCTTACATCCATGAATTTGATGGTTAACTTGGGTCAGTTGCAAAAGCGTATCATTTAAGCAGGATCACTGTTAGGCAAAACATTTCACTTAGCAGTATGATTAATTTCGTATTTTCATCATGTTATTCTTCACTCGGTCGGGATTATCACCACTCAGTTTGATTAATGCTAATATGGAAAGTGAAGAGATATTTATGTAGATATCATCTAAAACGTTTGGAATATCTTATTTCTCGGAGAGTTAGATGAATAAATTGAGAACCTGATTGAAATTATTTCCAATGAATAAAGAAAACCAACAAAAGAAAATGTTATAAAAAAATTTTTCGAGTTATCGTTTTAAGCACTACGCTTGTATTTTTGATAGGTTTTCGATAAAAATATTGAAAAATGTATGTAGATATTACGGAAGAACAGCTATTTTTCAACCCATGGGCGTCTTCATTGGATGAGCGGTGTCCTGCGAGATATAAATTTTTACTGTCATTAATATACACCTAAAATTCGAGTAGATGGGCTTTTTGATACTATTGACTGTTCTACGTAGTTAAAGTTGAAATAGTCAAATAATCAAACAAACAATGAGCATAATTTGAATTAAACCCATGAAATTGGAGTTTCATTGTAACACCAATGCATGGATTCTAGATGAAAATGATGCGAAACTCGGGTGTAGGCAATGATGTCAGAGTGGATTATTACCATAGATATCAAGAATAGAGTACTCGAAGCCTATAAGAGCAATGCTATCAATTCGACTAAGCGAGCGGCGGTGGTTTTATCCTCTTCTAATAGTCTGTTCTCTCTTCCGACAAAGAGCGACAAGCTAGTCACGAAATTCGTCATTCAAGTACTCTATTCTTGATTTCTATGATTCTTACACGCCGCGCACACGCTCCCCTCTATAAATGCCGACCATACAGGTTATATACAGGCTGCCTCAAAATTGACGACCGTCCTTTGGGATTCGGTTCAGGCGGGTGAAGCAAATTAAAGATTAAGAGTCGAAACTTATACGTTTCTCCCTCGTTATAGAGTTATCGTGAACAATAACTTTTTCTACGACCACTACTCGAAACACGATTTTGATTAATCTAGAGACGTTACTGTCAGATTTGACAACTCCATTTTGTACTATTATAGCACGGTCGCTCCAATTGGTTGTGTAACGTAATTCAATTAGGTGACTATGGTCTGCATTCATTTAGGGCTCCAACAGTTCAACTTTTGCATGACGGTGATAGGCAGCTTCGAGCCAATTTTCGTAGATGGTTGTTGCATGCGTGAGAAATGATCCACATTTAATTGAGAAAAGATTCTGTAGAGTGATGAATCCACATTTATTGAAACCTGCATAAATGAAAATATGAAAACCCTCGCTTGATATGCCTAAGATCTTATCAAAGACGATGGTCAATTAACATTTGGGCTGGGTTATTAAAGAATAATGTGGTCCCCACGTTCTATCTAACCGGCTTAATTCAGCCTTGTATCTGCTTTTTAAATAAAAATTCACCACTTCCACCGCTCGATGACGTTCCATTAACAGGTAGATTGAATTGTTGGTTTCGGCACATTATGGGATCTGTTTCCGTTGGATTACTTTTTCTGGGGTTATTTGGAAGAACTTGCCTGTTCTAAATTCTGAAGATGTGGTAGCTCGTATTCACGCTGTTGTGGCGTTAATATACGATGATAACTCTCTGTAGCATAAGAGTTCATACTTCCATGATAAGTCGTGTGGATGTTTTTATTTTTTTAACAACATATATGAACAATATTTTGTTTTATAATGAAGAATAAAGTTGAAATCAACTCAAATTCAATCACGATTTTGACTGTTTTGGCATAACGTTTTTTACCTCTATTTATAACAATACCTCCATGTTGCTAATGTATATAGACGAATCGCGGTCTATAGTGTAGTGTATTAGTGCAGATAGTATCTTATCCAAGCCTGTATCGTAGCAACGGTGAAATTGAGATGAAATGTCGAAATAAGCCCCGTCACCTCAAACAATTAGCCTAAGCGATTCTTCTAGCAAATTGGTTAAAGGTCAAGAGATAAGTCTAAAATCGAAAGGCCGGGACATCACTCTCTGAGATATATCCGTCATCTTGAAAAAGTTTGTGATTGTTTTTATCGCGATCTATCGGTCGCACAAAAACACTATTGAAATGGAGTTCTACACATTTGGGAACCGGTGCGATACCGTGAAGCTAACAAAATCGGTTTTCATCATTCTAGAACCATGGGAGTGGTTTTGGAAAATTGTAAATATGAACGTTGTAGCGCTTGAACCACTTCTAATATTGTAGTTTCTTTAGATAATCTCCGAGTTACCGATAATCCGTTTCCCCAGGTATTTTCCCTGGATAAACACGTGCCGGTCTGAACGTGATACAACTTGCGTTCTACGCATCAAGTCTACCAGATACCTTCTATGTGTGCAAAAAAGAATTTGGCGAGGATACCTATACTTGTTATTTGGACACCAGTTGTTGATTGTACAGTACTGCATTACATCTTTGAACATCGACCGATTGATTAATGTCAGGTACAGTATATTCATTGTCAAAAATCCCTAACTGACAGACAACATTATTCGCGTTCACATTGATACAGAAAAGCTATTTCGAATACAAGACTTCCTAGGATAATTAAATGTTTGACTTCAGGATGACCTCAAGCCTGCCCTGAAGGTGTCATCTGTAATGGTTTGCGCGAAACGTCGGCATGAAGTCGTGCTATTGTGATTCGGAATCCACACGGGAGAAAAGAATTTTCAACAGAAAAGATACTCTCAGAGACATGTAATAGCGGAAAGCTGATTTTTGATAGCTTCGGCGCCCTCTACGGTCAGATACGTCTACTGCTCGGTATCGCGACAATCACAAAAAAAATTCAGAAGTCAATTCGCATTTGATATGAATCAAGATAGTCAATCAGCTTCAATGTTCTCGACTTCTTCTTATTGCTGTAATCATAAATGTTTAGAATTTTCGGGAAGCTCTCAGTTTGAGCAACAGATACCAATAGTATGACTATAGTCTAGGTCGTCGATGATTTAGGAAGAGGGGGAGCTGCCTCGATACCAGAACTTGGAAATTTTTCTCCATCTAGCTTTATTTCGACAGCGTTTACTCTTGAAAATATCTTTCAATCGGATAATGTTGAATGAATTCAGTGAGAAGAGACGAGTGCAAGATGATTATTCAAAGATTGAGTTGAAAACTTCAAAATAACAATGAAATTAAGTACGTCTGAATCATTCAACGTATACTGGAAGCACGGTTTCGCATAACCTTTCAGAAACGAGAAATATTCACAATAATCTCATCATCATATTAGTTTGACATCACACATGACAATATAAATGTTTGCTTTGATACACATATTTAATATTGTGAATCGTGAACTACTGATTAGATCAATCGAGCTGATTTTAAACCGATTAGATTGGTTAGCTTGCACGACATTTCTTCCATTTAATAAGAGAATGAATATCGATTTTATTAACAAGGGAAACTCATAAATAAGACAGTTTACGGGTGTTATGATAATATGACTATTTCCACGGTATTGGTTTACTTCATTTGTTAGTTTGTATTTGTTCAGTAACATTTCAGCAAAATACTTGTTACAAAAGAGAAAATAACATTGTTTAGAATGAAAGTAAATATAACGTTTTAATTCTGTTTGGGAAAGGGAGCTCCATCATTACCATTGTAATCAATATCTATGTATAGCGTTGTTTACATTTTCCCGGTATCTTTCATTGCAAATGTAAAGTAAATAATAGATAAAAATATTCATGGAAAACTGTCCGATTTTATTTATAATGTGGAGCACATCCTACCGATTCGATTTTGTTGAATTTATATTCGAATAAATACCATTAATATTTCAACAATATGATACATATCTTTCTATATGGTTTGATCCCCTGAAAATGTTTCATTGCTTATTTTGAATATTGATGGGTAGGCAACATCGGAACTTTCAACACATACAGATTATAGCGTTGATAAAAATAAAATTGAATTTGTACCCAGAGGCAAACTATGTTAAATCCAATAATTTGTTATTTATGTTATAATTTGAAATGCTTTCTTCTGGATAACACTGTTAATAGTTTCAAAGATGGGGCTTAGAGGTTTTTAAACTATATTAACTCCATTCCTATTATAGAGGGATATCAACTACGAAAATATTCCATACTTCCAGATATATTACTCTATGTCTGCAACATTAATTTCATGAAATTTGATCAGGTCTTAGAGTTTAGATGGTATAATCTTAGATTTTCAAGTCTATTGAAATCTAGTGTTAAATAACAAGGAAAATAAGTAATGTCATCTAGATCTGCGACAATGCTCAACCATTCCAAATTACCAAAATTCTCGGAGTTTCTACTCATTAAAATTATGAACATACAACCTAACAATTCATGATGCAATTATAAAGAACATTCACTGTATGACCTGGGACTGAGGTGTTGGAGCCCGAGAAGGGACATAAGTTGCGTCATGAGGAGTAATCAAATGGATAATGAACAATGAACCTTCCAGAAACTTTATTATGAAATTGTGTTACTTTTGGATATTTCATCTCAAACAACAATAAACAAAGTGAATCACAGATTTTTAGCTAGAAGCCACACATTGCCAAATCTGTGTAATCAGTTTTTTATTTGACTCAAACTATGTCTAGTACATTATTGAAAAAAGTTCTTTACTTTCAAACAGTTAGATATTTCGCAGTTGTGTGGTGGCCAGGGACGAGGACTGGTATGTCCCAACGCCTCATGAACCGACTGCAGCAGCTTGAATGTCTAGGTTCACGAGTGGAATGAGGTCGGCTCCAACCAGAGCTCTTGAGGCTCTCGCTGGAATACCACACTCATTCATAAGATCGGAAGCCATAAGATCGGAAGCCATAAGATCGGAAGCCATTAGATTGGCGTATAGGTTAAGAGGCTATAGGTCACTGGACTGAAACGCCTTACTCTCGTGAGGCCACCTCTAAGTGGCCCATTATTGAAATGACGCAAGTAAGCATGAGTCCAGCTATCTTTCTCACTTCTCCAATAACCCTCATACCTGACAGGGGAGATTGAAACAATGAAACTCTCGTTCTGTTGTTGTCTGTTGCCACCAGGTAGGCTAGTATGTTTTACAGACGAGTCGAGATAGGTTTGGCTTCGGGAGCAGGAGTGTATCTGAAAAGGCAAAGGATCACAATATAAGTGGCCTTAGGCACGTACACGTACTGTACTGTTTTTCATGCAGAGGCCATGGAAAACCTGCCTAAGAATTATTTAAATAGGCGTATATATCTGCACAGATAGCCGCTGGGCTCTGGGAGATTTTGAGTCACCTAGAGTTACATCAAAACTAGTCAAAGAATGCAGAGAAGTACTGGCTGAACTAGCTAGGATAAACAAAGTCCAACTGATCTAAGCCCGAGAACACAGTGAAGTCAATGATAATGATTTCCCAGACACTCCAGGCCAGGCGGGGGTCGTCCGGTGCCCCAGTTGAGCCAGAACCAATGATCATTTTATCAAACTGCGTTGGAGGTCTCTCCCTTCGTTCCCAGCTAAACAAATAGTGTTCTGACTTGTGGTGGAACTCACCAGACATGAGAGAGGTCAAGCTGTTTAATAATAGCCTGAGCTCTGAACTATCAAAAAAATTATTTTCTCTAAACGGGAGGGACCTTAAGGAGGTGACTGAAATCCTCATGGGTCACCATGATCTTAACATATCATGGGTATCGCAGATGACTCTATATGTAGGAAATGCTTCTCACATCCTATCGGAATGTCCAGCTGACATTTCTCAGGCAACTTCGGCGAGGCAAACTGCTTCCAGAGGAATTTATGGAAGCCCGCGTAAGCAATATTCTCGGTTTCTGGTTGGCCACAAACCTGCTAGAATAGAATCTTGGGCCTAAGTGCATCCAGGGGGTTACACCCCTGCAATTTACTGATGATGTAAGTTTATAAGTTTAACACCGGTAAGTTTTTTCAGTCGAAAACGGCAAACAAGTTTCATATTAAAAATTCTTCGAACGATTCTCCTGAAAAATTATGATTCTAAACTTAACATACTTTGCCTTTAAGGTACACGTGTATTTTTGTATTAATCCTTGGAATCTTGGTTCTGAGTTCGAGAAACATTTTGGCTTCTTTCATAAGATTTCTATTGTAAAATAAAAATATCCACTATCCACATAAGCTTTCCAAATATTTTTGAGTTATATAATTATTTACTAACTCAAATGAATGATAGAATTGTGTGGATCCTGTTATTCCGGTTGCATTTTCTCAGTTTTTAGGACATCTAAAAAAATTCAGGACTTTCGAATATAAAATGATCATTTGATCAACTTGCCCATCATTTGTGATATTGGTTTAAGTTCTTGTTAGGTGATTCAATTCTTTCAGAGATAATTAATAGAATGTCTTCTGAATATGAGGCGTTTCTGGAGTGAGATATGAATAAATTTATGAATAATGGTGTAATAGTGAACCATTAATTGCTTATTATACTGTACGCATGGATATATGGCTTTACAGAGATAATGGTTTTGTGGTTGATAATCCCCTTGCAATAAAATTTGATTTCGAATTTTGCTTCATGAGTAAACTTGAAGAGTAGCGTGATTTATAGGATAACATTTTCCTATCTCCTAAGAAAGCGTCCATATTTACCTAATTTAGTTGGTGCAAACGTAGAATCCCCTTTTTTATTTTTCCGTTATTTACGTTTGTTATGTTTGAAACTACAGAAGCTTCCGGCAATTACTTTCGATTACCTTTTTCTTCGTCCTTTATTGATTGTTACATGACATTTTCTACGCTCTTTCATGAAATAGGTATATCCTTACAATAAATGTATGTGAATATTACAGTTTCCCTGAGAGATATCAGACTAGTCAAGAATGAAGACAAATGTTTAAAATTTCACGTATTCAAAAGTTCTAGAAATTAGGTCAGTGGGAGCTTTACGTTGAACCCAAGTACAGATCTGCTGCATGAAATTAAAGCAAACTTGATCTTAGTATGTTCATTATCTACATGCTCTTCATATTACTCAAGATATATATCTGTTTCCTCTATTTGCAGATAAAATTCGATCCTTACATATTTAAATTTTTTTAGAACATCACATTAATGGATGAAGAACATTCAATTATTATACTGTTCATCCACCATAATTGACTTTTGGACCTCACAAATATGTTGAAGAAGTAATAAACCCGTAGTAGAGACTACATAACAATTATTTATCACTTACCTTAGCCATAGATCATCATATCTCTTGCAACTAACATAATTTTTCAAAAATCGATAGTAATTCAGATGGAATAATGCAACAAATAACTCATTATGTAGTTAACGTCATCCAATATGGTTTTCAGTAGTTAAAAAGTAGCTCTCTAATAATTCTTGCAAGCATTAGAATCTGTTAACATTGTTAAAATTGTCAAGCTGGATCTTTTGATCCAGTCTAGCAATGTACCATTCTAATATGATACATTTAGGACCAAAAAAACTAAACATACTATATAAACTTACAATATTTCCCAGACTGAATGGAATTAAGTTGAAAAGAGATTAATTCATCCTACTAAGTGAAATGTTATGCGATGATATAAAAATTGCAGTAATACCTTCCTATAGGTATGTTCCTATCTATTATAACAAACTTTAACTATACAAAAAGCAGGATTACAAAATGAAGAGAACGCTCTTGCTAGATGTCTCCATAATGTATGATATGGACGGCGATACAACTTGTGAAATGTTAGAAACATCTGGCATGATCACCCTAATCACCTAATCCTTATAATCAAACTGGTGGTCAACGTAAGGATGTAAAAAAGCATTTAGTTAAAAACATTCGTCTGAACCATCTGAAGCACATTTTATAATATTATTTACGTTAGTACATTGTTTAGTTTTTTCTGACCAACATGGAACCTCCACTTTTTGATGTAACACCTTCTATATTATTGCGTTTCTCGTTTCACTCGGACTATTCAACTGTAATCATTCCGGACACAATGGCTAAATCCAAATATTTGAGTTATTTAACTTTATGAAATCATTATGTTAAGTTTAACCATTATTAGTTGATAGGATACTTTTAACCCATAAATAGTAGCATAATAGTGAATAAACCATTATAGCTAAAGTGAACTAGTATCTTTTTTGAAGTTCAAGGATAGGATATTTTCTTCAAGAAGTTCAACAAAAATGAAAGTGTGAAGTTCCGGCAATAAGTGAATGGTTTATGAATATTCTGAAAGGAAGAAACTTCTGAATATTACGTTTATCAGTCTTCATAATATTTTGATAATGTGCAACGGTGATCGTGGTTTTCCAAATTGAGCTTCATTTATCAAAACAGTTGAATAACTCAAAAAGCATTTTATTGTGTCCGACATGAATTCAGCAGAAATTTTCCTGTTGAATCGAAAAACATTATAACATTTAGAATGCTCTGATTTACAAGTTAGAGTTGTACGAAGGATAGAGAAACCGAAATGAAAATTATTATACAATGTCTGACGATTTTTCGGCCAATTTTTCTTTGTGATCAACCTAAACTAGGTATCGTAAATAATATGTGCATAATATGTAGTTGTACAAAGCATATAATAAATCCAAATCTTCATACAGTGTGTCCAAGATAGATTTTCATCATGGGGATATCGGAAACGGTAATAGATACAGTTTTGGCTTTATGGAGAAAAAGTTGCATAACTAAAGGGACATTCATACTGGAAAATAAAATTTCCAATATCATTTTTGTTTTTCATATAATTTTGAAAAAGTGTTCTTTATTTTGACGGTAACTTACTCTGACTGTAAGACTAGAAAGAATAGGAAACCAAGAAATTAGTCTTGTGGAAAATCACTTTGAGAACCAAATATGATATTGTTAATTGTGTAGTTTCAAATGAATGGCCCTTCAGTTACGCATCTTTTACACCATTTACGTAATACTTTATCTATTACCGTTTGCGATATCTCCATGATGGACATATTTGTCACTGTGTTCACTGTTATACTGTGCGCAACATCATTAGAGATATCTCAGATATTTCTGCTGTAAGCATTTTTCGGGAATATTAGGTCAGACAACTTTTTGTTCTCGATAATTTCTAATTTCATTTGGCGAAACTTTGATCTGATCCAGAGATGTGAATGTAATTCATTGTCTTACATAGATCTGGTGACACATTATCTGGTAGGCGATTTAATATGTGAGTAGTGGTACTCCCAATTCAATGGTATTCTGTCTAATCGTTATTGCGATAATTTGAAATTTGCCATTTAGCCCAGAAAATATAAATTTCTACATCGAAACAATTCCCACCAAGCCCAATTTTATGGAGACCTTCATTTTGAAGTTCTAATCATATCCTGATAAGTACTTTCAATTTGAGACGTGGAATTTTTTGAAGGAGGTGAAAGGGTATGACTTCCAGTTATTTGCAAGTATCTCAAATTATCAAAAAGTAAATGAATTGCATAAGCTACAATTGTCTTCATGGCTATATTCTTCAAAAAATTAATAGTTTTCGAGATAATTAAAAAAAAATCTAGAATTCATCTCCTTTCACCCCTAAGAAAAATTCCGTTCAAATTGAAGGTACTTCTCAGTTGATGCTTAAGATATTAAAATGAAGGTTTGCATAAAAATTTAGTTTGGTAGGAATTTTTCTGTCCCTTTTGTGACTAATGTTACTGGGGTGTAATTGTGAGAAAATGTCACACGTTTGTAATTTGCAATATCAAGGCGGCACCAATTATGACACACATGTCATTGAAATTGAAAATATTACTCATTAACAAACAATCTCTCCCACGAATTTTGGCTTGATGATTCTACACGGTTATTTTGGTATTATTCAATTCCTGTTTCGGTATCAATTGTCAAAGGTGTGACGCCAATATCCTAAATGACAACATATGTCATAGATATGACAACTGTCACTAGAAAAATGAAACGTACTGACTAGTAAGTGAGGAAAGTGAGGTAACATATACTGATGGCGTAAATATCTCAGAAAATCCATAATTTCGTTTCGCATTGTATAGAATGGAAAAATTTCGATGTTTCAATAGGGAATCTTGATAAGTATGAGAGATACCAAAAAATAAACCCCATTTTGAGAAAATGTCGATGGTGAAATCAAAAATTAGCTATCGTCTTTTGTTATCGTGTTATTTTCGAGTTTCGTTTTTCAGGTATATCGCTGTTACTTATGGAATAGGAACGAAATGATTACTACATTCTTCAGCCACTTTTATAAGTAGAATTCAGTGCCGTATTTATTGAATGAGTTTTCAAATTTCTTCACTCTAATTAGTAGGCTTAGGTCTTTTAGAAAATTGAAAATAGATTGAACAATCTAACATTGCATTGCTCTTCAATCTTACAGAATTTATGCCATTTGATAATCGCCTTTGAAAGTCTAATTGAATACTTAATTTCCATTATGTAGTATTTGTCAGTGCAAGATAGTTTTCGAAAATTATGATAAGTTTGATATGATAGAGTGTTTTAATCTGAGTAACAATAACACTGATGCTGCAAGTGATTTATGCTTAAATCGAGACCCAGAGAGAAGGCAACCAAACAGAACCATTTTTAGAAGATTGAAGACAAATCTTATAAATTATGGAGTATTTTAAAAACCAACAACATCGAAGATGTCGAAGAGGTTTATATAAACGTTATATTTCACAATAGAGTTTTGGCTTATCGAATTTATAATGAAACTATGAATGGTCAACGGTATTATGCTATTTTCATTAATTCTATTTCTTTCTAAGGATATAAATAAAACTCATGAAAAATCTGCACTAAAAATCAAACCTAAGGGGTACATGGCCTCTATACATCCGGCTTTGGAGCATGGGTGGTTTGATGTCAATCCCCATAGCGTCGACGTTCAAAATCAGGGTCGCATACCCCTCTGCGGATCCTCTCTTGGAGCAGTGGTGGTCTGATAATAATTCCCATAGTACCGTCGACGTGCAAAATCGGAGACCTTTTGGGGTTTCAGTATTTGGTGTCCCATATCTCACAATAGATTTTTGACTTTATAATGAAACTATGAATGGTCAACAGTATTACGCTATTTTCATTTTTTCTATTTGTTTCTAAAGACATAGATAAGACATAACTAACATAAGGAGTGCATGACCTCTATACATCCCTGTGGATCCGCCTTTGGAGCATTGGTGGTTTGATGTTAATCCCCAGAGCGTCGACGTTCAAAAACAGGGTCGCATAAAGCATGGCTTCTATGCACCCCCATGGATCCGCCCTTGGAGCATTGTTGGTTTGATGTTAATCCCCATAGTGTCGACGTTTGAAATCAGGGTCGCATAACCCCCCCCCCCCACCGCGGATTCACTCTTGGAGCACTAGTGGTCGTCTGATATTAATCCCCATAGTACTGTCGACGTTCAAAATAAGGGTCGCTTTGGTTTCAGTATTTGGTGTGCCATATTTCACAATAGAGTTTTGGCTTATCGGATTTATAATGAAACTATGAATAGCCAACGGTATTATGCTATTTTAAAGCAAAACATAGATAATATTTTTCTTAAACCTTAACATAAAGTATGTATCAGCACTTTGTCTTCTTTTAGGTCAAGATTAATTACATGTAAATAAAATTATTTGCAGTTTCAAAATAATCGTTACGCACGATAAACGTTTTGGAACATGATAAGCGTTTCTCATTTTTCATTAGTTAAATTACACTTGCTGAAAAATATGAATAACCGTTGTTAGAATCAACATACTATTGTTTTACAATTTGTGAAATCGTAGAACAATGCAACCTTAGATATTCTATCCAATGATGCCTAAGCCAACTATAACTTCTATATAAAAAATACAACTTTATGTATGTACGGAATATTTTGCAAAAAGTGACTGCTCCACTGAATTCCACTTGTAAATGTGCCCGAAAAATGTAGAAATTCTAATTCCATAAATATATATAGATATTGATGATGGTTCATTTTTTGGTATTTCTTACACTTATCGAGATTAATACGTCAAAATTAAACCAGCCTGTAGATTTGGATCGATGAAATAACTAGAGTGTGTTTAACATACTTACACAATTTGCAGCCCTTCACTTCATTACATAGTAGAACATACCTAATTAACTTTGAAATTATGGTTAATTGGAAGCCATTTAAATAATTCAAGCCCAGTTGGTCAACGTGATTAAGAGTGTATAGGTGGTCGGTCAAAATGCAACGATGCAGTAAAGGGCACTAGGTGTGGGGCGGGTGTAAAGGACAGGTTTAACAAAGGTCGCGGGTAACTGACAATGACACGAAGACAAAGGAGGGAACTTCGGCCGAGCCGTCATTTATCCATTGTTATCTTTAGTAGAACGTGTGCAATGTTGTTTCTTTGTTGTCGGTTATATTCTGAATGCTTTATTTGGTAACTATAAATAAACTGTATATGACGGGTTATACAAATTGCAACTCTAAAAAGTTCATTATATTCATTATGACGAATCAACAGTACCAAACGCGTAAGAGATTGATGCATGTTTTACTCTTAATTGCAGCGAATCTATCGGTGTGATACAGTTGCAGTTTGTACAAACCCCGGATAATCTGATGTGAATGTGTCGAGCATCGAGAGACGTGATTGATTCATGGGATGATGATGAGAGTATGAAACACGTTGCAAATGGTAGGTAGCGACAGAACACAGCTGAAACATTCAATGCAACTGAAATTTTAACAGCGCCCCTCCTACAAGTTCATTTCATGACGGGAATGTTACAAAACTTCCAAGTTAATTATCGACTGGCATTATCTGTGTTGATTAATTAATTATTGAACCTACAAGCGGGAAACTCATTGCTTGAATCTCTGAAGTTAATTCCGTTCGAGTGGATTTGCAGTTTCACTATGAGCGCGCTCCGCAGAACTAATTTGAATATTCGATAAGGAAGTCTGGTGTACACGAAATGGATTTGTATGGAAGAACGCCAATTCGAATAATAAGCATGACTAAATGAATAACATATAAGTTTTGAAAATATAGGGAATGAACAAACAAATAGGTTGGGAGGCACAGTGGGGCGCAGGCTACAGGCAGCACACGGACAGACGAACAGACAGACAGAACATGGGGAGATGCTGCCACTTACCGCGGTGTAAAGGAATTCCAGAACTCGCTACAAGTGTAGGTTGCAGCAGCAGCGACATAGGGGACACAGAAGACAGGACAATTACTAACCACATGGCAATACTCTGCGACGCAATGCCGACCATAGAGGTTACGCATTCACGCGCATGTACTACTAAGCGGACATCGAGAAAACGTCACGCGAGTTCGAGGTTATGTAACAGACCTCGCGCTCGATGACGTTTTTTCGACTGTTAAACAAGTGAGACACACGCTTTCGCTCATACGGTCATTCATTCTCTCTATCTCTCTGGTAGTGACGACAGACACATTGTTAATAACGGACATACAGTCAGAACAAACTGATAGCTACAGACAATGACAGACACAAGTTAGCAAGATCTACTAGCAAAACAAACAAACATAGAAAAACGGACGATTAACGACGGACGCAAAACATGAATAAAGTATGTGGATGAGTTACAGATAGCGCAAGATGCTTATATAATCAATGGCTTGAACTTTTATCGAAAAATTATCTTGCTTGCCACATTTAAAATTTCGTTAGCATCGATAGAAACTACGTCTCTACATTATTCTAAGAACAACATTCTATGACCAACGTTTTGATTCGCCTATTTGAACAATGACAACACGTATATTAGTTCCAGACAGCTGTTTCGATTTTCTCATGAGCTAATAAATAGATCGAGCCTTACGATGAACTCACTGATCAACCATTTTACCTTCGAAAATATTTTTATTGTTCCAGGGCCGTCACCTGATGGTGTATTTCCAATTGTTTCACCGTCGATTATTTGAATCGCGAGATCTGTTTTATCAATGAGGGGCATTGTGGATAATATTCTCGTTGGGACATCTGCTTTCCGGCAGATGGTGTTGGATCTACGTTCTCCAAACAATTTCATCGTCTGGATCGTTCTACTGATGAGCTTATAGGAAGAGCGACACAGCTGTATGGAACTGATAGACGTGTTGTCACTGTTCAAATTGGTGAACCAAATCTGTTTCAAATCATTCTAACATGAGATGTGTTTGTATTTCATTCTGCACATACCAAGAACTCAATATTTACAAAATAAAATTATAGGATAATGAAGATATCAACAATTGAGAATATTTCATTAACTACATGTTATTGACATGTGGTAACGTGATCTGAATTACTGTTTGATACTCGTGGATGTTATCGTTGATATATTATCTACAGGACTCGAAGACATACTGATTTCATAACCTAAACATGGTTATTTTTGAATAGTCGATTCCAAGACTGTTCTCCTTGCAGTTATTGTAAATAATAGAATCTTAGAAATCTTTGCATCAGTTAATCCAGCGCTAAAAATGAAAAATGTCCTTATTGTGCTTCTACCCGAAAAAGTTTACTATGATATGAAAGTAGCAATTCTGAAAAATATGGGATCCTGTTGATCTTGGGTGATGATCAGGGATTTCGTTTCGGATAAGGCGGCTAAGAGTAGCTTATCGATGAAAGAATGTTTATAAACTGTAATTTAATTAAAAGAATTAATGAAATGGTATCAGGCACATTGATTTAATAGGGACGTTTGTTTTCGGACGGATGCTCCAGTGTTGGTTCCACATAGAAATGATGTCATAAAGTTGGTAGTAAAGCTAGCAAAAAGAGCCCTAGTCGCTAAGGTGTGGAAGCTTCTCCACCGGTTGGCGGTGTATCTTTCAGGATCTGATGCTTCGCATTCCGACAGTATGAGTTTGCCAGTTTCTGTTCTTTATCCTTATGCAGGTGTGATCTAATTCGATCTAAGGAGACCTGTTATTGTTCAGACCTCCAGTTGAGTAGTTTTTCAGTTCTGTTCGTCGTCGTTTGTGAAATATATTAACATTATTTTCCAAAACAAACTTCTGATCAATGGCGCAAGTAAGTTGGGGAACATCATCGATTGCCCTAGCCCGAATTTGTTCCCTGTAGTCGAGTTGGAGTAGTGTGTAGCATCGTTTCAAATTTCCTTAAACAATCCACGCACCAGAATGTCAGGGAAGTTCTGTTCCACTGGGTTAGTATGCGCAATTTATATTTTGAAAATGACATCTCTTAAATGACATCCTTGTTCCTCTATACATATTTGCGATCCATAACAAAATTTCTTCCGCAATTCTAATTTTGAGTTATTCGATTGCCTAGGGTCGCCTTCCGTTGAACTTGTTCCATCAAATATTCCCAGAGAAAAAAAATCAGGTGCTGTCAAGTCGGGAGAATCGGCGGGCTAAGTGATGTCATCAAATCTTGACCGAGGAACATTTGTTGCTACTACTAAACTACTGTGACAGTTTCGTCATTCTCTTCTAAAAGAAGTGGTTCTACGAAACCAAAAGTCGAAACACCACACCACACGGTGACTGTTCGATCATGAAGAGATCTTTCATTAAGATTTGAAAAGTAACAATAATTTTGTTTGTTGACCAAGCAGTTTGAAGGGAACTAAGCTTCGTCTGACATTCATTATTTTCCAAAATCTGTAAAAATTTTCTATAGCACGCAACATGGACAGATATGCTTGCTTCTTTTAACTTGTGAACGACTTGAATTTTTCAATTTTGCAAATCAAAATGCAGAATTCTTCGCTACAGTCAGCTGAAAATATGTAAGTCAAGTGACTGCCTTGATGCATATCGATTCGGACTTCTCAGAACAACTTGTTTTACCATACGGACATTTTCTGGTGTTTTGACTGCAATTTGTTGCAACGTTCCCTTCATTCTAAAAATCTCTGACCTATCTCATTATAGTTTGTCGTATTGTAATTCATCCGTATCTTCCTACTTTATAGCAGCGACAAAAATTCCTTTGCGTCTGCACAATTGACTCATTTCATAGTAGAACTGTCAAAAATAAAATATTTCTTCCATAGTACCCTAATAAAAATAGGTGATATCATAGTCAAAGTATAAAGGTCTGTTGGACCCTCCCTACCATGGTTTCTTGCGCTGGGTGACGTCACCTGTCTCCTCCAATCACAGCCTTGCTCTCATCGGCTCGTCGCCGGCACGTAACAACATCATATAATGTCGTCATCAATAACATTAAATAAACGAAATAAACGACCAATCAGCTTGCACTCGAATTTTAAAAATAGTAGAAGGGAGGCTCCAACAGACCTTTATACTTTGACTATGAGTGATACCTAACCCAGTATGTGTGGATATTCAAAAGTCATGTATCGATTTTAAGGAAAAGTTAAATGAATTATCGTCCTTTCAATGAGGGTACATTTTAATGTTATACAAAAGTGGCCTCCTAGTGTTGCCATGAAAATAATTTATGAGCTTGTCATGACTTATGAGTAATCTAAAATGAAATGTGAATGATCTCATGGTTCTCCTTTCAGTCCTATTTTTGACGGACTGTTAGCAAAATTTTGGTTCCTTTTCCGAATACATTTCAGAAGACCGCATGTAATTTTTAAACTCAATATTGCCACATTATTCTATTTGTTTAAGTAGGCGTAGGGTCGGATGATTATCATAAACACAAGTTTGTCAAACTAACTATGGATGAAAGCCTCGAATAATGTAGAAATTATGGAAGAACGAAATAACTATAGTGTTCTTTTTCAATAATACAGTAGAGCCATATGAGTGTCATGACTTATGAGTAATCTTAAATGAAATTATCCACATTTCATTTAATTTTGGCTCCTTTTCCGAATAGTTTTCAGAAAATCTCGTGTAATTTTCAAGCTCAATATTGAAAAATTATTCTATTTGTTCAAATAGGCGTGAGGTCGCGGATGGTTATCATAAACAAAAAATTATCAAACTAACTATGGATGAAAGCCTCGAATAATGTAGAAATTATGGAAGAACGGAATAAATTTCGTCGTGTTCTTTTTCAACGTATTATTTCAGTACACCTTATGATAAATTGAGGAAATCGATTATGTAAGCACGTCGCTATATTTATAACTCATCCTGTATTATAAGCGGGGAATGTGAAATAGTGAAACAACATTGGCTGCTCAACTTGTGTCCACCACCATCGTAATACGTACCTAGAGCTAAATGGGTCGGTTACATATTACATCAAAATCAGGTCTCAACGGTGTGTTCGCGCCGTCGAAACTCTACAAAACAGACCTACATACAGGTCCGCATTCTGAGCGACAGACTCGGGCTTCGGAGGCGGGTAGACGCACACAGAGAGGGTTCAGACAAGACAAGACACAATGATATCCGGGCACGCCGCGATCCCATATCCGGGAACACGGCATTCGCCCGGGGGAAAGGGTCTAGGTTAGGATGGGGCTCCGCTAGAAGGGTGTGCGGTGCCCGAGCAAGCGGTCGGCGGAGTACCGCCGACCCTCGCTCAACGTGCAGAGCTGATGTCCGGTGAGCCGCTTTGGTCTGCGTGATTGCGATCCTTACGGATCAACTCGAAAGCAATAAAAATCTCCACACTCTATGCAAAATGTTCCACTTACCTTTCCGTATATTCGTCCATGTGAGCGTAGGACTGCACGGAGTTTTCCTCGATTAGGAATTTCACCCGTTGGTAAAACGAAGCGGTTACCGATGGCGGTTGTTTGCGAAGCAGCACTTCGACTGGATCGTTGTTGGAGAGGCACATGAGATGGTCGGCGCAGCTAATATGCGAACAACATTCGCTGTCCGAACAGTCTGTCATTCCGTCTGCAACGCGAATTACATATTGATCAACATCATTAAAGCGAGGCTCACGTATGCTCATAAACCAAATTAACCCTAATATTTACCGTGATCGTTATCTACGTCGTCGTTACAATCCATCTCCAGAGGGATACTGCAGTCCGATCCTGCCCATCCCTGAATGCACACACATTTGTACATACCATCGTCCAGGTTGCATTGGCCGTGACCAGAACACCCATTTTCGCATCCGGCTGGAACAATTCAATTCATAAACATGTATGCATAGTACTACGTTCGATTTAACCATGGAGAATTCATATCAATGTGTAATTCCGCATGAGTCGGCCAGTAGGGTGAGCTCATAAAAAATAGAGGTAAAAAGCGTTATGCCGAAACAGTTGGAATCATGATTTAAATAGAAGTCCTCCTCTACTTCGATTTCTCTATACGTTTACCCTCGTTTATTTAGATAGTTCTCCTGATAGCATAATATCTTAATGAGTTGAATAATGCAAATCTTGTCAATTCATATAATCTTTCATTGTCATTAACTAGAGTAAATTTTTCAATGAAAGAACAATTAATTACTTTGTTATTATACCATTTCAATAATAAACATGGAATCGTCACTATAACTTCAACACCGTGGTGTTGATTAGAAACATGTTCACTCAAGTATGCTATGCATCAACATAAAATAGAAAACAGATGAGTCAAAATCTAGGTTTCATTCTTTCTCTATGCGTCGTAATCGATCATACCTTGGTTAGGTCGATCAAGTCCATGCGCTCGGAGAGATTGATAACGGCGCATTATGATGGTAACGTCGCATGTACACATGTCACCTGGGGGAGGAGTAGTGTTTCCTCTCCTTTGATGCCTGATGGTGGACAATTTGTTAGTCGAGCTGCATGAGGCTGGGTTTTAGGCCCAAGACTATGCAGACGACTTGGCAGCCGAGACTCTCGGCAGGCATGCGGCAATCTTGTGTGAGCTGCAAAATGAAGCACTTACCATCGTCGCTCACTGGTGTCAGTTCAAGAAAATCAGGGTGAATCCTGAAAAGACTCAAGTGATTCCTTTCACAAGGAAACGGAAACCAGGACCCCTACAGAGGTTTGTCTGTTAGGGAGGACCTAGCACCTGAAAGGCTCAGGGAAGTACCTTGAAGTTATCCTTGATGCTACACTCAGCTGGAAAATGCAACTGGAAACCTGAGTGAAGAAGGCCGTTGCATCCTTATGAGCATGCAGAAAAGCCTTCGCAAACATATGGGGTATACGCCCACTAGTTCTGCACTGGATCTACATGGCCATGATCCACCCAATTAGGATCTGAGCAGCCTTTGTGTGGTGGCCGGCAAACGGAAACAGCTATGTTCCGTCTGGTGCTGGACAAGGCTCAGCGGCTCGCCTGTGCGGGGTAACAGGGCTATCAGAACCGCCCCCAATGCTGGGAGCTGCCCGATCCTCCGACTGAACAGGATGCGATAACCCCATCTGTCAAGTTCTAAACACCAGACGTCTTCAAGAAACAGAAAACGGACTGGGAGAACGGATTACTTATGCCAAGGAGACCCAGAAGGATGCTTTCAGTTCCCCTAGGTGCTCAAGTGACAGTTTTCTAGGAAGAAGTTTGTGCAACCCGAACCGTTGCCCTATACCAAACTACCGAGGTGACTATATATTTGCACCGACAGCGCCCATAGAGTGGGTTCTAGGCTTGTTTGGGACCCTGACTGGATTGGATAGAAGGCACAAACTTCAGCTAGTAAGGAAACGAAGTGAGCGATGAATTTGCCAAAGGGTTCCCTAACACCTCTGGCCCCGATCCAGCGCGAAGTTCTAGCTAAAATGCTCAAAAACCCTTTTATCTATGAGCAGAAGAGGTTAAAAACTGGTGACAGGATTCCTCGCAGGACACTGTCATATTAACAGACATGTACGCTCAATGGGTATCGTTCATAACCCTGATTGTAGTAGATGCGGAGATGCGGAAGGAAGTATGAGAGGCGTCCTTGTAGAATGTCCAGCACTGGCTTCTTTTAGGTTTCAACACTTCGGCAGTACACATGCCGCTGGAAATCATAAGAGCCATCAGTCCATGCCGATTCCAAGCCTTCGGCGCTGTTTTAGGCCTGCTGAGCTGAGGCTTGTATCAAGGGGCGTACAATAGACCCAATCAAGCGGTCTAACTGCTCTGCTCCGAACTTGTCCCCTCCCCCGTTTTGATTGATTGATTGATTGAATGGTTGAATTTCGTACTTGTTGTTTACTCTGTTATTATTGATAGAGCGAAAGATTGAATAGTTTATAATATCAAACATTGTAAAATAACCAATTGTGGGATATACTTGGAAACTATAATTACTTCTATAAAAATCGATGAGAAAAAATGCAGGTTCGTGTTTAAAAAACAAAAATTGATGACGGACCTACCAATACGATAGATACGTCGTATTCAAATAAATTTGATGTCATTTTGAAAAGGAGGAGAAGTACCACTGAAAAAGTACAAATCAGTTTTTATCTCTCCCCAAATCGTTGCAGAAAATGGATGTGAAGAATTTTGGATTTTTTATCGTTTCCCAAATATCTTGGAAATCAGTGAAAATCAAAACTTTTGAATACGGAATGTTAGTAACTCAAAACTACTCCATTTAAACTATCTTCTAAGTCTTATATCTACCTAGATCGCAAAACACCAAGCTAAAAAGTGGAACATACTGTATATTTCGGGAGAGATTTTGCGTTTTTTGTAATTTTGAAGTACTTTTGTTTCTGATTGAATAATCAATGAAGAATTTGAGCAGACTGTTAAACGGGGTTCGCTTATAGCAAATTAATACAGAAACAGTGTATAAATTAAAAATAGAAAAATGCGCCAACACCCTTACTATCGGATTGTAGTATCCAATTCCGAAGTATCTCGTACAAAAACCTAAATCTTAAAGTTATATAATCTCAGAGGTTAATTAATTTGATTTTCTTTCGATGCGCCATCCTTAACCGGAGGCGGTAAGAAAGCTGTAGCAATTATAATCCAAGTTACAGCTCGTTGTTAAAACTCGGAGCAAAAATAATAATCATTAAAAGAGATACACAAACATTGTACGTTGAACAATTTGCTTTGACGTTCGTGAGAATTTAATCCCGTAACTGTGTACACTGAAGTATTGATTTGACATAGTTTCCGTAACGAATCAGATATCGCGACGCTGGTTATTTTGTCATTATTATGTTGAAGCCATTAGATTAAAGCAAAATAATTGATACAGTGATTTATGTCTGGCAAACGTTCTCAATCGGGTTTTGATTAATTGCGTGCTCGCTTCCTACAGAGAACCATATGAATTACGTTTCTATCGTACAGTATACTTGTGTTTCATATCGGACAAGGATATCTCATTGTTGATATTATTTTCGACGGAATGAACTCTACGAGGAAAACACCGACCTAAAAAGTAGGTATTACTGCTCTTACATGCCAAACTTCCTACGGAAGTTAACAATAGTATTCTTATTCTCTGCGGAAATACTTAACATGCATACTTCGTTCGTACTTCATAGTTTAACTATTTCCCACTCTTTCATCACTTGGTCTGATCATAGAGAGAAGTCCCTGTTTTACCCTGTCTGGATACTTGCAAAATGGTAATATTCTGAGTATTGCTGATTCGAAATAAAGGGTGACAAATTAATAGTGACCTATTTTTAATTGATAATAATAAGATTAACTATCTTTATTAGATCACTAATTTTCCTCACTCTCTTTTTGTTAGCACGATTTCTGACTTTCAGATACTTCTGCGGGTTAAATGTAATATACAGGATAATCCAGATTAAGTGCCCAAGATTGGTGACTACTTTATTTTTATACCTACGACGTCGCAAACTAGAAGGATTTTTCACTGATTACAACGGTGGAAGCATCCTGTATCTTATATATATTTTTTTAAAGATTTGAAATTTAGAATAGTATTGGTTATCGTAAATATTGAAAACGAACCAACAAATGTCTTGAGGAGCAAGGAGGAGTTTTCGAACATCTCAAGTAGAATTAGCGGCAGTGACGTATTAGGACAGTTGGGGGACCTAGGCAATTCAAACTTTAAACTGCTCAATCGCCTTTAACGGATCCCTATTTTTTAAATTTTGACTCAAAAATGTGATTTCCTATTACTATTTTTATTCAAAAATTAATAAATAACTGAACATTCCACTAAATAACATGTAGAATAAAATTAGGAAACTTAAATTACAACTTATCTTATATTTCTACAAAATAACAAACATGAACATAAATTCTAACAAAAATCAACTGTTGTGGCAAAAACGTGTGTCAGTTCCTGACAATGTAGTGTTTCTAATAGCGGAGTTTCAATATTTATTAACGTTCATAGATAATTTTTTATCCTTTTTATGAAAGAAAATGATCCCTCGTTCGAAGAATCACTGATAAGTATCGAGAGAAATATACTTTATGGCATTTCGATATTCGGAAAATTACATTTTAAACTATTTTCGACTATATATAATTATATATAAATTCTCGGGAAATAGATCTCACTAACACATATGCTTATTATTTTCGTCTTTTCATACGTTTCGGTCTCACTCACCACCATCATCAGAAGACGTATCAATGTCTAAAACGGGATTTCTTAAAACTAATTGTATCAGCACCAATTTCAATTAAAAATGCCCACGTCGCCGAAATGAACAGTAACACGTAATCCAAATTGCAACACATTACTGTTTTAAGTATATGAATATATATCAAGAATCCACTGCTTAGCAGTTTTCCTATAATATACGAAATCATATCAAGCAATGTTTGTATTCGACTGTATAATAATATATCAAGGATTACAATGTAAAAAAAATCTTTTATAGCCAAAGCAAGGAAGTGATTATATTCATTAGGCGATTAAATTGTAACTGAATATTTTTAGCTTTGAGTTGAAATCAGGGACTATTCCCCTGATGATACGAGGCCCTTGGCGGGTGCCAAATTCACCAAATGGTTCATCCGTCTCAGATTAGCGAGGTCAAAACAAAAACATTTTCAATTTCTTCATTGTTTGATGATTAAATGATTTTGTATTTCTTCGAATTTGGATGCCATATCCTTCTAATTTCGTTATAAATTATTGTCATTTTTTATTCCTTTAGTTTCGAATTAGCTTAGGACCTTATAACTCTGTTATTCTTCATTCTAGCGAAAATTTATAATGACCAATATTATTCTAAATTCCAATATCTTTCATAAAGAAATAACATGATGTTCCTATTAAAAAAATTATCTACCTTAGACGAGGGTGCTAAAAATAACATTGGACAGTCCACTCGTCAACTTTCTCGCACTTTTCACGTCTCCAACGATAAAGCTTGGCGATATATCGCAAGAAAGGTATGAAATATATAAAAAGGAAGAAAGTTCCCAAATATACTGGCGCTCAGTTGGTTAGAATTTCCTAGTCCTAGTCGGGTTTTGAGGCGTCACCACTTTGCCACAACAGCACGATAATCATGGATGACGAGAAATATTTTACTCTTAGTCACGCCAGACTTATTGGGAATGCAAGATTTTAAACAGGCAACATCGAAGAAACCCCAATGAGATGAAATATAAACCCTAAGGGAAATTTTCTGATAAAGTTTTAGTTTGGTGCGCAATTTTTAGGCGTAGGTAGGTCTACCACCCGCTATACATTTCAGTTTTAACAGTTGCGCGTTTCTCCCTGAATGCCAATGGCCCATCAGAGCCAAACGACATAGGTAAGTCTTTTAAATTGTTAGAGTTTCAGCACTACAGTATAGCCCCTTTCGAACAATATCTCAAGGACCACCCTAAGGTCTGTACTTTTCTAATATATCGATTTTATATAATTTTCGGCCGTTATTTATTTTGTTGTATTCTGAAACTTGAAATTTCTATAAAATGTGTGAAGGAATTCATTGATAATAGATTATTGTCCGTTCAACATTATGAATAGGAATTTTGTATTGATTTTCCGAAAACGTTAATTTATATAACCAGTTTGTTCGAAAATATTCGCATAGATGCAGGTATACATCTGTTGAGATAAGTACTTTTACGAGTTCCATGTACAGGATGGATCTCGAAAATTGTAACAGATACCAAAAAATTAAACCTCACCATCTCTTTCTTTTTGAGAAAATGTCAATGGTGAAATTAAAAATTGGCTATCGTGTTTTGTTTTGGTTTTTCAGGTACACCTCAGTTATTTATAGAATTAGAATAAAATAGTTTATCCATTTTTCGGGTATCTTTACAAATCGAATGCGAGTTTGGATATGAAGTAGTTTTTTTATAAAGAAGTCATAGTTCGCGTAGACATTTTTGGATGGGGGATTTTCTCCCATTCCAAATGACATAAGCCTACTATTTAGAGTGAAATAATTTCAAGAATTATTCAATAAATACAATTTTTTTTTGAAAAATAAAAGTATTTCAGTGAAATTTCATCACTGCTGCCAGTGTGTCATAGTTCAATGCTGTAAGCTTGAAAAAAATTCTACAATCACCTGAGATCATCTTTCCGTAATTAAAAATGTTAAGAAGGTCGATGAAACAAAATGAAAATAAATAGTAGCCAGTAATACTCACGCAAAGTACAGTGACGCCCATTCCAACCCTGCGAGCAGACACACGTGCCGTTTCTGCAACCGCCATGCTCTTGACAACGAGGGTCGCATGGTAGTAATTCACAGCGACTGCCAGTCCAGCCTAAATCACAGCGACATTTGCCTGAATCGCATCTCCCATGTGGGCCACAGTCTAAATTGCAGAGAGCTGGAAAGAAGGAATGACCGTAAATAATTGATGTGAAACATTCGTAAACTTTCTAGATTTGCAGTTTTAAAAGTTATACGAAACTCGAGTCAAAGAGTAACGTAGTTTGGAGTAACAATTTTCGCAGTTCACATAAGAAATGTGTGAGGAAACTTAGAATCGAATTTAAATATTTAAAACTCGATTGTTCGCAGAGTAGAATAGTGTTTTGTCTGGACTTTTTTAGCAATTGGTAGTTCCTTCGTCGAAGTCAAATACTAAGTTTTGGAGAGAATTTGAACATTACTCATACTCTCGAATATCTCCGGTTATATTGATCGCAAAGTGAAAAAAATATTAGATTATTTGAGGTCAAACAGTATTTTATGGTGGAGATGAGTAGTAAAATCGTATTTGTAACTAAACATGATAAATAATATGCCATGGCTGAATTAGATTTTCAATGAATATTATTTAAAAAAAAAATTTTGAGCATCGAAATAGTCTTTTTTTGAATGTGGAGTTTCTTCCAAACATTCTGCTGAACTTTTCCTTTTACTCTCGTGAGTAAAAAACTTTTTTGCTGAGGAGTTATTTTTATATTTTGACTACACCGCAGGAACACCTCAAAATTGTTCAAATTATCAAATTTAAATCGTTCAATTATTACTTAAATCTTTTCAATAATCCTAGCCATAGGAATTGTCGATAACAAGGAGCTCAGAATCGAATTTCGGATGATAATTGTTGACATTCAATTTATTTTCGAAAAGAATTAATCCTTACTGTCGAATTAATTTGATTTTTATCAATTAAATTAAACCAACATAGAAGTGAAACAATTATTCTGAATAATTGAACGTTTGTTATGATTTCGCGAATCACAATCTTGATCTGAAGATATTGAAGAATTAATAATTTCATAATAATTAGGGAATTCATAATAACTACTTTACCTTGATCACAGTCTGGTCCAGTCCAGTGTCTGTTGCATATGCATTTTGCAGCTTCCAAATCATACACTCCATGTTCGGAACACGTTGGAAGACATTTGTGGACTTGCTCATCGATTACGTCACATTGCGATCCTTTCCATCCTGCTTTACAGTAACATTGTCCGTGGACACACGCACCGTGTTCGGAACACGTTGGATCTTCACAGTCGGGTTCTTCGCAACTCTCGCCCTTCCAACCGGACCTACAGTGACATGAACCTCGGATACATTGACCGTGACCAGAACAATCGGCAATGCGGCAGTCGCTTTCTGGAATATCGCACTCGGGTCCTTTCCAGCCTTCTTCACAATGACACAAACCTCCACCGTATTGACCATGACCAGAACATAACACGGGACAGATACCTGGAAAGATGATGAAAATTCAGTAAAAAGGAGAAGAAAAATTCAAGGAATTTGGGAATAAAGCATGTTAATTTTAAGGGTTAATATTTGAGGATATACTTTTAGATTTAGCTTTAGTTAATAACTACTAGCTTTGAGAATGCCACTGTGTGTTGAAACAATTTGTTAGCATTATTTTTTAAATTGAATGTTTTGGTGTAAAAATTAGAGTTTGATTCTCCTACTTCCGAAAGTTAATTTGACTTTGTTAATTTTCAAGATTAAACACCATTCGTTCGAATGATTAAAAAATATATCAACATTGAAGTTAGAACTACAACAGATGATTTAACCATGTAGGGCTTGTACTATGCAACATTTGTGGTTGGTTATTTCTGGACTTTGATTCATTTTTAGGTTTATATGTTTGTTCGCGTTGAACAATCTTAACACTATCTCGGATACCTATTATTATGTGTTCTATATTGCATGATCGAAGATAACATGATCTTACTCTCTTATAGTATTATATTTGATTGTATAAACTGAATATCAAACCAGTTGCAATATAAACAGACGTCGTGCGGAATTTTTCAATCACGCAAAGGCGATACTATAAAATATTAAATCTACCTTAAGTGTATTTGAGTGGTGGGATCGATGAGTGGATGGCCGCAGTAGTTATTAATGATAAGACTGTTTGTCCGAGAGTTCCTTAATGGAATTGGAAACAGAGAAGCGGGAGATAAAGTAAATACTCACTCTTGGAACAGTCGATTCCCTGAAAGCCGTCTATGCAATCGCACTTTCCCAGGTAGCAGGATCCTCGACCCGAACATTCGTTAGGACAAGTAGTGCTCACACCCTCCGCCTCGGATATGATCAAAGATACGCTGTGCGGCTGTAGCTCATCGTTATACACCGACAGGAACCAGCGTCCCGTATCCAAGTATTGCAGTAGGCTAACGTTCACAAGCATGGTTTCCATCTCAGCGTCGCGTTTGGCAATCACGTGTTCGTCAATGGCGACACCGAGATCAACGGTGGGATGGGGAAGATCAGTGGACAAACCTTCGGGGTAATCTATTTTTATATGATGAGGAACGTAAAAGGGTCCCCTGGGTTCGGAATCAGCCAGAATCTTCCTGGTGCCCTCGTACGAACTAGATATACTGTCCAACACGTCAGTTTTGTGCGCGTTCCTATTCTCGTATGCGAATTTGAATTGGGTTACCGGATTATCGTCTTCTCCATCAGCCTTGTCATTATTGTCGGTTTCTTTGGCAGCGTCTCGTCTTCGTAATCTATGGTCCAAGCGGCCGCCCTTGATAAATTTCGCAAAGTCGTATTGCGTCACGCTAGGCGCCACGTTGCGTCGACCGTAAACGGCGAAATTGGCACCCCAAGGCAGTGTGAAATTAAAACGGATAAATGCTGGCTGCTTGTTGCGAAACTCGGAATTCCAGAACTGATATGGTGGGATTGTGGCCGTGTGGAAAGTGTTGAGTTCTCTCTGTTCCAGCAAAGGCAATGGCGGCCACTGAGTTTGCGGTTGGCTGCGCTGCTGTGGCGGTTGCAGGGAACTGTGTTGCGTCGTTGCGCTGGAATGTTCCGCCGTACTGGTGGGCAGTGACTCTGTAACGAATTATCAAGTATATTAAACATTGTATGTACAAAACTAAATTCATTAAACTTTTAATTAAACTAGGCAAGAGTAATTTAAACCATATAAACAATGGAGACTAGACGTGTGCTTAACATTCATGGGGCATGTGATGGGATCGTAATTGGTAATTAAGGTGTATTTTCGAGGAACACCCAGAATAACATCTAATTCATTTAATTTTGGATTGAATAATGATGTACACGATTCTATTCATCTTCTACATGTTCACGTTCAGTAGGTATCGCGTATTATGAATACAACCATTACCTTCTAAATAACAAGGCGAAAGAGCTCTGACGTCACGAGGTCGCGACGCCAGTTATGGTAAGCCATCCTATCAGCTGCGCTGTCGCTATTGGATTCCATTACGTTCTTGTTGCAAATTTGTGTTTTATCTACAAAGCTTTATAGGTTCATTCTTTCATTGTAAACTTTCATTTGTGAGCAGTGGATATTGAAGTGTTCAACTGTGTTTCTTTGGTATTGATTGGTTCTAATGAACGGTGTGTAAAAATATACAGCAGTAGGTACGTAACACTAAAACATAAGATATTATTATGTTATGTGCCAACACCAACTTGAATTGCTTAATTATTGTGTTGTGTGTGTTGCTCACAGTTAATAAACCTGTTTGGATAGTGTTGTGTGCGTGTTGTAGAGGACATTATGTTAAAAAGACAAAATTTAATGTTTTTGGCTTAAAAAAAAACAACACTTTGCGTCACCAATAGAAGTTGTCAATGCCACAGGCAGATTTTAAACCAAGTGTTCATAGTACGGTGGCAAATATTTTACTGAAGATGAGAAGAAAATTTCATTATGATAATTTAGGAGCAAGATACGAGAACCGGCCAAACAGTAAGTTCGAATTTGAGTTACCCTCGTCCACAAACTAATGCGATGTCTAGTCAGTTTTCAAATTGACCAAAATATCTTCCAAAGAGTATTTTAAGTCAGGATGGAAAATTGCAAGCAATTGAAGATTCAGTCGAGCCATAGAGCAATGGAAACCAGAATATTTGACATATACAAAATCTGTTTGTTCCGAAACCTGTACTTTAATTTCTCAATGTTTTTGAGACTTTTAAAGTTAGATTGTTGGCAACGGTCGTCATGTGGGGATCAGCTCTTAATGTTGGGCGGTTTGCCCTAAACTGACCCGTGGTCCTGGTGGACGCATAGGGGATTGAAACACAACACTTACAAAAGAGTCACTTTACTTAAGGTAGAGCTTGACGCCATTACGACTTGATGTCTCGCTCTACATAATAATAACTTGTACACTTGAATGAATATCTTATCTCAATATCTTATATGAATATGGATACTATATCTATATTGCTTGTCCTACATAAGTGTACATTATAATCTAATGTGATGTTATTGTTATTATGTCCTAGTTATCTAGTCTAAGAATTCAAGTTATCTGTGCCACACAATATGTTTAATATATTAACACAATATAAACATATTGCTTGTGGGTCAGCTCCGAGATCTAAAGATATACTTAATAACATTACTAAATAGAAATAAGGTCGCATTATATAACTTAGCGATTTTAGGTAATCTCGTATAGGAATGGAAGATTCCTATACTACAAATTCCTCTAGGATAGCCAACTATTCATGATGAGGAACACTATTATTATTATTAAGGGAGAATGAGCACCTTAATGCCTAGGTCGAAACCCTTTGCACCCTGTGTCACATTTCACCTAATGGAGCGGTTCCCACTCACAATTTTTGACTCATCTACCAAAGGGTTCAAGAGTGTTCACCAGGTTCCCGAGGCGGGCAAACAGTCACCTATTAATACCCAAGCAAACGTGTAGGTGGTTAATGCTTTGAAGAGGCTTAACACCGTCTTCGTATCTAGTATCTGGATCTCCTCAGATCGCATAGCTCTACAGAGAGTGATCTTTATATTGGGAGGATCAGTGTTATGCATCTGAATGTCCATTGGTGCTTCGTATTTATGATGATTTGAGTTTGCGTTCCTTGATCCAGCGCAATTTGGACACAGCGCGTTTTTGCCACTATCCCCGCTTGGAAAATTTTGGCGTATTTGCCACACGCTTAGTAAAACTTTTATAGGGCATTTGCAAAATATCCTTACTCCCAACTCTCCTTGGTTTCTTGCTCCATCAGTGAACCAGATTTCTCCATTGGTTGGCAGTGCTGAATGGTTGCTTAACCAACCTTCATATCGAAGGTGTATAGTGCTGTCATCCCATCCGTTCTTATCGAATAAATGGGATGTGTTTCATTATTGATTGGTAGTGAGGTGTGGCTACCTTTTGCTTTTAATAATCCTATTGACATACGCCTGTGGCCATCTATGTTAGTCAGGGGGAATGGTTTCTACTTCATTAGAGTTCAAAGTGCAGCTGTGGATGATCTTATTTTCTCGTTTCGATCTCTGTTTTTTTACACCACACTACCGAGGAATGTGTCAACTTTGGTTCAAGTATGGCTTCGAAGATCCACATCATGGTTTTGGAGTGAGGCCCCAGTTGTGGCCAATAGCCCTTCTGTACAACCAGAAGGCGGGAGTGAATTCAAGGCACTGTTGTTGTAGTTGTGGTTTCCATATGAGTTTCTTGTCTGAAGGCTCCAAGGCACTTAGATTGGTGAAATATAATGTAATCCTGTGCTGGTAAAAGTGGAGACATGATTTGCTTTTCATTTCTCAACAGCTTAAATTAAATTCTTATCCAGAATAGGTACCTAATAGTCAACAAATATTTTGACTTTGGTTTGAAATTATTTTTACCATTAGTGTCTAGTATATAAATATTTGCGACATTGTGGATATTTGATTTTGGCTCATCCAGGGACAATAAAACCGATTTCTAGCAGATTTTTAATTATCTGTATTGTTGATGAAAAGAAATCACCTCTGACTCGAAATGTATTAAACCTTTTGAATAAATATAATAAATACGTGATACTTTTAATAGACGGAAATCATATTCAACCATATTTAGATTACGAAACATCTTCATAATACACTCAAATCATACATACATGATGTGTAGTGAGCACACGCTGCCGTCTACATTCAAATATTCGATCACTAGACGTGACGTCACATTGGCGGCACTCAGGCCTCGTTAAGTATCGAGTACTGACATTCATTTGGATTGGTATGATATATAAATGAGTTGACTAATTTAACATTCTATAGACGATCTAAAAATTCGGCAGATTTGAATGAATTTTGTTTAGATAATCCATGTGATTCATTGCACTTTCGAAATAAATTTTTTCAGTTGCTAGATGGAGAATTAGTGTCAGGTAGCCGACACGTGCAAATATCTCCGACTCTTACGTCTCACAATGCTCTCAACAATATAATTTTGGATATGTTAGTCCAATCACCATCTCGTGAATTTTTGAGAGAGGAGGCTGGACATAAAACGTTTGTGTGAAAATATACTCTATTCACAGCCTTTTAACCTTTGCACAGCGACCGTACCAGCTACTTCAGTGACAAAATTAATTGTTACCCAGCAAGAACCAACGTGGAGGTATAGAGTTTCTCTTGGCAAACAATTTTTTTGCTAGTTTTTTGTCTTTTATTTTTTTGGATTTTAAATATTTTTCTTTTTTTTGGCATTTTTCATATTTTGTTTTTTTTTATTAATTTCATTAACTTTTTTTATATATTAATGGAATTCTAAGGTCTTTAGTTTACGAAAAATGATCAATAATATTATCAAAAAATGTATCATTTTGTTTCAAGTGTTTTACTAAATCTTTTTCAATAGATATTGAACTAACATTGTATACACGATTTTGGCCCATTGTATTTGGCATGTAAGTTTTAATTCGTTTGAGAGTAGAAAATGATCTCTCCACCGATGCCGACGTGACAGGAATGGTGACTGTCAAACAAAGTAGTTTATAAAACTGAGGTAAAACTTGTTGCAAATCATTGTCTATCATATATTTTATCATATCGGCGTGACTCTTTTGAAAAAGATTCGAAAAATCTTCTAGTCGTCAAGTCAAAAAACTTCAATTCATGTAAATCGGAACATCGAATCTCAATTTGACCTTTAATAGTATCTAAAATTTCATAAAAAAGTTGTTTATAATGTAGTTTCTTGTCTACCAAATTATATGTTTCCCTCCTTTTCGCGGGAGGAGCCTCATCAGTTGAAAAATTTTCAAATAAAATATTAAAATGAAATTCTGTATTACAAAAACTTGAAATTTTTCCAATGAGATGTTTCAAACGATCTCTTGAATAAATTATATCAGTGAAGTTATGTTGTAAAATTTGAAAAATAAGATCAGTTTGTTCAAATATTAATTTAAAATTATCAAGAAAAAACAAAAATGCTTCATGTTCTAAATAAGATTTTAAACCAACAGCAGCATTTAATGAAACCTGATCTGTTGAAAAGTCGTCGCTGTTAAATACAAATTCAAATGTTTCAATTAATTTGTCTTTATTTTTATGGATGGTAAATACTGCACGTGATGTAAAATTCCATCGAGTTGGAGCATTACAGGGAAATCAATGATTTTTTTAAAACTTCGTCTTGTCAATACTACTATTAGTATTAAATGATCGATTTTGATAGTTACCTGACATTACTAATCCATTCAAATCCGGTAAAGGCCGTTTATTTAAAAGAAACACTTTTATCATATGTTAATCCACTAAATAGATTTTCTAAAGGGCAGCAACTAACTCACTAACACTCATTTCAAATTTACAACAGACAACAATCTAACCTCACTTCACGTGGCGTGACAACACATAAACAAGCACTGACTGACCTACTCAGCAGTCGGCAGAACGCACGTGTCGTATTACATAGATTGCGAGCGGCTGCCGCAGGCTAGCCTCCAGAGGGTGTTGCTATTTTCGCTGATTTACCCAGTTGCTCAGCGTTTGAGATATATAGAGAGTCTAGCCTCAGGGCACTGTTGCCAGATTGGAAATAACTACTGAGAACGGGGAATTAATTGTAAAATTTTAAAAATTATCAGAGAAACAGGAAATAAAATGGAGAATGATCATTAAGATAAATTGGTGAGGTGGCTGAGCCTTCTTAGCCTCCTTCGAGGAGCCGCCACTGCTTCAAAGTCAATTAAGTTTGTACGATGTGCAGAGAAGTCGAAAGGAAAACACTTTTGAAATATCTGTTATACACGTTCGACGTCTCTTATTTCCGTATTTCCCAATATTTTCAACCGATAAACTTAACGGAGGCTGAAATTCATCATATTGATTCAATGATGCCATGATGCTTGACCTACTTCGAAATTCTCACATGATTTATGACTGGGTCAGAATACTTTCGTAATTTAAATATTTGTCCTCTAAGCTCGTGATATATGGTTCCATTTCGAGATTTACAATCAGAGAACATATTTCGAACACATTGGACGTAGTTTCATGAGTAAATAGCAGGGAAGTTATTCGAAAAATTTACTTGAATAGTTATTGCTTGTTTGCCACGAGGCGAGAGTAGTTTATTGTGGTAAACAAGAGGACGCGCACCAGAGTATCCGTCACCCGCAGTTCTCTTACAAGACCCCCGTGGCTTAAAGAATTATGAAGCATTGTTATTAACCACACACGGTTTGTTTATCTGACACACAGCTATACACCATAATTATTAATTACATCGAACAGATACCCTACAGCAAAATATCGTGTTTTACGGAATTCTGGTTTCGATCGTTTCTCAATTCTCACAAGGATATACGGAAAGTAAATTAAGCTATCAGACATTTTGAGACCCGAATTTGCTTCATTAGAATCGATTGGTATTCCGATAATGGAAGAGAGCAGTTTATATTTCTATTTTGAACATTTTGTGAGATTTTATGTATTCAGTCTCAATATTTACAATGAAATACTAAGCATATACGAGGGTAAAGTGAAAAATGAAACAGTAGGCGCCGCAATCGAATATTCCATTTGATATTTGTGATGTACCACCTTTAACTTGAAGGCATCAACTTTTTCAGACTGATATATGTGATTCAGCTCTGAAACATTTTTATAAACATGGAAAAAAGTGAATTTAGCGTCTTGATTAATTATTATTTCTTGCGTTGCATCTCAACCGAACGGGTACGGAATATTTTGCATACATTTTTGAATACGACAAAGCAATCAGTCAGATGGATGCCGCATTTGCTCTCTGTTGAATACAAGCGCGACCGTGTGACAACGTCAAAGGAGTGTTTGGCGATGCTCAAGCGCGATAAGGAATACTTTTTGCACCGTTTCGTAACCGTGGACGAAACATGGATGCATCACAACACACCAGAGAATAGTCGGAACAGTGGACTTGTCCTGGAGAATCGAAGCCGAAAAAGGCAAAAGTAGGTAAGCACGAGACCTATCCAGTGGTGAGATATTTTGTTGTCTACTTCAGTATAGTGCTCTGGCGCTTATCCTGCAGAAGGGTTTGGATCCCACACATTGTGTTTCGACCCACTTTTTCGTTACCTTCTACCCCGGTGTGTCCCGGAACCCATAGGAATGTAGCTGCGTTGTTCTTGACTGGTTCAGTTAGTTTTCATAAGCATTCCCAGACCATCTTGGAGCTGATCACTTGGGATCTCAGCGCGTTGATGGCTGCTTGACTATAAGACATAATGACTATTATTCACTGTCTGCGGAGGTTTTTTCCTATATTGAACTGGACACATTTTCCTATAGCGTGAATCTCCGCTTGGAAAATGCCTAAGATTTCAGAGTAATTGATTCCTGGCCCATACACCTTATTCCTGTTCCTCTTGTTATTTTGAAGTCATTAGTATACCATTTGATGGCCTTTCTACTGAGTCTAGGGATGGTGTTTTCGTCCCATTCACTTTTGCGACATAGTTTCATTTCAAATTCTATGACGAAGCTTTACCTTATCTCAATCTTCTCTTGAGGTATGTCTCATGTTTGCTGATTTACAGGAAGGGGTCCATATTTACAGTCGGTGGTTCCCTCTCGTATCATTCTATAGGTTGTTCTTATCGCCATATTCTTCACTTTTGTATGGAGGGGTGTGAGGTTTAGAATTACTTCTATGGCAGCCGTTGGGCATGTTCTGATAGCACCTGTTATGCATACACTGACTAGTTTTTGGATTTTCGATAGATTTATCCTTGAACTAGCCCGGTTAGTTCTGCTACCACAGGCCGCTAACCTATATGTGATGATTGGTCTCACGTTTGCTATGTTTATCCAACGTAGGGTGTTAAGATTACATCCACAGTTTTTCCCGCAATGTTTCTGCACACCATTAGGGATTTTGTAGCTTTGGTAGTTATTCCTTCTTCGTGTTTATTCCAGGGGAGATTTGAACTAGTATAATTCCCAGATTTATTGAATATGAAATTTTGAATTTTAGTCACCAACATGAACATTCACTTAGGAAGCTATTTTGCGACGCAAAACTGAAACTGCATACCCGCTTTTGGTATCCTGGCATACCGAAATTTTCGCATTCTCAATACAAACCAATCAGCATATTTGCATATTTTTAAAAGCTTCCAATAATTGCATAAACATTCACGTTCGAAAAAATATTCCAGATTCCTATTACGTCATGTAGAGACGAATAGTAGGCTGTACCTGTAACACACCACATCAGAATTCAATATTGTCGCATTGAACGTATATGTATGGTAAAACTCAGAGTCATAGCATAACAGTGATAGTATAATAATCTGTGAAGTTATGACAAAGGGATCATCATATAATCAGTGGCGGCTCGTGAACTTTTTGAGAGAGGAGGCTGGACATAAAACGTTTTTGTAAAAATATACTATATTCAGTCAATTAATTTAACCTTCGCGCAGCGACCGTACCAGCTACTTCAATGACAAAATTAATTGTTACCCAGCAAGAACCGACGTGGAGGTATAGAGTTTCTCTTGCCCACAAATTTCTTTTCGTTCGTTTTTTGTTTTTTATTTTTTTTGGATTTTTAATTTTTTTCTTTTTTTTTGGAATTTTTCATATTTTGTTTTTTTAATTAATTTTATCAACTTTTTTATATATTAACGAAATTCTACGGTCTTTAATTTGCGAAAAATAATCAATAATATTATCATAAAATGTATCATTATGTTTCAAGTGTTTTACTAAATCTTTTTCAATAGATTTTGGCCCATTGTATTTCGCATGTATGTTTTAATTCGTTTGAGAGTAGAAAATGATCTCTCCACTGATGCCGACGTGACAGGAATGGTGACAAAGTAGTTTATAAAACTGAGGTAAGACTTGTTGCAAATCATTATCTATCATATATTTTATCATATCGGCGTGACTGTCGTACTGGCCTAAAATATCTTTATCCCAGTATACAACGCATAATTCATTGTGCAGCGCTATTTTATCAAAAAAATTATATTTTAGAACTAAGTTATCTGAAAGTGTATTGAGAAACTCTTCTGAAAAAGATTCGAAAAATCTTCCATTCGTCAAATCGAAAAACTTCAATTCATGTAAATCGGAAAATCGAATCTCAATATTTGACCTTTAATAGTATCTAAAATTTCATAAGAAAGTTGTTTATAATGTAGTTTCTTGTCTACCAAATTATATGTTTTCCTCCTTTTCACGGGAGAAGCCTCATCAGTTGAATAATTTCCAAATAAAATGTTAAAATGAAATTCTGTATAACGGAAACTTGAAATTTTCTCAATGAGATGTTTTAAACGATCTCTTGAATAAATTATATTAGTGAATTTATGTTGTAAAATTTGAAAAATAAGATCAGTTTGTTCAAATATTAATTTAAAAGTATCAAGAAAAAACAAAAATTCTTGATTTTCTAAATAAGATTTTAAACCAACAGCAGCATTTAATGAAACCTGATCTGTTGAAAAGTCATCACTGTTTAATATAAAATCAAATGTTTCAATTAATTCGTCTTTATTTTTATGGGTTGTAAACTAAACATTGCACGTGATGTAAAATTCCATCGAGTTCGAGCATTACAGGGAATTCTGTTTCCTACTATGTTATTTAAAACTTACGTTCGTTTGTTTGAAGACCGTTTAAATGTCCCGCCATTACAGATGCCGTCGTAAGTCTGATTTATTCGCAAAGACGAATCGTTGAAATGTTTCCATTAGAAAATTGAATAAATTGACCGCTGTTTTTCCCGAACTAACATCGTAGAACCCTAAAAATCTTTCCACTAGTTGTCCATTTTTACAATTAATAATTTAGCGAACAGACGAATTCTAATCTAACCTTATTTCGCGTGGCGTCACTCAACGATTATACCCGCATAAAACAAAACAAGCACTGACGCAACACGCATGTGTCGTATTCCGTACCATACCGACTGTACTGAACTTAAAGGCGGGCGGCAGGCTAGCCTCCGGAAGGTGTTGCCGTTTTCGCTGTTTCACCTTATTTGGCGATTGATTAAAAATAACTACTGAGAACGGGGAATTAATTGTAAAATTTAAAAAATTATTAGAGAAACAGGAAATAAAATGAAGAATGATCAACAAGATAAATTTGTGAGGAGGCTGAGCCTCCTTAGCCTCCTTCGAGGAGCCGCCACTGCATATAATATCCCGTGATTGCCAGGTGCCAGGTTCTATAGAGGTTGTGATTGCTGGTAGTGTGGTAAGATGCAAATTATATCATCGTAGGTTTTATCAGTTTATTGGAAACACATAAATATATAGATAACGGTTCATAACTTAAAACTGATTCATCACTGGTTAATCATTATTTATGATATCTGAACTTCTAATAATTAATTATAATTCTAATTGCTTATGATAACTATCCTGATCTATAAGTACATCTCCTTTCTTATACATTGATGTTGATACGTTATCCCATAACATGCATTCATATCGATGTTGTCATGAATGATGTATCAACAATAAGCTAACCTTGCTTACGGTGCATTATTACACATGTGGTTCACTTTGTATGTTATATCAACCTCATCATATAACTTGTTGATATAACATGTAAACAATTGAACAAATATGCAAAAGATATACGCTTATTGCCTTTCCATTACAACAGTTTTTTCAAAAAAATTATTTAATCATATTGAGCGATAATTTCAGAAATTGAAATTCTTTGTATATAATAGAAAGATTGAGAATTTTATCGTGATCAAGATTGAAGATTCTCCGGAAACATTATGAAGGAAGGGTAACTATTTATTGAACAATATTTGTTTCGCTTGACGTAGAGATAGCAATCCAATTCCGCTTTGAAATTACCAGTCTACAACCATACCTCCTCAAATTTGATGTTCAACTTAAATTAGATTATGTAGAACGGAACTCAATCTGTTGAACACGATCAATACGTCCAACCTATAAGTTTTACAACATTTTGGAGTAGCTGTATCTACATTGTGACCTGAATTGGTGCAATTCGGAACACGAATCTTTGGAAAACATAATATGTTTCCAGTCAAAAAAGCCACTTTGGAATGAATGACTATCATTTCTGGGTGACAACAGAAGGTTATTTCTGGTATATCCAGATAAAATTCTCCAATATGAAATTGAGTGATGACAGTTTTTGCTACCATCTGAAAAAAACTCCAGCTATCCCTCGAGGAATAGTGGGAGTGGGCTCCTGAATGTATGTATGTCACTCTGGATGTTCCTCTCAAAATCATTTCACAAAAAAGCAACTCTCTACCCTACATCCTCCATTGTAATTAAAACATTAGGCTTACCTTCGGTAGGCAGTTGTGTAGAAATTGATCCTTGTGTCATCTGATCATGTGTTACGTCCTTAACGTCCTGGACGAGGATACAGTTAGAAGGATCCATGTTGGGCTTCATAGAACTGACAGCTGCAATAAAGACGAAAGTTATTGCTACGGTTTGACCCGTGCGTTTGAAATTTCGCACGGGTTCACTAAACAAGTTTAATATAGTTTTAATGGAGTTCGGGTAGCTGGCGAAGTAACGGCTCATCAGCATTCGATTTAACTCAGAAGTTTTCAATCCAACTATCTTTTGGCTATGAATAAATGAATATAATATAGGTTTCCGCTTTTTCGATATGTCAACGTTATTGAGTTACAACGATAGGAACCAAGATCTTTGAGAGCTGCCTGACTATTTGAAAAGATTTTTATCGCATAATTGGATGGCATGTGTTTCTGCATGAATAACAACTGCGCACGGACGAAGATAGTTGTCTCTTCAGATTGCACTACAGCTCCAACTTGCAAAGAAGCTGAGCACAGTTTAGCATGAGTTATTCATTATGTATTCGAGAGCGACTGTAAAATTCTCTAACTTTTTCTCATCTAGTTTCAGACCTATTGAAGATGCAATTACGTTAATGAGTATTAATAAATAGATTTGATTGTATTTTATTGTATAAATAATGTTCTCTATAAGCTCGTTAAAGAGTTCACTGTCTGTTGAATACAGGGAAGGCACTTCCTAATATTATATTTGTTATGCTACTCTTAAGTAGCGGCTGAGATAAAAGTTTACTTATATGTATGTGAATCCCAAGAATAGTCCAATATTGAATAATCACTATATTTAATACATGCTCATCTCTATTTTCAAGTTACAATCTTATGTTTGCAGGTCGAATGATGTTATGATACTGCTTTCTCACCACCAAATCTGACATGATGATGGTTGCCTGTATTTGTGTAGTGGGGTGACAATAACCCCCCTACAATCGTGTGGTTTCCAAATATTTGTGTGAGACTATTAAATCACTTTCTTGGAACCTTTGCCATTCATGAATTTACAGATTAGGGTAACAACTGCATTAAGTAAATGAGGTTTCCAAGCAAGCTACAATAGATGAAATATTTATCCTTCCCGGTATTATTATAACAAATAAATCTTAAATCTAATGACCGACAATGGACCGACCTACCAGATGTTGTGAATTTCAACACTGTCATCATTAGTATTCGAGGTGTTTGGGAATTCACATACCAAACTGCAGAAGGTGTACACGAAAAACTGAGAAAGAAAGCATATCAACATATATCTGGAAATGCTTCAATAAAGAGCTACAGCGCTTCAAAAATGGGCTCTAAAATATGGTTTTCGTTTTATATGTAACGAACCATGATATACCAATCTTTCAATTTTGGTAATTTGACTATTATCGATGCAAGAATTTTCCGACATTTGATTTTAAGGAGGTTTCATGTTGGCTTAGAAAAATATTGGCCAAAAGAAGGAGAGAGTGGATTGCCCATTGCACAAATGCACATCCGCTTGTTTGTTTATAGCAATTTTTGTTAAAAGTGAAATAATTTTGCTTCATACATAAAGATTTAAGGATCACGTATTGTGTTCAGTTTCTATCGGGGATATTAATATTTGAAAGCCATTTCTTCAGAATATTTATCTACTCAGGGATTGGAGTATTTGTAAATAGTGAAACAACATCAAATGAAACGAGAGTATCACCAGATTCAAGTTTACATTATTATCCCCAAATAGGCACATTTTTATAATTTAGTTTACTCTGAGGATGACTACTTGGTAGCCGAAAGGTCCTCAGTACTTTGATAGTATTTTTAGTGGATGGTGATTATTTCTTATAAATGATGTTATTTAGATTTAGTTTCCTCTCAGAAGTGATGAGGCCGTAACGGTCCAGTTTTTTTTTTGAGGTTATCTTTTGATTATTTTATCTCATTTTATTTGACATTTTCCTAATTGAATCGTATAAGCACAATGTGTAAGGCAGATAATCATTTTCACATCTGCTGGATTGTGACTTAAGAACAAGCCGTCTTTGTTTAAGGCTGCATTTTACGGCGAAGAGAATTTTATTTTTTTACCGGAAAACAATTGATTAGAATTGAAAAATTTTTAAATTATGTGGATTTCAATAAGAGAATGAGAAGTTAAGCTTCCTCATTAATAGATAACATAGAAATCTGAATTGTATCCTTAAATCAAGAACCTACATTTCATACATCGATGAAAATAGAAGCATGTGATTCATTTGTATCCATTTCATACTCCCCACTGGAAAACGTCATGGTGAAGGAATATAAGACCGCAGAGACTGTTTAACCAAACAACACCAATAAATAAAGTTAATATTTACAATGTTGCATGCCATCCTAATAAGAATACGTCCCGTCGTTTAATATCTACAACGAAAGCGGAGCATCATATCATACAAAATGTGTATTCTCTGCATCACAAGACATCTAGATTCATTACATATGCATTCGTGAGCATGTATTTATTACGAGGGCTCAAATGTTCTACTTTTGCATTTTAATGGAAACCGTTTGCAGTGTTTTGGTATTCATCTTGCGCCTTTGTTATAACGTTATCCCATCTAGAGTGACAGCGAGGGTGAACTTTACATGGAAAAAGATGGAACGAAACTTATCGAGAGAGTTTCTAATTCGTTCAAAGTTTTGTTTCAGAATGAAAGTATTCAGGTAGTTGAGTGAAAATCAAGGAAGTGTGAAGCGATCGTTCGGACCTGTTTTTCATCGCTTCATTGATTTCTTATAATGCGCAACGCAATTTTATTCTATGTTTCGTTATTCGTATAATCGTTGACACCTGGTAAAATTCGTTCAATAGCAATTGACAATGGAACACAAGCAAAATTAATATCCCAAACTTCAGGTGATTATACAAGAAAAAATAAGGAGAAAATTTCATATGAACATATGTTCGGAAATTCTTCAACAAAGAGCTACGGTGCTTCATTAATTAACAAAAATATCATGAAATAATTATTAAATTGTAAAAGAAATGATGCAATTAAAATTAAAGTGGAAAATATATTACAGGTGCCCGTAGGGCCGCCCATGGTAAGAATCTTGGTCGACCGGTACCGTATAAAAATCCAAATCATCAAAATTGAAAGATTAACATGATATGGGTCCTTTTAGCCTCATCTCTATAGCGCCGTAGCTCTCCGTTGGAGGATTCCCGAACAAATGTAGATAAAAAAGAACTCTAATTTTTTTCTGTGTAACCACCTGTGTAGAAATTTTTTTTATTTAAATATTGGCATCCTCAGATTGAGTAATGATGACATCGAATAAATATGTTGATCTTCAAGGGTGCAATTTTTTCAAAAATTCAATAGCTCATATTATTCAGGTATCTGCTTAATGATAACTTATCAGGTAGTGGCACAAGAGAATTTTGTAACGTAGTTTACTGAAATTAGGAATGACCCAAACTGAAATAGTAGCCTCTCAATAATAACTAATCAGGTAGTTCCTCAAAAATCTATTGTAATGTTAATAGCTGAATTTAGTGCTGCTGAATTTTCTACAACTAGGAATGAAATCTTCTTCAATAGCTCATGATATTCAATAAAGAACTACAATGATGTATGAGCCGGGACTAAAATGCTAAGAGCGCAATAATAATCAATCAGGTAATTCCTTCAGAGAATATTGTAATAGTGATAACTATATCTGAGGCCTCAAAATTGGGAATTTATTCGATACAAAAGCTCATGATATACGTTGGTGAATCAGCTGGGATTAGAACATTATTTGCTCAGTAATGGTTAATCAGGTAGTTCCTCGAGAGGATATTGTGAGAGTAATAACTGCACTTGTTTTTTCTGATAATTTTGCTAAGATTGGGAATGATAAAGCTATTTCAATAGATCTTGATATTCAGGAACTACACTTTGGTGAATGATCCGGGACTAAAATAGTAATTGCTCAGTGATACGAATCGGGTGGGTACTTATCACTGAGGAATTGTGATATTAATAACCATACTCAGTTCAGAAAAATTTGTAAACATTAGGAAAAAAGTCTTATTCATTGAATAGCTCATGATAATCGGAAACTACACTTTGGTGAATGATCCGGGACTAAAATAGTAATTGCCTAGTGATACGAATGGGGTAAGTACTTTTCACTGAGAAATTGTGATTTTAATAACCATACTCAGTTCAGAAAAATTTGTAAACATTAGGAAAAAAGTCTTACTCATTGAATAGTTCATGATAATCGGAAACTACACTTTGGTGAATGAGTCGGGATTAAAGTAGTAATCGCTCAGTAATAACTAATCAGGTTATTCCTCGCGAGGATATTGTGAGAGTAATTACTACACTTAGTTCTGCTGATTTCCTCAAATTGAGAATGAAATCTGTTTTAGTTTCAATAGCTCTTGATAATCAGGAACTACACTTTGGTGAATGAGCCGGGTCTGAAATTGTAATCGGTCAGTGATAACGAATCGGGTAAGTAGCAATTACTGAGAAATTGTAATATTAAGTAACTATACTCAGTTCAGCAAAATTTGTAAAGATTGAATAGCTCATGATATTCGAAAACAACACTTTAGCGAATGAGCCGGGATTAAAGTAGTGATCGTTCAGTAACCACAATTAGTGGTGCTAAACTTGCTAAAATTGGGAATGAAGTCTTATTCAATTACTCATGACATTCAGGAATTGCTTATTAGGGAATGAGCCCGAAAATAGTGAAAAATCTGTCGCATCTCATATCGCTTACATTATTTCTAAGTCATCAAGACATAATTATATGACAGTAATAGACTTTTGAATGAATCGTGCGTTTAAAATTTGGATGGGCATTTAAACAAAGGAAACTATCCAATTTTAGATCATTTCGATGTAATTTTCGATTGATATTTTGGGTTCTCAACCGTGCAATAGCTATTAACATCACTTGGAAAATACAATTTGTAAGCTTATTCAGGTTACAAAAACTGTGGAACAGCACTAGTCAAACGCCACATAGATATTCGGGAATATTGAAAGGTTTTCCCTAATAAGTTACCCTTCAGTAAATATCATTCGGATTTATCGATATTACTGTGGCGTGGCATAAAGAATCATTTTTGATACTATGTATTTGCTTCAATTCAGGAATGAACAAAAATGTTCTTTCTTTATTCCCTGCGGAAATATTGAATGAAATCACGATGCATATACAATACAACGGTGACTTTCATATCACGATATGATAAGTACATGAGCATAATGTGATTGTGATTATGATATAATCATATAAAATTGTCTAGAGTAAAACATGGGGGTACTCAAAAAGTTAAAATATAAATATTATTCAATTACCGGTTACGAGAATTTCTGCCATTATGAGGTTCAAATTTCGAGGTGTTGAACGGATATTCAAGTGCATAGTGGAGAATTCACAAAGGCGGTCAAGATAAAAAAAGCTCTCCTCCAACTTTGTACTTACCAGCGAAATACGCCAACATTGCAGTCAGAGCGACTGCAAGTAATATAAGCCCTATACTAAGACATTTCCAAGAACATCGATGCTGACATCGTTTGTCGATGTGAAATCTGGACGGCGAATACGGCGAATAGTGCGAAGCGTTTGATGTGGGCGCTGGCCGAAGCGGAAATACGGGCATCACGAGCGGGGCTTGCTGATGTCCACCCTGCAGAGAATTTCCGCTGCCCGGCATCTGTTGTGAGAGTTGCGTTTGCTGAAGGCCCGAGGCCAATCTGAAACAAACGAAAACAGAATTTAATTTTTACAAATAGCTGTTATACACATTCCAACCCCTGGGGATATTGCGCTAAGCTTTCTCTTTTATTCAATTACGATTCGCGGGTAAAAAAATATTGTCTTGGCAAAAGATTGGAGTAATCGAATTATTTTTCAATTATAAATTAGCTTTTTGGAGAGATGCAAACAACAATAATAACAGTATTTACAAAAGTTATACCCAACTTCGTTCATTTGTCAATAAAAATTTCCGAATCTGCAGCTGGATTTCAATTATGAGACAACTTTCTCCTGCTAGTGGGAAGTGCTTAAAAATTGTTTGTAAATTAGTTTGTCATCAGAGTTTATTTAGGTTCTTTATATGTCCGCCTGTAACGAACCTCTTAAATGGGCAGCATCTATATTTGGATATACGTTTGAAATCGTCCAGTTATAGTTCTAACTGAGTCTTCAAAAGTCGTGAAAACTGTAATAGTATGAGTGACAATTTAGTACTCGAATGAATCATGAAAGTTTCCTCAACTATCAAAGTTACTTCATTTGGAACGGACCAGCGCAATACGATCACTTCGTCTTACGTCATTGGCGACCCGGCTGTTCAATCTTCTGTTTATTATCATAACGCCCGTTGAATAAATTATTATTATATTCCTATTGTAATATGATATATTTGATACAGTATTTCAAGAATGAGATTTATTATTTCGAAAAACTTAAAATATACTGATAGTCGAGAAAATAAAGAAGGAAAGGTAGAAAAAGAGATCGGCAGAACCAATTTTGATTTTGGGGTTGTTGATCACGATTCCCCTGCAAGATTCGAACAATACGATGCACCTGGAGCTCAGGACATTCTGGTACTATCGTCGTCTCCAGGGAAAATCTCTTTTGTAATTGAGTGAAACTTATTGGGGAGGTTCTCTCAAGATTGCCGGTCATGATCATGTCACTCAATAGTAACCTGGTGGTCATGATATCCTGATGATCTAGGTCATTTCCATGGATTGTTTTTTAATGTACTCTGAAATGCAGCTAGATTCGTCTCTTGGTTTTTTTTGGAGCGCTGATCGGTTCCGTTGCCCGATTCCTACTACCATGCACCAAAAACCCCCGAGATACGAATTTGGTTGCATTTCAGAGCCTATTAAAACAGAATCCATGGAGATGACCTAGGTATCAGGGTATCCTGACCACCAAGTTACTATCGAGTATCATGGTCATGACTGGCAACCTCGAGAGAACCTCCCCAATAAGTTCCACTCCATTGCGAAATATATTTTCTCGAATTCCCTGGGGACTACGATAGTACTTACGATGTCCTGAGCCCCAGGTGCGTCGTAGTTCGAATCTGACATCGGAATCGTGATCAGCAACCTCGTACACCCCACAAGAATCTATCAGAACAAATATCATCAAAATCGGTTCTGCCGAATTTTTTTTTACTTTGGACTCTTTTCTGCTCCATTTCCTCGACTATAACAACAAACATTACATGGTTTGAAGGTACATTTGAGAGTTTGAATGATTATATATTCAATGGGCAGCTATGTCACCAATCCCAAACTGATTTCTAAATTTGATCGATTCATGATATAAAATAGGGGATAATTCCGAATAAATTCATTCATCACTAAAGGGGTTCGAGACAACACACTTTTTTCGTCCGATAACTTTCACTGTGACAGGATGTATCTTCCACAAAAATTCTCTTCAACTTATATTAATTTTTGAATGATATTCCCAAGACTCGTAAGTGAACCTTCGAGAAGAGGAATTTTGGAAGTGGATTGAAGGGAATCATAATCTTAAATTTTTACATCTTATGTTGAAATTGCAATTCAACCTAATTTTGTATAGACAATTTACGGATTAAAAGAAACGTGAATTGGATACTGGCAAGTTTTATCAAACAAAATTCTCTAATAACCCTCGGAATAAAATCAAGCTTAACGAAGCTGCCATTTTTTCATCAAGACAATTCCTGGTTATTCAAACAATATTGCAAACACAAATTTCATTGAATGTAACATCCCCAAACGTGTCCGTAACGAATACACAATCAGAGAAACCTCATATCATGTATAACTAAGTCCCAAAACTACTTTACGAGATATCATTAGGGAATTGCATCATGAAAATATACCGCTTCACAGTAAATCATAATATGATGCAGCACACATTTTTATTAGACAGAAGATTATGTGATTCGCTGCGCTTTATGTTATAGTTCGTAATTCCAGTGTACTCTCAAGCGGTTTATGATTTAAATTACTATTTTTGAATTATGTGTATATTGTGTAATTTGGGGTTATTCAGTACATTCATTATTATTTACTTTAATCCCACAGCCCGAGGATGATTGTTCGTTATTGAATAGTCAATTCGAGTATTCGATGGATTTGGATTTTATTGACGTTCCAGCTTTAGAATATATCGAATAACACAATAATGTAGTGTCTATGCTGTCTTTTTGCACAAATGATGTTTGCTATTCATTTGCGAGTTGATTGGTATTGATAATAGTCAATGTTCTATTTTAAATATATGCCCTCTGTACAGGGTGGCTAAATTCCGATATTTCAATTGATAATCTTGATAAGTATGAGGAATAACAAAAAATTAACTCACATCCTCGATCTATTTTTTCGGGAAAATGTCAATGATGAAATCAAAAACTCCATTTTTCGAGTTTCCGTTATTTATGGAAATTGGGATCAAATAATTTCTACATTCTGCAGGCACTTCAAGCGTGGAATATAGTGGCTCTTTCCAAAAAAATTCGATTTATGACATAGAGTGTATTTTTTATATGGAAGCCATAGTTTGCTTACTTAGACATCATTGGAAAGATAATTTTTTCCCCATTCCAACTGAGGCTGAGGGTTTTCTTAGGTTTCCATCAATTTAAACGATGTATCTCAATGAAACAAATTTATTATTTAAAACATTTCGTCTTTCGCTTTCTCCAGAGATTTATTTTTTGGTTACATTTGTACTGGAATTCAACAAAATATTTTTTATATTAATTAGGTACAATGTGTATTTATGACAAAATTGTTAGTTTTTTGTGAGAATAAAATTCATATTTAAACAATTATAACAATTGTGTATATATATGAATAAATTAATTGGGAGATGATATACAAAATAAATTAATTTCTAATGTAATATTTGAATTTGGAATATGCTCATTAGATAATTGAATTCCAACTGATCTCGTTTGCGTATGTTTGAATTTTGGATCTATCTAATTAATTTTTTATTACCTTAATTCAAAGGATTGTGTTGATAAACTATAATACTATAAATATAAAATAATAGCCTTCATCCACTAAAAATACTGTTAAAGGACTAAGCATTTTACAGATATCAAGTAGTTATCATCAGAGTAAACTAGGAACAGTATTTTTAGTTAAGGGAAACTATTTCTTATGTTATCTTGTTTTTGAGTGATTTTTCTCAATAATTTTTGGTCTTACTGTGTAATATTTATTTTCCATATTCTATTTTTCTATTTTCCTGTATACTTATTTATTGATAAACTATAAAGAGTTCACAGTGTGGATATATTATAACACTATTGATAGCCCGTGTCTTCACTGTTTATCGACTCAGGGATTGGAGTATCCGTAAATAGTGAAACAACATCAAATGAAACGAGAGTATCACCAGGTTGAGGGTAATTATTTCTTATCAATAGTAATACTTATTTATTGTTACAATATGTGTATCTAACCGTATTGAAAACGTATATTTTAAAGAAAGAGAAATGCAATAAACGTTATTATTATATTTGACAATCAGTTCACTATTATTTAATGTATAATATATTGAACAAATTAATTTGAACAGAAACTAGTTTAATAAAATAGATATTTGAGGGATACTGGATGTACAACTAGAAACAGGAATAAATAATAATTAAACATTAAAGATTCATATATTTTATTCAAGTATTAACGTGCCTGTGCTGAAATATTCTAATGTATGACGAATGATACTTTTTATTTGTTTAATCAAAAATTCTCAATAATACGAACTTAAATCTCATCAATTATCACAGAACAACCTTATATTTGAATCATTAATATTGCAGAAGATTGTGGAAAAGAGCCTTTAATTCTATCTTAATCCAATAGATGACACTGCCCTCGTAGTCATCCTATCTCATTTCTTTCCTATCTACTAAGAAAAATAAGCAGTTGACCAAACGCAGATTGAGAATTCCCACTTAATTTGATTCAAATGGTTGTTTTCAAAAAAGTTTCTCGATACTCCGCTATATCCCAAATTACAACCTCGGCAAGTTCGAATAACGGGGTTCATGTAACAATTGAATCAGATCTTATTTTCAATTACACCGTGAAATAGTTCCACAGACCCACACATATTCTGGTCGTAACTATTGGGCGTAAACCACACGGTCCATTTCATGGTTGTGTGGATACATTTAAGGAGTCATTAATTCCAATAATTGATGTACATCCATCCAGTGGGCGCTGAAAATTGTTCTATGTATATCTGTGTGCTAGTTGAGGCTTGATGCATGCACATGATTGCGACCAACCACCGTGAAATGATTCCGGTCGCCCGTTCACTTTCTTCGGATCTTTTGTCCGCAATTGCTCAGCCATGTTTAATTAGATTAGTTTAGAACGCTATAATTTTCCAAGAATTTATCGACAGCCTAGCATTCTAATATCGTTCACCCCATCGCTATCTCCTGCTAGTAAACAAGTAATTTATTTTCCCTTCAATCGGTTAACTCATTTCTAATTTATGGTACGTGCTTTTTGTATGAAAAGCTTTGAACACGAAATGTAGTAGGATTATTGATTGGTCGAGAATAAATCGCTTCTAAATAAGTACTTGCCGTATGAAAGATGAAAACACGATATAATAAACATCGTTAGTGAAGCAGAAAACATCATACGAACAGACTATATAGCTCATTAGACAGAAGGCAAAAATCACTATGTGTATTTACAGACTTAAAAAATGCTTGTGATAGTGTTTCACATAAAGATTTGCTGCTAGCATTTCAAAATATAGGCGTCAGAAATAACGAATTAAAATTGTTCTAATGTTTTTCATTAGATAGGAAACAATGTGTTAAAATACAAGATTCTTTGAGCGAGTTTTCTAATGTAAAATACGGAATTCCTCAAGGTACAGTGATCGGCCCAATTTTATTCAATATATATCTTAGCAATACATTTTTTATTAAGAGTACTGGTGTAATAATAAGCTTCGCAGATGACACGGTAACATTCTACGAAGACTCAACATGACATGATCTAAAGTGTAAATCAGAGTTACATTTATTGAATATGAAAGAATGGTTCGATCACAAGTTATTCACCATAATTTTCACAAAAATGTATTTTCATGTATACCAAATGGCATACCATTTGGTATACATGAAAATACATTGCCTGAGTTCGACAACTTATGTGTCAAGGTAGAAAATGGACAAAAACCAAGGCCTATATAGAGTATCTTGGTATCATGATTGACATGCATTTAAAATGGAATTTCCAAATCAGCTTCGTTGTTGAAAATTACAAAATATATCATATAAATTCAAGCATCTAAAAAATATCTTAGACCTAAAACAGTTAAGAACAAGTGGGAACTCACATACGGTATGGGCTGCTATCACGGGGAGAGGCAAATAAAACACTTATCCATTACTTGGAAATTGTGCAAAAAAGAATCATACGAATTATAATGAACGAATCGATTCAGTGTCGTAGTAATAATCTATATAAAAGTTCAAAATTGTTAGTTCCTAGACAATTTTACAAAGAGAGAACCTGAAGAAGAACTTCTTGAATTTGAACATACATGAACACAATACAAGAAATAGAATGTGATTTTACTTACATCCATTGGACAAAGATATTACGTATTCTTAACACCAACATTATATAACAATTTACCGAAACATATGAGAAATTGTACATATTATATCACAAGAAAAAATGCAATCCTTAATGAAATAGATAGAAAGAATTCGCATTCAGTTATAAGTTCAAAATGTAATTGAAAATTTGTATTTATATGTACATATGTATATGTGTATGTGTGTATATGAAGAGAGATTTAATGAAGGTTGAACTACGTGGATTTTCACTAGAACACAATATATCTGAAAACAAAAAAAAGTCTTCGCTGTATGTTGCCCTATCTGGGTAACCCATTGCATTCAGATTTTTACAAGGAACTTCTAGGCATTCATATGGAGTAGCAACGATTTGTGATGTTATTTTGTTAAAAACATGTATTGTGACACTTACCACTTTCTTTTTTCTTCGAGAAATATGTTTATTTTTGTTTATCTAGGAAATTATTAGTTTCACTTTTGCCTTCAGCTTGATGTTTATTGTTAACAAACCCTAAATACATCAGCCATACTTATTCTATTTTGTTGGAAAAAAATATTTTGTGGCACTCATCAATTTCTATTTTTTTTTTAAGAAACTATTTTTATTTTCAGTTTTGTTCTCTAACTTATATTAGTGTATGTTAGGATTAGTATTCCGCTAGTCTTTAACATTGATTTTCAATTCTAATAAACCAGAAAACAAATATTGACGTTTTTATTACTTTTCTCTTGAATATCTCGAAACTGTATTTTTGAATCTTAGCACCTTTGTTCTTCAATTGTTTTCTAGTCATGATCATATTTCATCAATTACGACTCGGTTGTATACATGAAACTGTGTTTAACTATGTTTGAAGAGTTGTAGGTTATTGTGGGTGAAAATGAGAGAACTCATAATCTGATAAATTGTATGCTTGCATACAAGAGTATTAATGAATATAGTAGAGAGAGAATTTTGCGTGATTATTCGGGAACTATGTTATTCTTTTAGATATAAATTCTTCGGAAATAGGTTATTTTTCAATTCGAAAATATGATCTAAGTGTTAATGTAACCTGTTTCCCAAGAATCTACATATAATTCATACCTACCTCAAGAATCAGTATTATGTTATTTTTTTAGTTTTAACTTCTTCTATTAATTAACTGAACCTAAAAGTAAAAGACAATTATCTTTTAAGTAATCAAGTACGATTATGTTAAATCAAGGATTATTTTAATTATCCATAATTGAAGCGGTGTGTATCGATTGAATACATGGTTAGTTAATTATTCATATGCCATAACTTAGCTGTCATTATTTGATAGGAATTATATCATTTTAAGGAACAACAGAATATGTACATGAATCCCTATTTTAGAACTATTATTGTGCTTGATTAATAATAGAGCCACGTGTCGATTGAACGTTTGCATTGATGTCAATCACAAAAGATGCCTTCTAAAATTTTGCCTTCTAAAATTTTGCAATTTGAGTACTGAAATGGTAAGACGAAACTAATAATCACATAGATAATAATCAATAGGCAAACATTTTTTGCAATTAAAAGTCACATAAAAGAGCAAATTTGGTTATTATAACTATCGGCTGTAATTGATTAATCTTATTCAAAGTCACATATATCAAAGATATATTATCGCTTAATTACACAATGAAGCTATATTATATTATTCCATATTTATTATTCATGAAAACGTCCCTTCAATATGTATGAGATTTTCCACATATAACTGTGATTTTGAATTAGTACGAACTATATTACGTACAAATACCACAAATGGAAATGCCCTTAAAGATTAATTAACAGCCATTGAATTTGATGAGAATGCCTTCATATTGCCAGGTTGAGTATTGGATCTAATTTTAAATATTTGATTTTATAGACGCAAAATTTCGTTAATTAAACATGAAATGTTCTGTATACAGAGTTATTAGGAGAGGTCATTTATTATTAGTGTCAATAAAATATGCATTAAAATATCCATTAATGATGGAATTTCATTTGCGGAATAAACATTTATTAATTTGCTATACGTATAATGTCGCTTCCATTACTTTAATAGCGACGAGGTGCATTATTCAATAATGCATATTTTATATTATTTTTCGATACTGAATAATTGAATGGAACACATTGATTCCATTAGATACCTGCATTCGATAAGCACGTACTGGAAAGTTATTGATTTTCTATAGAGATAACCATTTTCATAGGACTAAAGTTCAAATGTTTTGTCTTCATGCTATTCTGAATGTTGAATAAATGGAACGCTATGGATAATGTCAATATAACATCAGTATTCCATACCGTTCAGGCTGAATATTAAAAATTCATATTTCTAACTGAACGAATTCTGAATTTCCTCCCATGAAACTTTTAATCAAATGAAAGGAAAACTGACAGGGGTTCAACAAAAGTGCATAATTGTTACATGCAAAATGAGATTTATACGCGGAGTGGAATTTGAGAAAACATAATTTAAGGCAATTTATTCCGGAATGAATATTCCCCAAGGTATCTGAAATGTGAATCAACAACTGTGAAAACAAGGTAGTGACTAGTATATCCACTTTGGTTCACGTACATACAAACTCTACTCAAAGATATTAGTTCATGTGATTTTAGGTTTGTATTCTTTCAAACACTATGTGACGTAGCAACAAAAATCGTTTAGAATCACAAGCGTATGTGTATGTCTCATTATTATCATCACAAACGCAAATTTTGCGGCAATGGTGAATCGAAATTTCATTCATCATTCCATTTTGTAGTATCTCTAAATCATGATTTGAAACTTCAGAAAAATAAAATGCTCATCCATTGTATCTTTACTTGGAAATACAAGATTTTGAAAATAGACTCAACATGAAGCGAAAGTTTTATTGAAACACAGAACTAAAGAGGACATATCACAACTATTAATGCAATGACTACACTTTGATTTCAGTATAAGTGGCAAATTTTGATATTATCTCATTTTATACGAGGCTAGATGTTTTGAAACGTATCAACAAAATGAGAACATTTGGATGTATTCATTAAGTCAACTGATAATCCTAGGAAACCAACATTCATCTATTATTTGAATATATATCTTTCGAGACACTAGAATATAAATGTGAGAATATTTAAGTGGTAACAAGCAACACAAATATTATCAACGGATAGTTCCAGTAGCTCGTTGATCGCAGTTTTATGATTTTATTTTGGGGGAGTCTATCAGGCTTATCTTGGCCAGAATCTATTTTGACGAGACCTCAAATTATATTTTGTATATAGTGTTGGATGTGGCGTAAACCATTTTAATACATTAATTTTTAAATTTAATAAGACAAAACTCGTTTGAAATAAAAAACGTGTAAGAGCTTTCATTCAAAAAGTCGTATTGATACATGCATTCAAAGTGGGATTTTCAAGATTAAGTAACACACTTTTTGAAATAATATTGTACGAAAGTCGAATGCCGAGATACGAAAATTCGCATTAGTTGGTTTCCTTCAGCTTTTTCACTTGTACGTAAAAAGTTATCAGAATATGATTGTGCATAAGAATATATATTTGAGGTTTCCAAATAATTCTACCGAAAATCTAGAAAATCCGATGCATCGCATGTATAAATTTTCGACTAGGAATTGCCTTACAACTCGCTTCATTTTGCTTAATTTGAGAAACTTGTAGAAATATTATATTTTAGAATGAGAATTCATGTTTGAGATTTCCATTTTCTTGAAAATTGGAATTCAAGAGTTTTTCCCTAATATTATTATTTCAATTAATCTTTTAAATATCTTGTAGTATCTCATCAAATGAAAGTAAAAATAAAATTTAATGTATAAAAGTTTTTTGAAATACATTCTGAGTTTATAACGTTGTATTCAAAAATGAGAATCAGTAATGAGTATCTTACAAGCACATATAATTTACATTTATTCTATAAATAGAGTGAAAATATCCAAGATCAAAAATATAATAATAACTACAATAATAGTGATGAACTATCCACTATCCGTTGTGATTTCATCATACAGACAGTTCAACAAAGTTATATCTAGAATAATTTGCTTCGAGATTGCATGGTTTGGTATACCACATTTTCTAAGATTGACGACATACAGGTGCAAAAAATCTTAACTACTTCTAAAGAAGCACTCCCAAATTTTCACTGAAATCGATGATTTTATAAATTATTAGTTTGTACTGATTAAAGATAATGATAATCGGAAAAAATTGGTTACGCTCAAAAACACAAAATTTGTTGAACTGTGAAGTAAATTAATTGGTTCAATATGACAAAACTGATGAATAATGATACCAAATAGAAAGATGCAAAATTGGCCCAAATAAAATTTCCGGATTCTAGCGGATATATCCATCTATTCACATTCACCTAATGATTAGATCTGAGATTCAAGTGATTATTTTATCGTTTGTATCATTCACATGATATGTAAATAATGAATATTGCTTCACAATTTTGTATTCGAAAAATAAATAATAAATCAGGAACTACTTGTTTCGTAAAATTAAAATTATAAGTATACATGAATCTTTTACATGTTACAATGTGAACTATTACAAATACTATCCCAAATATATCTATTCTATTACTTTACTATTCCAAATATATCCCCAATTGTGAAATTCCCTAATAATTTCTTACTGAAAACCTAGTGTATAGTTGTTGGAAGTAAAGAATTTAAAGAGTAGCGCTTTCATTGATTAGTATAATAAATAACTAGTTCACAGTCAGTTGTGTTATGTCTGATTTGCAAACATAAATTTATTGCTCGGTCAATTAATAATAGATTACTTGTATTCAATTAACTTATGCAATGAGTGGTCCCAAAAGTAAACTCAATACTATTTTTTTTATTATGAATTAAATGAATGTGCAATCTTATTGTCGTTCGATTGACTCTTCAATGAAGTGGCGAAATAATGACTAAAACAGAATTTTTCCAAATTTTATTTAGATTATAAAGATAAAATCACTATAAGATTTGTACTGATAATCAAGTTTCGTTACGAAGACGATTTTCTGTATCAAGCCTTGAGATTGGAAATTGATTTACAATAACAAGAGAATGGCATTATTTCGTGATTCATACGGTGCAATAATTATTCATTTCTATTAGGTGTAGTGCAAACGCAAAATTTGTAGTATGAATTATATTTTGGGAACAGTTCTTGTGAGAAAACAATTAATTATCAAGGTAGTTCAACTACATCTACATGATGATTATTATTCATAATTCTTAACAAATATGCATATTTGTAGTGTCACCTATAAGATAATACCAAAACTAAATCAGTCGGTTTGGAAAGAACTGACAATTTGAAACAGTTTGCTACTTCTTTTAGAGCACAGTGCATCGTCTTACAGCTAGATGTCACTAAACAACAGGCAATCTGTGAGACACGTGACTTACAAATATAAACATACGGTATATGATTTAATAGTATGTAGAAAAGTTTAATTGATCTCTCGGCGCATTTGAAACCAATATATAGATGGATTGCTGGAAATCGCATACATCAGGAAATCATTGAATTGTGAAAGGAAGGCAGGTGATTAATTCAGAATGGAGCATTCTTGAATATTGAATATAACTTATGGCAGTAATTTAACAGCTTTTTTCAGGAAATTGCCATTTCCTCGCAGGAGGTTTCAGAGATGACAAATGATAGATAGCGCATTGCTGAAACCTTCGACCGGAACAATCAACTGGTTTTCAGATTGATGATATATCAAGGGAGTACGTAATGTCTTTGCATAAATCGATTAAGTGGAGCTCTCTGCATAAGGAGAACGAAGCAGCAGCAGTGTCATGTCTGGGCTGATTCATACAGCAATGCGTAGTATTACGGTTATTGGTTATGAAAACACAATTTCATGCTCGAACAGATTCCAAAATAGTTCATCGGTTGCCCACCCGCAATATATGCACCATCGATACAAATTGCTTTTATTCGCATCTCATATTTGCATCATAATAACAATTCGGCATTGTGTCATAATAATATGCATTAGATCAGAGTCGCTCACCCATGTATTAGAATTTTAATGGGATTATGCAAAGTTGTATATATGTTATTAATTTTATTTTCAGATTAATACTTTGATTATCATGATTACTATTTCATAGTGATCACGTTCCCAACCTTCCTGTTCAGATTTTTTGGCTTATTTACTTCCTCTCCCCTAACAGCCATACTCCAATGCTCGGTGAGAGTTCTACGACTTTTAGTTGGATGTCCCCATCGCGGCGTCCTCACATTCTTTGCCTCCCCACGTTTTTATTGCAGCTTACATTTGATGAATAACCGTTGTTTATAGTTGGCATACTACTGTGAATATTTTTCACTGCCGCGAGATCATTGCGGCCAGGTGTTTATCTGACACCGTGATTTTAGGGGTAGCCGCCCAAAGACCTTGACTGCTCATGTTCTTTTTAAAGTTGAGTCTCTTTCAAAAAACAAAGAACGTACTTACTCATCAGACATTCTATTTATGGATGCCAAGGTAATGGATTCAAGACAATTCTATTGTTTAAGTATCCTAGTGAAATTTATATCAATGAAAACAACTTAAATTATTCGATAAATGCGTACAGTACACGAAACAAAATTGAATTTGACAATGAAACCAAAATCGTTAAAAACCGTAGGGCAAAAAAATCATACTTATCTTGTTAGTGTTCTTATTGATATGCTTCCTGCTAATATTAAATTGTTGAATAATATTTAACTTTATAAATGCAAAATTGAACTTTGGATATTAAATACAAAACAAAACTTTTCACAATATTGGTAACTTAATACACATTTTGAAATAGCACCACCTTGGTATAAAAACTTACTTATCTCTGGTGATTGATTTCTTTAAGAAAAATAGATTATTACTTAATGAAAACCATATACATTTTATTTTTGTATTGTCTATGTTATAAGTATTATGCAATATGTTTTCAATTTTTCATATTTTGCTTATTAGTCTAAAAATTACTTTATTAATTTCGAGATGTATTTTATCTAAAGAGTTATTATTTATTTGAATTAAAATTATATTTTACACAAACAAAGCTCATATATGTTGTACATATCATATGAACTTTCGTGAATTAATTATCTAGTTTATTATAACTATTTTTGTAAATTGTACTGCCGATAAGCCAGTTTATATATAATAAACGTTATTATTATTATTAAAAAAATTGACCTATTACATGTTGTTGTGAAACCAAACAATTGTAATATTAATTTTGCTATAAGTTGTTAGACCGCTAGACGCAGGGTATCAATACTTGTTCAAATTGGTACCTATTCATGAAAACTCAGAGTTGTTATGAGATCATAGCAACATGCACTTGTATATTATGAGAATATTACTGAACAGTGGATTCTTGTTAAAAAAAATGTATACTTCTGTTCGTTTCGACGGCGTGGGCTTTTGATTGAAAATTGTGCGATATGGACGCTTGTGCTATAATTAGTTTTGATAAACCCTTTTTGACATAATAAGTCTTCTGATGATGGTCGTGAGACCGAAATGTACGTAGACAAAAATTTTAAAACGGAGTGTTAATGTGACCTATTTCCCAAGAATTTTTATATATAACCAAAAATTCATTCACACGCTCATACTCGATATAGCTACTTCACAGTCTACCCTTCTTGATATTCTTGTAACTCATTTTTCACCAGTTCATTTGTGTTTGTGTTCGTTTGTTGAATACATACTTATATTTGGAAGTTCGTGTTACTTCATGGTGTACCCTTCTACACTAACAAAACGTCAACTATAGAACAAGAACAATATCAGAGAATATTGTTCCCCAGGTTTGGAGAAGACCGACGACTCCAAAACACATATCTTTTCCACGGTCGCAGGCCCATTCTGCAGCTACCTAGCATAGGAAGGTAGTGATACCGTGGTCTTAAGGAGTCAATGTCACATGATTCTTGTTCACAAGCTTAGCAGAGGCAACTGTTAGCTTCACCATATAATGTAATGGGGATACTAAGTAGTCAGGCCCACGAAGGCGAAAATATAATCATTTGCAAAAATTGTCATATATGAAGACTAGTTGTTGTCTACGTTCTACGCAGAAAAAGCTTATACCCATAATAGGAGGCGAGATACATGGAAAGAATATAACATTATATGTCAGGTGCAAGTTTATTTGAATTGACAGGGATGTCTATGTTATGGAATGGTCTATCATGAACAATATGTGTCTGTCAATTAGCTGTATGCCTGTTCTATTGAGGAGTCCGTCATAGAGAGTTTGAACTGCTACAATTATCCATAAATCTAAGCAGCTTTCTGTCATGTAAATTGTACGTGACTATATTAGCTGTAAGAACTTCAAGACATATCGAATTCCCCTTACTTCGTTTCGGATTGAGGCTCAAAAAATCTGTTCTTGGCGGGTGCCTACGTCGTATAAGCACCTACCTGCCAAATTTCAAGTCGATCGTCTTTATATACATTATAGGCCTTAATGAAAGGACCTTGCTGGGTGAACTATGATTAGAAGTGAGACACAATGGACTACATGGTTGCGGAGAAGGGCTCCACTCCACAAGAAACCTGAACCTAAATCTAGGTGTCGAAAAGGACAATTCACGAAATAGTTCTTGATCATGGCAAACCGCGATAATCTGGTAAACAACTAGGGTTCGAATCAGGTCACTCAACCACAACTGATGTTGTTTCTATCAACCAGTCTATTTCAATGTAATCGGGTAGTAACAATCAATTCATTGTTGTTTATACAGGTTTCTCAGCATTTGATGACTAAAATTTAACTTACGATTGATTTGTCTAGAATCTAGATCATTTTTCAATAGCATTACCCATGTATTTTCATAGTCCATTTTGGAGTCCGCAGAGATCGGTTATATGCCGGAGGCAATTCTATATGGACAACATAGCTTCTAGCTTCAATATTCCACCGTAAGAAGTACATATGTACTCGCCGAATGGAATGCCATTTTATTTCAACGCTCTTGTACGTAATATTGTATCTTTCACTCGTAAACTGGAATGACAGTTTTCGATAAATACTCAAATAATATTGCCCTCAACTACCTATGTGATTATAAATGTTGAATGAACATTCACATCCGCTTCACTTATTTTATTCGTGAAGAAATTATAAGTGTTGATGTACGTTAGGTAATTTTCGTTTGAAATATTTTCTAAGCTCGGCTGTTCTACAGAAAGACCGTTATCTTCAAATGCGTAACCGTTTATGTTGAAAGTCTCTTCCATTGCGGAAATGATACTAACCTAAAATTCATGTTGTTTTATTGCATAAAGCGCGGCAAGGTTTTATTATTATTACCAGAGCTTCAACTTGTACGAACGAATATAAAAAAATCAAATGGAGAAATATTTAGTAGGGCATCTAGGTTCTAACAGTTACATTAAGCAATAAGGAGCGAGACGCACAAACCCAAGTGAAATTGTTTGCGAATTGGGAGTTTAATTGATTAATGGATGTTGATTGAACAATCTAACAATAACAATAGCCACTCAATTGAAGTTTATAACATAATTCGACTATACCATAAATGATTAAATTATCAAACTCTTCGGTGTTTACGACGTGATTTTAGTTCGAATAGTTTCTGCAATTAGAGATATGAAACTTGATTGAAAAGCAGAGCAGAAGTTAATTTTAATGTTACCTCGATATGAATTAAGCAGTAATAATTCTAAGCATATAGTATGTATTTTGCGAAACTATTGGTTTCAAGCCCATGTAGACTACTTATGAGATAATTGTGTACACGTACGTAACCAAAACCTTCATAGTACAAGGCTTGAACGCTCGATCGTGACAAGCCAGAGGATATGTTGCAGCTGGTCTCCCATACGTTACCGAGAGTAAAACAAACGTTTTATTCATTCTCTAGGGCATATACAATGACTTCCTGTTTAAATATGGTTGCCAGACGTGAACTGAGTCCTTAGTTGCACCTCATTTGCTTTTATTAATGCAAAAAGCTTGTCTACTGATGGTTCTGTTTGAAATTTTTCCAACAATATGTAATTTGAATTAAGCTCATTGAAACAATACGAAATTATTTATAAAATTCGGTGTAATGTGTGTGACGATGCAGTACCTATGTGTCGTTGTTGTTAATTTAATTTTAAGTCGAACTGGACTTCCACGTATCTAACTAATTTAATAAATTTCTTAAAAACTTGATTCTCGAATCATCCTCTGAGTTAACTTTGATGATAAATTCCTTTTGAGGAAAAGGCCTTTTGAGGAAAGTTGTACATTGAATATTTTCCACCAAGTTAATATAACATTCATAAACTGGGCTGTATATAACACTCATCGAATACATTGAGAGATAATTTAACATTTTGACGTTCCTAATTTGTGAGATAGAATGCCCTCAAATTTAAATAATATCAACATTTTGACAATTTATCACATTCTAGTTCATGCATTTTTCAAAAACATAAAATGAGGAAATGTCCTCGTCTCCCTAGTCAAAGTTGGGATACGGCAGAATTCGATTCGTCTTTCAATTTAGGCAATTAGTCTTCATACATTTGCGAATGTGAATCGAATCGAATAGATGAAATAGTATCCTTGAGTTATCAACTGGTTTAGAAAAAATGATCATGGCTTTGCTGTTGAGTGCATTATTGTCAGTTAGTATACAAAATATTCTGTATCTAACTTAAAAATAATTGACAAATTTACACTTACTATGGTACCACTACGAGGATTTTGTTGTTATTGTTGTTACCATGAAATCTTTCAAGGGCAGCCAATATCCATTGTTTCTGTAAGTTATTATTATTGTGAAAACTAAACATTTGAACTTTTGGTCCATTGTTGTCATTTTCCTTGGAGCCAGGATCAAAAAATTCATTCGGCAAAAGTAATTAACAAAAAAACGTCAGTAAACTGTACGCACGACATAAAACGCGGTAAGAACCTGTTACATTTACGTAGGAAGTAATTTTGCAACGCACTTTTTTAGTCATAAAATCATTGTACTCGCTTATTCACAGGAAAAATACGTTTCAATCACACAATACTGTCGTATGCTATTTCTCTTACACAGAACAACAAATTATAAAGTCTCATCCCACTGACTCTTGTACTCTGCGTTCAAGCCTTCGACTAGAGAGGGTATTGGCATAAATCACTATGGAAACAATTGCGTCATTACTATTGGTGATAGGAATTTGTCAATTTGCAAACCATTTAGACGTAGCCACCGTATAAGTGGTGCTTCTGCCATTTTTTTAAAATATTCTAAATGCAGTTTATAACACATTTAGAATCATTGTGGCAACAGAATTTTTCTGTTGAAAAATATATACCACATTCATACATTTAAACTGAAGCAATGTCAAAGCACTATGTTATCATGAAAGTAAGGTTGACAACGCATAGTCCTTTCCTTCAATGTAAATGATTTTGACAATTCACCTGGTAGCAAAATATAATTATAACACAGAGTAGAGAACATAGCGAGTAAACACAATATTACAATCATACATTTAATCCGCAACAGTGCCCGAAAGCAAAAAAGTTCTCCAATAAATATTGGGCTATAGAAGTTGAATTTTTAATAACATCTTAAGCATTATGAGATGACATTCCTTCTTGCAAGAGGGAACATTTTCATTTGTTCACTAGTAAAAAATGACATAAATCATAATTATAACAGATTATTCTCTATACATTATCCCTACAAGATGAACTCTAAGAGATGAAAAGTATATTACTTTGTTAAATATTACTACGTTGAAGCCGTTCCATTTTAGTTTCGCATTTAAAAAATTCATCCTCAAAAACATTCATTAAAATGGGAAAGTTCAAAATTACTATCTAAACGATTCAAACGCAATGATGTTGACAAATTGATTCTATTTTAATATGTTGTGAATAGAATATCACAAAGTAACGGAAAAACCAAAATTGATTCCATTGAATCGATCAAGATTTGTCCTTTATCGGTGTAAAGTCACATGTGTTGACTATTGATCTAAGCTGAAAAGATTAAACAAAACACTTTCAAACTCGAACTAAGCATACAAAATTTCATACGCTTCGAAACAACACATCTATCACTCTGATGTTATTTATGCCATGTAGAAACAATGATGTGTATCTGTTCTTTGGATACACTTCACTGTGTAGAAACAATCTAAAGGAGCTGACAAATTATATTTATATCAACAGAACTCATCATGAATAGAAGTAACAGATAACAGAGTATTCAAACTGTTACTTATTCCAAAAGCATTATTTCATGATTTGCAAAACAATGCATAATGATGCTAAGACAGCTGGTTGGTTCCTCAGTAGTTCTCTGTAGTAAGTATTATTATAATTTTGGTGATGAGTATATTACATTTACTCAAGCTATTTTTATATGGTATGTTCGCTGTAAAAAAGAAATGACGTCAAAGCTGAAGCTGATACAGTGTTATCAGCTTGATGAGGTCTTGAATGTTTTTGCATACAACTAATAATTTGATTCAGTGAACTGCGTTACAAATGTAAGGGTCCTCCTTCAATTATTATACCAAATAATACAATTAATTTGTGAACTTAACATTTTTTAGTGTTTACCAAATGTTTGGAGAAAATGAAACGTGTGGCACTCGGGGACTGCCGCGGTAAAGCTATTGCATAGCACTACGCCACTGGAAAAAGTTGGGCAGAAAAACATCCACTATCCTTTCAAAATCTTCACGAATTATGAGTAAAAAAGAGTATCATCTTGATCTCTATGAAGAGTATTCTGTGACAAGTGCATAGATATCTCTACTACCGGTAGTAGAGTTATCTATGGTGACAAGTGTCAGTTGACTTGTAAGCACAATTTTATACGAAAGTTTTAACGTTCAGATCTAGATAGCGCTTCCGGCTCCGGGATTTTCACGTGGCCTATCGAAATTAGAAGGTTCCAATTGTATAAAAACACAATTGCATGAACGCCAGACGACTTATGTAATTAGCTACGAACGTTATCATTTTGACATATCCTCGAGGAGCTCGCTGCGCGTAAGTTAGAGTTTATAAATTTTATCTCTATTTTGTTAATTTGGGGACATTTCGAACCCCGTGCGGCCGGCGCCAGTTGTAATAAAGTATTTTGGGCCATGGGCCGCTAGTTTTTACTAGCTTTCGGTATATTTAAGTAGCTAGAAAATTCCCTCTCGTACGTTGCACGTCAGATGCTAGTAGGTGACAGCTGAGAATACCTCAAACTGTTTTAATCAAATTTTCCTATTTAATCGACATTTTGGGGCCCGAGACTATGATATTTAGTTGGCCCCGTCCACAAACTAACGACATGGAGCAAAAACCGCATGCGAAAAGTCCTCGTTAAGACGTTCTATGTACCGTAAATTTGCACTTTTCTAACTCGCGAGCTGCGCGCTTCTCACGTGAACGTCATTCGATTTATCGAAAATTAACCAATTCAAAACAGTTTTCGACCCAGTTTGGGGCTATCACCACCTTTTAAAAGGTTCAAAGTTAACATTTCGACAAAGCTCGGCCGAGCTACAAGGTAGGCGGAGTGGTGGGTGTCAGGATATTTCGTTACGGTATTTGTTTTTTGTTTCTTTGGATTTTCGTTATGGTATTTGGCTTTTGTTTTTTTTTCTTGATTCGGTCGCCGCGCTCAAAGCCCGCGATAAAAGCTATATGCAATAGCTTAAAAAAAGTAAATGCATGTAATTATTCAGAATATTATAAGATACCTACTCACTGTCAATAATTAATAGTATATCATTAAAACAGTAGGTTTAAACATTACCGACGGAAGTACTACTATGAAACAAGAAAAATAAATTCTCATGTTTTCATACCTATGCTCTATAGCTTATTGCACAACAATATCAGAATAAGGAATATTTGACTGCTTTACACACTAAATATTGCACATTGATACAAAATTATTCACTTCATCAGTATGTCTCATTTTTCCGTCGAACAACCATCTGTAGCAAACGTGATCCCTGTAGTAACTTTCATGTATATCCAAGATGTGTTCAATGGGGTTAAACATGCGATGGTAAGGAGTAGACGAAACACTCGATGCCCATATCTTTCAGTCAACATATCAGTGCCTAATAAACTGTAAAAAAGTTCACACTCTAACACTATACCTAAGAAACCACTAAAAATACTGTTAAAGAACTGAGGACCTTTCAGCTACCAGATAACGATCATTAATACTTCAATTAACTGAATTAGAAAACAAAATATTCCTGCTTAAATATTATTTGGAATTAATAGGTTATATAAGGGATCACATTCTGCTGGAGATAAATCTGATTATTATTAACCTCAAATAGCTATTTGTACAGGTACAATTTTTCAAAATTTAGTTTACTCTGATGATGGCTACTTGGTAGCTGAAAGGTTCTTATTATTACTTTAACAGTGTTTCAAGTGAATAAGGATGATTGTGTTTTATGTATAGTGATATCAGTACGTATACCGGTTGTGGCCTATTCAGTTTAGACCTACAACTGTGGTTTCAAGGATGTGTTATCATAATAATGTTATTCCTGTGCATAACATTATTTGGAGGCATTTGTTGGCTCTTTTTTCTCCTAGAGTATTTATTATTATAGGTTCTTTGTTTCTTGTACAGATCGTAAATATCACTCTGTTCAAAATCATCTACATTTACAATAACTTTAGCCCATTATCATTTTCTTTTTGGACTTGCGAATGCTCCTCCACATCTGCATTTACCTGCAATTTTATTGATTACGAGGACTCTGTGAAATAGCCCTCCATTTTCACATTCTCCTTCGAAATGATTTATCGTTGATCATACCGTTTTTGCAGCACACGGCGTATATTAAGGTAGAATTACAGTCCCGGAAACTCTTTGGGTACTTGTTCAATTCTATTAAATTTAGATTCACAACGAATATATGAACGGTCAAGTCAATTGAAAAAAATCAACTGATTTATCTGGCATGGAGCTGTTAGAAATGAAATATTTCTAGTTTGATGAATATATCAGTGGAATTCTTCAAATGAATTGGTTGCACATACTCAAAACTATGACGTCACTTCCGTTTTTCATCGAAGGGCGTATATTTCTCGATACTTGATATAACGATCTATTGTAGCTCGTTGAACTATCCTGATTAAGAGAAAAACAGTCCAGAGGGCTATTCAAAATATTCAAATCCTTCTTAAGTAACTAAGATGAGGATACTGGATGTTGGTGGGAGGTGGAAGCAATGGGGTAGGTAACTTGAGAAAGTTTACTGACCTAGTGTTTGCTTAATCATATATTAATCAATGGTTTAATGTAACAAAAATTACCGGATATCTTACTCTTCTGATCTTCTGAGTCTAAATCGTACTTGTTTACTGCATCAGTCTTGACTGGGACTAAAATTCGGTTACCTTGCCCAAAAGAGTATGTGTCTCCTCAAATACACTTGGTCAGTTCCTCAACTGGTGGTCATTATCGCTTGTACTCATTTACACTCATTATCTAACTCCAATAAATCACACTATTGTACAGATAAACTAAAGTACTAACAACCCATAAACTAGTCTGCTTATTTCCTGACAAACTTTGCAATAATGACAGTATATTTACGGTAAACACGTTTAAGAAGTTCTTGATTTAGTATTTCACGAATTATGTTTTATTGAGGCAGAATATATTGTTATGATTTCATTTCCTAAACAATAAAATGATAAAATTAGAACTTACCGAACATTGAAAATCAGAAAAGATTAATAAAAAGATATTATATGGAATTAAATACAATATTAAAAGTTAAATGATAGTTAGTATAATATAATGAACAATGTAAAACATAATAAACAACAATGTAATTAGAATAAAAGTGAAAAACAAGAACTTCAGTGTAAGTGAATAAACGTACAGTGTTACGAAGGAAGAAATCATAATTAAAATGATTACAAAAACTATCATGAGATAGCACAAACTATTGAAAAATGTTGTAGATATAAGTTAGGATTAGTAAATTTGAGTTATATAATGTTAAAGAAATGTTATATTATGTATTAGTTTTTAATAGTGACAACTGTCAAATTTATAATAAATATAGGAATAATCATATTAATAATAACCTAATCATAGGTTATCTTATACCAAAGTGTGTGGAAAAATGTAGGCAATATGAATCTAAAAAGAAGGAATCATCATCATTTAAAATAAGTTGAAAATCTCCAATAATTAAAAATTTAAAGAATACTAAATTCTGATTGGTCGATGCAATTTTATAGACGTCAGATTAGTAACAATGTAAAAGTTCTGTCAGTTTGCAACAATCAACAAAGCATTCTTGATGGGTAAACTAAGCACCTCATTGGTTATTTTTGAAAATACTTGGCGTCCTTCTTGAAGGCCTATAAAAGGATTCTGAAGATCAAGCCAAGTCAGTTAGCCATCAACATCTGAAGAGTCAAGATACTCAAGCTACTCAAAAGATTTCCATAACCTTAGATTATTGGATAAACATCGGTGAACCCAAGTGTTCCAGTAGCTTCGTAAGGTTGAAAGTAACCGAAGCAAATAAGTAATTTATACAAGTCAAGTAGTGTTCCCAGTCTTCGAACAAAGTTTTTAAAAGTTATTATAACCATAATTTACAAGTAGCATCGTATAATAGTTAGTTTTCGACAACGTTCCAATACATCATTTAAGGTTTTATATCTTTTGAAAAAGAATAAGACAAGTTAACAATTATCAACAGTTCCTGATTTCTAAAGAAGTAACCACACTGTTTACCTGTGATTTGTGTAATAGCAGAGAAATTGTGTACCTACGGGTAAAGTGAATTATCAAATTAATAAGAAGATCAAGCCAAGTGAACATTGCCTACATTTTAAACATATTCTTGGAAATAAACTAAACGTAAGTTTATTTATTATTTCTCCATTGTATTATTATCTGTCTGTAAATCTGAAAGAAAGATTGTAGATTATAACTTTGTAAACAAAGATAAATCGAAATAATCATTTTGAGGTTACATCATAGATCTATTTGAACACAACATTGTAGAAGTTGATACCAGAGATAAATTAGAGTCCTAGAAATTTAAATATTAAAAGTTAGCATTCAAAGAACATTGTGTTTAATTCCAGAGACAAATTAGGGTCCTAGAAATTTAAATATTAAAAGTTAGCATTCAAAGAACATTGTGTTTAATTCCATAGATATAAAATAAAAAGCCCAACGTGGGGCTCCAATTGTTAACTAAACTCTTTACTGATTTATATTGCCCCACGTTGTGGTGACAATTGATATAAAACCTCTTTACTGAGTTTTATTCTTTAATTATGATTTGAATAATTTGAATATTGATTTGAATATTTCAATGTTTTGAAATCTACCGGCTAGCTTTTATTTGTATTTTAAAACTTACGTTTGTTTTGATTTTAATAATCTAATGATTTGAATAATGAACTTTTACCTTTTTATTTCATATCTATGGAATTAAACACAATGTTCATTGAATGCTAACTTTTAATATTTAAATTTCTATGACTAATTTATCTCGTGTATTAACTTCTACAATGTTGTATTCAAATAGATCTATGATGTAACCTCAAAATGATTATTTCGATTTATCTTTGTTTACAAAGTTATAATCTACAATCTTTCTTTCAGATTTACAGACAGATAATAATACAATGGAGAAATAATAAATAAACTTACGTTTAGTTTATATCCAAGAATATGTTTAAAATGTAGGCAATGTTCACTTGGCTTGATCTTCTTATTAATTTGATAATTCACTTTACCCGTAGGTACACAATTTCTCTGCTATTACACAAATCAAAGGTAAACAGTGTGGTTACTTCTTTAGAAATCAGGAACTGTTGATAATTGTTAACTTGTCTTATTCTTCTTCAAAAGATATAAAACCTTAAATGATGTATTGGAACGTTGTCGAAAACTAACTATGATACGATGCTACTTGTGAATTATGGTTATAATAACTTTTAAAAACTTTGTTTGAAGACTGAGAACACTACTTGACTTGTATAAATTACTTATTTGCTTCGGTTACTTTCAACCTTACGAAGCTACTGGAACACTTGGGTTCACCGATGTTTATCCAATAATCTAAGGTTATGGAAATCTTTTGAGTAGCTTGAGTATCTTGACTCTTCAGATGTTGATGGCTAACTGACTTGGCTTGATCTTCAGAATCCTTTTATAGGCCTTCAAAAAGGACGCCAAGTATTTTCAAAAATAACCAATGAGGTGCTTAGTTTACCCATCAAGAATGCTTTGTTGATTGTTGCAAACTGACAGAACTTTTACATTGTTACTAATCTGACGTCTATAAAATTGCATCGACCAATCAGAATTTAGTATTCTTTAAATTTTTAATTATTGGAGATTTTCAACTTATTTTAAATGATGATGATTCCTTCTTTTTAAATATGTTTACTGAAATTATGGGTATAAACAAGCTGAAAATATCTCATATCTCAGTTGCTTTATCATATATTTCTTATTGTGATTTCCGTCAAACTGTCCCGTCTGGCAAATAGAAGTGAACAGAGAGAATGAATCGATTCCACTTTCTCATCAATTTATAGAGGAAAAAACTTTCCACGGAAGTAAATAATATAGTTTGCCTTGCGAGGGTTAAATTTAATTAAATTCACCCCCTGAATTGCTAGTCTATTAACGCACTATTGGCAAGAGAGAATTCGATTCCGCTCAGAAATTGACTTAGAAGTGGAAAGCTCGTGTTTTTCTCCGTACAGACCAAACGAAGCCTATTTAAATTGTAAAATGGAAACATAGAGCGCTAAAATGTAGCTAATATCTTGTTTTTGTGCCATGAATAGAAATTGAAGCATTACCGCAGAAAGAACATAAAGTTTTTGTTCAAGTCCATTATTGTGGCAGGATCCCAACAAGATAAATGATGGAATCACATTTCGAAATTTACTTTTTACTCTGCAGAACTAAATAGCTTTTCTTGTATCCTTCGCAAGCGAGGAAAATAAGAATTGTTGCACTATAAGTAAATAATGTTCCACTAAGTACTTTCTTTCACACACTAATGACGGAGATCGAGCTATTGTTATTCGGTATCGCTACGCTCCGCTTTATAAATTGTTTTTCTAGAAAAAAAATATAAGCATATTTTTCAAGCTAGAACTATAACATTATTTGACCATATAATTTCTGATTAATAAAACTTTTGGGTGTAAATGAATATTCTCAAGAAAAGTCCATGGTGCAGTCGATATACAAATGAATGTATGAATACATTCATTTATTTTTAGTTGGCTTTTGTCAGATAACAATGACTATGGCAAATCTAACATGAGATAACTATGAACAGACAGGGTGGGGAATGTCGTGACCATAAAATCGGAGTTCTGTTTATACTACCAAAATAGTTTATTTTGGTTCTCATCAATTATACTAAAGAACAGCATTGCTTCCCGAAAATCAAATTCCGTGCTTAACGACCAACTTTTGATGTATAATCTAAACATACCTCCCATACTCCCCCGTTTCATTAGGAATATCTTTGCAAATTTGGTTTCCTCCTTCACGCTAGTATACCGTTATTACAGTTTGGATTATTTGAACAAAACTTCGGCGGCAAACTTTTAAATCTTTGTGAAACAAGCGATTACTCTCCTATTGATTGATGATAATCGGAAGATTGAAACATGTAACGCTTTCCACGTTACTTGTCTAAAGATCGCTGTAATGATTTGAATAACGATTTCTGCTCGGAATGTTAGATTTAAACTAGTATTGACTGAGGCATATATCTTTCTATTCGATCGATGATTAATCCTGCGCTTTGTCACAAACAAATGTGAAAGGTGAAATGAGATGTGCAAAGTTCCCTCCCTCTATTTCACATCATTCCAACCGCAAGGAACTCCAAGCTTTCTCGAAAACCACTACGTTTGCTCGGATTTTCTGCCATCCTACTTGTTGCTGCAACTCCTGGAGATCATTTAAAGGCGTAGCAGACACTAAAGTTCTCAAATATCTCCAAAGAGAGAAATCGAGGGTGCATACATCGGGCGATCTTGCAGGCTATAAACTGTACGAAATGAAGTGATGATCGTCAATACAAAGACGCCCTTCTAAGCCATTTTCATTAGTACGACCATATTTGAAATGCATGTCAGGTAATTCAATTTTAGAGTTTCCAGCCCTAGAGAATTGTATGCAATCACTTTCCTCTACTACAGCTTACCTCAACTTGATCTAGATGTAGATATTTTAATGATGCGAATCATGACTTAATACATGTGAAAGTGGCCAAAAACATCCCGAAGATGTTGATAAAGTTGATTGTTGTCACCACCCAAAACGATTTAGGTATTTCAATTTCCGATGACTTAACGTTGGTCACAACATATTGCTAACATCTGCAAGACAGTGAATACGTCTATATTTCAATGCTTGTGCGCTATCAAAATTTGATTGAATCTACTCAAAGAAGAGCAACTAGGATGTCAAATTGAGCAAATTGCCATAACATAGTTTGGAACTCTTCAACATCTCCAAGGAACTAGAAAGGCTTGAACATTCAGAATCTTACATAATACTTTTTCCTTGAACCTAAGAAATATGTTGTCATTAAATTCTGACAAATTTAAGCACGAACACTCAAAATTTACTTGCAGGCACTACTACCTTCTATGCAGTGGTTTTTTCAAACTTTGAATGCGTTAAATCGTTCCATGGTTGTCAAAAGTTTCAAAAGCCTTGTAGGTCTTGAACTATTCAATAACTAACTAGTAACAACATCTGCTTTAATTATCTACTTATATAAATAATTTGTTTTTTTTTTATATTTTGTTACCTATTCTCTATTCTTCAACATTGTATTATCTGATAGGTACTTATTAATTATTAATAATTATAATAAGTTGTTATCATGAAAAATAGGATTCCATCTTCCAGCCTAACTATATTAATAATAATAACTTTTCGAGTACAGGATGTCATATACCATATACTTATATCGAGTTTCATTTGGTATGATATAAGAAGTAATGTCCCTCAGCCTTATAATTGCAATAAATCCATATTTTATTGATTCAAGTCTTTTTTCAAATCAAAACTAATGTTCAAAATTTGAGTGAGCACCAAGATCTGTCTGGAGTTGAATTAAAAATCCTCTGCTCTGCTATTATATTATTCGCAACAGAAGAGAAATCAGAACTGGCACTGAGCAGAAGAAAAGGTACGGATAGCTGGGCAGAATGCTAAAATGGTAATTTTCAAATAGGGGTCAGCTGGGAAATTTTTCATACATTAGCTTATATATTATATCATTAGCACAATAGAGGTTAACGAATGGAGTCCAATTTATCATTTGTAATCAGTTCTATTCCATATATCAGAGAACTCACTATTTCACTACGAATTAATTTCAACCAGCTTTCTGTTAGATCCTCCGTTTCGCTTAATATTATCACTAATTTCCAAAATCGCAATTTCGTCGAGAGTGTGATTATGTGTGCTTCATCAGTGAAAATTAATGTTTTTTCTTAATTGGTAGTTATTTTAGATTTGCAATTTTGCATAGCACATTTTCATGTCTCAACATTATTCTTGGAAGTACTCGTATATCCATGCGAGAAATTATGATTATTTTATAATAAATAAATCACCGGTTGATTTTGATGAATGAATTAAAAAAACTAATATCAAATTTGCCCAGTAGACTCATGAATTACAGGTATTTGTAAAATACCCTTTTCCTACACAACACTTTGACCAGCGACCTAAGTCCATACATTCAACCGAAATGGAACAGCTTCCAGGATTACTTGATATAACATATATTTTAGATGTTATAAATAAAATTCTAGGGAAATAAGTCACATGAACACATTTGCCTATTATTTTCGTCTTTATGTACGTTTCGGTCTCCCGACGATTATCAGAAAACTGTATACCTAAACGTGAATTCTTAAAACTAATTGTATCACCACAAGGCGTCCTTATCACGTCGTCAAAACGAATCGAAACAAGAACAATCGAAATCATAACACATTAATGTTCTAAGTATATAAATTAAGAATCCGCTGCTAAGCAACATTCTATAAGCTCTATAAACATATCGAATCACATTTTGTATTAAAGAGCTGAACTGAAAATATAACTTCCGAGGATCTACTTTCGAACTAGATGTTGAAGATTTATGAGGTAATAGAAAAAGGTTGTCATACCTTGTTAGAAATATTGTTTTTGGGCATTCTACCTAAAATATATTTTTAAAATTATAAAAACGCATGTAAAAATTTGCACGGGATTTAATTAATTAAATTAGTATAAATCTGACTTATTGACTGAATATCTGTTCTATGATTTACAGACTTGGAGTTACGTTTCATGTGAATCATCTCCAGAATAGATCTTTTATAATGATTGGTTTTCTTAGTTGAAATATTAACATTTTTGTAATCAAATTGATGGCTATAATCAAAGCAGTGTTTAGCATGGGCGGTAGAATTTTCAAAATTTTTGTTTCTTGTTCTATACTTATGGCCATACATTATTTTGTACATACTGTTAAGAGATTCCTATATAAGTCCCATCGCATTCTCACCAATTTAATTTGTATATTGTGTGGGGTTATTTATCTTTAGGTATTGACGGTTTCAGATTTGAAAAATATTTCCCAACACAGTTTAAACATTTCTTAATTTTCTCTGAGGTCTCCGGAATGTATGGTAATGTCATAAAATTATCTGTATCACCGTTTATGTTATTTATGTATGACGTTCCATTATAGATTTTGTTTATTCTTTCTTTAATGATGAGATTGAAAAATGTTTTTGGGTAGTCATTCATTTCCAATGTGTTACGAACAATTTTTAAATTTTTGGGAAGGTCCTCTGGGTGGGACAATCTAACCGCGCGATCTGTAAGGCTGTTGGTGCAACGGAATTAAAGTGAAGATAACGTTGAGACCAAACTTTTTTAGTAAACCACGAAGTTATTATTTTTCCATCTGCATCATGTCTAAAGTTCATATCTAGAAAATTTATGTTTTTATTCACTTCTATGTCACAAGTAAATTGAATTTTACAGTGGAAATTGTTGAATTTATTAATCACGTATTGAACGTTCGTTTCGAAGCCGTGGGCATTTTTAATTGGAATTGGTGCGTTAAGGACGCCTTGTGGTGATACAACTAGTTTTGACAATTCACGGTTATACAGTTATACTTCTTCTGATGAAGGTCGTGACCGAAACGTGCGTAAAGACGAAAATAATAAGCATATGTGTTAGTGTGAGCTATTTCCCGAGAATCTTATATACAATTCATAGATGGGTCAAGAACATTATTAATATTCAGATGAACAAGTCAAGACTTACTGCCTGATATTTTTGGACAAAAGAATATACTTTGATGGGGATAAGTACAGCTTCATCATAAAATCCTTCTACATGAGGGAACAGGTGTGGGTATGTTATATTTTGGGAATGAAGGATCAATGAACCTTGACTGTCAATAATCTCACTTCAGGATTATTGTTGAACGTGCAATCCTTAGTGGCTGATGTCACCATATATTAAGATCAATCATTTCTGGGACTAGTTTGAGGATAGATAGTTTAAGCTGATACAACCCATAGATTCAGATTAAAGACTTTATGCTTGTCAGATATTGCAAATCACTCATTTCAACCTGTTCAGTTGTCCAATTACCACTCATCTTTTTCTGTATGTACCAGCAAACTTTATTCCTAAAACCTATGTATTTTCAGATCTTTTCATGTTGGCAGGTAATGTTTCGGATATCAAACGGTTTACCAGAATAATTGGTTATTAAATATTCCACGTACATGTTGTAAATGCCAAAACTGGAGAGTTATTGGTGAATTATATCCATCATTCCGATTCATCAACGAGATTAACCGTTGATATAGTAGAATATCCTGTTCATAAACAACGTTGATGGCTGTGTTTTGACATTCACTGGTGTATGTTTGGAATACTTCTTAATATAGAGTACGATTAAGTAAGAACGGGATATTCTATATTTACTTCTGTGAAACGTGCTTTTCGTTGAAGTTGTAAATTACTTCCTTTGACATAAATAAATGCGAACTCTGCGGTCTAGTAATTAAAATATACGATTATTACCTTGGATCATGCGAAAATGGTTCCGCGTATATATTTCGCACCCTTCTGGGTAAGGGTGGAGGTCGTGGTCCGTAATTATCCATTTTTGCGTCGAAGCACCTTCGGTACTGGAATTCACTGCACGGTCACATTGTCACATTACTTGCCGCTGTAATATCACCACTAGAATTTATCCTGTTCTCGTGCAAGAATATATTTATTCGCGCTAAAAACTGCTCGGTCCGGCCGGCGTTGTAATCGTTCAAAGTATTATTCAATTAATACCAAATGTGGGAATCCCAGCGTAAAATCAGACACGCGTGATCTATATCTCACGTACGGGACATGAATTAATAAAATAATTATTAAATTGGTGACTTAGTGTTAACATGACGTACAGGCGATAACATCTGACTCGTATTATACTCGTGCCGTTTTAAAACACACGCATTCGACTCAACAGTTTGAGACGAAGTGGGGTCGTTTTGAGCAGCGTTGGGGCGCATTCGATAGCGGGTGACGCAGGCGCGCGCCACTACGTTCACCCTGTCTATCTGTCGCCTCACCTGCATCACCGATACTCCAAATCCAATCCCCGTAAAGACTATGGAAAACGCCTTATCGAAACGGTCACTGAACATGCAAAATAATACTAAAAACGCAAAGCTTTCTCCGCTTCGCTAACAAAGTAGACCGTTTCGGGGCGAGTTTTTTTTTGTTTCGTTGACGCTAATGTCCTTTATCGAGCCCGTGTTTCATTTCAGGAACGATTTAATTAGAAATGTCTCCTATGTTTAATGTTTTGCTTTCAGTGTTTATGAATTTAGAACAGTTTGATGAATGCTTTGATCGCTGTGTGAAATCATTTCTAAATTACCTTTTTCCATTTTTATTTACTGATTCATATCATTATTCTAAATCGAGACCGAACCACCCGCTTTAAATAACTTTCCAATTTTGGTGAATACAAATGAAAGGTACAAGGATTCGTTTTTCGCTAATTTCAAAGAGATCTCTATATGACCACCAACTTTGTCAATTCACGCTGTAGCCCATTAAGATATATTGAGCGTTATACCAAGATACGATGATTTCGAAATTATTTCAAAATCTCAAAAGCTAACATTTTCGAAGTCATTCTATTATCAACAGCTTGTAGGAACTCCTATGTTACATATTTCAAACCAGGAACACAACAGCTGGTATATAATATGAGAGGAATCTTAGAAGCTATAAAGCCGACGTACTTGAAATTTGTCAGGTATGTTCCGTATGCCACGTAGACTGGGGAATTATTTCAGGAATTCAACCCCCTAAGGGGATACCAGTGATTTTAATCCAAACATTTGGCAGTTCACCTGATACCAATATTATATTATATTATATATCTAGGGACTGAAGTGAGACTTTTAACCCCGGGAGTGATGAAAAGGCACTGGTAGATACTCCATTTTTTGCACTCCCGATCCTTTTATTCGTAGTGTGATAGAAAGATCGTAACTTTGATGATTATTTCCGATCCAGATACTATTGACATTCTCAACAAATGTATGTTCATTCATGTTTTGGATGCATAAATGCATTCGAAAGATTCGACACTGGAAGGTTCCCAAGGAAAAATGGGTAATGATTCAAATAACTTTTTTGATCGATGACAATGATATCGTATTACTTCCAATTATAACTTTATGAGTCTCTCGACTTCATTCCATAAGCGTATCTCTCTACCTCAATTGAATTTATGACCGGTTCGTAGACCCACAAGACTTTATAGTCCAGGCAACGAAACAAAAAAAACATAGTAATCTAGAATTTCAATTTTTTTTTTGCATTTTGTTCCTAATACCCCATAGATCATTCATGACTATCAAGACCGTGGGCGTCGACCTTTCCTCCCCAAAACCGGGGGTTTCAACCCCTCATAGGAGCATTCTTATTGAAACAATCGAAAAGTTTAGAAAATTGATGAATTAAGAGCCGAAAATGACCCCCAATATGTTTTTTGGGTCGCTGATCACGATTCCGCATTTAGTTTTCTCGGAAAACTCCCTCCAGATGGGCAATTTGGAAAATATATATATAATATATAATTTATAATTTTGTTGCAAAAATGACCTCTAGTGAGTTTATTGGGTCGTTGATCACGAATTCGCTGTTATTTTTCCCAAAAAACTCTTTCCAGATGGAAAATTTGGGAAATATGAGATTTTCCTGAGACGGTTATGAATAATAAAGTATAATTTTGTTGCAAAAATGACATCTAGAAGGTATTTTGGGTCGCTGATCATGATTCCGCTGTTATTTTTCCCAAAAAACCCTTTCCAGATGGAAAATTCGGGAAATTTGAGATTTTCCTGAGACGGTTATGAGTAATAAAGTATAACTTTAATACAAAAATGACCCCTAGTGGGTTTTTTGGGTCGTTGATCACGATTCCGCTGTTATTTTTCCCAAAAAACTCTCTCCAGATGGAAAATCCCAAATTTCCCATCTGGAGGGAGTTTTCCGAGAAAACTAACAGCGGAATCGTGATCAGCTACCCAAAAACATACTAGGGGTCATTTTTGTGGCAAAATTATACTTTATTATTCATAACCGTCTCAGGAAAATCTCAAATTTCCCGAATTTTCTATCTGGAGAGATTTTTTTGGAGAAAATTACAGCAGAATCGTGATCAGCGATCGAAAAAACCTACTAGAGGTAATTTTTGCAACAAAATTATACTTTATTATTCACAAACGTCTCAGGAAAATCTAAAATTTCCCTAATTTTTCATCTGGTGAGACTTTTTTGAGAAAAATTACAGCGGAATCGTGATCAGCGACCCAAAAAATCTACTAGAGGTAATTTTTGCAACAAAATTAAAAGTTATATATTATATATAAATTTTCCAAATTTCCCATCTGGAGGGAGTTTTCCGAAAAAACTAACTGCGGAATCGTGATCAGCGACCCAAAACACATACTGGGGGTTATTTTCGGCTCTTAATTCATTAATTTAGGACTGTTTATATAAGAATGCTCCTCTGAGGGGTTGGAACCCAGTTTTGAGGGGGTAGGAAGGTCGACCCCCGCGGTCTTGATAGTCATGAATGATCTATGGGGTATTGGGAACAAAATGCAAAAAGAATTTTGAAATTCCAGCTTACCATATTTTTTTTTATTATGGACTTTTTCCGTGCTTATTGCCTGGACTATTAGTGACTTGAGATAATAACACAAAAGTAAACTTGTACCTACTGTATATGAATGTTTTCAGTGTGGCAACATATTCATAAAAGAGGCTGAGTAATCATGTTGAAGAAAACTCCCATCCTTCATTCCAATCTCTGAAAAGATCTACGTATGCCTACGCATTATTCTGATATTGATTATGTGACATTAGTGACATCTAACAAATCAAATTCCTATCAAGTTATACATGAGGAATGAAAGACGTTAGATTTGTTATTGTAACATGCGTTGGCTTGTATAAATTCGAATCAGAATGTCATAGCTGAATATGTTTCGAGAATAATTCATTCATCTTTTCATTGTTTAGTTCAGGGTTTTGACCGCAATGCTCGCGAGGCATCAGGGTACCCGCTAGGCAAGGATGAATTGCCCACCGTTTAAATATCCAAATTCCAAATTGGCGATTTTTCAACAACATACATTCGTTTGAATTACTTCTATAAGAATACGAGGGCAAGGTGAAAAGTCCCTGAAAAATTAAACAACAAATGATTTATTTGGTCAAAACTTATTTTATTGCTCAACATAATCTCCTTGTAGCCCGATAAACTACGTTCAACGTTTTTCTAATTTTTCGATCAAAATCTGGAGGATATGGTGGGTGACGAACCAATTCATAGTGCAGTTCATGCAATTTTGCCATTGCGACTGCGGACCTGTGCGCCGGTGCGTTGTCCTGGTGGAAGAGCCCTCTTTTCTTTGCCAAATGCGGCCGCTGGCGTTTCATATCGGCGTCGAATCGATCCACCAGCTCTGCACAATATACGCCGGTGATCGTTTTACCCTATTCAAGGTAATCGATATGGACGTGTACATCCTAAAAAACTGTTGCCATGACTTTGTTGGCCGATAAACCCACTTTGGCCTAACTGTTTCGACTGTTCTTTGGTCTCTGGTGTGTTGTGATGGATCCATGTTTAGTCCACGGCTACGAAACTGCGAAAAACGTCTTCCTTTGAAGTTGCCACACTGTTGCGCTTGTTGTCAACAGAGAACAAATGCGGCACCCATCTCGCAGATAACTTTCTCATATTCAAACGATTTATACAAACTGTTCCGTACTCATTGGATTGAGATGCCCATAGCCTCAGCAATCTCGTGCACTTTAACTCGCCGATCTTTCAATATCATACCATGGATTTTGTCGACGATTTCTAACGTTGCAACCTCAATTAGATGACCAGAACGTTTGGCGTCCTTCGTGGTCATACTGCCACAACGAAAATCAGTAAGCCACTTGTGAATCGTTCCAATCGATGGTGAGGAGTCCCCATAATGTTTAACAAGCGATGCTTTGGTTTGCATATTATTTTGTCCACGTAAGAGATAATGTTTAACCAAGACGCGAAATTCACCTTTTTCCATGATTACAAAAATTTTCAAGGTTGCTTACTTTCGATGGATGTCAAAACAGAACTGAATTACATATCAATCTGAAAATGTTAATGCGTTCTAGTTAAATATGTTACATCACAAATGTCACATGGAATTTTAGATTGTAGCGCCATCTGTTTTATTTTCAGGGACTTTTCACCTTGCTCTCGTTTGATGCATAATTGGAATATTTTATCACACACACACATACAATTGAGCGGTTTTTAAATGTATTACCGCCCAGGTGAACGAATTTCTTATCTAAGAACGAAATTTGCTTAGGATTGGAGCAAAAACCTTGGTTAATCAAGCTTGGCTTTCTAACTGATTTAATGGTGAAATTGAAGGCATTATATTCTGAATTGAAAGTTAGAAATCATCATAACGCTTATATGATGAATATAGCAAATGCATTTAAAACTAAATTTACTCTCTCTGAAAATCGCAATAGGAAATTATTGCGACGGAAATGCTACCACATACATCAGTATGCCAAAAAATTCAGATTCCTTATTGGAAGAATTTCATACCGGATTTGAAGAATGGCATTCTTAACGCCTTTTATTAATCCTTTCTCCCATTTCGAAGACAATGTGACTACTGAAATCGCAACATTTCAGATATTTGGTAATTTATATTAAGTATAGCCAGATTACAACGAGTTAGTCGTATATTTGCAATGTGAATAGTATTATACAGGGTGTTTCATAACGAATGTGCCACAATAGAGCCTTCGGGATGAAATATTCCAATTGAACCTAAGAGTTGTTGAACAGCACTTGATAGTAAAGGGCTGGGGTTTGTCCCAAAACATGAAAAGAAAGTAAGCGTTGTTCGGATTTGAATATTATTGTCCAGCGATATGTAGTAGTCTTGTGTCATTTCTACAAGAATGCAGTTCTTGAGCAACTACTGTATTGAAGGATGATTTGCATCCGACAATTCTAAATAAAAGGCATTTGTCCCTTCAATTCCTTCAACCTTTCAATCAAGGGTAATTTAAACTTTTTACGTTAGATTTATGTCAAATTTGGACCGAAAATACAAAAGAACATTATTGATCAATGTGCTCAAATTGAATCAAAATCTGTAGACTAGCAAAAAACCAAGTTTGAAGTGTTCAGTTTTCGGAAAAATGTTATAGGATTATATTAGTGGTGTTGTTCCCACCGCGCCCCTCAAGGACTGTTGTATCCACTCTCGGTACGGTCTTATAATAATACGCCGATGAGCTTTTGATCATTAGAAAAGACGAAGATTTTTCCCCGCTTCAATGGTGTATATTTATGGTAGCTCTATACTCAGTGAGAAATTGTATCGATCTGCCGAATCTACACGTCCTATCGTTAACTAAGCCAATTCATCTCATATGGCCGTTGGGTTGGCATTGCAAGACGTACTGAGTTTCTTGTCTTTTCTTTTTAGGATTTTCTGTACAGTGTGTTCCAATAACGCAGTTCCTGGTTCCCGGATTCCCGGTCAAAAAGTGTTTAGTTTGGGTCCGCTGTGACTTTAGCGCTTTTATGGCTATTTAACTATCATACATGATTGCTATGTTCTTCTTTGTCCAGATTGAGTTGTGCACATCTCTCAATCGCACGGACTTCCGTTTGAAAGGTACTGGTTTACTTACCCATAGGTTCCGATTTACTAGTTCTGAGTCGAAAGACTCTTGCCTCCATGCCTTCTGCTGTTCTATATCCACAAGTATACCAACTGATTGCTCCTCTTCTAGTAGGGCGTATTTTTACCGGTATCCACTCTTCTTAGTTATCAAGGTAGGTTTGAAGGTTCTGATCACCTTTCTCATGTCGTCTCAGAGACCCACCTTTATCCTCCCATCGAAGTTTTATACCACCTTTAGAATCTTCACATCAGTCATGAATTCATGTACGAGTCATTTAGTCTTACTCAATACTCTTTCTTTTGTTTTGCTTGGTGCTGTCGCTCGAGGATGCCAAGCACTTTATTCAGTCATAAAGTCATAACACTATAATACATGCTTATCTACAGATATAAACACTTTCCTATCACACAAGGACACTAAGGAACAGATGTAACATATAATCTTCTACAAGAAATAGATGGAATTGTGTTAAGTTATAATATTCATCAGCTGTCACACTCTGTACTGGCTACGCGCCATTAAGACAAACGATACTGCTTTGTAGGCTTGATGACGTCACACTGACTTTTGTACTCGCAGTACAGACCTTGTGCTATAGAGAGTATTTGTATAGGCCTCTTCATCATCGTGTACATGGTTTTGGGCCTTACCCCCCTCAAGAGGATAGTTCACATAGTATTAAATGTTATCTGATAACCTAATTGTTCGTAGGTACACTATTAGTTTTCATTATAATTTCTGGTTTCAATACATGAATAAAATTTCTCAATGCACAACGCTCGTTACTGTTTGTAAGTTTTCATTTCTTCGGGAAATGGAAAATAAAATCCAGAAGTTGGTAGAGGTATATCGCATTTTTATAATTTTCTTGATGCTTTCCGATTCTCATTTGTTAGAAAGGTTTGATCAAAATTTACTACTACATTATTGTGCGATATGTCACAGAAAATTTGAATAATTGAAAAATATCTAAGCAATACTCTTGTTTCTTGTTTTCTGTTACGTCTATCGGTAACAAAATAACTCTTACTACTGTATTTAAATGAATTCTTGAACTGTAGTAGAACGAGAAAAGCCCTGTTGGCTTAAGGTTTCGTCCTGGCATATAAATTGAAGGCACTAGTAACGCTTAAGGATTTTACTTTCTGTTGACTCATTTAGTATGAGTGAAACGAGTCATCATAGCAACTAGAGTCCTACTACACTTGAAAGTACGAAATAATCACCCTTATCCATTGAGAATATCATTAAGATACTAGAGACATTTCAGTTACCGAGTAGCCATCATCAGAGGAAACAAAATGTACCTGTTTACATACTACTTGGGGTTGATAATGCAAGCCCTCAGGTGGAGATATATCTTATTATCAACTTAAATAGTTATTTGAGCAGGTACATTTTGTTTTCTAACTTAGTTTACTATGATGATGGCTACTTGTTAGCTGAAAGATCCTCAGTACTTTAATAATATTTTTAGTGGATGAGAGGGATAATTCCGGGCTTATTAGTGTTATATTGTACACTTGAACTTCTCAGTGTATTATTACTACATTTGTTTATAGTCATCATAGCATCTCTCATAACACATTACGGAGAACGAATAGTTAATTTATAAGAAGCGAAATTTGAAAAAGGAAACCAATTTTTGAATTTCCAGTTTGAACATCCATCGTCGATACTCGTTTACTTTCGGGTGGCTATGCCCATGCTGAGCGTTCGTAGAGGGCGATAGCCTTAAGGCTAGCTTCCTGCTATCCGCTGATTTAGTTGATTCTTGTCATTGTGTTTTTGTGAGTAGACCTCTTTTTACAGGGTTTTTTTCTTGAAATGACCAAAAATTTAAAAAATGTATTTTTTACTTTTACTAGACTATCTTAGCCTTCGGTTGTGGGGAAGCAATAAACTTCTACCACAATGATAATCTAAAATTACCTAGTCACTGCCTAGCATTTTTCATATTCATATATTCAAATTGAAATCCTACGGAATCAAATCTTTTTCGGACAAAGTGGCTAAATAAAATATTGGAATTAGGCAAGATATATTACGACTACATTCATTTACTGTTTTATAGGCGTTGGACGAATTTCTCTCAATAATTTCCGTCAACTATTATTATAATTTCTCAGATTGAACTCTCAAAAATTATGGTGAAAAATTCTGAAAACAATATTACGGTATAGCAAAATTGAAAAGTATTCAGTAGGCATCTTACAAAATTTTTAGCAATATTACTTATTTTCCCTGAGGTAAATCGGAGGATAACTTCGCGTCAATTTTATTCATTATTTTGGTATTAATAAATTCACGTTAACTGAAATTTGATATCTCAATCTGAAATTTGATATCTCAAAGACTCAAATATATTAGGTTTCAGATTATGTCTCTCGTTCGAAATTAATAATACCACAAACATCAAAATTTGGTATTTTTAAACGTTGAAATCAGCAAAAATATCTTACGTAAATTTCGTTATTCCCCAATTAAAATGCTGATTATGACGATTCTTGTGAAATTAAATGCATTGAAATATTTTGTATGAATAACTCGAGACTATTTTTTTACATACCTATTATTTGTGAACGAAAAGTAGTTCTTCTATTCAGAGTCTTGAATACCGTATAAAGAGTCTCGAATACCATATAATTTGATTATTTTCTAAATTATGCGACTCCTTGTAAAATTAAATGTATCGAAATTTTTATGTATGAATAACTCGAAATAAAATTTTGTCAAAAATTATTTATGAACGAAAAGTAGTTCCTCTATTCAGAGTGAAAAATACAATGCAATTTGATCATTTTCTGAATTAGGTATTTGAAACAATAAACTTAACAACGAATGTATATTCTGGAATTAAAAATCATGCAGAATCTTCAATTAGAGAAGAAGCGGTAATTTATTAAAGTTTTAAATATTTTTGGGAATATTAGGTTAGTCCATTATTTGAAAAGTAATTCATTGATTGATGTTCCTTCTTTGTACACTTATATTACGTCTATCAGTTCATACCGGGATTTTTCCGGGTACCGATTCCGGAAGACTAGCCGCAGAGTATAAATATTTCGTCCATATTTTGCAAGATGATGGTGATAAATTTAAATTTCTTTAACGATAAGGAATCTTCAACTTTATAGACTGATCACTAATTTTCACGACGCTTGCTCACAGCAAGAACTTCCTAATGAAACTGCTGGTTTTAAAATGTGATAGCACATTTTTTGAATGTGAAAACAAAACTTAACACGTACATCGCCTTACATTTTCAGCGTAACGTATAAAAGAATTCCAGTAATAGGCTCGTATATTCTCAAATAGTATTACATCACAGAAGAAGAATAAGTCCTTTTATATAACCCGAATTTGGTTATATCATTGATACATATTGAAGTGATTTATCCCCTACACACCACGAATCTCGCATTTCTGAGAATATTCTTGCGCAGAAGGCAAAAGGTATAAATAATATTTTTTATCGCGCTGTACCAACCTCGTACGATATGAATAACGGTTCGCAACGGAGCACGTGTGTTACATGAAACACCTCACATCCCTATTCATGTTATACCTTTATTAGAGGTGACAAGTGGTGCGCAAATTCGTTGCATGTTAATGAACATAGCAAGCCGTGGATACGCCAAAGACAAACATATTTGGATTTTCGTGTGATATGAGGCAATTTCCACCACGCATGTTTTACATTTTTCCATTAGATGTAATATGACATGTAAATAATACTATATAAATTCTGTACATTAGCAACTGCGAGATGGTCGTTTTTAACTCTAAACGGAAATATAACGGAGACGAAAATTTTGTCGACCAGCCATTGGTCGTCTCACAAAACTTCTGACTAAGTTCCAGAATGATCATGGAATTGGATATTATAATAATTGACATTGTTGTTTATAATTCTCAGATGGGAAATAGCATTGATGGATTCTTTCAGCATGACAATGAATATCTGGTTCTAGATCGATATTTAAATTTTGATTGAATTAATTATTGTTTAGTGCACCGACTTACAGCTCAGTTCAATTTTTTTTGTTATTGATTTAGGCGACGTTAAATTAATTAAATGTATTCCTGTACTCATTATTTGTAAAAGCTAATACCATGCTCTCATCACCATTAATTTTAATTGAGATAAAATATTTCCGAATCATTCCGGAAATTTAACTCCCAATGTCTAGGATATGTCGCAGTAGTATTATAAAAGGATGAATTATGGTGGTTAAGAAATTGAAGCTTGAAATTAATGTTTCATGTTTTCCTGAAACCAAATTGAGTAAAACGACTCAAAGACGTACACAACTACTGCAGACAAATCTAATGGTTAAATAACTACTCCTCATTAAAATTCGGAAGCAACAATTGGTTTGTGCTATAGGACCAAGCCCGTGAGGCTCATAATCACACCGTCGTACCCCTTCAATAAAATTAATCAAGTAGTCAGTAGTCAATTGTGATATCCCGAAGAGATTCATCCTAAATTAGACAACTCACAATATTCTATTTTATAATGCCATAATAGTGTTTATTGAATATAAACATACAACATATTTCAGAGGCATGGTATGAGTGTCAATGGCGGCACGTAGGTCAACCTTCGCCGAACTGTAGCATGTACTATTATTGAAGGGGCAAGGCTTCTCCCTTGAGAATAGATATTTGAGTAAATTATATGATAGTGAGTTAAGTAAGTTCAGCTAGTGCAGTTAGTTCTTAGTCATTCCAAGTTAGTATTAGAAACAACCACGTAGTGAACATTAAAACCATACATCACATTTCGTATCCAGTGTTGTGATTCCAACAATCTGCCACTGTCTAAGTTCCATACGAAACTTCTACGATAACCCGGCACCGAACCAGTTAACTGATACGCCAAAGAAGGAACCCTTGCTCAGATATTATAGAGCGACACTGCCAGCTTTTTCATCAATCAGTTTAAATTATATCCAAAGAACTATAGAGTCTCAAATGATTGTTATTCAATTGAAAATTGAGAGAAAGTTCATATGGTTGTGTATATCCAGTTAACTAATCGAATCAAATTAGGATGACATAGTTGAAAATATGAAAGACAAGAATATTTTGTTGAAATATAAGCTGAACTCAGACTAACACATCCATTTCGTTATAAAGTATATTGGAATTGTTTATCTCCTGAACTCCTAATTTCAATTCCCAAGTGTTAAAAGTTTCGTGAGCTTTTTTAAGATTTCCTTTCTCGCCAGCTTGGGAAGTATGAAAAATTAATGTATTCTCTTATTACAGAGAAGCTCATAATTTCTATACTTAATTTAAAGTTTAGGCGTGACATGTTCTCGCCTAATTTAGTGGTGTGGTTGATTGGAAAACTCGGCGGAAAGAACAATAACGTAAGCCGTAGTTGATAAATGAAAACTTATACTAATTGTATCATTTCTGTTGTTTTTGATTCATTCTTTGTTTTCCACATTTTACCATCACCTTAATGCAGAACTAGTCGGAGTCGATTTTATCCAAAAACTGTTTTTGTCTTAGCCCATCCTGAATTGAAACATGGTGTATTCAATCAATCCAGAAGTAACCTATCAATATTGAAACAATGCATAAGTGAAAAGCTACAACTACTAGCGGATCTTCTGGCTCTCTACCATGGGTCCCAAGAATGATGTATCCCCTAGAATATGCTGAAATGTTCTGCAGACTCCATTCTGAACATGATTTTCTGTTCATGTACAAAATGATGTGGATCAAGGTGCGGCTACAGGAAAGTTGGACTAATTGCAGCATCGCATGTGAAAACTGTGGGTCTATCTTAATGGATTCCCGCCGACCCTGAAGAAAAGCAGTCAGAGGAAGAAGACACCCTTTTACGATGAGAACGTCGTCACTATATCTCTCCACATATACACATGATACATAATTCTAGTTTAATTCTTTTTTTAGTTTTGTATATAATTCTTTTAATTATTCTTAATGACAACTTCACATTCACACGTTGTGTGTAAGTATACCACGATCGTTTTGGCAGTTCTTAAATATTTTTTATAAGAGAGAAAATAGATGAAACCTATGAAAAAATAACTTATACTAATTCCCATACCTTAGATCATTAAAGGTGCATTGTAGTTGTCAAATTCTCATGATAGTAAGTGGAGGGGATGTGTCGACATCACTATTGGAAATTATTATTACACAGGCAAGAAATTTACAACTTACCCTCCTTTTGTTACATTTTTTGTGTTCTCTCATAATGAAACAGGAATAATCTTTTAGAAAAGTTTAGGGATATTTGGAAAATATCATGAAAATAAAATGTGTATTTATTTTGCGTTTTTCGAATTTATCAGTTGAAGTGCTCATGCAGAACAGTTTTTGTTTGGAACAACATGAAAAAGATAAAGAAAACTTGACAAACACGTAAGATGTAATAAAATTGAATTCACATGCTTTGTCCTCAAGAAGGCTGAAAGACACCAGGACGGACATCAGAGTTCGCCAGTGCGGCAAGGGACGAATCACATCGCGTATCAGGATTGTAGAGGTTGTATCGTGACATGTTCAGCAAACAGTGTTGATAAATGAATGTTTAATGCTACAGATGTTGAGATATTATGAGCTCGACTCACATTTTTCTACTAGGCGTTCTCTAATGTCTCGAACTATACAAAACACATCGCTCATAGAACGAATATTGCATATCTGGAGAGGATTCACAATCACAAGTCGACAGTAAGAGTCAATTATAAACGTCCCCTGCAAGATAACTGCAAGGACACATTTTAACGATGAAACCTTGCTCCTATTGTTTTCCATCATCACTAAACACGAAACTATGATTAACAGCGCCGCCTTGCATCCAATGTATGTAGAAAATTTCGTTCTACAAGCTGGATAGCGGGTCCATCCTTTTTCTCTCAAGTGTTCTTGAATGTACCTAAGCTTGCTCGTCAATAGACTTCGTTATATGATAGAAGTTACTCTATGATTATTTATACGAATTTGAGTACTCTCAATTATAGGATCATTCCAATAATAGCAGTAATAGGACATTACTTTATATTGTAGCTCCAAAATGCTCAAGCCAACATAGAATGCTTTGGGGAACATGACTAAAGGTCATCTGGAATATCAAGAAGAAGTTAAATTTAGTATGAAACTTCAGCGACAGTTAGATCGGAACAATATACGCTGCAGGCAACAGTAACTGGATCAATTTTATTATGGAACAGTATTTTGATTGCTATTTCCCAATTTCTACTTTAACCGAGGTAACAATAATTTCTGAAATATATCAATTACTGCAGAGATTCAAACTAGACCCTAAATCTTACGTTTTCGTTGAAATTAATTCTCCTTTTATGTTATCAAATTTGCATTTTCGGCGCCCTCGCGTTTCTAAATATGTCTTAAAGTTATAATCCGAAAGAGTTTCATTTATTTATTCAAGAGTGTGTGCATTAGAGCGTTCTGTCGACAACGTTGATTTAGGTCTGCATAGTTAATGTGTGTTGTAGGTATAACCTGAGCGAGTGCCGAGTTTGTCGAGGTAGAGTCCCGCGCCTTCGCATAAACCTTGAGTGGCAGATTTCAGCTATAAGCTCTGTCAGCGAAGAGCTTTTAGTCCCACGTGTATTGGTTTGGTTCGTTCTTTTCGTGGTTGACTGGCGTCTGCAGCACATGTCATTTTCGAGGCGGTGCCGGACGGAAGTTTGTGCCCACATCCTTGTAGTACGTACTTCGAGCGCGATTTACGACACATAGTCTAATATATGAACTATAAAAAACTTGGAAAACTCTCGTGTACGGGGATAATCGATGGCTGCGGTCCCCGATTCTATCAACTTCTCGCGGTTTACAAGGCATGAGGATCAATTTGTTTGTATTAACAAGCTCAGGGTTAATTGGACCATGAATATCTAGTTTTAACTGAGGAACTCTATTGATATGCTATCCAAGTAGATTGCGTTTCTCAGAACAAATCTTGATGTATTACTCTGGAATACATATGATTCCCCGACCCTTCACCTTTCTAATCTAAAGAGTACAAAATGTATTCGTCAGTGAGACAATACGAAATTATCTTAGCATTATCTCAGCAGATATTGAAGTACATCAAACATTGGATGAGGCTAAAATTTAGATTGGTAAAATGTGAATAAACCACATATACTGGATGTGTCGAATGTAAGGTAAAATATTTGAAGGAGCGATGATTTTATGAAAAACGTTCCTACCTATAGACAAATGTTTCAAATTGCATACTTCCTGGAATATAGGGTGTTTGATTTAATATAGTTGTTACTTTATATTTTAGTAGCTGAAACCTGATGCTGATCTACCATTGGTGTTTGAAGAGGACAATTCTTCAAAGCAAACTGCTGTATCTCGAACTTCGAACATTCACCCAATGTTTATATCTCAGCTTCAAATGACCATTGTGAACTTTGTATCATTTAAATGGTATAGTTAGTTGCAGCATGGAAAAATGTTCAATCTGTGGTTATTAAAAAGTATTTCCAAAAGGCTGGTCTTATGGAAACGATCCAAGAAGATGAGGCTTTGGAAGAAGAAGATGATATTTCACTCAGTCAGTTGTCCTCTCTCTTAAAAATATGTCAGGAAATTTAATCTCTTAATCGATTCAGAACTCTTAACAGAGAACCCAGATTTTGATTTGCAGGAAATAATTCAGGAATTTACTGACAAAGAAAGCAAAACCGACCCTAGGCAGATGAAGAATGTGAAAGTTACCAAGACGAAGAGATTTTGTGTTCATCTGTGCAAAATATGAGAGAAGTTTGTGAAAAGCTGAAGGACATACAAAATTTTTTATTGACAAAATCAATGGCGATTTGGCCATTGTGTAGCAAAGCTGCCTTCTTAATCATCAATTAGAATTCATTCAGATATCAAACAAATTGCTAAAATTCAAGCTGATTCTGAGAACACCCATGAACTTAAATTGAAATAGGATATTCTTAGTTGCCTTTGATTATTAACAAGTCAAGTATACGAGTTCATTTCTTAGTACGACCGTCGCATCATAAATTAATACAGTTTGACATTCAAATCTGTGGGACAAAAACAAAATGTACAGTCCTTGAATTCTTGTCAAGGGAGGGTCATAATAATTTGTAAAATATCGACAAAGTCGAAGAGGTTCCTCACAGCTTCAATAGGGAATCATAAATTACGTATTCAACAGAAATGGTTCAAAAGCAAACAAGTGCTTTATAGTATATTGGTAGTTATACATATGCTTATGATCTAATTCGAAATGGCAGGTTGATCCCTTACTATGGTTTAAACAAAGGTTTTTTACGCTGTCTTTTCCTTTGAAACTAGAATATATCCACGTAACCATAACATGAAACGTGCAGAACGCAATGGTTTCTTATTAAACATGTAATTAGAATATCAACATAATATAATTTTCATTCATACCTAAATTCAAGGAAGTCTAAATGAGGTCATGGAATTGAGATCTCTGTTAAAAAAAATAGAATATTTATTTTGTATCCAGCTCACTAGACTGAGGCAAGTCTCTCTCTTATGGGGTAAAAGTAACTACCCCCAAACGTATTACTAAAATAGGAATGGTTATCTAAGATTATAAAAAAAACAAATTCACCACACTAAAGTCAGTGATATGCTAACTTCTTGAGTTAAATCTTGCTTTGGCTATTTCACGAATCACTTAAATCATACTGTAGAAAACTTTTTGAGTTTTCTAGTTATGCTTGTGTTGTGATGTTAATGGCATAATTTTCGCCAAGTTCATATAGAATCAAGTCATATTGCTGAATTCGTAAAATTTAAAATTCCTTGAATAATTAAATCAAAATAGTTTAGTTTAACTCTTTACTCTGGTACATCCGGGCTGAGTTAAATTAGTTTTCCCATTATATCTAGGTTCTAATAAGGTTAATTTAAAATTGAGGATTGATTAATTGTTTTCTAAATTTGACATAATTTCTTAATTAATACTTTAGTTTTACTTAATCTTTTAACTACTTATTCATATTTATAATTGTTTTATATCTTTATTATTAAATTATTATTCAATATTTTATATTTGTTTTGATTGAGAGTTTTTATATTTAGCGTAATTTATCAACTACCCTCGATCACACAGTGCTTAATTAATGTGTTAGGGTCTCAACCAAAGAAGAGTGAGTATTACATATATCTATTGACCGTATTGTTGTCTGATTTGCCTGGCTAATGAGAAACCCGTGATATCGGGTCATTTCCTGGTTATCGGTACACGAACTAGTTATATTGATATTAATTGATCAAGCAAATGAATTTGATAAAGTAAGTAAATTGATAACCTTTGAGTAAACAAAGAAAATCAGAGAAGGGCTCGTTATTACAATTAATATTTCCCAAATCCTAATGAAATGTGAAGTAACAAAAACCAAAATGAATAATTTGAAACAGATTTGCATTGAAGAGTTTTGTCAGAAAGTATAATGTTTAATTATTCAAAAGTGGTTTCGTAATCCAGTTATATCACATTATGTTGACAAAAATGTGGATATGTAAGTATATACATAGTACAAATATAATTGTAGTTACTTTTGTAACATAATCCCCCAGAGTTTGTGTTCTTTTATAGCGGCCACTCCTCTACACGACCAAAATTTCATGATATTTTTAGTGACCGGTATTGAGAAGTCTTACTGTAGTTTATTTTTCTCTAACCTCCAACTGCAAGATTCCCTCACCCCATTCGAATTTACCAACAAATGATATATGACTCCAAAGCGATGCAGGGAGCTTTAACATAAACTGCATTTCAATTAGATCAAACTAGTAATGAAATTTTATAGTACTCTCGGTGCTATATTGCAGAACATTCTTTGTGCATTACTCTAGTGCCGTTTCAGCGACTTAAGCTAACATATAGGGTGCTGAAATTGGTAAATTCGTAACGCTAACACCATTAGAAGCTGGAAAAGGCGGGATGGGGCCAGCAAATTGCACTAGGCCGCTGGATAAACTAACTCACAGTGCGTATCCCAGATTGAGTCGGTGCAAGCGAGGGGTGTTTTATTAAGAGAGAGCCGTCGAGCAATATACCGCATGAGGAGAAGGCAAAGCGAGCTTTGCGTTTTGCCTCGCTTTGATAGGGAGATTCGGTTTGATATCGAGACTTAATCAATCATTCATCAGCATTAAAATTAAAACGCAACGTACAGGAAGAGGAGGTGAGCGATACAAGATCAATGAAAGGCAGTTGACTCAACATTAATTTGCAGTGTATACCCCAGAACATGAGAGACTGAAAACTCGAGTATTCTAATCTATTTCTCAAGGTTCGATTTGATACGGCTAGTTTCATTTAATCTTAGAGAATTATTATTCATATTCGAAAAGTGAAAGTCATTAATTGTTAATTGATATTTCACTTCAAACATATAGAATGTCGATTACTCGTGTTTCTGTTCATTTTGGCGACGTGGGCATCTTTAATTGAAATTAGTGCGATAAGGACGCTTTGTGCTTAATACAATTAGTTTTAAGAAATCCCGCTTTAGATATTGATATGTCTTCTGATGATGGTCGTGAGATCAAAACGTACGTGAAGACGAAAATAATAAGTATATATGTGACATATTTCCCGAGCATTTATATATAATATAGGATGTGCTATCATATCTTCCCCACAAAGTATATGTTTAGTAATTTTTGTCTTATTTTATGGTGAAGATTAGGCAAATTTGAAACAAATCGGCTAATATTTAGAGGTGCATCAAGCCCAAAACGTGTTTTTTTAAGTTTTTCCTCAATTTTTAAGAGGTTTCTTAACACTGTTCTACAATAACGGGATGCTTGACACTTGGGAGACATTTTTACATTCAAACACAAAGAATTTAATGCATTTCAGTCGCCACATTCACAGATATATGGCGAAAAGAACCATTTTTTTAAGGCCTAAAACTGTAATTTCAACTTTCAACTTCATATTTTTAGGTTTGTGATGCGTCCATATACTCTTTCAACGTAGTCTAGTATCACGAAGCATTAATTGAATTGATAATTTCAGATAAAATTGCCCATCAGTTATGATAATCTACACTCGAGTGGAAAAATGCACCTCTTCAAAATGCACCAAAAATGGCAAAAATTCAGAGTGCCTTAACCCGGTTGCATTTAGTCGAAAATGAATGAATCTTAGAGTTCTGGAAAGGCTTGGACCTTCCCTTTAATGTGATGCTAGTAAATGTGATACCAAATTCATTCGACCCCCTCCCATCCCGCTAGGAAAAATATGTTCCTGTGTCAAAAAATGTCCCACTTTGACAGCTCGTAGGCCGAGCCGGAAAAATCATGGACTCAATCAAACAACAGGTCGATGAATTTCAATCATTGCCTAAAAATTTGAGTTTCTACAATGATTTGGTGTCCGAATTTGGATTTAATAATAACCTTTTAACCTTTTTAAAATGATATTTAGTGAGCTGTGGCGTATAGAACAGATCAACATAATTGTAGCATCATAGATCAACAGTAATTTGGAGAAAGCGAGGATTGTGTCCAAGATGTTGATAGAAATCCATCAACTCCATTCCAAATTTTCTTGGATATTCATCAATAGTGAACTAATATTCAACAGAAAATAGGGATTGGTAGAACCTTCGTACGGATATCATTTCATCCCCCAAAGTGCCATTGAACGTAATCAACCTAAACTTAATCAAGGATTATGACACTCAATGTAAAACAAAAATTCACCATAAGTGCAGATTTTGGTTTCGATGCCATTTCAGATGAAACATGCGGAAACGTTGAAACTTCGATTTCAGTTTGGAATTCCGTATTGTAAAACTTACTGCAATTTGTACAGCGAAAGATATTTTCAGGGAGAAATAAATTGTACCAGAAGATATACTCACACAACGACTCAGATAATTCTTCATATCTTTGAAAGGAAATGACCTTACCTGTAACAAAAAAAGATAAATTAATACTTTGTTATTAGAAAAACTTCATATATAATGTTACTAGGACATATAATAATGTTTTCTTCAATTCAATTACCCCCACACCATTTCATTGGCAAAGAAGATACCAATGGGAAGTGTTATTAGAGTAACATAACATTTTTGTACAATTGATAGTGTATTGGAAAATTTCATCTCCGCCAAGGCATTTTGGGGATCTTGAAATATTCTTTATTTGCGATTACTTTGATTTGTTGGTGAATAATCTAGTATGAAAGAATCTTCAAATTATATTCTGAAGAAAGTTGTAGCTTTTTGAACTTCAGATATTTATGAGGCGAAATGTCAGCGATAGCTGTTATATCAAATTGCCAATCGATGCTAATTTATTGCTTGGGAAATGTATCTCATCTTTTTAAGAGAACATTACGCTCCAATTCTTGTAGGTTCATTGAGGTAAGTCCATGATACCTAATAGAATCTTTCAGAACATCCCAACAGTTCTCGATTAGAGGATTATGCTTTGAAACTTGAAATAATTTACTTTACACTACGAAACTTTTTCCACTTAAAATATGATCTAAAGCATATTCAAGTGGAAAAGAGGTGATTGATGATGTCAACTGAATTATATTACATTCGACAGTGGTACGTTGAGGTTAAGGCTTCTTGATTGTAGGCTAAACATGGATCTTTCCACCACAGCCCATGTGGTCAATTATGACTCACTTCTAATTATAGTTCATGCAGCAAGTTCAGTCTTTTATAAGGCTATGCCTATGATTTTGCTGATTGAGGTGTTGTTCAGACCTTGTGGGCTTACCGAACATCTCAGATCTGATTCTTCCTCCAGCTGGGCATCCACAGAGAATGTATCCCGGCGTTTCATCACCCTCGAAATATAGCCCGCGGATTGTAACCGTATATTACGGCTCCAACTTCCTAGGTGCTTTTGGACTCGTCTGTGAACCTTCGATAGGTTGGTTATATTCCGAATACATCCATTTCTTCCTGAGAAGATGCTGTTTGAGGGGAGGTTGTCTTTGGTGATTGCTGGTATGATATTCCCAAAATACTGTGATTGTTCAGGTTTTCCAGCATCCTATTCCCCTACACAATGCCTGCTTGTAGCCTGGCAGCGGTTACTTGCATAAGTCTGTATGTTGCCTACTTGGCCTCTTCCTTTACCAAATAGATATGAAAACGAGGTAGGTCAAGTAGGATTCTTATAGCAGCTGTTGGCGTGGAGGAGATGGTTCCTGTAATGGTGAGGCATGCTCGTCTGTGTGAGCTTAGCTCTGGTCATTCGCTGTGATGCTTTCGACTACAACACTATGGCGCCATACGTTAACATGATGAGTCTGATGACCTTGACATATAGCCAGTATATTTGTTTGGCCCAAATATTTTTCACATCCGTACCTCACATAGTATTATTTTGAATAGCGACTTCATTTAGGTAATCTATCACAGATCTTGCGATGTGAGGGCTTGCATTAGCTTGCATGAAATGTAGATAACCCTTATGAATGGACATGGCATGAAAAGGTCTTGAATGATGTTTTCCAGATATAATACTGCATGATAGGAATACATACTTGACATTAGTAGAGAATGTGAGTGGTGCAATAATTTTGAATAGGAGTTACACAAAGGACTGCTAATCAATCTGTACTTCCTATTGCATAGAAGCCTTTCTACTTGTTTTCATAAAATCATCTCATGCACGTACTAATACCATCCTTTGTTCGAACACCTGTATATGTAATAAATACGACAATTTTACGGTAATACCGCATGGGGAGAAAGCGAAGCCAGCTTCCCATTATACATTCCATCTAGGGGGAGGTTCATTCTGATAACGGTGACTTAATCAATCATTCATCAGCATTAAAATTAAAACATGACGTACAAGAGGAGGTGAGCGAAACAGTATCTGTGGAAGGCAGCCAACGTGATGAAACACGGTTATAAGTGAGATATATTGTAATGGAGGAAGTCCGTCATTATTCAACACTCGCTTCGAGTAGTAGACCATCATTTATAAATCTCGAGGCTTAGACGAAGGCATTGTACATCTCGAACTAACAAACTGATACTATAATAATAACTCTAACTTAATATACCACCAGTGGAGCCTTTTATCCTCACTTCCAATTAACACCGTTTTGTTTCATTTCTTCCGATACCAATGAAAATAATTGCTTTCCTGATTATTTTTCCGTCCACATCCATAATTCATCCGATAAAAATGATCAATGAAATAAATATCAGAACCTAATCCACACCCACATTGAATGATTGAGAAGAGATATTGGTGTCGAATCAATAAAAAGTGATTTATTTCAGAAATGAAACTTAATTACTATTTTTATTTCCCTCGCTATGATACGTAGCATAAGGGAAGTATTGTAAACGGTATAAAAAAGGTTCAGGATTTCCCAGGAAATATCCGTTTTGAGTCTAAATCTATCTAGACTTATCAGCATAGAAGAAGTTTTTTCCAACTCGCTTTTAGAAAGTGTCTATTCTATGATTAAATATTAGATTGTAATATACAGGGTGTATCTAAATAACACCGAAAAAATTAAAGCGGTGATTCTGTGATGAAAATTAATGTGAGTGTTTGGTATACAATTTTTTGAAAAAACCCTCCCCGGAAAAGTTACACCCCTTCGAAAATTAAAAAAAAATGGTTTTTCTTTTTCATTTTCCCTGTATATCAAGCTAAAGACACGAAACTTGGTAAACATTATCTGTCAATAAGAGTACACTTTTTCAAATTTTTTCAACCCTGAAGTATGCTTAGAAGGGGTTGATTATTTCAACCCCTAAGATATTTTTTCTTACAACTTTTTTTTAGATGAAAATTTTTTCTTTAAAAAAGTACGACTGAAAAGCCCAATTCATTGACTAACTTTTTTAACTCTACAAGTTTTTTCTAAAACTTGAGCATTTACGAGAAAAAAAATCTAATGCAATGCATTTTCAAAAAGATGAGCTAACGCGAGTGTATTTTGCGTCAAGTCTAGTGGCCTGTGCTTTGCATAAAAACATTAATACTGACACTAGGACTGTGTAGTGTCATTTTCTGTCACCCATCTTATTGTTTCACAAGTTTTATGATTGTGTATTGTAGGAAATATTAGTTGATTGAAAATATGAATGCATATTCGAATTTGGAAATGGCAGATATGCATTTTACATACGGTCGTGCTAACGGTAATTCATTGGAAGCGCAAAGACTTTATGCTGAACAGTACCCACAGCGTAGACTACCCCATCATACTACGTTCACAACTATTCACCGACGCTTGCGGGAACGTGGTAATTTTGAAAAAAGAAGTTATGATTCTGGTCGTACTAGAGAAGTTAGAACTGTAGCTGTAGAAGAAGCCGTACTTCAATTGAAGAATTCCCAGAAACTAGTACCAGGAAAATAGCTCATGTCCTACATGTAAGCCATTCCGTTGTTTTTAGAATTTTAAAAGAACAAATGTTGTATCCCTAACATCTTCAACGGGTGCAGGCGTTAATGATTCGAGATTTTTTACCCCGTGTGATTTTTTGTCAGTGGCTTATTAATATGATTGGCCAAGCACCACAGTTCTTAGATAATATTTTATTTACTGACGAGGCGAATTTCTCAAGAGACTGTATTAGAAATTTTCACAACAATCACCTTTGGGCTGACGAAAATCCTCATGGCTTTTTTGAAGGAAATCATCAGTATAAATTTTCATTAAACGTGTGGCTCGGAATTATTGATAATCATTTAATTGGTCCCCATTTTCTTCCGCTACGATTAAATGGTGAAGCATATTGTCATCTCCTTGAAGAATTACCTGTTCTTCTTGAAGAGGTTCCCATTCAAATTAGGCAACATTCATGGTTTATGCACGATGGTGCACCAGCTCATTTTAGTATACTTGCAAGAACTCACCTGGATGAGGTGTATGCCAATCAATGGATAGGTCGAGGAGGACCTGTAAACTGGCCAGCCCGCTCCCCTGACCTTAATCCTTTGGATTTTTGCATATGGGGATATCTGAAATCTTTGATATACACAAACCCAGTTGAAAATATCGATGATCTGCGAAACCACATTGTGGCAGGGTGTGAAACTATAAGAAATTCTCCAGGAATATTTCATCGTATACGCAATTCTATGAGGAAAAGGCTAGATGCTTGTATTGACGCTGAAGGCGGTCATTTTCAACATTTATTATAATTGTATTGTCGATATTCGACAGGTTTTTGTTCATTGTTTGTTCACTTTTGTTTTAAGTTGTAGAAGTCTCATAATCATAATCATAATTTGGTTGGCTGTTGTTTAATAAAATGCTATTTTACATGAGCTTATTTATTTTTTTCTCATAAATGCTCAAGTTTTAGAAAAAACTTGTAGAGTTAAAAAAGTTAGTATTCAATGAATTGGGCTTTTCAGTCATACTTTTTTAAAGAAAAAATTTTCATCTAAAAAAAAGTTGTAAGAAAAAATATCTTAGGGGTTGAAATAATCAACCCCTTCTAAGCATACTTCAGGGTTGAAAAAATTTCAAAAAGTGTACTCTTATTGACAGATAATGTTTACCAAGTTTCGTGTCTTTAGCTTGATATACAGGGAAAATGAAAAAGAAAAACCATTTTTTTTTTAATTTTCGAAGGGGTGTAACTTTTCCGGGGAGGGTTTTTTCAAAAAAATTTATATCAAACACTCACATTAATTTTCATCACAGAATCACCTCTTTAATTTTTTCGGTGTTATTTAGATACACCCTGTATATCATCCTGACACACTGTTTCAGAATGAATATTTTATCACTAGATAGTAGCTAAATCGTTTCTGATTGGTCGAAAGCAGTGATATAATTACATTCTGACACAGTATGTTGAAGAGATATATCAATAATGAATTAGTCAAATTTTGCCAAATAAAAATTTACTCTAAGAAGAGCGGCCGTTCCACGCGCTGTGTGGCATGTAGCGCTATTCTGCTGGAACCAGGAGTTTTCCATGCCAAGTTCTTCCAACTGTAGTTGCCGGAATTCACGTGTCATTGTTCGATACCGCTCTTCATTAATAGTAACCATGGCATCTTCAAAAAAGAAGGGTCCAATCATTCGTTGCGCACCAAACAACGACTTTTTGATCAAACTGCACGTTCTCTTGAATAAAACGAGGGTTTCCTGTTCCCCCAGTTTTGCTTGTTAACACAACCAGAAAGGCAAAAGTTTGCTTCATCGCTTATTACCAAAAGTTGGTTCTGCTTCCACTAAGTTCGTATTGCAAACGTCTTTGAATATCAATTGGCCATAGTTTGAACATAGTTTGAATTTTGTATGGCATATCCAAGTGTAAGTGCAAAATTTTTCTTAAACTCCGCTCAGACAACCCTAATTGCACCGCACGTCTTCATGTGGAAGTTGTTGGTTCTGCCTGAAAGTCAGCCCGAACAAGCTCAATAATTTCGTTTGAACGACCAGAACGAGGTCTTCCAGTATACTTTACATCACTTACTGAGTCATTTAGTAAGAACGTGTTTGCTAAATGACGAACTGTTTCTTCGTGTGGAGCTCTCCTACCGGGATACGCTCTCTTTAAAGCGCGTTGAGTTAAAATTATCGAAGAAATAATTTGGAAATACAATTCAACAATTGCTGCGCGTTTTTGGGGCGACTAACGTTTTATAACAAAATTCTGTATTTATCTACTTTGATATAGAACTTTACTTTTGACAAATTTCAAAGAAATAACACAATTAAAACAATATTCACACATATGCAGGGTGACATAGAAAAAAGTACCGTGCATAGTGTCAGGCGATAGATGACACTAAAATAAGAAAAAAAGTTCCTATTAACAAATATGCTCAGACGCTTAGTTTTTGAGATACGGGTGTTGAAGTTGAAACAAATATCTCCGGAACCGTTTATCGTACAGAGAACATATTTTGCGAACATTTTCTACTCATAGCAAGCTATGTTCTGTGCGATAAAAAGTTTTTTTTCAGTCATAATTGGTGAAGATTTTGAAGGGGTAGTGCATGTTTTTCTCTCCAACTTCTACGCCACTGAAAGAAATACGGTTTTGAGACAACCGTTTGAACTGCCAATGTTTTCTACACTAAAAAGGTAATTGGTTATAAGCTCTAAAGTTCACCGTTTTCGAGAAAAATCAACTTTTATGTTGAAAAACATGGTCAATATTTTGGTTTTGTTACTTGTTCTAACGTTTGAATAAATTTTGTTTAATTAGTAAGAATTTACCACGTTTTTCAACATAAAAGTTGATTTTTCTCGAAAACGGTCAACTTTAGAGCTTATGACCAAGAGTACCTTTTTTGAGTAGAAAACATTGGCGGTTCAAACAGTTGTCCAAAAACCACTCTTTTTCCAGTGGCGTAAAAGTTGGGGAGAAAAACACCCATTACACCTTCAAAATCTTCACCAATCATGACTAAAAAAAAAAAAAATTATCGCACGGAACATAGCTTACTATGAGTAAAAAATGCTTGCAAAAGCTGTTTTCTGTACGATAAACGGTTCCGGAGATATTTGCAAGAAACGAAATGTTTGTTTCAACTTCAACACCCTACCCTGTATCTCAAAAACTAAGCGTCTGAGCATTTATGTTAATAGGAACTTTTTTTCTTATTTTACTGCCATCTATCGCCTGACACTATGCACGGTACTTTTTTCTATGTCACCCTGTATATTATATATATTATTATTTCCGTCTTCACGTACGTTTCGGTCTCACGACCATCATCAGAAGACGCATCAATATCCGCAACATGATTTCTTAAAACTAATTGTATCATCACAAGGTGTTTTTATCCCACTAATTTGCATTACTCGTGTTTTTGTTCGTTTCGGCGACGTGGGTATTTTTAATTGAAATAAGTGCGATAAGGACGTTTTAGACATTGATACTTCGATACGTCTTCTGAAGATGGTCGTGAGACCGAAACGTACTTTAAGACGAAAATAATAAGCATATGTATAAGTGTGACCTATTTCCCGAGAATTTATATATAATTCATACCTGGGTCAAGAATCATTATTGAACTTAGATTCACTGTAAGAGTTTTGAAGCGATTCAATGTACACTTTGGGAATTTTCAACCCTTTAGAAAATTATTTATCACAAGATTTTCCTGAAGATTCGAATATGATACGACCTTATCTTCTAATATATAAAATTCTCGTGTCACAATGTTCGTTCCCATACTCCTCCGAAATGGCTCGACCGATTCTCATGAAATTTCTTATGCATATTCAGTAAGTCTGAGAATCGGCTACGATCTATTTTTAAAACCCCTAAGTGATAAGGGGTGTCCACCCCAAAGATTTTTTTTATTTTTAGGATAAAATTTTTATTTTTTATTTTTTTATCATGTGGCATCAAAAAATACATACAATCCTAAATTTTCACTCTTCTATCACCAACCCCTGCTTTTCAATAGTCATTTTAATTATCTTATCATTTTTTATCCCGGTCGATAACTTCAATTATTATCGCTTGGTAAGTTATCCCCTCCATGTGTCTACCCGATGTAGACACGAATTACATAAATCTCGAGTAGCTTGCAGAAAGAGCAATTTTAGCGGAAAAAAATGTGGACGTTGACATTTTGAATCTGAAGATACAACAGTTATTGCCAGGGGACTTGGTATCATATAAATCTATTGATACAGTTTGCGATGCCACTGGAGCTGTAAATTTTTCAACAGAGTTTTTGAACTCACTGGATTTGCCAGGCATGCCACCGCATAACTTACAATTGGAGGTTGGATCTCCAAATATTTTCCTTCGTAATTTGAACCCGCCACGGCTGTGCAACGGTACGCGATTAGTCATTAAAAAATTGATGAAAAACGTTATCGAAGCCACCGTTTTAAATGGCAAGTTTCGAGGTGAAAATATATTAATACAACGAATACACATTGTACCCACAGATGTGCCAATTCAATTTGAGCGTATTCAATTTCCGATTAGATTGGCATTTGGAATGACTATCAATAAATCCCAAGGCCAAACAATGTCTGTTTGTGGCTTAGATTTGAGCACACCATGTTTTTCACACGGACAATTATACGTTCCATGCTCTCGAGGGGGTAAACCATTAAGTTTCTTTGTATTAACTAAAGACGGGCTAACAAAAAAGTTTTGTTAACGCTGTAGCATTAACATATTAATATTATGTAATGAATTAATGATATAAATAATTATTACTCAAAATAAATTATGATAAATTAAAAAATTAATGTTTGGTGTTTTGTTATTTTCATATTCCCTTATCGTTCACAGCGCTCCATGCCTTTTTCACTCATATACCACATCGTTACACACTTCCAATAAGTTAGTTATTTTTTTTTCAACTAGAAATTCTCTAGAAATTATTTACATGGCAATACAACGTTTGCCGGGTCAGCTAGTTATATATAAATTCTCGTTAAATAGGTCACATTAACAGATATGCTTTATTTTCGTCTTTACGTACGTTTCGGTCTCACGGCCATCATCAAAAGGCGTATACCATTTTAGACAGTGAAACGTACGTAAAGACGAAAATAATGAGCATATGTGTAAGTGTGAACCATTTCCTGAGAATTTATAGATAATTCATAGCTGGGTCAAGAATCACTATTTATGATAAGATCTTCCGTTTTTGAGTTATCGTGTCAAAACAAATTTCGTGACGTACATCCAGAAAAACAGAGACGAATTTTTTTAAAGTTGCTTGAAATTCGATGAAAAATACTATGGTGTAAGTATTTTTGCTCTAGAACTTATTTTAACGATTTTATAAATACCTTGAGTAAATGTGATATACTCTCCAGACTTTCTCATGAAGAGTATAATAGGATACCTAACCTCGAGCGTCAATATCGATTGTGTACAAAATGGCAGGCAATTTAAAACAGTCAGTTTTCATTAAAACTCCTTCACTACACGGAACATCAATGATGAAACCATTTAATCATGTTTGATATCAAGTTTCTTGGATGCATTGCAACAGATATATCTGCAACGGCGTCAATCTCTATAGATCAGTCAGAATACTCGGAAAGCGAACAACTTCCTTGATATTAAGACGGACGTACATCCGTGTTTCTCGTTTGCATACATTGTGTTTAGATTTTATAGGATTTTCTGTAACAAGATATTCGTTTATCCTGGATGAATAGCTTAGTTCCCATGAGCGAGATTGTGTGAAAAGGGAGTGTGCAATCATGTCTCGGTCACATATGTTTAGCATCCAAATCATATCTGAATCTGAAGCATGCAGGCGAAGCCGATACGCGCCTCTCAATATCTTGAGACTCCACAGTATCTCAAATTACATCAATTTCGGATCAATATCTCACAAGCCGACCAGTGGCGCGATAAAGAATGTAGCATCCGTTTCGTCTTTGTACCGAACAGAGCTGCTGTCACTACGTTACAGGGAATACGGGCATTTTCGCTTCCAGCTACCCAGGACCCGCATTATTGCGTTACTTTCGAGTTTTTTCAAGAGGCGAATCGAATTTTTTTGTAGAATAAATTTTTACGCAACAATGTCAGGTTTATTCAGCTCTAATAGTTTCCAAGACGGAATTGGAAAATATTTTCTCCCGTAAAAGCTGGGGCAAATCACAAGCCATAAAATAATACCATTTTTTAAATTGTTAAATAACAACTTTCGAAGCGTTGTCTCAATTCAAACTATATTTTGTTCATGTAATGTAAAATAATGTACTTATATATGGGTAAAATAGAGTGAAAACGGTTTGAAACAATGACATGACAATAGATTTGCATTATACAGAGGGTGTCTCACCACGAACTGCATCGATCGATATCTCTGAACAAATTTTCAAATGAAAACCCCCATTTGTTCCATAGTAGTCGTATTCAGCACCGAAAAATTAGGGCAACTTTGTGTTTGCTCCCCTATACTATATATATATTATCGTTTTCGATTTATTTACAAAGTTCTAGTTTTTCCCCTTTGTCAAGCGGACGTTTTTAAGTTTGATAAATCCAGTTGGCCATCGCTAATTAAACGACTGTCAGAGAATGCAGAAATGTCATAATAATTTCAAACCAAATGACATTCCTTCATTCTCTGACAGTCGTATAATCAGCCTTGGCCAACTAGATTCATCAAACGCAAAAATGGCCTACTCCTATAGGTGTAACTCAAAAACAGTATGGGACTGTCGAAAGGCTCTTGTATGCCTATCCAACAAGCACAACGTGACTATGACAGACTATGATCTGGATACCCGTCCACTAAAGCATGGAGAGAAATGAGGCAGCAAATCACCTGGTCGTTGTAGAGTGATCGATGTTCGACTCACTCTCAAGAAACTTTACCTATCTAAATAATCACGGAGCTAAATTGCAAACTCCCATTTGCTTTTGCGAAAAGCATCATCCCAAGACTAAGGCCATTAAATAATATACTGATGGCTCTAAAACAACAGAAGGAAGTGGAATAGGAGCATATGGGCATATGGGCCTGGGACTGAATCCACGAGCATTTTTCAAGGAGAAATTCACTCCACAGGAAAATATGTTCAGTTCAATATCGAAAGAGATTTCCCTCGATAAGAAATAGACATAATTTCGGATAGTCAAACAGCCATCAACGCGCTCAGCTCCAAGGTAGTCTGAGAATGCTTAGCGGAACTAATCGAACTGAGCAAGTACAATACACTCATCCTTCTTTGGATTCCGGAACGCACCGGAGCAGAGAGTAACTAAAGAAAAGACGGCGAGTTAGAAAATGGGGCCGAAACACCATATCTGCTACCTGAACGCTTCTGCGGAAGAAGCGCCAGTACCATACTGGAAGAACTCTAGGAAGAAGTGAACAATGAAAGATCCCATCACTGAATAGATCTACAAGGACTGAGGCAGGTAGAGATACTATAACCAGAACAGATCTAAAGACTGCATCAAACTAAGAAAAAATAAACTCAGAACTAAAGGGAATCCTAATTGAACACTGTCGGTTCAAAGAGCACCTTAAGGAGCTTCTATCCACATTTTGTTAGAACGCACCAAGGAGCGTTCAAAATAAAAAAGGGAGATTTACCCAACTTGAATTCTCCAGCGGCAGGAGGGGACACAATAGACAATAGATCTATTAGGTATCACTGTGAATGATAAAAGGGTGTAACCCTCAGAAATTTCCCTTTTTAATTGAAATAGTTAATTTATAGTCTGAGAATAATGTAGGTAAAACGCTGTAAGCAACAGGACGATTCTATTATGAGGATAATGCAATCTGAAATTTGATTTTTCATCTTAGAATTGTACATATAAGTCCAATTTGATTGTCCTTCAGAATCGTAACAGAAACCTAGTCTTTACGAAAAAAATGTTTGTTGGATTAAAATGAAAAAACTGTTTTTCATTATTCCCGTAAAATTTACAAATTGAGGGTTACACCCTTTTCCATTTCAGGTGACGATATCTAACTAATTCACGAATGAGACGAATGTACAAGTTTTGCGTATATATCAGTCATTCTGAAAGGGTTCATTTAAGTATTTTATCGATCATTACGAAAATCAGGAAGTAATACGTTTATAGTTATTTGCGGTGTACATGTTTGTCGGTGGGACATATCCAATACAGCTTATCGTATAGGAAATAAAACAATTGTGAGAAATGAAATTCATTAGAAGTCCTAACTAAGCAACTATTTGACAGGTAGCAGCAAACTATTGGACAGAATGAAACAGTTGCAAGAAAGTTCTGACGTTTAACAGCGCTATAGATGAAATTTATAACGCGCATTCATACCGATGCTTATTGTTTCGAAACAATTATAAAGAGTATGCGATGCAGTTTCAGTTCAAAGAGGTAATTCAATTTCAATAATTCTATGCTACCCGAACGAAATTGATTTCAATCGTCAACGTAGATAGCGAGTTAATTATTCCTTGCCTATCGGTCTAAGATCTGGTTGAAGTTGTAAGGAAGGGTGTAGTAGGGCTAACTTAAACGCCAGATGCTGTAACAACTTAGTTTCTGTGCTCAAGTGGTTGCTCCTGTACAGCTCTGGATATCCTCGTCACGCCACCAGATTAGAAACAGATGATTCTCTCGGGTGTTTGTCTAACTCCACATCTCATTCCGACACGCGTGCTTACAAAAACTCCAACTTTTTCATTTCATTAAGGTAAAAACGTGCCACTTGTTCGTTCTCTCGATGCGTATTATTCTGCTGTAATAGCACCGAATGCCCTAATATCTTCGCTATGAAAAAATAATCTATTAACCGAAAACATCCGAAATTGATTTATAACTGTTACTGTGAATAAATATAGGCTACGTCATAAATGAGAAAAAATCACCATATCCACTAAAATAGCACATTACGTATCAAGTTCAGAAAAATGCGTATACTATTTTTTCGCATTTGTGAATAATTATTTATATTGCATTTCATGTTAAAATCTGTTTATAATAGTAGTATCTGAGAAAATCTAAAAAAAGTAGTGGACTGACTTTTCGGTTCCTAGTAGCAATCTAAATACGATGTTTTTTTAATTGACATAGGTTGACAGTATCCAAATAAACTCATCGTGGAACAGCGAAATTTAAAATATATATCTTACATGCAGCTCGGGAAGTTTCTTCCAGTTGACTTCCGGTGAAATTTAAGGAGAGGTATAAGAAAGTATATAGTCCAGGCTATGAACCGGAAAATAAAAAAAAAACATGTAAGCTCGAATCAAAATTTTTTTTTGCATAGGTTCTCAGGATCATTCGTACACCTTAAAACCTCTTGTGAACCCCAACCCCAACCATTGGGGGCGAAAATGGCTCGAAATATCCAAATCGTGAATTGTATTTTCTACAAAAAAAGGTATTTTGGCATTTCGAGTGCACCTAGGAGGTTTTTTGGGTAGCTGAACACGAATCCGTAGCCAGATGTACTTGCAATTCATCGTAGGGGTGGTAAAATTGACGAAATTGGCCAATTTTGCACCCCTATATGTTATTTTGCAATTTACGTGTTTTAGGCATTTCGAATGCACCAATGAGGTTTTTTGGGTCGCTGAATACGATTCCGAAGGCAGATTTACCCGAATATTAACGTAGGGGTGAGAAATTGACAAAAATGGCTAATTTGACACGCTTCTAAATTTTTATTATTTTTGCATTTTAAAATTACTTTGGAGTAAGTCTTCGGAATCGTATTCAGCGACCCGAAAAACCCCCTTCGTGCATTAGAAATGTCAAAAACACAAATAACATATAGGGGTGCAAAATTGGCCAATTACATCGATTTCACCACCCCTACGATGGATTGCAAGTAAATGTGGCTATGGATTCGTGATCAGCGACCCAAAAAGCCTCCTTGGTGCATTCGAAATGTCTTAAACACGTAAATTGCAAAATAACATATTATTGGTGCGAATTTGGCCAATTTTGTCGATTTGACAATTCAAGACTTGGAGATTTCGGGCCATTTTCGCCCCAATGGGTGAGGTTGCGGTTCCCAAGAGGTTTTATGGTGTATGAATGATCCTGGACTAATATAATATGTTCTGCGATTGGAGAAACACCAATAGATTTGAAGGAAACATAACGCCGGTTTATATTTACGAAATGGTTGGTTATTTTATATGGTTAAAGTGTTGTACATAGGTACTAATTTTATTATTTGTTTTAGGCAAAAGTCCTTAAATCTTCTAGCTTATGGGCTATATACTCTATGACCAAAAGTACGATACAAATCAATGGAAATACGGATATTTCACAATATAAAAAGTTGATTGCTTTCTTGAAACGTCAAAATGACAAGTATGAACATAAAAATCAAAAGTTTTAACAATCGAAAATCTTACAAAGTTTTTGAATGAGGCTCCTAACGATACGTTTCTGTTGATGAAAATGATATCAATTTTTGGGCCGAATGGTGCATGTCGACGTGCAGAATTTATTTAGTGTAGACTGCACAAGTACTGACTATTAAGACCCAAAACAGTAAGTCATAATCGATTTTTCTTTTTTCATCGTCATGGCAAATGTACAGTACAGCCAGCTGGCATTCACACTTTGGCAAAAATTCCACAAAAAATTGCGGAATATTTAAAACTTCCTGATGCTTCAAGTTACACCAGCCATTGCCCGAGTGGCGCTGATATTCAGGTTCTTAAACGGCATGGGGGATGGCGATCTACAATCGTAGCTGGATACGTGGAAGAAAGCATTGGTAATAAGATTAAAAATTCTAAAAGGATATTTAACAATGTCCAACTTGGACAATCCCAAGAAGCCCCGTTAGAAATTGTGGTGGATGAAAAAAATGTTCAGCAACAACTATTTAATGTAACGAGGTCAGAAGTTGTAACCTTTACCAACTCAACAACTGTTCTTTTAATATTTATTGTCATAATACTTAAAATGAACATTTTCCTGTTTTGTTAAATTGTGTTTTGAATGATACTGATGTTTCTGCGAATAAGAACCTGTATCTTTCACAAGAGCACGATCAGACGTACATACAGACAGACATGGTTAATTTGAATCAGTACGAACATATTCTTGTTACGTTTGTAGCTTGATTCTTGAAAGGTGTTAAATATATGTATATCGATTTAATATACATGAATGAGTCTTTGTTATTTACCTGATTGTGAAATCGAATATATCAGAAGATTAATAATTAGATTACTGATTCTATATAAACTTAAGTAAGTTAAATTGTACTGTCGATGAAAGCTGAATGAATAGATTTTCGAGTACCTATTGAGAATGTGGGAATGTGTCTGATCTATTAAAATCTTGTAAGTGAAGACCTATTTATTTATAAACTCTCAGGGCCTAGATTAAGTTATTACCGCGTGTCGAAAGAATTATTTGTTTTTTATATTAGTCGACTTTATAATTAATCCAGTGTGCTACTATGTAATGTAGTATGGCATTTTCCGTGTCAGTTGGAAGTATTGAAGCTGGGAATTGTTTTCTTCTCGCCAAAGATTCAGGTGATTGAAAGAGTATTGATTACTTTACGTATTTTTTTATTGTTGATACGTTGTTTTTCGATGGAGCTACTGAAAACATTCATGTATGCTGACTTCTGATTTGTTCCAAACAGTTCGTGAAGAACAAATGAACCGTGCAGATTCCGAAACAGTACCAAAATGACTCAGAATCAGTTATGAACCAACTATACTACCTGTAGATCACTTGATCTTGATCGAAGCACATGCACACATAATCTGGTGATAGAAACGTCAGGTTGTAGGATGTTTTGTCAAATTAGATCAAATTTCACGGATGACTCATATGTTGTGGATAAAATTGTGTTCTGCTACTTCATAAATATATTTTCTCTCACTTTCTTATTCTTATGCATCAAACGAACAAAATATGAAGAAAATGTCAGTCAGTTATATTCTTGGATATAACTATGATAGCTTTTGGTTCTTCTAGAGTCGTTCATAACTTTTCGACACAATATACCTACCGAAAGGTGCTGGACAGTAAATACGTTTAAGTATCATTTCGGATGTTTTTAGGTTTCCAATGATACTTAATTCATCCGTTTCCAAAATTTCGAATCACGTTTCTGGTTCTTCGTACAAGTTTTTTCTTATACTTTGACTACACGAGGAAGAGCATCGTGTGAAGCAGCAGTGGAATATAGAGGTAGGAGTTATAGGCATTGGGAATACCCCACTAGGTGAAGAGTTCCACAACTTCGCTGTTCAATAAGAGAATGAAGTCTGGTAGGAAGAAGTTGGGCAGGTCTAGAGTTTGACAGTGAACTGGTGACTAGTTAGAGCTCGTCTATGCCGCCTATCTAGAATCTCTCGTGGTAGAACAACGGAACAACACATGAGATTTCTGATGGACACCGATAACGGAATCATGTATAGAAAAGGGAGGGATCTTCCACCTTTCTACGATGTTCTTGAGAGTTCAATGAACTCGTAAGTGTGGAACGAATAGCTCTCTCCTGGATAGAATCCAAGAGCTTCAGCGTATATTTGGGAGCCGAACTCCAAACATGTGAACAGTACCACAGGACAGGTCGAATATGTGCTTTGTAGATTATTATGAGCTGCTGGGATGTAAATTAGCTCTTTGCACGGAATAGAAAACCAAGTTTTTGTGAAGACATTTCCGCCATAACATATTATATATGGTTGATATAAAAATCAATAGTGGATGCAGTTACTTCATGACACTTTATATTTCGTTTTTCGTCACTTATATTATAGAGACACTGAAGAGAGTATAGTTTCGACAACTAACGTGTCATTTTCAGAACGAAAAAATACATAAACATGGAGAATCTCGGAATATTTTTGTTGTCAAACAACGAATGTGGTTGCAGGTAGAATAAAGGGAAATACATGACCTATATTGAATAATTGGAATTCTCTATATAATTAGAGAAAGAAGAATAACATAAATTTCATTGACTCTTGTGTACAAATATAAATAGGTAATAAAAATTAAAAACAAAGATAGAATAATAAAATGAACATTGGAGCTGAATTATAATATACAAATAACAAAGGGGCGGAAAACAACACATAGTTGGCTTTCATTTTCACCCTCATTTTCTCCCCAGTATAAACAGAGAAACAAAAAAAACATAAAACATAAACAACTCCATTTGTTGGTTCTAGTAGAGATTTTAAAGTTAAAGTTGCTTCAGGTCGAACAGTGACATCTATTAATCCCAAACAGATGTTTCGCTTTTCTCGTCAGCTCATCATTGGATTGAGTAGGACGATTAGTCACTCACTATTCCACCATCTCCGTCAATATTCGATCATCTCGGCCAAAGGAAACTTCATCATCCTACTCATTCAACTGATGAACTTATGAGAACACCGAAACAGCTATCTGAGACTGATAGACGTGTTATCACTGTTCGACCTGAAGCAACCTTAACTGTGTTTAATTGACTGCTAACATGAAAACGTATTTGTTATTCATCCAATGCATTATGTTTGACTACTAAAATCTTAAGATCTTAAGATGTTTATTCATACAATTTTTATTTAAAAGTTGGCACGCTAGTAGTCGAAACTGTAGTTGCTTTCCTGCTTCTATAATATGAGTGAATAAAAACAAAGTAGGAGTGTTCTACAGATTTAGCATTGAATATTGTTATTCTTGCTTGTTATTCTGTTCCATAATTGTGTTGTCAACCAGCTCGAATTATGCATGCTATTAAATATTAATGAATGTTTTTCCAGACTAAATAGCATCCATTTATAACTTCATTGTTTTCATAGTAGTTGAGAGCCTTCGTTACAATTCGAGTATAATCTCTAAATATTACTTATACCTACGTGTGCTTAAAAACAAATCCTTAATTCGTCAGGCAAATTTGGCGTGTTATTTATTTGCAAACCCATAAGAAATAGATTTAGATCAGTTGATTTCTTTATTTTCAAACATTGCATATCGTCCAGAAATAATTGAGGATCAAACGAGTAAAATCGCTTGTTGTAGAAGCCTGAGAGTCTGACGAAGCATTTGCAAACTCACATTACTTATTATACATGGACAAACTAATGGTACAAAATTACGGGAAATTTACCGATAAACAAATATTGAGCTGTGCTCGGTGACTAATTTTCCTGATCGATTTTGAATATATTCTCTAATTATCAATATACGAATTCTAAATAAAATATAAATTTATTCTTGATTAAATGATGACGATTGTTCCAACATAAAGTGACATCCTCACAATTAGTTATATATCTACTAATATATGCTATTCTATGATATATGGTTTTGATCAAAACAAAATTATGTCATTAAAAAACTACAAAATTGAGGCATGAGAGTAATTCTGAAATGCAATCGGCATAGCATTCATGTTAGATGCATTACAGTGATTTCATTACAAGACAGGTTTTAGCAAGCAGCAATGACATTTGTTTTCAAAACTATAAAAGATATGTTACCATAGTACTCATAATTATGAAACAAGACAAATTAATGATTTTCATCTGTCAAGATGCAGCTTAACAAGTTCAATGAAAACATTATTTTATAAAGGCTCAACTGAATTCAATAAGTTACAGCAAGACATAAAAAATAGCAAAAGCTTATGTATATTTAAATCAAAACTAAACTAAATAATTATATAAAAATGAATAATACGATTACTCAAATGAGTTTTCATGGATGTTTCCAAACAGTTAGATTCACTTTCAAGTAATTTTTCGTTTGTAGACATGTATTGATTAATTAATATTAATGTAATAATGTAATGTTTGTATATTAGGATTTCCTGTGCAAAAATAAACTCATGCATTAATTCATTCTATCAAAAGAAGAAATGACGTCATAGTTAGGAAATTTGTGCAATCAATAACTTATCAAAACTTATCAGCTATCACAAACAATACCGGCTACGCGCCATTACACTGAACGATACTGCCATGAGCTTCGTAAGCCTTTTGTTGATGACGTCACACTGACTTTTATACTCAGCATATTGTACTATAGAGGGTATTGACTATCATAGTCAAACCAGGAATATTTCATTATAATAGTTGCCAACGCTTCCTAGGTGGACGATTTTACTCAATCAATTTGACAGTTCATATCATATTCGTTTTCGCGTATCTGAGTTTCGATACAATTGAACTACTATTACTCTGTGGTATTATGAGAAAAGTTTGCATAGTCCTTAGGTCAATGATTTTGACAGCTCATCTTATAGCAAAACATTATAATATTACATAGAGCATGAAACTTTGAGTTGTAAAACACATATGTTGTCAATTCAAAAATAAAATATCTATGTCCTTACATTTGCAACATATTAGGTAACTCTTCCTACGGGTGTGTCCTCCTCACATGTGTCCGAAGGTGAAAAATTGTGCTTACAAATAAAGGTTGTGGGAACTTAGTGATCGCATTATTTTCATATTTTAACTAATTACATGCAACTACTTCTTTTCTGTAAAAATTTGTTAAACAGAAGAACTTTGTGAATAACATTTAAGATTAAAAAAAATAGTATTATTTGAAATTATGACTGAAGAATTTTTGTTTGTAGCACAGTTTATTGAATCAAATGGTTAGTTGTATTTAGAAACATTGAAAAGCTGATCAAACTTACAATGACCTTCAGATATGACGTGTTCATCAAAACGTCTCTTATCAAAAATTATCCACAGATACTTGAGACTTCTCTTGGCTGATACGTGTTTCTCTCAGCTGAAAACAGACTTCCGGGGGTCTCTTTCATCCACTAAGTATCACAGCTTCCACTTTCTCGGAGGCTAGCTCCAGCCCGTGATCATTCATCATTTTGCGTATATCCTCCAATGCCTCATCCACTTGGGTTTTCAATTCCATGCTCGTTTCCGCAGTGCTAATAAGGGCGATATCGTCGGCAAAACCTATAATCTCTGTGTTTTTTGGTAGCTTGAGTTTGAGAATCCCATAATATAGAATATTCCAGAGAATAGGTACAAGGACTGATCCCTCTGGTACCCTTGCTGTGGGATCAATTTCATTTCCATTGTCCGTTACCTTCCTGTTTTCGAAATGCCTTCATATTATTTCTATCACCCATGAGGACAGTAATCAGTGGCGGCTCGTGAACTTTTTGAGAGAGGAGGCTGGACATAAAACGTTTTTGTAAAAATATACTCTATTCAGCCAATTAATTTAAGCTTCAGTGACAAAATTGATTGTTACCCAGCAAGAACCAACGTGGAGGTATAGAGTTTCTCTTGCCCACAAATTTTTTTTTCGTTCGTTTTTTGTTTTTTATTTTTTTTTGGATTTTTAATTTTTTTTCTTTTTTTTTGGAATTTTTCATATTTTGTTTTTTGTTATTAATTTTATCAACTTTTCTATATATTAACGAAATTCTACGGTCTTTAATTTACGAAAAATGATCAATAATATTATCATAAAATGTATCATTATGTTTTAAGTGTTTTACTAAATCTTTTTCAATAGATATTAAACTAACATTGTATAAACGATTTTGGCCCATTGTATTTCGCATGTATGTTTTAATTCGTTTGAGAGTAGAAAATGATCTCTCCACCGATGCCGATGTGACAGGAATGGTGACTGTCAAACAAAGTAGTTTATAAAACTGAGGTAAGACTTGTTGCAAATCATTATCTATCATATATTTTATTATATCGGCGTGACTGTCGTACTGGCCTAAAATATCTTTATCCCAGTATACAACGCATAATTCATTGTGCAGCGCTATTTTATCAAAAAAATTATATTTTAGAACTAAGTTATCTGAAAGTGTATTGAGAAACTCTTTTGAAAAAGATTCGAAAAATCTTCTATTCGTCAAATCGAAAAACTTCAATTCATGTAAATCGGAAAATCGAATCTCAATATTTGACCTTTAATAGTATCTAAAATTTCATAAAAAAGTTGCATTCTTCTAGCAGCGGTAGGCGGGAGCGCAAGTAATCGTATTTCATTCGACCGACGAATGGATACGAAAAGCTAGCCTCCCTCCCATGTTGCCGTTTTCGCCGTTTCACGCTATTTGGCGATTGACTGGTCGGAAAAACGGCTCTGTGTTGAACAACACAACTCAGCGTTTGAGATATATAGAGAATCTAGCCTCTGACCACTGTTGCCGGATTGAAAATAACTACTGAGAACGGGGAATTAATTGTAAAATTTGAAGAATTATCAGAGAAACAGGAAATAAAAAGGAGAATGATCATTAAGATAAATTGGTGAGGAGGCTGAGCCTCCTTAGCCTCCTTCGAGGAGCCGCCACTGACAGTAATTTCTGCTGCATACCTAAACTAACCTAACTTAACCTAATTTAATCTAACCTACTAACCTAACTTTGCTGATATAGAATGGAAATATTGTAATAGCGCTAATCTTAACACTCTCATTCAAAAAAATATTCTGAGAATTATACTGAAGCCCGGGATTCAATTTACGTAGTATGATATTATTAGTGGGACTGAATTTATGTAGCAATATGGAAATGAGACTCAATTCTATCTAGACAGACTCAGTCTACTCAATATTTCCATTTGAAGAAAGAAGTCTCCGTGGCAATTTGATCAAAATTACCTACTGTTTCAAATTATCGTGCATCTCTTAGACTTCTTCGTTATGGCGAATACACCATATGTATGTCTATGGTGAAATAATTGTCTTACATGTAAGTCAAGAGTGAATTTATGATTTATTTAAGATACATTATTCAAGTAGAATTTACAATTCTGCATAAAGCAAACGCAAAAATATTCGTAAATCAGAACATAGATATAGAGGAACAATGTTACAGACAACGTGAACCTACTATTTTCGTCTACAACGTTATCAAACGGGTAAATATCAATATTCAATTACCAAGATTCAATTATTTCAGGATATTAATCTGCAACCTATCTCATCCTGTTTCTGAATGACACAAAAGAATAATCCTAGTGGATGAAAAAAGCCGGTCTAGAAAGAACAAAAGCTTTCTCATATTTCAATGAAAATCGTCGGAATTTTGTGAGTTGAAGTTGGGCTAGGTATGCAGAATAAAATACCACCCGCTGAAGTCACTTTGAAATCACTAATTATAGCATACAAGCAGAACAGAAAACCCTTAATCCTGTCCCCTTTCGCAGTTTCGCTGTCATCTACACCACGCGCTTTGAACAAAAATGTAGTCGTTATTTAACAGAAAACTAATTTGTTTTGTGATTGAATATCGATTGGAAGTACTGCTTCCTTCTTGCTGATGCCTTGCGACTTTTTTCATTCGACGAGCTATTAAAATATTCGAGCCTTGGCTCATATTACGAGATGATAGGACGCAAGAGGCTCATTTCAGTTATAGGATTTTCGGCTATTTCCTTTAAAAAGTAATCACATTGATTATTCGGAATTGCTTAATCTCCGATAGGTATTTCTGGAAAATTAAAAGCGTCTTATTTCGAATATTTACCGCTACACAAATCAATTTATCAAATACGTTATATTCCTTTTAACTTCCCTCACTATACGTGGTACAGGATTCGTCAGAGAAGCGGGAAAATTTGAAATGGTATTCATTTGACATTTGGGTGAGGGCACTGGAGCTAATAATAAATTGTCAGTCATTTAACGCTATTTAGTAAACATGGATCCGTGGTCAGGTGCTCAACGTGCTTTCTGTGTTTAATAGTTTTATAAAAATGTTGACTCCAAGACAACTGTGTGAAGGATATTTCGCAATCAGTTCAATATTAATTGCTTGGTACACAAATTTGATGAAACTGGATCTACTTTAAATTCAAAACATGAAGGAGCAGCAAGGAGTGTTATAACATTGATAAAGTTCGACCTGCCAAAGCACGTAGACCAAAACATTCTGCGATTAAACATGCATTAGCATTGAATATGAGTGAACAGTCGATACGTCAAATCATACATAAGAGCTTAAGTTTTCACGCCTATAAAATACAAATTGTCCAAGAATTGAAAGGAGCTGGTTTGGTTACTCGCATGAATTTTTGTCAAGAAATATTGCTGCGTTTGGATAGGGAAGAATGTCAGATGAAGCCCATTTTCACCTTAACGGCTATGTGAATAAACAGAATAGCCGATATTGGGGCGCTGAAAACCCGCTTCAGTTACATGAGAAACCCTTACATAGTCCTAAAGTTAAAGTTTGGCGTGCTCTTTCATCATCTGGCATTATTCGGCCATTCTTTTTTGGAGACGATCAAGGAAATGCTACAATTGTTACTGCAGTTCGTTACTCAAACATGATCACAACATTTTTGGGGCATGAACTGGTTCCATTTCCAAAGATTACGTGGTTCCAGTAAGACGGTGCTACCAGTGATATTGCTCGTATGTTCATTGCTGCTGTAAGGGAACTCTTTCCGAACCATATCATATCCAAAAATGGAGACATTGCTTGGTCAGCTAGATCACTTGATATGTCCTCATGCGATTTTTTCCTTTGGGGTTGGCTCGAGAGCAAGGTGTACGTTAAGCGACCGCGAACGATAGCTAAACTAAACGAAAAATTCAAGAAGATGTTGCACGTGTTAGACCAGAAATGTTAAGGCGAGTAATGGGAAATTTTCGAATAAGAGTACATGAATGCGTAGATCGTGATGGTGCCAACCTGTCGAGTAATGTTCTTGAAAAATGAAATGCACAAAGCGTCCTTATATCACCAATTTGAATTAAAGATACCCACGTCGGCGCAACGAACAGCAACACGAGTGATCGAAATTGTAACACGACTGATACAGGTGTAAATAAAGAAACAACGTCCAAGGAAATTAATAGATGATCTACGGATACGGATTGATTTTTATAAACTCATAAAAATGCCATGAGTCCTCCACATAAAATTCATTTTCTCTTATTATATTGTTGATAGATTTTGATTAATCGTAGGTGGGCGCTCCAAAATGTTACAAAGGTATATCACTTTCATGCAGTTTCGGAAGCCCATAGATATAAGGTACCTGCCCATTATGGAAAATTAATTTATTTTCTAAATCAGTAGGGATTTTCATATGTTTGTGCTGATAATGTAGGATCAGATTTTAATTTTTTATAAGTTGTTTCATCTATTGATAGATTTATAAGAAAGTTGCTAAGCAGTGGTTTCTTGATGGTACTTAAAACATTAATCATCACCCGAGACAAGATATAAGAATTGCTTACAATTTTCTCCGCATTGCCATCCATTAGTCAGAACCGTGGCACCTTCCAGCAACCTTCATTCGACTAGCTTCCGTTTTTCTTCAAAAGATGATCATTTAAATGAAAATCTGCTATTCATTTGAGTCATGAAGAATCGCTTTATATCCCATGTCGAGGCTCTACTGAGACGGAAATAGTTTTCTAGGAATATATCTTCAACTTCAAATCAAATCATTATGGTCCTGATGTGCAGAAGACATAGTATATATGCCAATTCCCTCTCATGAATATCAACTACTGTATGGTATGATATTACAAGTGATCAACCTCGACATCTATGATACGAAGGATTTCATCTTCAAATATCAAATCATTTCATCACGGAATTGTCAGATTATTAAACTCTCAGCCTTCTAAAAATGTGAGATATGTCTATATATTCTGAACTTCACAAATACATTCAGGAAAGCCAATTCTTCAAGTAATTTTTCAACAGGTTTTACTCTGGAGACATTCATTAAACAGTAAAACAATGGGTGGTATGAATAAAAACGAAGTACTTGCTACTACTACAAGTATTAGTATATTCTACCTAGTATTTACATTAAAACGAAGTAGATACTACATTTCGAAGTACACTCTTCAATTTTTCCGGAAATGCTAAAAGGAATAGCATTCTCCCAACATTTCTGGTAGCGTGTACTACAACTTGAAGTATCTACCTTCTTGCTAGTAGATACTTCGATTTGCAGTATTTGCTCCGCCATTAACGAAGTTGATATCATAGCAGCTTCACTGCGCGTGCTACAAAGTAATTATTTCAAAATGGCTCAAATACGCAGAAATAAGAATTATAATGCAAGAAGAGACCACGACGATGATGCCCTATATCGTCAAATATTCAGGTAATAAATTACGTACTATCAATTTAGATATTTTCACGATATTATTTTGTATCTCTCATGTAGGTTTTAGGGAAAACGTTATTTTCCTAGCCAACGAATTTCTAAAGGAGACCAGTGAAACTAGAGGTGGTGCACTTTCACATATTAAGCAAATGGAAGTTTTTTTAACAACTTTAGGTATGTATGCATAAGCAATTCATATCTAGACTTGAGTTGAACAAGCTATATAAGAAAAAATTTAATTATATACTGATTTTGGGACGCAAATTTTTTTTATAGGTTTTTAAGTCTCAGCAGTATTTATATACATATGACATATTTGTTTAAGGGGACCCTGGAATGCAACAAGGTGTTAGTTTGGATATTGGGATCCATCAAACTACTGTTTCCAAAATAGTAAATTACGTCTCAAGTGCAATTTGCGAAAAGAAAAATAAATGGATTGTATTTCCTGCTTCAGACAATGCCCTTAACGTATCCAAAGATGAATCGGCAGCAAGTCATGTTGTACCAAATGTCATATGACTATAGAGGAAAGTTTACCAGCGTGGATTCATCGTGGCCTGGTTCTGTCCACGATAGCAGGATATGGTATAATTCTTCAGTTTACCCTATAATGTTTCACAACCAGACAAATGCATGTCTTTTGGGTGATTCTGGATATGCTGCAACTCATTGGATGCTTACACCATTTAAAAATCCATTAACACTTATCGAACAATATTTTAACAAAATGCATGCAAAAGAACGCGTTATTATTGAACGGTGCTTCGGAGAATTAAAAAGGCGATTTCCAATGTTACATTACACCGTACGTGAAGGAAATAATATGGCCGAAATTAGACGCCAAGGTATACAGTTTCGTGGTCATATTGCTGAACAGATAAACGAACAAAGGATTGCAAATTAACACATTTCTTATATTGTTACTTAACATTTATTATTATCTCAATAAACTTATAATGAAAAAAGAATCACAAACTTTAAATTCTCAAAAACAAAACATGAACTATTGAAAGAAAACACCCTGTGTCCTAGGCCAATAGTTTAGGCACCCGAATGTTGCCTAAGAAAATAATCCTCAATAAACTGTTTTGCAGCTTGCACAGCTTTTTCTAAAGCTCTTGCAGCTCTTTCTTGTGCCATAGCAGCCTTTTCTTGGGCTACAGCGGCATTTTCTTGAGCTGAAGAAGCATTAATTTGTTTACGAAGTAAAATCTTCTGCTGTTTTGCTGATGAAGTAGTATTAAGTTCATTTTCTTCAAAAAATTGTCCTACATCTGTGACTTCATCTTCTTCACTAATTAAACGCCTCTTCCGCCCAGCAGGTTCATCTCTGCTGGTAATAGAACCCATGCACAAAACAGATCTATAAAAAATATACCCAAGTACTTACCCGGAACTTTTTGGATAATCGGATTTTCATTAGCATTCCATAAATCATAAAAATTCTGTTGCCACACATTTAGGTTAATCCTTCTGTTCCCAGTCCTCTTAAGATCAGTGATTTTCTTTAATTTACTTTTCATATTATTGACTTTTTTTAAAACTTGTTTAAAATTTAACTTTTTGTTCATATTTTTATTATAAAGCTCTGTCAATTCTCTCAGAGCAGTATCTTTTGCTGATTTTATCGAAGGTATCATTCTTTTGTCCAATATAATTCTAAAATCTTCGAGCATAATAACAAATGTCAACTGTTGGTCTTCATTTTGAGACTCTCCAATCACACTTCCTTCATCAGAAGACATCTTAAAACACCTTTGACACAGCTCACCACAAACTATCGTTCGCTAGAGTTTGTAAACATGTCTGAACTCGTTAGACAGCCCGGCGTGTGTGACTGCGATGGAAGTAAGTGCTACACATTTGAAAGAATGTACTACACTTGTGAAATAGATACTTTAATATGAAGTATCTACTTTGTAGGGAAGCAAGTTCTCTGACAGGTGAAGTAAATACTATCGGAAATGTAGTATCTACTTCGTTTTAAAGTAAATACTAGATAGAAGATACTAATACTTGTAGTAGTGCAAGTACTTCGTTTTTATTCATACCACCCAAATAATGACTGTACATAACTGTGCTTGTTGTCTGGAACATGAAATATAATATACCTAACTCTACTACCTTGACATTGTGTTAACTTTCGAGGAAGCAGATACGCAATTGTTCTATTGTCAACTAAAGATTCCTATGGAAATCCTCGGATATTCGATTATTTGAATGATGCTGTAACTTCAGGAATGACAAAATTAGTCGTAGTATTTGTTATACTATATATGTTCGAAATTAGTAACTATATTGAAATTATATCGAGCTAGGTTTTGTAGGAGCAGTGTGTATTAGTTTTATCCACCTCAGGGCTACTGAACTATTTACGATTGTGTTACACTTTTGAAGAAACTTCGAAAGTTCAGGAAAGCGTTTTATTCATTGATTTCCTGAATTCCAATGAAGGCATTGTGTTATTTTTAATACTGCATCTGCACGTTCGAAACTTTAACCATAAAAGCTATCAAGAGTGTTGTTCTCGAATTTAGTTTTATTTCGTAAAGTGCATGCTAGTCGTATTTCCGAACTAATGATAAACGAAGGTATAGCTGAAAAAAGCGTTATCTCTTTTATTCTTTTATCACATATAAGTACAGACCTATATCGAAGTGTTGCTTCGCGAGATATTTGAAACCATCTATCAAGTGGCTCGATTGAAAAACATCACACTGCTTATATTTCACTGAAACCTCAACTGAGCTTTTTAATATTCCAGTAGGATGTCGTTCAATACTTGCATACATCAGCAAAATTTATTTATTTTACATCGATATAACTCTATGCGTTGAGATTCTCCAGGTAGGCGGAGAGGCAGTGCCACACCATATATGTAAAGCTAACGAATAGAAAAATAAGACTTCTTTGGGCTTTGCCATTAATTATTAAAGTATTCTACGACGATACATTCGATTGATTCATTCAATTTGAAGCGTTCATGATAAGCATAAATAATCTTGTGAAGAAATAAAATAGTCTGTTATATGAACCCATTTCTGAACAAATACCTCGCAAATATTGGATTATAAAAAAATGTATTCGTGAATTACATTCATTATGATTCATCAATAATTTGAATGGTGTTTTAGTGAAAATATCAATTCACTCATATTTTACTGATCTATCCTAACGCAGGCACCGTGAATAATTCTTTAGCAATGCCTCCCTGACTTACAACGTGATGAATCAATTATGCTTACCTATAGAACTGCACATAACTAATAATAATCATAACATAGATCAAGGCTTTGAATAGATTCACGCAAATATTGAACCACCACAACAGTTCAACAGTGGCGGCTAGTACTAAAGGGAACAAGGGCACGTGCACACCCAACCCTTAAGATAAACACAGAAAGAATTTCGCATGTAATTCAGTGCATTATTTTATTCTGCACGACAGACGACAGGCGCCTGCAATTCTAACGTTCTGGGGAACATTCTGAAGTGTACCTATTTCAAGTATGATTCGGCTGACTACGGTTATTTCCGTCATACGTGCTTATATCGTTGGTATGGGGCTCAAAGGAACGTATCTCAAGTAAACGTCTTGCCTCCATAGTGTACAGTGTGTGAATTCAATCTGTAGACGTAAAGTGATGATGGAAGATAATTGTGTGGAAAATTTATAAAAAAGCTCGCTATCATTTGAGGAAAAACTTTTTATTAAAGAGAGGGGAAGACCTATTCCTGATCTTCAAGTAAACCACACTTTCACAAGTAAAATTCGAACTTACAATAGAACATTCATCAAGAATATCTATGAAAAATACGAGTGGATGTGCGGATGTCTAACAAATAAACTATTTCGTTTTATGTGCTCAATTTTTAAGAAAGAGGTTAGTACGTGGATTGAACAAGGGTTGAATGATTTGAAACACATCGCAGAAACAGCGAAGAAACACGAAAATCCGTTTCTCACACGAATGCTTAGGTACAGTGCTTATTTGGTATATAAAATTAAGTACAACGAAGTTGTGGAACAAAATCATAATAATTTGCGCCGGTTAATTATTTGTATAAGCTTTTGCGAAGCCTTTGAATTGGCGTTACGAGACAATGATGAGACATTGACTTTGGAAAATCCAGGTATTCATGTAGGCCTAATGAAGTTTGCAGCTGAATTACACGCTGTGCTTGCAATAGTTATGGAAGGTTCCGGTTCACAAGTGTTTAACGGCGTCTCAAAAACTATCCAGAACGAATGGCTAGTAGCAATGTTGCAGATTTACAACCAGGAAATATTAAAAGAAATTGAATCTGCAAATTTCATTGCTTTGGAGGCTGATGGAACAACATGCACTCTAAAATTAGCAAATGGTCGTTATTATTCGATACTTGTTTAATGGACAAATTATTGAACGCTTGGACTTTCTTAAGCCGGGTGAACATAATGCTGATGTATTAGCAAAAACATTGCTGAATGAATTGCAAACTATTTTAAATTCTTCCTCTGGGTCTGAAAGCAATAAACTAATCGCTCAAAGTTACGATGGGATGTCCATGATGAGGGGTATGACAAATGGTGTCGAAGCCATTATCAAAAGTCATTTCCACATGCACATTATATTCACTCTTATGCGCATCAATTTAATTTGATTTTTGAACGAGCAGCACAGTGCAATAAAAATGTTAAAATTTTCTTTGCAAATTTGGAGTCATTTTCAAACTTTTTTTCTCAATCGCCAAAACGGACGGTAATTTTAGGTGAAATAGTCAAACGTAGATTACCATGCGCTGTTCCTCCACGTTGGACTTTTGAACGAACTGTGAAAATATTATTTGAACACCAGGATTCTTTCAAAGAATGTTTAGAGAAAATTATTGAAGAAGATGAGATGGATTCAGTTACTACTAGTGAAGCAAGTGGTTTATTGACACATTTGAATTGCCCGGAATTTCTCTAATGGTTGAAAGTATTTGATTTCATCATGCCATCATGTTGAAATAATATTTAATCAGACTCAAATGCGCGGTATTGACAATGCTCAACTGCAAAAGACAAATGAATAATTCCAACAGCAAATTATTTGAATTAGAAATTCTACTGACAACTGGAGATAACAGAGCTGTTATTCCAATAGAAGTATATTACACTATTTTCAGCCAAATTAGCGATTTTTTCTTGTGCCAACCCCCATTTCATAACTCACGAACCGCCACTGCAGTCCAATTAAATCATGAACTATTGAGATATATGTGTTTAGCTACCATATCCATAATACACATTAGATATTATAGAATTATAGTTTCGAACACTCTATAGAAATTGATGATGAATAATGAATCAAATTATGTCCTATAGTTTACACAGTCAACTATTGAAGAATCAATATCATACAAACGTAGAAGTCCCTCGAGAGAGACCTGCGAACGGAATTTCCCTTGTCGTCATTAATTTTTAAGATAAATATGACAGAATGAAACCATGATAGATAAGACCGACATATCGCAGAAGCGATCGTTATATATGAAAAGACTGATTGTAGAAAGGGGGACAGAAAGCTTGCGCTAAAATTGAAACCCACAATTCTTCAGACGGTCGCTTCTGACATTTATTCCAATTTCAATTTTCAGTTGAACAAAACTTAAGACTGAATTTCACAATTAAACATTCACAGAATGAACGAGAAGAAACATTTGTAACTGATTGTACCTTTCCTAATCTAGTTATGAATTATTAAAATCAATTCTTGTGAGACGAATATTTTCGTTGATAAAGATGTTGATGATTATTTCATCTCCACTTATGTTTGAGTCTCATAACCTACTCCAGAAGGCTTAATCAGAAGAAAACTGAGTTCATTAACTTCTTCTATTTGTTCTAGATAGTTTTTAGGACTGGTTGAAACTGTGATAAGATTTCATACCAGAGTTCAAGGCAACGACTAGATCCTCCATTACAAACTCCGCTTTTTAAAGAGAATGCAGCAACTTAAGCCTGTATCATATCAACTGAAGTTGCTTTGTATTATTAATAGGGAAACTCAAATATGCAAATGGAAAACCAGAAAATATGCGCATAAATATGCAAATCACTTAGTCAAAATATGTACCAAAATCTTGAAAATAGCCCAATAAAAAATACGTTAATATATAAATTTATTGATTTACTTAAAAATAAGCAGACATTTTAATTTTTCTACATACTGAACTAAACCTAAATACCTATGCATTTATTACACAAAGCAGGTAGTCGTTAGTTGTAAAAATAATAAACCACTAACTGTTTCTCGGAATTCTCAATGAAAAAATGTTGTCCCCTATCAGAATACTATAAGAATTTATAAATGGAAAAACTCCTCCTCATATCAACCTATGTGATAGGGGCGTTTTCAAAATTGCTCAATATTGCAGGATTCAAATCAATGGATTCAGTACATTCTCTAAAATATTAACTACTTGTCTAAGAAACCGAAATCGATCACATTTTTGATGTTTTGGAAAATGTTACCCCACATTTTGCCTGCGACATTTCTCAATGATAGAGGGGAGGATGAGGATTGATGAAAAATATTTTTCTTGAACCCGTTTGCATAAAATTCTTTCAATTATGCACAATATGCTATTTATTAAGGATATATGCAAATATTCAAAAAAACGCATTTAATATGTGAAATATGCGCTCTGAATATTTGGGTGTTCCTAATTATCAGTAGGAGTTCAGGACAAATCTAATGACATGAAACATTATTTTGCAAAGAAGTAATTTGCATCAAAACGACGTTCAGAATCTGGAAAGAATTTGACAATATAATGGGGTCGGAACTGCAGTTATTGTATCTAAGACATTTGCTATGAATATTTTTTCCAAGTTTGATGCTATATTCAATAGGTGGTTTCAGAAAATTATATCATACTTTCCACAAATTGAAACAACTCAGACGAATTCCAAAGAAATCAATAGTAGGGTCACGTTCTGAATAGAGAAGATTTTCAAATAGTGAATTAAATTATTGATTTTTTAATTAAAATTGCCAATTATTGATTGAAAGAAACTGGGGCTATTATTTGTGTGGTGGTAGTTTAGTGCAGACTCTTGGCTATATTTATGTATTATCGAAGGTTTCAACAGAACCCTAAATTCATGAAGTGGAAAAATAATCGTTTTAGAAAACAACGTTATACGAGAAAAAGTAATAGGATACTCGAAAACACACACAATATAAGTGGAGACAGATATTTTACCGATAGCGAAATGGTCTGTAAACCATGTTATATCCCTTACTGATATTAGATAATGTTGAATAAAAGGGGGATAATGTAACTCAATAGAATCACAGATTCGGTACGAGGAAAAAATTCAAACACGCATACAGTAGAGGGATTAAAGCTTAGGTACTTGTTATCGGAGGACGTATTGTATTCTTATATTGTGTCATTTCCAGAGGGTAGCCTACAAAAGTGCTTGCTTAGCCCGGTAGGACTGCCACTTACTTATGCGTAATCCGTACGGGGTGCTTTGAAGATCTGTGAATGATGTAGGAAAAATTAGAATGGAAATAGAAGCTTATTTTGTCATTTCACATAAAAAGTAAAATGAAAGAAATGAATCATCAGCAATTGAACAAGCTTGATATGAGTTCAATTGGAAAGGACTACGTATTTATATCATCTGATAGGACATGTGATAGCACAAATTTGTCATAGAAGAATTATTCCGAATGAACACCCAGAGCAATGATACTTCACTTACGGTAGGGGTTATTGCGGAACCATAGAGGTATTATATAAATAGAGGTAGAAAGCGTTATGCCGAAATAGACGATAATCATGATGGAAATAGAGGTCCCTCTCTACTCCGGTTTCTCTAAAAGTTTCTCTTCATTCATAGTTCACCTAGTGCAACAAATTTGTTAGCCGTTCCAGTCCTGCTTCACTCTTTTGGAGTGGTGAATTGTACGGTCGATGAGCTGCATAGACTCGACAAAAACACCCGGAAAATGATGCATATCCATCACAGTTTGCATCCTAGATCATCCGTTCCCCGCATTTATCTTGCACGTCACCGGGGAGGTAGGGGACTCTTTAGTCTGGAGGGTCTACATCGAAGTGTGGTTCTGAGTATAGCTTGTTCTTCTTCTTAGGAGTTCAGACCCCCTCCTATGTCTTGTCAAAAGTCATGAATTGGCCGGAGTGGGGGCATTTATCTTTGAGGCAGCCCAGAAAGCTGCGGAAGAATTTGGTTTCGAATTTCACATCAGTCGAGAAGGCGCCAACTAGAGGGCAACTTCGAGTTTCAATCTTGTCGCCTGAAAACTCAGATGAATTCCACGGAGCAAGATCTCATGCTGTTTTATACCGAAACATCGGAACGCTTCGCTTGTCAATTCTACTAACCTTCGGCTATCTAAGGTCTGCCGGGCTCACATCCGAGGCAGAGGGAGTTACCGAATCTTGCCAAGATGGCATAATCAACACCTTGGTCTATCGCCGCAACGTCATGGGTGTGCAGCTTCCTGATGTCAGCTACAGCGCTTGTCGAAAAGCTCCTGAGACGATTTTCCACTTGCTGTCGGCATGTCCGGTGAAGCGGCGTCAGCGTACACCCATCGCCATAATGCAGCCCTACGGAGAGCCGGTGCTGCCTCACATGACAGGAGATATTGAGTCTGTTGTCGGAAACGGAAAATACGAGATCTACTGGAATGACCCGTTTCCGACCTCAGGTCCATACAAGCGAATATGCCTGACGCTGTCCTCCCCGATAAACAAACCAAGACTATGTACGTCATCGAATTCCTTGGTCCGGCAGAGAAGAACGTAGTCTATAAAAAGAAGAGGAAAAATGGACAAAGTATCAAGATCTCCTGTTCGAGCTCCGCACCCTATACCCATGCCACAAGGTCGTATTAGTGGTTCTAATCATCGGTGTTTTGGGCGGAATTCGGTCTTCGTTGCGTTCGAACTTGAAGATCATTCCGGCTTGTAAGTACTCTGCGCAGATCTTGATAGACCAGATGCAGAAGGCAGTCTTTCTGGTTTCTATAAGACTACTTAGGGCACACGATTAATGAACCTGAAGCTGCTCACCGACCGGTTAGGAAGGAGTAGTTTCGGTTAACTGACTTCGGTTTTCCTGGCGCGACCAAGCATTAATCTGAAATAAGGTATTATAAATTGAACGATTTAAAGTCATTCCAAGATTGGTTTAATGGTATAAACAGAACAAGAACTCAGTCCAAGATTTATATGATTGTATCTGCTTTGTGCCGACGTAATTATTTCGTTCGATATTATTTTATGCTAAAACGATATCGCTGGTGTATATAACAATTTCGGTTGACTAATTTTGTAAAACGTTTGCCTCCAAATATGTTTTATCTTTCGTAGAACGATTTACACCGCGATTGTCTACAAATCCTTTATCGGAAAACATATTGTTCGGCTTGGAACCAGGGGTACGTGCCAGTTTAATCATATATCCACAATACAAATAAAAGCTCGACCCTAGTATGTTATAAATCACCAAATGAGAGGGTTGATCGGGCTCTAGATTTCATTTATTTTTATTAACTTCAAAGTTTAAGCAGTTTCAATACCTATTCCCGTTTTTATCACCATCTGCTGACACCGTATTAGTCATTTTAATACGTCATTTGTATTATAAAGACTGTACACAGTGATACCTACACGTTATGCTTACCTGTTCTAGATATAATTGAAATAGTAGGATTATGATCTTCATATGTGCATTTTTATAGATTTAGTTTAGTCTGGAACAAAGTTAGAGAAATTGTTGTATCAATAAACTTCTTGTATCATTTAGGAGAACAAAAATGGGCCAGTTCAAATCCAACTACGGTAAAAGCGGATCTTTTTTGGAAATGCTTCAACTGTCACTAAGGAAACAAAAAATTAATTAGTTGAAGTGAAATAAAATGGACTTTAACTTGTAACGATATGCGACATAGAACTGTTAGATAGAAATAATCAGTAAAAATTAAATTTTTCTGTTGTACTATTTTCATCTAACATTCCATGACGTTACATGCCAATGTTTATTTTGTTTCACTTTAATTTTTTTTATTTTTGTTCCCTTCATGATAGTTGAAGTGAACTGACGCATTCGTGTTGTAATCTCGAATGTAATTTACAAAATGTTTGAAGAAAAAAGTGAACGTATGTGATTATTTAAAATAGAAAATCTTTCAGTAATCAATAAATTCCATAATTTGTTTTCCACATTTACAATAAGTCCCGCTTTTAAATGCAAGAACAAGCTAAGAAACCGTTTAGGCAATATTCTTTGATAAAGTTCCCGTTCTCGATAAATCAGGAATTAAAAAAATTCTATTGAATTCAATTTTTGTATTGTACAATTTTTATTTGATATTTCCTGACGTTTATCGTTACATGTCAATATTTATTTTGTTATTTTGGTTCCCTTCATGACAGTTGAAGTATTCCCAATAAATTTTCAATTTTATCGCTGACACTGACGCATATTTGTCGTAATCTCGAATGTAATTTACAAACTGTTTGAACAAAAAAGTAAATGCATGTGATTATTCGAAATAGAAAATCTTTCAGTAATCAATGAATTCCATAAAATGTCTTCCACATTTGCAAAAAAAAAAAATTGTAAGAAAAATCTAAAAAAAATCGTTCATTGTGAGTTGTCGATAAAATGTTATTTGGGTCGAACTAGAAGGGATAATTTAACTGGTACTAAAGAAGATTCTACTCATATAAAGAAGAATAATATTGAAAAATCAGCATTAGCAGAACATAAATACCTTGTAGGTTTCTTGTTCAAATTGTTCCACTACGGTGCAATAGGCAATGCTTCTTTAAGGATCCAGTCCTGGATAAGTTTGTTTCGCCAGCTGGTCTGGCATTTTCTCACCTTTTGAAGCATCCACACAAGTTTTACTCGATTATTGATATATAGTCCGGCTGTTGTATGTCGTTCATATTAAACTTCGAATTTTTGAAGATTATATTGTTGGGAACGTGTGGTAATGCCTAAGGTAACTGTTAATTGGAAAGGTACTCAGGAAAGCAAACAGAAAACACTACATTTGAGTGGATTGCGGTAAATCAATCAGCTTTATGTTTTGAAGTGCTTGCGTAATATTCTCCATGGATTCATTTGCAACAACTAACTGCTTTCACGAATATGGTTCGCAACATTCATTGTAGCAATTAATTTATTTTGTTTGCCTAACGAAACTTGTATAATTCGTTTCGAAATGTACTCCATGGCAGAACATTAAAACTAACATAATAATATCACAATCGTAATGCAGTTCTGGTCGTGTGATAATAGGTCGCTTAAAACACTGGTCGAATGAATATTTAATTTTCATCACACCATTCATTGTTTCTATAAATATATGGACGATATTCCCACAAATCCGGTTATCTATGAAGTGTGGTATTTAGCCTTTTTTTATTTCATCCAAATGCGTGAACACCTCAGATATCCGAATTGTCAAATATTATATTTGATTTTGAAATTTTCTATATAAACTTAGGCTCACAAACTCAGTTGTACGGTTGACTTGAGTTGTCTTCAAATTTATATGTATGCGCTGTTCGCCCAATCAATCTCATGACGCGATACTTGGTTATTCTTACAACCGATTCACTTAAACAGTTTCCCGAATTACTGCCGCTCTGTCTTCGTCAAACCAGGTACATTCCTTTTTAATTGTTGCAACCCATTACAGAATTGATGATATAAACTTTGACAGTTCATGATTCGTTGTGAATCTAAATTTTGATAAAATCAAGCTTCAGAAGTACAGGAATAATTATTTTCATCAGAACTGCAATTCTACGTACATTTACTTCGTGTTCTGTGTAAGATGGAACTGTCAGTGTATGGAAATTTTGCCAAGATTTTAGCCGTAAAATTAAGAAAACGAAGGAAGCTGGTGGAGCATTTATATTGTAGATACTTCATGCTGGTTGTACAGCGCCGGAAGGAACAAACCCCAGCTAGTGTGGGTACCGTACCTGCCCACTCTGGCGTGAAGGGAAACGAAGTAGGCGATGAATTGATCAAATGGGGTTCCTTGAGCGCCCCTGGCTCCGATTCCACTATAGGAATTTCATCGATCACCGTGCTCCACGACCTCAAAAAGATACTGGATAGACAGTGGCAATGAGGCATGAGGCAAGCGAAGCTCCACATTAGGGAGTTTTTGCCTACGTTCTTCAAAACTCTACTCTTTATGAGCAGGAGAGGCCTAAAACTGGGTACAGAACTTCTCACAGAACACTGTCACTGAATAAACATCTACACACAATGGGCATTGTTGAAGACCGAGCTTGTAGTAGATGTGAGGAGGCGGATGAAACTGCCTCTCACTTCCTAGCAAAATGTCCAACATTGGCTTTTCTTAAGCTACAACACCTCGGCAGCACACATATGCTGCTTGAAGCCAGAAGAGATATCAGTCCATGCAAAATTTTTGCTTTCGGCACTACCTTTAACTTTTAGTAGTGGTTTGAATTTTAACTTTTAGTGAATTCAGGAGAACCCTACACCATCGTTGTGGCTAATGAATAAGCTGCCAACAAGTAATTTAAAAAAATATTATCTTCAAGAATGGTTAAGTTGTTGATGTTGATGAAAATAATCAAGTCGCAACCAGTATGGGCATCAGATATGGTAGCTGAAAAATAACGCTCTACCTCCTTACCATTAGAATTTCAACACCATTGAACATATTATTTACTCTATCAGCCATTCAAAATCCTAAATGTCCAAGAGTTGAAAAAATCGATTGGATAAGGCGTTTCTATTTTTGCTAAGAATTGTTACGTACAGAAAACGGAAATTTTATACATCATTTATGGATGAGTAAATATTTTTCAAATAGACGTCATGATTCTAGCAAAAGAACAGCTGGGCACACCTCAAAAATTCCGATAGATGCTGTAAACCAACCGTTCCCGAATAGGGTATTCTTTCTTGTGAGGGTATTTGAAGACAAAAATAGTCATCGGCCACGTCATATTACCCAACTGAAGTTAACAATTCACGAAAACTCGGTAGAGTCCCATTGGAAATGCTATGCAATGTTATGTTTCATTTACTTTCAAGATTAGAAGAGTTTGTAGAACGAAATATTGGTTACCACAAAAATTAGATGCTTTTCTATATAATTCAATGTTCAAAATTGTTCAGTAAATTATTTGAGTTCATTTCCCTTCCACGTCTCTGAATTACAATCATGCATCTGCAATAATTACAGTTATTTGGAAAAGTTAATATGTATTCAGGTAATTTGATAGCACTCCAGCTATGAAATCAAATTATGTTTAACCCGAGAGCAAGAGAACTCCCAAGAAACATAAATAGCATATTTATTTATGTTCTTTGCTTTACAGACGGAAGTGAAGTACCAGTTCCTCCTTTACGTTTGGAGCAAAACATAACTGCATCAAATACCCAGAGAAGGATCGAAGACTTTTAAAATTTTTATTGAAGGAAACGTGTTCCCTCCTGAAAGAATAAAGCGTAATTGAATTTTATTCAACGTTTCATTTAAAATGGATCGAAATGTATAAGATGTCAGCTTCTCGGCCTATCAAATGCAAATTTCCATATTTTCCGCTTGTTATTTTTATTCATAAAACTCCAGAATGTAAAGCATGATACTGTTATTTCAAACGGAAATCGGAATTTAACTTTTCCAACTCCGGAAGTAATGAACAAAATCTGTCAGTAAAATATGTAGAACTTACGTAGTATTACCATTAGATAAACAAATTTTACTCGTAACTTTTGAATACCGGCATACGTTCGAATAAATATTCAAAGTTCGGATGCAACGAAACAATTGATTTGTCCGAATTCATTCGGACTGCGTCATTCTAGATTTATTTACATTTGTGGGGAATCACGTTTGGAATATTTATGTTGTATACGTTGAAATAACTTTTGAGTCACTAAAATCATACAGGATTCCCGATATTAGACCTACTCAATTTGATATTTGATTTAAATCTAAACGTAGTATGGTATCATTTATTACTTTAATGGGAAGGGCTGAATTACTTCCCTCAGGAAGTCATGCATGCTAGGTTAGATAAACAAATAGATGATTCCATGGTAAATTGAATAAATATGAGATGCAATCACTGGAAGGAAATGCTATCATTGGAATAAACAAGAAAGAGAATCAGTATATTATGTTGTCAGGAGCTAAAGTGGAGTTTTATGAACATAGTTTTTCTTCAAACGACGGCAAAAAGAATAATTGAAAATGTGGGCAATTTTAAATAACGGGATTGTGTTTAAGTGATTATAGTCACGTTGTAATAAACACTGCATATGCAGCAAAAACAATTGCTATTGCAGCAAAGATATACTATGACACTTTAGCTTCAACAGAATAATTTCTTTTCTGTTACCACAGGAACACTTTCAAGTATTTTTATTCGAAGTTATAGTACTTATCATCATCATCAATTTAGAGGAGGGGGTTGAGCCCCCAGTTACACTCAGGCCACTTAGTTGGGCTCATTGTGCAGAAGCTTATTCTATTCTAGCAGATTGGTGGCCCGCCAGAAACCAAGAATATTGCTAATGCTGACTTCCAAAAGTTCTTTTGGGAGATTTTCTGCTCCGCCGGAATAACGGTGCCTAAGGAATGTCAAAGCAAGGCGTTCCAACAGGATGTGAGAGGCAATTTCTTGCAGCTCTCTGCATTCCCTACATATAGGATCGTCTGCGATGCCCATAGTATGAAAGTGTTTGTTGAGAGAACAGTGACCCTTTAAGGATTCCAGACATCTATCTGATGCCCCTTCTATTTAGAAAAAGGAGTTTCTTTGAGAGCTCAGGTACAAGTTCTTTGATAAAGAGCTTGCCTTCCTCATAATCAAGCGACCATTGGCTCTGGACAGGCAGAGGCGCCACGTGACCTCCGCCTGGCCAGGGAGTCCCAGATTTTTCTTGGCTAGTTTAGCCAGTGTATCCCTGCACTCTTTGACAAGTCTTGATGTGACTTTAGGTGACTTGAAAGCTCCCAGAACCGACCGGCTGTCTGTGCAGTTGTATATTACTTACATTATGGATCTATAATTATATTCTCATTAGAACTTTTGAGCTTCATCTTCTGGCGAAATCGAAAACCCGACATTCCGTTTTTCTCAAATCGTCCATCAACTTTGTTTTTTCTCATGGGTACCATATTGGATTTCTGCAGCTTTCAATAGCCCCTCTCATTATCTTTTCAATGATGGATCACAAGTTACCCTTGCAGTACCAAAAATCAGAAATATTAAAGAAAAAGTTTCTATACCATAGTAGGCTTTGAGTTTTTATCAATCTGTCACATGTAAATGGTATTATTGATACCTTGTCAAGCGCTGTGTCATTAAAAAAGGAATTTACCAAAGAATATGAACAAAAGAGATATGATACAACTTTATTGCAAAATGATAGAATCGGGGTCAAGACCGCGGAAATGAATCTGAACATGTATTCCGTAAGGAATAGAATACAACCTCATCAAATATATTGGATAGAAATCTCGCTGAGTTTGGTTCGTTTGAAGAACTAAGTTAAAATTATGTATGCATAATTAATGAGAACACTCAATAATGCTTTCAAAAAACTAAAATATAAATGACTAAATGAAATTAATAAGTCACAACAGATGCTTTAAATTCTTTTCCGTGATTCTCTAAACTAAACTTTATTCTTCTCTGTACGTTATCACAATCTTAATCTCACAAATTCCCTAGTGATGTTAAGTTGAAGCTCCTGGATATTTTGGTATTCGCCCCGCCGATATATTTGATTTTTCAGCGTACCCCATATAAATGTTTCGAGACACTGAGATTTGGAGACCTGGCTGGCCATCTCACTGGTCCATTACGTCCGATCCATCAGTCACCAATTTTTTCGGTAAGATAATCAGATCCCTGTCTTTTGTTGTGAGGTGGAGTACCGAAGTTTTGAAACCAGATGCTGTTGTAGTTGACCAAACGGAAATCATCGAAATATCCTTCGAGAGTTGGAGTCAAAAGCTGATGATAGGTTTCTCCTCTCAGAGTGTTGTTAAGAATGAAGACCCAAAATTATGTTTTCATAGTCACCTGCCCACACGTTAAGTCTGAATCTTGGTGGAATATCTTGGAATTGATTGTTTATCCTTCAAATGTGTTCATTGTTCCGATTGAATATTCCACAATTCGTAAAAAGATTTTTTCACAGGAACGCCGGAAAATGAGGTCTCCTTTGTAGCCAATCACAAAATTGGAATCGACTTCCGGTATCACCTGGGTGCAGTTTTTGCGGTACGTGAATTTTTTTGCATCTGAAACCACTTTTTTGAGCTGTTTCTAGGCACTTGTATGAGAAGAAACATCAACATCGGATGAAATTTGGCGTGGCGATCTACCGGATTTCAAATTAATTTGTAAAATATGTACTTTCATTGAAGAGTATACAATAATTTAACATTAATTTTATCTTATTGACAAAATTCACTTTAGTTTTCCCATCCATTCTGTACACATATTTTTGTCTTGGCATTTTAAATGCATCAAAAAAAATGTTATAGAATAATTTGAACAAATTTCGCTGAGGTTTCCGTCTTCCGGGATACATGTTCAGAAACATCTCCGAAATCTTGATACCGTTTCTACTGTTTTTGTAATAAAATTCTATCATATCACGTTTTCTTCATTGGTATGCTTCATTTTTAACGACACAGTGCTTAACAAGTTATCAAAATAGCATTTACATGTTACATATTGAAAAGATCAATGCCTACTATGATATAAAACATTTTCTTTAGTATTTTTGATTTTTGGGACAAAAAAGGTAACTCCTGATACATTATGAAAAAGGTAATGGTATGTGCTAAGAACTGTAAAAATTCATTATGGCGTCCTTAAGGGAAAATAACTCTGCCTAAAGATGAAGCTCAAAAATTTTCAACGAGAATGTATTTATAGATATTTTCTAACCTTTGAAAAAAATTCGTAAAAACATAAAAACGAAAACCTTAAATTCCAATTTTTCCGCCATATTTCCGGAAGTATCAAAGATAACTTCAATTGATAAACGGAAAATTGACGGGTCCATCGATACTCAACTTTGCCACAGTTTAACTATCTCCCTATCTCTCATAGTTTCGAGATCTCAATGATGAGAGTCGTATTTGAAACACCCGGTATACTATGTATAGTAAGGGAAGTAAAAATACAATTACTGTTTGAATAGGCTTCGTATGTAGTGAATTTGTCTAAAAAATGAGAATATCAATCACGTTCTAAATAAGGGAAATGCTGATATTCGAAATTTCAGGTTTCTTCAACCTCCTCATGTTTCATGGAGTGAATCTCAATGGTATAGGTATTTTCTCATCACAAAGAGAGACCACTTGATACAAACAATACATAATATCCAACATCTAACTCAATCACGTATACATCGTTACTACAGAAAATCGGCATCTGATAATAAGCCTCATACATCCGCGGGAGAAGTATTGAAAATGTCAATCGAAAAATCTCATATGCAGTGTAATTATAAATCTAAATATTTTGTTTCTGCAATGTTGGAAGGCTTCTGACGTATTTGGCTTTTGTAAGTTCTCTACTATAGGGGAGCTGTTTCACCTTTCCCTTATGTAGATTAGTCGAGGTAGAGCACATTCGTTTAATGCATGCTTCATATACCTTGCTAATCCAGTCCTGTCCTTCAATGGATCACTTGATTCGAACTCTTGTTGTAAAGCAGCTTAAGTTCGTCTCAGGGCTCAAAGTGCACATTGTGCGGCTGTCCCGAGCAGATGCTGTTATCTAGCTCTTTGTCTCAGAGCCCTTCATGTTAATCGCGAGCCATTGTTAAGAATACCGCACAAGGAGTTGTCAAGATACCGCATGACTCTTTAGCACATCAAACAAATTATATTTTTATATTAAGCGCATAGAGATTGCATATCACGATTCTTTACACACAATTCACCTTTTAAACTATGACTATCTTTTAATTAGTTGATATAATGCTGGCTTTATGGTAAAGAATTGTGGTATTTCTTAGTGATTGTCACGCCGGAAGACTGGAAAATTATAGGTTACAGGGATGAAAGGCAAAGTTTATCTCTTTAATAATATAAGATTATGCAGGAAAACAAAGGACATCAAAACCAGCCCTGTTCCTGCTCAGTATACAGCCGAATTCAGAAATTTCATACACACTGTTTCACCCTGAACTCTGACTTATAATAACTGGAAACCGGTGATTCAAAGGATTTAGGATACTAAAATATATGTACTATCAAAATGCATCTCATCACTCCATACATTTCGCTCCAATTGCATCAGTGAGATAATAATGAATTTGTGATCTATTAACTTGGAAACATGGATAAACTATGTTAGGACGTTGTGATGAAACTTTTTATTAGCGGATAAAATAATCATTACGGCTTTGAATCTTGTTTGTAATTAATGGTATATTCAAAGTCGACTCGTCCAATAATCATCTGTGGAGTGCAGTAACCTAATCAAGATGCTTTGTTGAAGTCTAGTTTGTGGAGCGATTATGAGTGCTCGTGTCCCTATAAATAAGGAAAATTCACCCTTAACCACTAAAACACTGTTAGAGTACTGAAAACGTTTCAGCTACCAAGTAGTCATCATCAGAGTTAACTAAATGAGAAATCAAAATGTGCCTGCTTAAAAACTATTTAGGGTTAATAGTGCAAACCTGGGGGTTACCCTCAGCTGTGGGTAAATATGAATTTAATAAATTGCTTTTTCGCTTATATATTTCCATCTCTTCTAGAATATAAAGATAATTGTCCGTACTGTGTTTTGAAAATTGGACGGCAACCAATCAACCAAATTAGAGCCACTACCTCCATACCCGTTAATAGATGCAAGAAGAAGCTTAAAAACCACTAAGGCAATACCTTTGATAAAGTTACAGACTTCGATAAATCCGGGATTTACAAAATTGATTTTTTCAAAGCTTTGACTACAAGAGAGTTCGAAGAATATTGTATGAGTGTAGAAAAAGGAGAAAATTATACTTTTGAACTTTTTAATTATCAAATTCGTAATCAGCCACCAAAAAAAGTCCATAGGATCCTATCACCCGATAATTTCAATGATGTGGGAAAATTTTTGTTCTGGTTTTCCGCAAATTATCCTGGTTTTTTTCTACTTCGGATCGAAATACGCGACTATTATGAATAAGACGATAATCACATGAAAAATGAGAAAATTACCAAAGTTACCCGATTTTCCGTCCATTGAATGCATTATCCGAAAAAATAACTTCGGATTCATGTTTAGCGACCCAAGAAACCTGCTGCAGGTTGATAATTGGGTCAATTAAGCATATAGGGTGAAAGGGGGGTGATTTAAGTTTCGCTCAGTAATCACGAATGACCTTCATGGTCCATAGAACATCATGCAAAAAGAATTTTTTCGATTCGACTTTTTGCAAAATAGTTATTAATTCCCCCAGCTTATTGACTAGGCTATTAGTATCAGTCTAACATTTAGTTTACCCAGAAATCAACCCTTTTGCCGTTCCCTTTATATCAAGTTGATACATCACTATTTGAGGAAACCAAACCATGTCATTTGATGTCACCCATAGCCGAAATTTTTATATTTGCAAATATGCCTATTTATCAAACTGATTCAGCTTATTGTTCTAAATATATCAATTACTTGCAACTTTATAATCCTGAGATATGTAAACATGAAGGGATAATCCATGAGGTATATGATTCGTGGATTTGGAAATTCGGTAGCAATAACTGAATCGTATATAAAAAGATAATCGACCGTGGAAGCAAGTTTAATATCATTCATATGAGAATTTCAAGACATTAATATGCCAACTTTACATTTCCCATTGCGATCGGTACTATTACAATCAGGCAGAAAAATAAATTTACTTTAATGGTGGATACCTGCAACCGACATAACATACAAGCGTTGCGAAGTTACATTTCCAACTAAATTGAATTGAAAAATGTGTATTATTCGTAAAAGTGAAGGAGTATTTTGCGTCTGGCACGAGAAATCTGCTTTTTATCATATAATTGATTCTATACTATTCAGTGTTCGCTTTATTTCTAGCGAATATGGAACGATTGGAAAGTTTGTTTTAGAAATTTTTATTTAAACTGAAATAAGCTTTCCCGTAACAAATAAATTTCGCTCTATTGTATGTTCATTAAACATTGTTTACACATCGATTTCTAAATCTCGCAGTATTTTATTCTCAAACAAAAGTTTTATCGGTAATTATATAAAACGTGCTTGTAAAGTTCATTCAACAATAAATTTTTATTATATTCATTTTGTTGTTCAAGTTATCTTTCCCAGGCATGTTGCGTTGTTGAAACGTGAGAAATATACAACATTTAAAAGTTAATTTTTCGTATTTCACATATTTAATATAATAATAATTTCCGTAAACTTTATTTGTTTCTATTGATTTACAGGATCTGACATATAGCAAACAACATGTCAGTCAATATGAAAGTAGGTGAAGTCATAACTCATAAGTATTATTTATAAAACACTATAGATAACAATACAATTCAATACAGAATAAAGACAATATACTAAAGAAGGTAAAACATGAGAAGAGAAGTATGTAAAATAGAACACAATAACAGGCCTTTTTACATAGTTTTTTAAACTTGCCTTTTATTCTTTTTATTTTAACAATTGAAAATTGAAAATATTTTTGAAGGTATGTATTATTAATAACTCGATGCCGACGTTTCGCCAACCTTTACAGGTGGCATCTCCAATGCAGGATTGAGGCTTCAACTTAAACTGATTCTACTACTTATGATCCAGTGGTTAACTCCGTTCTGGCACCTGACCCTGCCGTTGTGTGATCATGTGCGAAGTGGAATTTTCGAGGATGGGTTTCTAAATGTAGGGAAGGTAATATCCTGAGTCACGGTCGAATGTTTTAGGATTTCTATTGCTTCAAGAATTTTTCGCTGGTAGAAGTTTGGGGCTTGGGCTAGGATTTTAGTATTTTCGAACAGGATTTGATAATTAGTGTCGAACTTTTGTTCCGTGTCACGAAGCCTTGTACAACACTCATGTTCTTCCACACGAGTAGCTACTATACGACCTGTTTCACCAGTGTAGACTTCACCGCAAGAAGAGAGAATGCTATAAATACCTTCTTAATGAAGAGGAGGAAGAGGATCTTTGATAGGTTTTAAAACTGAGAAAGTTTTGAAAGTGTGGAAAACCGAGCAGAAATGTTATGTTTTTTAAGGATTTTGGAAATTCGATCTCTTATATTTTCAATTTATGGAAGAAAGGCAGTTGATAAAGCAGGGGGGTTTGTGGCTGTGGTTGATTTGAAATTTTAGGCGAAGTGTATTTCTTTATGGTTTTTTGAATGTTATTTGATATTAAGACAGATGAAAAATGTTTTAATTCTGATTTTAAAGATTGGGGTTGGCATGTTGACAGCTCTGTGGACCAAGGATGGCATAATGAGCCTTTGATTCCTGTACCAACATTCGAGCTGATTCTAGAACAGAAATTTGTGAAAATTGATAGAATGTTCGTAAAGATGCTACATTATAAAATTTTGTATCAGATTCGTAATGGATTTGTCACCGTTGGCGTTGAAAATAGCATTTTCTGGTTAAAGTATTTTCGCGAAAATCCAGAAATATAATGATATAGCGGATGTGCTGATGGAAAAAGGACGTTACTGAAGCTATTGAAAATTTTCCCATTGGAATTCATTTGATTGTTCATTTTTATTGTTTTACCCCATCGTGTTAGGCATAATAACTTGTGGTATAAACAAATCCTTTCAAACATATAGCAATACTAAGCTCTCGCCAGTCTCTATACCTATGCCAATATTTGTATTTGCATATTTGATTATTTCTATTCAATATTATATTTTCGATCTGAATGAGCAAATCTATGGATACCCTTAAAGCCTTATATAATATGAAGGCTGATATTATTGTTGTGTTCATGGGTGCACCACAATTTTCTCGGATATAAGCTGGAATACCAGTTGTTAATACGACATGTATTGGGCATAACTTCCAATTACCAATTCAAACATGTAATACCGAGATAGTGTGGAGAACTGGGACCCTAGCAACGTCTAATACAATATAGTTTATGCTGAATTATCTAAGAGAGAAGCGGCTGGGAATTTCATCTGGCGCACAAGCGAGCTGGTAAACAATCTCTGAAAATACAGCTCTGTGTGCCGTCTAGCAAGAACTGAATAAATACTCCACTATAATAAAGAGACAACTTCGAAGGGAACTAAAATAAATTACATGCAAATGCAAAGGTGGTATTAGTGGTTTACGTAAAAAGGGTCGTCTGGAAGAAACATTAGAAACCCGTTGATGTTGCTATGCATTGTTGAACGCTATGTTTGCTTTGAGCGCCTTCTTCTCTTTGAGCAATTGAAATAATGAAACTATTTATATTGGACATACAGAGGAGTTCATAGCAAAACGAAAGTCTGACGGTATATTTAATTACTTATTTTGGAATGAAAATGAACACAGAGTTTTGATTGAGTGTTTCGTTTGTTGAAAATATAGAATAGAAGAGATAGATTTGCGAAAAAATGCCGCTTGACAATGATATCAAATAAAGGTAAGCGTTTGTATGCAAAATTATACGATAATAATCGAGCATGGATTCAGCGATAATTTTGAGAGTAATTTTCTTCATACCGTTATTCATATAAGTACACTAATCTGTTATACAGAAGATATAAGCCATCCAAACATAGAAATGACGTCATAATTAGTAATTCTATATAACCAATATTTGTCCCACATTGTACTACAATGATTTCGCAGAGATCGGAAAATCTCAAATTAATTACCAAATGCCTTACTTGGCTATAAGATAAGCACTATTGAAATAAGAATAATTGCTGTGTTTCTGCATGCAGTTATTCCCGGAATTTTTTTGTATCGTTTTACCTTGTTTATATTAACAACGGAAAAATCGGTATAATTGATGTACAGGTTAATAATATAAAGGCTTCAATTCATCCTTCCAACTAACTATACTTATATGAAACCAATGGAACTGAAATCAAAGAAGTAATTGATAGTCTGAAGAATACGAATGCCATTCGCAATGATAAAATTCCTATTAAGTTCATAAAAATTGTTCCAGAATGTGATTCCGCTGATCTGAACAACTATAGACCGATTGCTCTATTGAATAATATAGTGAACTCTCTAGATAACAAATAAAAAGAAGGAGTGTTATCTCTTGATCTATTCAAAGCTTTCTACTCTGTAAATCATTACAGACTACTCAACAAACTGTACTGTCTAGGTGTCAGATGTATTGCTTATAACCTAAACAAAACGTATCTTTCAAATAGAAGACAGAAAACAGTAATTACAAATAACCGTCAGGAGTCTCATTCGGACTTGAATTGTACATGGCAGGGAGTTTCACAGGGCTCAGCATTGGGACCTTTACTATTCCTGCTCTTGAACGTAACAAAATTGTATTATCATCGATATGTGATCAAATATGCTGTAACATTTTGAGGTTACTCAACAGATATTTTAGAATCAAAGTACTGCGAAAAAGATAAGGTATAAGAAATATCTTAGAACTAAAATATCGAGTGTGATGCAGACCATATCTTATAAGACACAGAATACGAACCATCTCTTCAATATATATCCTAAATTGTACCTGCTTCGTTAAGAAACATTACGAAGAGCTTTTCCAGGAACATAGTTTGTTGCACAATTATGAAACTCATCATAAACATATTCTCAAACAAGACCAAACTGCACTAACTCAGATCTATAGAACCACGGAAAAAGAATCAATTAGAATTCATGATCATGTTCCGCAAAATTTAAGGAATCTCGATTACAGAAGTTTTAAAAACACACTACAAAATTATAGAAAAATGTTATACTCCAAACCGGAATATTTTGATAATCAGCTATAACCCACCTCTTGCAGCACTTCCTTCGAAAATACCATTTAAACATAGATGTAGTAGCATTATCTTAATTTTGTACCTATCTGTTCTGACGCATTCTATACTTCGCTTGGTCTCATGAATGAAGATTATTTATTATTATTATCATGCAATTTCATTCATATTGTAAAATAAAACACCACTATGTTGATATTACAAAATGCGATACCATTGTATAGGCCAAACAGGACGCTTAAAAGGTTTAATGAACATAAAAGAGCTTTCAAAGCAGGTTCCACATTTGCAAATCTTTTTTCTATAATAATCATTTCTTTATTGAAATAGACAGCTTACACATTTTACATATAGATTTGAAACAAAATGCAATTTCTAGGATTTTACAAACATAAGAGACTCTACTTCTTAATGATCAAAGAGACCTAATTTATTCGCCTTTATTTGAAGCTATTTAATGTACATATTTATTCCACGAATTATTGTCCTCATTAGCTTCTATACTCTGCTATTTCTCATTATTAGGATATAGTAACCCTCCGTGTGATCCTATAGTAATAATCCTCTATAATGTAGAATGACCGACCACAGTAATCGTTAGCTCACTGTTACTTAAGACAAACTGTCGTAGCGAGGAATTGACGCTGCGAAGAACTGTCGGCGATGAATTGTCGCGCGATGTAATGTCGTGCGATGAATTGCCGGTAATTCCTAGAGGCCTGCTGGCAAAAATTCAAGATCCTATTCATGGGTTTAATAGGATATGAGAATGTTGAAGAAGGTGGTGTCTCACTTTCATCGAATTCTATTAACATCACCCCTGAACAAAAATCAAGCAATTGTGAATTATATTAAGGTCTAAAATTGCTCAATTCGCGAACGTTTTCAAGTATGAAGCTTAGATAATATTAACTTATTTGTACCGGGATATCAAAAATTATCTTGGTCAAGGTTGGTTGAAGTTGTTATTGGTCTTGTCATTCAACTTAGTTTAACAAGTGGAGTGACATATGGCACTCTAATTGAGATTTCGAGCAAAAAGTTGGGTATATTTATTTCTAATGATTGCATTGTCAATTTACAGTAATCATTGAAGATTGAGAAAGTTGAGTATTCAACTGGTAGTACCGGGATATCAAAAATTATCTTGGTCAAGGGTGGTTGTGGAATCAAAAACGTGTATCTAACTCTACGTTTGAAATAATTATGATGTCATTGTCACACTGACATCATAAATAACCTACAAATTTCATATCTATTTATTTCAGTTGTAAAACAATAATGAACTACAAATTATGAATCAACGGTTTTGGAAACAAGAAAAACTGAATTAGAGTAATTGTTGGAAATGTCCCCCGTTTTGTTCGATGCACAAGTTGACGCGCATCCTCATGCTGTGAAAACCGTTTTGCAGCATTTCTGGCGTTATGGTTGCACATTGCTGAAATATTCTTCTTCTGTACGAACTCTTGGTCTACCAGCACCTTTTTTATGAGTCACACAACCAGTCTCACAAAACACTTCAACACAATTTGTAAGGCACGCATAAAAATTGTCCGGTAATATTGCCACGTTTGGGAAGTGCTCTCGAAAATTGTCCAAACACAAACGTTGACTGTATTGCCAATTTTCATTAACTAGCGCACCCGTTCGAAAATAGGCTTCAATCATGAACATTTTGTGCTGTGTGGTAAGAGGCATGATTCAAAAACTGGATTAGAAAATTTCAGCACAATGACTTCACAGATTCTGGCACAACAAAATATATTCAAAAATTTAAAGTAAGACACACGTTTTACATTCCACAACCACCCTTGACCAAGATAATTTTTAATTTGTAGTTCATTATTGTTTTACAACTGAAATAAATAGGTATGAAATTTGTAGGTTATTGATGATGTCAGTGTGACAGTGACATAATTATTTCAAACGTAAAGTAACCTACACGTTTTAGATTCCACAACCACCCTTGACCAAGGTAATTTTTGATATCCCGGTACTACCAGTTGAATACTCAACTTTCTCAATCTTCAATGATTACTGTAAATTGACAATGCAATCGTTAGCAATAAATATACCCAACTTTTCGCTCGAAATCTCAATTAGAGTGCCATATGTCATTCCACTTGTAAAACTAAGTTGAATGACAAGACCAATAACAACTTCAAACTTGAACGCACCAAGAAGATTTCAATACAAGATTTCTCGTAGAAAGTTATTGGGAGAGTGGCGTTTCCAATCGAAGAGATTTGTGGAACTCGCTACTTAGTTTTAAAAACAGAATTTCTATTTAAGAACCATCACGTTGATAGGCTATTAAAGTGCTACTGAAGTCGTAAAGTTCAACAGAAATCTGTCCGTATTTTATCTATATTTTATAGTTAACAATGGTTTACGTAGCACCCTCAAATATTAACACTTTTACGATCAATCAGCCCAACCGGTTAGGCGGCCGGTCGTAACACCGTTGCAATATGGGAGTAGAGAAAAGCAACTTGTAGGCTGGAAGTGAATAGAATCAACCGTTTTATATCTCATTATTACGGAATCCTTACAACACTACCTAACGTTAAAATAAAACGACAACGATTCCGATTGGTCGTTCAACAAATATGGCGACTAAGGCAACAAATAATTTTATACTTGCTCGTATAGCGTTCGTTTTATCGAAAACAGTTAGATTTTAATGAATATTGTCGATCTGAATTAGGCTATAACCGGAAGTTAACGATTCACAATATCACGTAAATAAACCTATTGTAGTTGTAAAGTGAGGATTGGAATGAGCCATCTCATCTGTCGGTCTACAACTAATTTGACCCTATTATTACAACGTAAATCAAGACAAAATTAACTTTCTCCTTCCAAGTTTCGGAATCAGTAAATTTCCATCGCGTATTTATCATCATTAAAATTATAATTTATGTAGTGGGGTAGTAGGTTCCTTTTACCTAGGCTGAAGCTCTTTGGTGAATTCTTGTTTCGGGCAACGCGTTTTGTGCGTAAATCAAAAACTACCTGTAACCCTCTCGTTTCGAGAGGACTAAAAATTATCATATTCATTCCTCTCATTTTGTGCTTCAAAGGTAGATTCTACAGAGGCAGGAAAAAAACTTTCGAAGTTAAATCTTTAGTAGCAAAGAAACGGCAAGAAATCGTCATGCCGGAGACAATGCAACACCTTGTGCTATTAGACGACGGCCAGGAAGATCGAATATTGGTTTTTTGCAGTGGTAGGACACTTCTATCCCAAGGCTCAGAATTTCTGGACGGGACATTTAAAAACGGTTGTTCCCTGTTCGACCGATTGTATACAATACACGTAGATTTAGGAAGCACTGATGTCAGCACAAGGATTGTTCCAGCCATCTATGCGCTTTTACCGGACAGAGAAGGAGCCACATATAAAAGACTTTTTACACTGTTGGAAAAAAGTACAAAATTTAAGTCAGAAAAAGTCCACATTGACTTTGAACAGACAGCAATAAACGCTCTCAAACAAACTTTTTTGGTAGCAAGAATTGAAGGGTGTAATTTTCATTCCAATCAATGCCTGTGGCGAAAAGTGCAAGAGTTGGGTTTGGTTACAGGATGCAAACAAAATACAGAGATTAGGGCACATGTTCGTATGTGTGCAGCCCTGGCACATTTGCCAAAAGAGTACATTCCAGAGGCATGGCTTCTGATAATGGGAAACTCCCCACAGGAAGATGCCCTGGTGAAGTTCAACGACTATTTTGTGTAGCAACAATCGTGTTGGAAAAGCGCATCCAAATATTTATACTGCTTAAAATACTGATGAAATACGGTACTACGATATTATCGTGAAACAAACTGAGCTGAATATGAACACTCCAAAGCTTGCAAAAAAGTACAGGGACTTAGATTGTCGTATAAATAAGGGTGTTGAAGATTTTGTACAAAGTAAAGTAAGCTTAAGCGAAACTTTGAGATAATTAATGTATATAATAAAATTTGAACAAGCTGTAAATAATAGAAGCATAATATGTATTATTTTTCTTGAATTAGGTATCTACTATTAACATTAATGTTAATATCTATGAGTCTATTATTTTTGTAATATTTGCCGTTTCTACTAAACGATTGTGTGAGTAAATACCAGTAAATACTATTATCATGGCATGTCAATTTGTATCTCAAATGTAATATTTAGGGAATAAAAAATATCTCCTGCATATAAGATTATTAGTTGTTATTTCTCTATAATCCAACCGATCCTACGATAGACTAAGATATCTCTAAGATGAAAGTAGGTATTCTAAATTAGCTAAAAGTATAAAGTATTGAAGTATTGACGTTCAGTTTAAATCGCACGAAACGAGAAGGTATTGCAGATACATTTTATTGCATCTAGGGGGTACGCCCTAAACGAGAAGGTTTTATAATCCCGCACAAAACGCGACGCCCGAACTACGACTGAATCAGCTCTTTGCACCCCCATTACCTAGCAGGGAGGTTCCTACTCAAGAGAGATTTAGCATTATTTTCCTCAATGTCGGATAGCGTCAAAGAAACTTCTATGCGTTTTGGGAAAATCAGTGCTCCGCAACCGTACAAAATGTGCAGTGTTGTCTTCATTTTTGCATCATCTGCACAGGGGTGAGTCGCTCAGATTAATTCAAAAATATTGCCAGCGCAGAATGTTAACAGAGAGCATAAGTATTAGTTGTTATGAGTTGTTATAATAAGAGTGTAAAACTGTAAAAATAGGGTATTTTCAATGGATAGATGGAAATTACGCTGTATGCACTTTGTACGAAGACTTATCCGATGTTAAAGTACATCACCGTACGATGGTATTTCTGAAAAATCTCAGTGAAGAATGCAGCAGCGATTTGGAGAAAGAAAACTTGTTTCGGATTGTATATCAACATTTGCTTCAAAAGTCTGCAAAACATAGATTCCTAAATACCCAAAAACTATACAAAATAGTGTTAAAATATTATTTATATTTTATTAGACTCAGATGTTCAATAAAGAATGGAATTTCTCCTGGTTCAATCTAATCACCGATAAGAAAAAAGGAAGTGCTAGAAGAATACCAAAGACACTTAGAATTCGTCAAAATTATAATAGGATACATAATTAGGTAAACTAAAAAATTGTTTTGTTATGTATTTCTAAGTTTATAATGTAAATATGTGAAAACCGGTTACGTGTAGTTGATGTAAGTATTTATCAAGTGACAGTAATTATTACGTCAAAAACTGTTTACTATAATAATTCACTCCAGGATCCTTCTCTAGTGAAAAAAATTCCCGAAAAATACTTGCGTTACCATGTTAACGGTTCAAAATGATGGTTTCTGATTGGTTGAAACAGGTTGATGCAAAATGTTCACTGTCATATGCAGAAATATTAACTGGCTTTGATACCAAGGAATTCATTCGTAGGCACAGAATACATAATAGTTATTCTATGACGTGGTCAAAGTGTTGGTCAGAGAATAGACAAGGATTTGGCTGGTTATCATTTGTCCTTATTTGACGCAACACTACAAATCAAGGAACATATGCATGGTTTGTTGAATGATATCACGATTACAGAGTGAGGCCTTTGCTAGTTGAAATAATTCTGGCATATAACGTAATTATAAAACGTCAGGATATGCAACACGCTTATCGATGAATTTATGAGGCTTTCAAGTTGCATCATGTGCAACTTTAAAGCTAGATTAAAATGACACACACTAATTAGAGTCTGGTTGAGTAGGGAACCGTTCGAGTTCATCTCGGTATTGTATACATGTTCTATTGTTGCAGGATTATATTTCGCTTTCGGTATAAAAATCGCATTCATGCATAACCTGGTCGGGGATACTCTGGGTAATGAATATTTCGCAACATCAAAGCCCGAACAATGACTTATACCAATATCATGAGGAGAGGGGTAGATAGTTCAATTGTAGTTCTCGATTGATTCGACCGATCCTTAATAATTTTTCACAGGTGCTTATTTTCAATCATTGCATTTTTTTATACTGTACGCCATGATATCTCAGTCTAGTAGTCAGAGATAATTTGAGTGCCCAGGAATAAAACCAACTAAGATTAATGGAATTGAGTAGTTGAAATGTTCTTCGTCATAAAATGAAATGAAAAAAATTGTCATTGCGCTAAGAAGTTCTTCGTGATTGCAAGCTTTTGCTACTTAGAAAAATATCATCCGCAAATAAATTCACAAATGCAACACCAATTTGAAGGACTCTCTTATTATCATGAGTACAATATCCTTTTGGAGCTAGATGCGATTGATAATTCATCCACACTGCGGCTTTCAATAATAGGAAAAACCCACCCAACAATGAAATTTTCAATTGCTGAAACATATAATTTGATACGTTGGACGAGAACCGAGACAGAACTGCAATTTTCCACCAATTTTCCAGAATTTTCCTTCTTTTAGTGAAATTTGTACCGAGAACCATCACGTTACCTTTTATTCCGATAACACTGACCAGAATTTTTCGAAAATAATTTAAGTTTGCTGTATAGAAATGGTAAATTTTAATTTTTCGGAAACCTATTGTCTGTTTTGACTTATAGATCATGAAATAGAACTCAACGACCACGAAAATATATAATCAGACACGTTGGACGAGGATCGAGATAAAGGAAAAATGACCCAATATTCCACCAATTTTCCAGAATTTTCCTTCTTCCAGTGAAATTTCCACCGAGGCACATCACGCCATCTTAGTATATCAATACCACTCAAATCCGAGAAAAAATTTTGTTTGTTGCTAAGATTTGGTAAAATTTTCCGTGTTTTCCAGAAAACGGGAGAATTTTCCATTTTCCGACCTCGGAATTAGCGAAACAAGAAACCCCCTGATATCAAATTTCAGAAACTTTGGATTAAAAGGGCCCGAGATGTTCCATTGGTTATAAAACACATTCTATTTGTATATTGAAAATGGTTTTTCATAGTTTATTAACAGTAATAATCACGCGTCCCCTTTTTTTTACTAACGATATGTAAGCCATTCTGAACACGATGCAAAAAGAATTTTGCTTTTCGTGTGGTCTATAAAATCTTAGATGTTTTTCACACTTTTGCCTGGACTAAAACTGTCTATGCAATATTACGTAGCACGGTAAGTCGATATACATCGGAGGAATCCCTGGTTCTTGAAGAGGAAAGATGGATAGCTCGGGATTGAACTGGTGAAATGAATTTTTGTTCTCCCCGGATTTAAATGTTTATCGTTATGTACCGACTGCCGAATGATGACTGTGATATGGCGAGGCAACATTTCTGATCTGTATTTTTTGATAGAGAAACAAAAGAAACCTAAGCCTTTCAAGATTTTACAGTCAAATTCTGCTTGACAGTATTTATAATCTTCAATCACATTTCTTCAGTAGTTTCAAATATCATATTGCCATGCAACTGCCATGAAGCGAAGGAAGATTTCGAAGTTCCTTATTCAAAACACAACTAACGGAATCAATAAAGTCGTACTGTATGATTTTTGTATACTTTGACTCCACATATAATGTTCGAAGGACATCGTGTAAGCCAGCTTCGGAATGTTAGGATAAGAGATAGGCATCCGAATTTTTCTTGAAGGTTCGGAGGTTGTAGGTAGCCATAGCGAAAGACCTCACCTCCCACCTTGCCTCATCTCCCACCTTGCTACGATGTTCTAGAGAGGTCAATGGACTCATAAGTGTGAGATCACTAATCAGACGGATAGCTCTCTTTTGGATAGAATTCAAGAGCTTCAGCATATGTTCGGGAGCCGAACTCCAAACATTTGAACAGTACTGCAGGACAGGTCGAATCTGTGCTTTGTAGATTGAGGAGCTGCTGAGATGTAAAGTAGCTCTTGGCACGGAATGGAAAACCGAGTCTTTGTGAAGCGGTTTTCGCAATGGACCTCACATGATCATACCATAAGATGATGATGTTGGTGTTGATCCAGAGCATGGGTATGGAAGACTTCAAATGAATGGTTGTATCTGATATCATCATATCAGGGATTGTGGGATCCGCCTTCTGGGAGAAGACGCAAGCTTGAGTTTTGGTTGCATTGAATTCTACCAGATTATCAGATCCCCATTTCGGAATTTTCGCCAGATCTCGATCAATTACGTCAACCTGCTTCTGCCTTCATTGGATGGTATAGGCGCTCTAGATGAGAAAGCGGTATGAAGTGTACCATCATCCGCGAAGCTGTGCAATATTTGAATCTTGAAAACCAAATTTATTCAACCGGTTCAATTGAATTCTATTACATATTTGGGTTTTTGATTTGAATGGTGAGGTACTGCCTCCCCTACAAGTAGCTCCTGATTTTCAGTGTGATTTTCAATGAAATTATTTTATGAAATCAAATATTTAAAGGATGCAAATGATACAGTGATCATTTGAAGCTGAGATGTAATCATTAGGTTAATGTGAAGCTCATGATACCGCAAGTTGCCTCAAAGAATTGTGATTTTTGATCACCACCTAGAAGCACAGCAACAGGATTCAGCTATTTGCGATATGTTTTCAGACCATAATATGAATAATCGTTATTTGTAAAGTTAAACTGGAGAAACGTCAACAGTAGTTACAAAAAAGTTTCAATGTCACACAATGCCTTTCTATTTTTTCGCTGATGCAGATTGACTATTTTAACCTTCATTCATTCCGACAGTTCAATCACTTAGACCATTACACTACAGAGTCAACGCAGTAAATAGACTGCATCCCAATTCGGTGACGTCAGTTGAATGTTAATATGAGAATTTCGGATACTTCTGCAGGTTAAACATATTTATAACCAAGAAACACGGTTCACATCATGTTTCAATGAAATACTTGAACTGTATTTGAAGAAATGAATATGGATGTTAGAAATACCACTCAAAACGGGGCTTCCTCGTCCAAAAACATTATTGTTCCTATTTTCACCACTTTGAAGCGATCTGCTAGTTGTCAAATTCATACCACCAACAGGACTACGCACTACACTTTTAACAGAAATTTACCTTTATATGGAGAATTAAGAACTTTCAAACTTGTTCCATAGATGTTTTATATTTTTCTGAGAATTTACAGAGATATAGAGCCATTTTTTCAATGGAACAACTACGTTCGCAATAGTAATATTTTCAAATTCCATTGATTCATTGGCAATCAAGTGCTTGAATTTGCATTGCATGGGTATTGGCTAAGCTTTCCATTATTTGTTCCTGTACGTATTTGTTACTCTAACTATTTTATATATTTGCTACATACTAAACGGATAAATAGATTATTATGTTTTGAAGTCGATCGTATTTAATCTAAAACTGGAATCGAATAATAATTGAATCACTGACATAGTCATGATGATTTTCACTAATACAGGGAATTTTCCTTGCGGCCAGATCGAGCATTTCAACGTATGCGCCTTGAAATCAAATCCAGTTCAGTTAGCATTCATTCCAATCGTGCGTTTTTATGGGTGATCTTTCTAACTGATTACAAAAGGTTTGCGTGAGTTGTCAAAGTTTATTATTCTTGAAATTCATAACTTTCCTATGTGATTTTGTTGTTATTGTGAGAAACTCAACATAGAGTTTCCAATATAGTTGAAGAACAGGTGGTCCGAAATATTATAATCCTGTAGAGTTGCTTCATAACTAGTAGAAACGAAATTTCACAGTAATAACTTCCTCTAAATCAGTGTACATATGGGGTACACATAATTTGGCACATCATCATATTGAACCCTTCCTGAAAAGTATTTTAGATCCATTGTGATTCTAGAAATGCGCGACAACTTCAAGGGTTATTATGATATTAAAGGTACAAGGGCAAGATGAAAAATGAAACAAGAAATGATTCATTCAGTCAAAACTTATTTTATTTCTCAACATAGTCTTTCTTTGTAGCCCGATACACTTAGTCCAACGTTTTCTAATTTTTCGATCCCTTCCAAATAATACGATTTCGGCAATCCTTCAAAATAGTTGTTTGTTTCACCGATGACGATGTTGAAGCCAAATCTATTCCTGCTGAGCCATTTCTTCAAGTTTGGAGATAGATAAAAATTGCAGGGGGCCAAATCTGGAGAATATGGTCTATGACAAGTCAATTCGTTGTGCAATTCATGCAATTGTACGATTGCAACTGCGGACCTGGGCGCCGGTGCTTTGTCCTGGTAGAAGAGCACTTTTTCCTTTGTGACATGCGGCCGCTTCAAATCGGTGAGGAATCGATCGAACAGCGCTGCATGATTGTTTTGCCTTCTTCAAGGTGATCGACATGGACGATACCGTGTTCCTCCCCAAAAATTGTCGCCATGACTTTGTTGGCCGATAAACCCACTTTGGCCTTTTTCGGCTTCGATTCGCCAGGACAAGTCCACTGTTTAGACTGTTCTTCGGTCTGCAGTGTGTTGCGATGGATCCATGTTTCACCCACGGTTACGAAACGGCATAACAAGTCCATCTTATCGAGCTTGAACATCGCCAAACACCCCTTACAAGTTGTCACACGGTTGCGTTTGTTATCAACAGAGAGCAAACGTGGCCCTCATCTGGCAGATAGCTCTCTCATATTAAAAAAATTATGCAAAATGTTCCATACCCGTTTGGTTGAGATGCCCATAGCATCAGCAATCTCGTGCACTTCAACTTGCCTATCGTCCAATATCATACCATGAATTTCATCGACGATTTCTGGGGTTGTAACCTCTATTGGACGACCAGAACGTTCGGCGTCTATTGTGTCTACCACAACGAAAATCAGTAAATCACTTGTGAATCGTTCCAATCGATAGTGAGGTGAGGAATCGATAATGTTTAACGAGCGATGCTTTGGTTTGCGTAAGAAATGATGTTCAATCAAGACGCGAAATTCAATTTTATCTATGTTTGAACAAATCTTCAAGGTTGCTTGTTTTCGATGGATGTCAACACAAAACTGATTGAAACATCAGTCTGAAAATCTTAATGCGTTCTATTTAAAGATGGTACATCACAAATGTCACATGGTATTTTCGATTGTGGCGCCATCTGTTTCATTTTTCAGGGACTTTTCACTTTGCTCTCGTACATACGAACATATTATAGACCAAGTTGTACCCCTAAAGTTATAGGTATTGAAAGTGTGGTTTGAAATTTTGAGAAAAATCAATATATCTGTAGTACTCCCACTTGGAAGAACCAAATTTGATATACGGCTTGGGTGCCTCGAGGTTATCAATTGATTTACCGATTATTTTGGAAATGATGATTTTTTAAAGTCTACTATTTATTTTTAATTTAATTGTTCTTATTGATACTCTTTAATTGGAGTATAGATCATCATATTGACTTGAACGTGTTTTCATTCGAGAAATATCAGGAGTAAATGAATTGATTGACCATAAAATGAAATTATGATTGTCTTAATCTAACTTACAAAAAAAATCTTCACAATTGTGAGAGTGGGTCATCCTCAATTAACCCCTTAGGATATTTCAGTTGACTTTCACTCATCATCCATCAATACCCTTATTGCACTGTTTATCAAACTGATCAAAACTGTTTATCAAATTTAGTTCTATTAAGTTGGAGTGGTACAGATATATTGCTTTTTTGGAAATTAGAAACAGCATACTTAAATTTGTGGTATATAGTCCAGGCTATGAACCGGAAAAAAAAAACATGTAGGTTCGAATCAAAAATTTTTTTTTTTGCATTAGCTTCAGAAGATTCTCAGGATCATTCATACACCTTAAAACCTCTTGGGAACCGAACCTGGACCCCACCCATTGGGGGCTAAAATGGCCAATTTTGTCGATTTTGCCACCCCAACGATGGATTGCAATTAAATCTGGCTTCGGATTCGTGTTCAGGGACCCAAAAACCTCCTTGGTGCACTCGAAATGACAAAAACACGTGAATTGCAAAATAACATATAAGGGGTGCAAAATTGCTCAATTTTGTCGATTTCACCACCCCAAGTTGAATTTTAAGTAAATCTGGCTTCGGAATCGTATTCAGTATGCAGAAAATACAATTCAAGACTTGGCATGTTGCAAATTTGCACCTCCAATGGGTGGGGTTGGGGTTCCCAAGAGGTTTTGAGGTGTATGAATGATCCTGAGAACCTCCTGAAGCTAATACAAAAAAACTATTTTGATTCGAACTTACATGTTTTTTTTTATTATAGCTAAAATCCTGGTTCACAGCCTGGATTAATATATTAGGGAACATCCTGAATAGTCTGCTCAGGTCGCATAGTCAATAATATAATTCAATTTTATCCCGACCATTCTGTAGTTTCTACACTAGATCCAAACTTATTCTGTTCTAGGGATTAGCTCGTTTGTGGTGATCAAATTGGAGAATTTTGGTAGATTCAATGATTTATGTTAGTTGAGTTGAATATGAAGTGAATTTCACAGGAAACAATTCTCATCTCTCAATCGTCTTAATAGTTTAAATTCAATTTTGGATAAGATATTTCATAAATTTAACGGCTCAAAATTACCTTACGATTGGGATATGTATGGTTTCATGGCGATAATTATAACAAGGAACTATGTAAGTCACACCTTGTCTTTGAAAAAAAAACTTATATCGGAGGATCTTCTTCATTTGCTAGGTTCACGAACCAAATTATAAACTTACCACAAAATATATCGTTGAGGAATAGAGAGACTCACCTGTAACAAAGAAAAGAAAAATATAATGAGTCTCCTAATTTTGACTTCATCGAACTAATTATAGGTAGGGATGGAAATATTGTCGATAGAATACATGTTAATTGGTACATAATTACGTCTTGGAATATAACTCACATTACACATGACAAAATTGTAAATAACTTTTAACGAAGTCGTAAGAGGTTAAATTATGGCTACAATTAAAATTGATTTAATGAGAGGAATTCCTCCAAACATTAATGAACATATTTCACGGACCATTTGGAAAAAACATTTAGTCCCTAGAATGTACCACACAAATCTCATGTGGCAGGCGCATATGTCACACAGTGAGTAGGTTTTCGCAGTGTGGCAGTAATTCAATACAATACTGACAAGCTATCCTCTATCTGTGAACACATGTTCTCAAACTTGACTCATGATAAATATTTATCTTGTTAATTGCTTAATGGAACGTTCAGTTTCCTATATGTTGTCATTTTTCCACTTGATTCTTTGCAGGAAAATTCCTTTGACGTTATCGAAGAGCTCAAAAATGAAGATTGTTAGTAGTTCAGTGAATTCCGAGAAATTAAAATATATAATAAATTAAACCTTCAATATAGGCGGTTGTTCGATGCAAATCATTGCAACTGCAGTTAGTCACTATTTTCAATAAAAATTAAAGAGCTGGGTTCAATTGATCAAGAGACTTCCGTCCCTCGTTAGTTTCATAATGAACTTGAAGTAGTTTCAATTTTTGCAGCGTTCTTAGCTTTTGTTTCATCATCTGAGAATTTGTTATTTCATATCAATTTTTCCGATTCTAATGGTTTATGTTAAATGGACTTAAACGTATAAGAAAATAAAGAATATAAAAATGTATGTTATTGTATGTTTTTTGTAAATAGGTGGTAATCAAATTATTAACGAACAGGTACGGTTTTTTTTATATTTTTTCCAATCATATGGCCTTGGTCGTAACCTTTAGCCAACAGCATCTATCACGTACAACAAAGGTACACTATCAATAATTAATTGGAATAAAAGAATTCAGAATATAGTAAGGGTGCCATTGCCAGCGTCAAAAACTTAGTAACAGGTACGGTATAATCACTACATGACATATCTGATTGATTTCACAGGAGGTTGCAATTTGCATTACTCCGTTACTTCAATTATATATAAACGTGAATCCTTAAAGCCAATTGTATCACCACAAGGCGTCCTTATCGCACTAATTTCAATTAAAAATGCCCACGTCGCCGAAATGAACAGAAACACGAACAATCGAAATTATAACATAATTAATGTCTTAAGTATATGAACTAAGCATACGTTGCTGAGCAATATTCTTAGAAGCTCTGTAAACATATCGAATCACAGTCTGTAATACGACTAAAGAGTTGAACCAAAAATAGAACGTTCGAGGATTCACTTTCGAACCAGATGTTGAAGATGTATGAGGTAATAGAAAAAGGTTGCCAGACCTTATTAGAATTATTGCTTTTGAGCATTCTACCTGAAATATACTTTTAACGTTATAAAGACGCAAGTAAAAATTAGCAAGGGTTTTGATTAATTAAATTAGTATAAATCTGACTTAATGATTGGATATCTGTTCTATGATTTACAGAATTCTCATTCTAGAGATGATTCTCATAAACCGTGACTCCAAGTCGTAAATCATAGAACAGATATTCAATCGTTGAGTCAGATTTATACTAATTTGATTAATTAAAACCTATTTTGACCTATTGAAAGCGTTCTTCTATGAATTTGTGAATGTTTACAGTAGTCAGGTTCAACTTTTTCCTGTTGGTATTTCAGACTAATCTGGACTGTTTCCAAATTCCAGCTCAATAATTATCATTTCTAATAATGAACTGCTGCGGGAACGGGAGATATTCGGAATAAGCGGTGCAAAAGGAGTTTGCAACTGTGTACGCTCATATACTCAGGTAAGCAAGTCACTTTCAGATTTTTTTTAGAAAAGTAGTATATATTTTCAATGGGTGCTACTATCTATTTCTCGAATGAATAGTAGTTCAAATAGAGTTTCTTTCAATTTCAACAGAAAGAAACTGGAAACAGAATAAAAATATTTTTTTTAAGCTGTGGCTATCATCTTGCTGGCCGTTAATTAGCTTCCCTCCTTTCAGAGTTCCCATGTTTCATCAACGGTTACGTATCGAAGCATAAACAAGCCAGAATTGCGACGAAAAGCGCTAAACCAGCCGTTGAATCGACCACACCATGAGTACATTTAGTGTTGCCCAAAATCGGTCTTGGTCTTGCAGTCTTGGTCTTGTTCTTGCATTTTTTTGACTTTCAAACCGCTCTTTGAATAATTTTTAGAATATTTAATTATAATCACACTAATCCACAAATTGTTGCTATGTTTACTATTTAATACTGTACTTTCCTCAACCCTACTTTACTCTATTTATACTTGAACTGTTTCATTGACTTCTTCATAATTTTCTAATTGTTTGATAATGGCACTTCGGTGTTGAAACTATAGTTACTTTTTCACGTTATTATTAATAAAAGTGGTATGAAAACAAAGTAGTTATTCTTCCATATAATCAAAATGTTAAATTACTATGAAGTAACGGCTTCCACCATCGATTTTTTTTTTAAAGTACAAATATAAATGACTATCAGCAGTCCGAATAAGTAAATAAAAAATAATATACTGAATATAGTATGAACATAAATAAAAATATGAAAACAATAAAAACGAAAAATAAACTATATAGAATAAAGCGTAATAAAATTACATGTAGTATGTTACCGAGAAAATGTTTATTTTCTTAATATTTCAAAAGTTACAGACCGAAAAAGTGATCTTACAAACTAATTTGAAATCTAACTTATAATAATAAGGTAGGTATAAGAGAGAAAAGCAGGACGCTACAATGTCATGCGTCTGTAGGCCGCATGCGGCATCCTTTGATTTGCGGCGGCAACTTTTAATGAGAGCCGGCACGTGCCATGGCGGCGCGGTACAAGGCGACACTATCTATGCGGATGAACTATAAATAATAGAATTCATTTCAATTCCAGTCATTCCCAATTGAGCTTTGCTTCGAGTCTAATGTAATAATTGTTTTTACTCTAATCCTTGTTGTTCTCGGAAAACTTATCACGTTTACAATTTGACATTACTGACGAAGATTCAAATAGTTCTAGTCAAAGTAGAGAGAGTTGGAGTTATAGATCTAAAGATCTGAAAGCAAATTTGATGAGTTTTCCGAAATAATTCATGCATCCCAAATTGCTTTGTGTAAATTGTGCCAACATGAAAAGGTTGAAATAAAAATGAAAAACAAACACTAATAGGTAATTGCGAGACTTGCGAGACTCTTGCTGCAAGACCAAGACCTAGACCAAGACTGCAAGCGCAATACCAAGACCAAGACCAAGACCAGGTGTATTGGCGCAAGACCAAGACAAGTCTCGTCTTGTTCTTGCATTTGGGCAACACTACGTACATTGTCCATTGTAAGCAAACGCAAGTATCTTCTTCATACCCAACTTTTCTTCGCAAAATTCAAACCATCGCATCGCAGCCTCAATTAGTTCACTCACCATGACTCGTCGACCACTCAGGATCATTTCATGGATTTTGTTTAAACTCTTCCACCCAATTGGAAGCAGTCGCAAGAACTGGTGGAGATGTCTTCATCCAACTGAACTTTCTTTGAATATTTTGAATTCCAGATGGAATTCGTGTTATTCAGTGTTCGAAAATACAGTTGATTGCTATTACAAAAATTGAACCAAGCGATGGACATTCGATAACAGCATATTGAAAAACGTACCCATCGGAAACAAATTTGTCTTGATACTAGGAGCGACATCCGATAGATTTTGTAAGGACATATTGGCCAGTCCTCTAATTCACATTGAAGTCATGAATTGATATCACAAGCTATCTATAATTTTAGTACTTTTGCTAGAATTTCCTCGTTGAAAAGTATTCATTTTCCACGTCCGATAAAATTCTGCGCATAATTCTAGACGGTTTAATCAGAGAGGTGCAGTGGCATTGCAGATCCTACTCAAGCATCCTTCGCGACATCTTGATCTAGTTTGCATTCATTGCGGCTCGTCTCAAGCTTCTGCAAGATCGGTTATGGAAGTGTTTGCGGTTTAAGTAGACGTCTACGTTCCTAAGCTTAGTATATTCCAAACTTTTCAAATTTTAATCTCGAATATGTGCGGCTTTGCTGTGATCTTATTATTTCTAAGCTACTCGAAAGCCATTTCTGAAATATTGAGAACGTTCAACTTATGTGTCGCCTACAAATGAGACCCGCATATTACTGCGACACTCGAACAACTATTTGTACAGTTCCCTTTCGGTCTCAGTTAGTGAGAGTTAAACGAATTCACGTCGCTATGTACCAGATTGTATACTTACTTGCGAAAAAATTGACCAAATCAAAAATTTTTATTATCTTCGCCAGATCCAGAAGTACCGTGCCTTGATTAGAGAGTGTCGTTATAGATCGGTCACGGATACATTTAACCCGCAGATTGTCAGTAGATTGTCAAAACATATTCATTTACGAGATGCGGAAATTTCTATTTACTGTTTTTTCAAATAAATTGTTCATAAATATGCAGTAGATATCTTGTAAGTTTGATTCAGTTTGATAGTGGTTAGATCTGGAGAGACATCACTTACATCGTGAAACGCATACACTTGCTGTTGGAATGCTCCAGGCGGGCTGAGTCAAAGAGTTTTCGAGGTTCTCCATACCAACAAAAGCGTTAATAATCGTTTGTGGGGAAGGTTTCAAGAAACAAGTAATGTTGATGAATATCATGCAAATTCTTCAAGCGGTACCAACGAAATTGAAGATTGATTTGTGTGACTACAGGCTTCACGAACCATTACTGTTACTACAGTTGAACTAATAATTCAGCTACGTAACCCGCCAAGTGATCAAATCAGACTTCATGAAGAAGAATTAAATGGCCACAGCCCTTTGATAGTGTCTGTATATCGAGGGAGAAGGGCTCAACAGAATTCAGTGGGCACAGGATCATGGAATTGCCTGAGACATGGGCCCTAATCTTGTTTACTGATGAATATTGATTCGAATTGGTACCAGTTGATCGAAGAACAAGAATATGGAGAGGATTGGCTTTGCAGTCTAATGACAGCAAGGAGGTACAATGATGGTGTGGAGTGGAACACTTGGTCAAGAACTGATTTGATTCTTTTTGAATGCAATTTATTATCGGCATATTATTTTTGAATCTATTGTTGTACCATTTGCTCAACAAGATGGGCCTGGATTTCGGATAATGCGCCAACACATAATGCTGGGGTACGTAGATACCTCGAATACCAAGGGATTCTATTTCGCGCCAAAAGATACTTTACATCCCAGAAGCTCCTCATAATTTACATAGAACAGATTCAATCTGTCCTTGAGTACCGTTCAGATGTTTGGAGTGCAGCTCCCAAATATACGCTGGAACTGTTAGATTCTATTCAGAATAGAGCTATTCGTTTGATCACGAATTCATTGACCATTGCAAAACTTGGTAGAAAAATGGGCCCTTTTCTATAGACATTTCGACGGTCAGTATTTATCAGAAATCTCGTCTGTTAATCCAACACAAGAGATTACAGATAGGCAGACTAGACGGGCTCAAGCCAGTCACCCCTTTATTGTCAAGCTCGAGACCTATGGAACTTCTCCGTACCAGACTTAATTTTTCTATCGAACAGCGAAGTTATGGATACTCTGCCTTATAAGGTCTTTCCTCATGCTCATGACCTCCAAAATTTCAAAGGAAATTCACCACGTCACCAAGGAGGTAAGTGACTCCTTAGTCTGGAGGTTATGCATCGAAGTTTGTTTCTGAGTATAGCGTGTAAAGTTCTTAAGACTCTGGACCCCTCCTGTGCTTTGCCAAAAAGGAAGACCTTCTGCTACCTAAGGTCAGCTGGGCTTACATCCCGAGGGATAGTAGCTGCTTACCAAGATGGCAAATCAATACCTTGGTCTATCGCCGCAAATTGATGGGTCTGCAGGTTCCTGATGTCAGCTCCAAGGCCTGTCGAAAAGCGCCTGAGACGCTTTTCCACCTGCTGTAGGCATGTCCGGCAAATGCACTCATCGGCATAATGCGGCCCCGCGGGTGCTGTATTACCATCTAAGGTATTCGTGCGAGATGGACCAAGAGCTGGTACTACCTAAGATGCCAGGAGATATTGAGTCAGTTGTCGGAAACGAAAAATGCCAGATCTACTGGAATAACCCGTTTCCGACCGTCAGGTCCATATAAGCAAATAAGTCCGACATTGTCCTTCTCGATAAACAAAGCAAGACTATGTATGTCATCGAATTCTCTGCTCCAGCAGAAAAGAAAGAACATAAGTCTTGAAAGAGAAGGAAGAATGGACAAAGTATTGGGATTTCGTTCGTGCTTCGCACGCTATACCCTGGCCGCAAGGTCGTATTGGTGGTTCTGATCATTGGTGTTATGGGCAGAATTCGGTCTCCGCTGCGTTCGAACTTAAAAATCATTTCGGCTTGGAAGAACTCGGCGCAGATCTTAGTAGACCGGATGCAGAATGCAGTCATTCTGGGTTCATTAAGACTCCTTAGGACACACGATTAAGGGAACCTGAAGCCGACCGGTGGGGAGGAGTTGATGAATTTGGGTTTTTGGCGCGATTGCTACGATGTCGTCGGAGCGCGCAGCATAGCTGACTAGGATTTTATGTAAAAAAGTATATGTAATAAATCTGTGATACGTAATGAAATAATACAGTTGATAACTCCTTGCTTTGAAAATGCCACAGTGTGATGAAACAATTTGTCAGCATTTTTGAATTAAATGTTAAAAGTTTTGTGTAAAATTTGAGTTTCATTCTCCAACTTCCGAAGTATTATGAATTTACGCTACGTAGACGCCGAAACCATAGATATACATAGAAATAGTAGAGGTTCACTTATATCAAAATATTGTTCATAGTGAATATACAGGTAGTAAAAATTACAATTATATAAGAGTAATACGTATAAATAATTCGCAGTAAAATACAGAGATCTATATTGGAATTTCTAGAATAACTTGGAACTAAAACGGACACGGCTAAACCGCATATTCTCACCAATTTGTGATTAAAATTTGAGAAGTTCCGAGCTCCCATGAAAGGCGACGTCTACTATAAAACCGCATATACTTTCACAAGCAATTTTATAGAAGATCGAGACGAATGAAAATGAATGCAAACTAGATCAAGCTCTCGCTGAAGCTCCGAACAGGATGTTCATTGCTCATGCACCTTTCTGATTAAAAAATGGAGAACAAAGCAAAGTAGATTATTGGAAATGAAAAGATGAATACATCTCCGAGGGAGTTCTCATTCAAACGTCTTAAGAGATAATATATTCAATGAGCTAGTACTGCGTAGGTATCCTTATCAACTTTAACATCATAAGAGACATATTCATTGGAGCACTTCTTGAAAACTATGCATTCAGCTAGAATTATTTTAAAAGCTGAACGTAGATAACTTACATCCCCCCAGGTTTTATCTAATTGTGTCGAAAGTTTGACTATTGCAAAAGAAAATTTCCATGTGTATCCCATGTATTTTGTGTTATGTTGTATTGAAAATGTAATTGTGTTTATTTTTTACATGATATATTTGAGGTAGAAGTAAGACTGAAAATTCTCATTTGCGAGAGATTTTCATTTGAAAACCGTTGATTATAATGAGAATCGAGTCGAGTTCACGTAACCAGCACTCAATGCAACTTCTAGAAAATATCATGTTTAATCTATATTGTATGTAAGGTGTATTCTACTCAATGTAATTTTGTGTGAACCGTTTCAGATTGTGATTTATAATATATATGCTACCGGCAATCTGTATAATCCGGTATTCTATACAATACCTAGGCAATGTATAGAATACCTAAAACGTTTAGGTAATGTATGAAATATTATTTATTTTGTACTTTGCCTAGGTATTCTATACAGTACAGAATTCGCAGCCGGTAATGTGTGTAAAAGACGCAAGATAATGATAGTCATCGTTGGAGTGATGGTCTGCGATTTGTACATCTCACTAAGAATAGAGCGTTCCATTCAGGTATCAAAAGAACACCTTACAAAGCTCTTTTCGGATCTGAAATAAAAAATGATATATCTTTGCCTCTCGATGATAGTTATAACCTGGAAAGTGAAGAGGATCTAGAAAATGTGATCAAGTATTCCCATTGCTTCAGAATACCTAATAATAGATCCAGTTTGGACACAAAATCAACCTCTAGAGGCTCAACATCAACAAAGTCCCGTCATCGAAAGTTCTGAGATCCGTAATGAAGCTTCAATTGTTCCAAGTTCAAGTGTGTTCAAGTGGGAATGATGAACACACGACTATTCTAAGTTCCGAGATTCTTGATGAGCCTGCGAATGTTGAAGATCTTCCTTCTGACATAAATGGTCAACCGTCAGATGTTTTGAATTTCGTAGCAGAGCATGAGCAATTATTGAGTTCCCCACTCTTGTGCCGTGTTTGTACTAATGAGACAACGGATGCTCATTCGTGTAGAAAATGCAACATACCCACCCATTCATGCTATTTGTGCTGCTTTGGAAAAAGATATGGCAGATGGCTATGGTTCTGAAGTTGTTGGCTCTTTATGTGCGGAAAAGACCTTAGCTGTATCAGTTTCAAAGAGGATTTAACAGAGCAAGCCCTTTATGTGCGAAGAAGGCCTTAGCTGTATCAGTTCCAAAGAGAATTTAACAGAGCAAGCTCAGAAAATGCCCAAAACTTCTGTGCTATTGGGTACCACTGTAAGAATACCTGTTCTGGAAGTCGACAGACGTCGCGGTGATACTCGCAATATAATAGGTGTAGTCTTAAAAAACAAGAATTGATAAAATGAACAATGAAGCAAAATTTTAATAAACAAACAACAAAGGGACGAGAAACAACAAATATTTGATTTTCATTACCACCCTGAATTCATCAATAACTATGGACTTACTCCAATTCAAAATATTAACAAAGATCCAGTTATGATTCGGTAAACACTAAAAAAATCCAACATATTATCATGGACCAAAACATATGATACCAAAAACAACGGAAGTTTAGATTAAAGAAGTTACTTATTTGACTTCGAATCAATCAAATTATTGTTAAGAGACAAATTTTATCTACGTATATTTGAATACATATTCACTAAAAAATTTTATAGTAACAAGGTGTTTTATTGTATAATTTAAAAATATTAAAAGAAATTTCCCAATACATGACTATTATGGGGTGGTTGGTTGAACCCATGATTTTCAAATTGAATTTATGAAAGTCGGTCCTGTATATGATCTTGTTGTAAATTTTTATTGACCATAAAGAAAGTTACCTAATAGTCCAGTAGCACTGTTTTCAAAATCGACGATTTTGGAAATTTCATAAGTAATTTTTCTAAGGTGGCTTTTACTATCCAAATCTACCGTCCAAAAACGATGGTAACAATATTTTTGGGTCAAACCCTGTTTCATGCAATAACCTCACTTTTTGTGTAAAAAAATTGAAATAAGGGGTCCAAAATCGTCGTGTTTGAAGATATCGACATCAAATTTTTGGTGGTGATAGACAACACCAGAGTTCGGAATTTTCTGCAAACAAAAAATCCCACCCCTCTCCAGTCACGTGGTGAGCAAAAGATGATTTTTCTTGGGGAAAACAATAAGCCGAAATTACTTCTACAACACGTGGAAAACTATATTTCAGTTCGTTCTTTTCTGTTTTTTAACTTCAGAACCTTCTGCAATCTCTCAGGTACGTCTAAACAACTTTTAATTGGGCCCATTCTCTTTGAGGGACTTCATTCTACATTACCTATATGGTGTAGGAAACTCGAATATCTCTATTCTCGAAAGTCAAATGTGTGCAACTACTATCTTATTCTAGATAAAGAATTATTACAAAGATAATATTTCAGAATGAATGAATAAGCCAGTCAAATCATGTACGTGTGTAGACTAGATATGAATTATACGTAGTAGACTAAACTTAAAGATACACCATCATACTGGAAAGTAACTGCTTCATACCTGAAACGAAGAGATTCCTTTAACGAGACTAAAAATAAACTGGCCACTATTTTCCATAACTTCATGCCATAATTTTACGATAGTTTATAAAAATATACGATGATGAATTTAACGACCACTCGTGACTCCTATGCCATTATTATTTCAAGAAATACGAAAATAGTCAAATGAATTGATCGTAAATTTTGTTCAGATAAGACTGTCTTTTTAAAATCTAAGCTCGGATTTTAAAATGTATCACATGAGTTCGGTGCCGTTTAGTATTACATGGGTGTTTTATGTAAACATTTAAATTGAATGGGCAATAATTCTGGCCGCAAACTGTACTTAATCTCAAGGTAACTACACTTTTAAAGGTTTATATTTCCTTGAAATCTTCTTTCAGATTGTCTTTTGTCTTTCTGCGCGATTTATTTTAATTATATCTTGCTGAATCTCTCTAATTTCGACAAATTGTCTGCAATGAAGAATACGACATTTTAGTATCCATTCCACGGTATATTCCCCAAGACTGATTTTCTTCAATTGAATTAAGTTCAGTTTGCGACTAAAATGGTTTAACGAAAATTGACTGCCTTAATCAATAAAAACTGAATTTTTTCATAGCTATTACTGCTTTTACTCTGATAAATTATGGATGAAAACATGCGCTTAATGCACTTTATAACGAATATCAAACTAATTTTCGAGCTTGCATTTTTCCAATTATCATCACGATATCTAGAAATCTGGACATTTGGAATCAATCTCAAGATACCCAAATTGAATGTATATTTGTAACCTCAATGTGAAATAAATTCTTGTTTAATCTATTGGGATAACAAAATAGCTAAGTAATGTAACTGGTGCGAAGTCTTTTTATGGTCTTTTCTGGTGCTGAGCCTTTCAGGAGGTCTCAACGGCTACAGCAGTTTCTCCAACCCTGTAACACTTAAGAAGTTCAGGATGTCGGATGGTTTCAATTTAGGCGAATCTCCATCTTCTATTTGTTACGCTGCTAGGTGCCCTTGTGGTTTTGCAAGACAGTGAATTCTGCGAGGAGGTGTATAGAAGTTTCGACCTTCTCTTCGCAGAATCCACGCGTTTCTTCTTCTACTACATCAAGCTTCTTGAAGTGTTCTTTCAACGGGCAGTGTCATGTCGAGACCCCTGTTAGTATTCTGAGTTTATTTTTCCTTAGGTTAATGCAGTTACTGAATCTTTTCTGATTATAGTTCCCAGGAGTATCTTTGCTTATCTCAATCCTTGCGACAGTAATAGGATCATTTTTGGTAACTTCTTCCTTGAGTTCTTCAAGTTTTGTGCTGACCCATATTACGCAGAAAGGTATATGTCCCAGAAATGGTGTTTCGGCCCTTATAGATGCGACTTTGTCTGCTTTTATGGTCCCCCCAATCCACTTGGAAGAAGTGTGTCATGGTCTTGGTATAGTTTATTGTCCCCATCGCTCTTGTGCCTCAGCTTTGGGTGCTAAATTCTTTTACGAAGACACATTTTTTCATCATCCCCAGGATTGCTTATACATACGTTTGTATGCATTAGATTACATAGAACTGTCTCAGATCAAATAAAAGCAGGATGATAAGGTCATCCACATATCCTCCTTTAGTGAAAGTTTATTAAGCAAAAATGTTTATATTGCCCCACTAGCTGCTTCTCCAATTTCTTTCATGCATAACAAATCAAACTGTAAATTCTTTGTGATATCCATCGTCGAGGGATTAACGAAGGAGGTAGTTGTTTAAGTATTATCCATAATTGACGAATTTGTATCTTAAGCAACACATGCATAATTAAAAATTCATTATTTGTTTCATCCCCCTTGAAACCAATAAATCTTAATAAAAAAATGGAAACATAATAATCTGGCTCACAAAGTTAGCGCGAAAAAGGAATATTATTAGATTACCTATTCTAAAACCATTTTCTAAATTCAGAACCTTCTGATGAAGGAAAAGCTTTATAAAATAAAACTGAAATGATAATAGAATCAGAGCACCTGTTTTAAAAGTGTTTTAAAGATGAGGGTTTTGGGGAAGTTGTAGCGAATGAAAGCGGCCGGTCCACTTATTATATTTATGACGCACAGATATAAAGGCGAGTGAATAATAGAATTAAGATGTACAAAAGTCAACTTCGGGGTTAATAGATAAAAAGCGAGATGAGAAGATAAATAATAGAATTATAAGGACATCGTTTGGAGGAGATGTCAGTGGCAGCGTGTTGAGTAAAAGCCAACCCGTGTCATCAGTCTGATAAAACGTTCCCAATATTGAGAGCCCGATAAGGCCCACAGCCCCGCATTAGAATTCATTATTTGATATTACAGATTTGCGATCGATGAAGTAAGTCGATCGCTTAGCCCCCAAATCCGGTTAGCTCTAATTTCCTGCGCTTCACTAATAGACCTGCTAGTTCGCAGAAAGTGCACACTTTAATCAGATCGTAGAAAGATCATTTTTTGACAAAATTGTTTCAACTCCTAATTATTATGTCGCTGATTGGATTGGATTGGATTGGAGTTAGAGCTCGTAGAATACAATGATTTCATACACATACGAGCCCTGTCTCTGTGAAGTTGGCGTAATGCCCCAAAACATAATATTTGTGAATTTATTTGACCGCAAATTAAAATTTTATATTTTTGGTTTCTTTAAGTATTCATGGAAAGAAAATAAAACCAACGCGACTATTTTTGAAGCGTTTTTATTTGGAAATTGTCTTCTTTGCAAAATGATTTGTTTATATAGCAAAATACATGATGGGGACAACTTAAGTTGAATGTTCTATTTATTCGCTTCGATAAGATAAAGCTAGGCTTTGTAGAACAAATGATAACATTTTACGTTGTTAAGAAGCCGATTTTGACGTTTAAATCAACATTCAATGCATTGGTGTTGTTGTTAACAATTAAAAATGGCTAGTTTTAAAGCTGTTTCTGACGAAATAGGAAAAGTGATCATTCACTTGCATTCAAGAAGCCAAAATGCTTTCCAAATCACTAACAGTGTTAGCAAATCGGGGTATACAGTTTGAAATATCATTAAATTGTACAAAACAACTGTAGCTGTGGCTTAAAAACCCACATCTGGAAGTGGCCCGCGTTATTCCAATACCAACTTAAGAGCCTTGAAACGGATTATCAAGGACAATCGACGTGCTAATTATAACGAATTGGAAATATTATGGAATCAGGCCACCACAAAAAAGTTTTCGCGACCTGCCCAAAAAACTTATTAGGAAAGCTTGAATTATTTTTTTTATTATTCGTTTTTAATTCAGTAATTCTAGCCAAAGAGAAGACTTTACTGACAAAGATTCAGAAAAAAAACAGACTAGCGTGGGCCAAAGAACACAAATTATGGTCTTCGAACCAATGGAACTCCATTATTTGGAGTGATGAAGCCAGATTTGAAGTATGCGTTGATGATACTAGAAGTCGGGTCATAAGAACTAAAGAAGAAATATTCCAGAATGACTGTCTTAAGAAAAAGGTTAAGTTTCTGGCTTCTGTTATGATTTGGGGATCCATGTCAGCAGGTGAAAACTTATACTTTGTGGAAGGTATTACGAATGCTGATGAGTACTTTAATGTGCTTCAAAATAACTTAAAACCCCAAATTGAACAATATTGAATGTATCTTCCAACAAGATGGTGCCGCTTGCCATAAGGCCAAAAAAGTAAAACTTCGGATGTTAAAAAACAATATTCCAGTTCTAAAATGGACGTCGACTAGTCCAGATCTATCGTCGATTGAAACCTTGTGGCATATTATGGAGAAAAAGCTCCGATCGAATCCCGCAAGAACCGTTCAGGAATTGCGAACCCGGCTACAAGAAATTTGAACAGTTTTACATCAGATGACTGCCAAACATTAGTTGATACTATGCCAAGACGTATCGAAGCAGTAATCAGTCGAAAAGGCGATGTAACGCAGTGGTTCTGCTATTTGGTTTCGTTAATTTTTATTAATCCACAGTTTTTTTGGATTTATAAGATATTTTTTCTCTGTTACAAAAAAATTTAGTATTTTAGGCTAATATTGAATAGAAAATTTTCGTATGTAACCAGAAATACATTTTGGTTTTTAATAAGTTTTCGCTAATATGACAAATTTCATAAAAAAAAACTTAGTTTTGATAGTTGGGCCAACTTCACTGAGACAGGGCTCGTATATACAATCATAGGTTTATGGTCATACAAGCATCGCTTCTTTAGTGAATCAAAGTCAGAATTCAGATATCAAAGGTTTTAGAACAGTATAACTGATCAAGAGACCTGCACTGGAAATCTGACATTGCCTATAAAAAGTTAATTTTGTGAAAGTCCTTGATGTAGCATGCGAGTCTGCGCAACAGATTTCACGTATGAATTCAACTGTTGAATCTAGAAACGATATTCATAACATCAAATAAATATTCGCCCACAACACTTGAATTGAAACTTTCAATGGTAGTTAAAACCTGCCATCAAGCGGGTCATAACGCTAAGAGCTTAAGATACTTTCATCTTTTTGTTAGTAGGTACATATGTTTCTTATTAGTTGTTATTGATTACATTGCCGAATAATAATGTGTTACAATTCAGATTAATCGTGTTGCTGTTCGTTTCAGCAACAGGACATTTTAAATTGAAATTGGTGCGATAAGGACGATTTGTGGTGATACAATTAGTTTTAAGAAATCCCGTTTTAGACATAATACTTCTTCTGATGATGGTCGTGAGACCGAAACAGACGTAAACACAAAAATATTAAGAATATGTGTTAGTGTGACCTATTTCCCGAGAATTTATACACAATTCATACTCGGGTCAAAAATCATAGCCGAATACAAAACCATACATCATAATACAAGCATACTCCATGACAAGAACGCTCTTTTTCCCCTCATGTTCATCCTTTCGCGTCTTATTTCTTGCACATTACCAAGAATTGATATTTCTGCTCATATTTCCTATTACCTCATACATTTTTAACATCTTTTCCGAAATTGGATCCTTGAGCGTATTATAGTTTGGTTTCAGTCTTATTCGTACATTGCGTGAGACGACTTCGATTATTAGAAGTAGATTGATATGCAGTGTCTTCTTGATACATATTCATATACTTAAAACACTAATGTGTTACAATTTCGATTTCGGTTCGTTCCGGCGACGTGGGCATTTTTAATTGAAATTAATGCGATAAGTACACTTTGAGCTTAATACAATTAATTTTAAGAAATCCTGTTCTACGACATTGATACGTCTTCTGATGGTGGTCGTGAGACCGAAACGTACGTAAAGACGAGAATAATAAATGTGTTATTTCTGTGACCTACTTCCCGAGAGTTTCAATATAGCTCATAATAGAAGAACAATATGTTAGTTGAACATTAATATTTCTATAAAATAATCAGATAAGTATAATGGTCAGCTGTAGCTTGCAACATCAATGGACAACCAGTTCTGTTTTATCTAATTATACTTGAAACTGAATAATTAGAACATTTTGGAAAGATTTTTATAATCTGTTCAGCCTATTTCGATATAGTTGAAGAAATATCCTATATTTTCAGAAATAGGTTGCTCACAGTCATTCAATCTTAATGATCCAGTATCATTTCATGAACAGTTATGGAAACGTCCCGTTTCCAAATAACGATTTATCAGACACCTCGATAAAATTCCTCAGTGCCCCTACATTCTTTTCATGAATGCCATTCAATATCAATATTCTTACATTTTGCCCTTCGCAAACATTCGAAACTTCGCTTCTCTCATTGATTAAAATCGAAACCATTCACATTTAATGTCAATGTTCCTTTCAGTGAGATTCTAATCGGTTCGGTAGGTAACACTGAATATTCCGATGTCTGAGAGATTCTTGATATTAAGTAATCAGGCCCAATGAACGTTTTCCCGTTGGAATGGAAGGAAGTAAGCGAACCTTGTGAACTTATTGATCTGAACTATCAGTCAGTTTTGCATTATGTTTTAGTGAAGAAGTATTCTTGACTTAAAAAATTTGTTTATGTAACTCTGCAAACGTCATACATACATCTCCATGTTCGGAATCAATCAAGGGAATTGCTCCTTTGAGCAATATTCGAATATATAAATCCAGAATAATACCTACATACATACAGAGAAAAATCCTATAGACAACTTTCACCTTTCATCGGAAGTTGTATCAATACAAAGACTCCAGAATTACAATATTTTCATATTTTGACTGCTGCAAAATCATCGAAACTCGTGATAAATCAGTACCATGCAACTATTTTCCATTCATAATCTTATTTACCGCAAACCACACCTGAAATAGTAAACCCTCATATGAACTCAATCAGTCAAGAAAAACAACACTTATCAGCTTTGCAATTTAGCCACAATTACATCGCTCCGTTCACAACAGAATTAGGATGGAAAAGATAATCTCCCAAATAATAGAATCAATATTTCACTACAAGTAATTTGCTTGACTGAGGTCTGTCAACGGCCTTGCATCATCTAGTCACAAGAATAGATGCTGCTATGGCCCGTGAAGAACACGCCCTGAGGATATTGATGGACATCGAAGGTTTATTTGATAAGACGTCCGTCGAGTCTATCTGCTCAGCCGCTGAGAAGCATGGAGTCAGTTCAACATTGGTCCGGTGGATTGAAGCCATGCTATTGACGCGTGCGATAAAGGCGCAACATAACGAATGCGTTTTACAAACCACCGCTACAAAAGGCTGTTGACTGGGATGTATCCTATCTCCGCTTCTGTGGTGCATTGTAGTCGATGGACTCTTGGAGGAACTGGAAGAGGCTGGGCTTTATGTCCTAGTCCATGCCAATGACTTGGCTGGCGTCACCTTCGGGGGGCATTTGTAGACGCTGTGCGAGCTGCAAAACACGCTGATCAGCATAGTGGATGGCTGGTGCCGTTTACAAGGAAACGCAAGCTGGGCACACTGCAAGATATTTGTTTCTCTGGCAAGATCCTGCAATTTAAAGGGTCGGTGAAGTTTCTGCGAGTAATCTTAGACCCTAAGCTGAGTTTGTGCGAACACCTCGAATATCGAGTGAGGAAGACCTCTGCTTCATTTTGGCCCTGTAGAAGAGCTTTCAGCAGCACATGGGGATTACTGCCTCTCACATCCTGTTGGCAAGCCCAGCACTGGCATTCCTCAAGCACCGACACTTCGGAGGATCAGAACTGCTTCCAGCAGAACTTATGGAGGCCAGCACTGGCAATATTCTGGGTTTCTGCCGTGCCACAAACCTGCTAGTATAGAATAGGCTTTCGACCACGGGGCGCACGTGCAAATGATGATGATGATGAGGGCTGTCAAATTATAATTGGGGTCAGGATAAACCAACTGTAATCAGTACCTCATCTTCCACTGAGGCTTCAAGCTAGAGCAACAATCATCAATTCACTATAAATAAGAAGCAATCACCCATATACAATAAAAATACTGTCAAAAACTGAGGACTTTTCGGCTACCAAGTAGCCATCATCAGAGTGAACTAAATTACAAATTAAAATGTTACCTATTTGGTAATAGGGTAGGTATATAAAGGATTAGCTTTAGGAGGAGATGAATCTAAATTCATTAAATTGCTTTGCCACTAATACATTTCCATCCCTTTTAAATTATGTAGATATTTGCCATTACTGTGTTTCAAGAGTGATAACATTTCTTGAGAAATGGAGTGACCAGTATTCAAAATGTGTCTGAATATCATCACTATTTTTCTTTATGTGGGCAAATAGTTCTTTATACAGAGTCAGAATGTTTCTCCTAGATTGACCCACATAGCATTTTGAACACAACTAACAATCAATTGTGTAAATTTTCTGCTTAGAAATTAAGTTATTGATCAAAAATTTATCGTAACCAAGACCAAATCTTCTTACTTTCTAAACGATCATCCTTTATTAATTAATAAAATCCATATTTTGTCTTATAAATTTGCAATACAACCCGCTTATAGATATAGAACAAGCTAAAAAATCGTTGAGGCAACATCTTTAATAAAGCTTCCGACTTTGACAAATCTGGGATTTACAAAATCAATTGTGAGTAGTTTTCAAAATTATATGTTAGCCAAACTAGAAAGACTATTCTAGCTCGGTATAAAAAACGTTTTGCCCATATAAGGAGAAATAATGGTGAAAAATCAGCGTTAGCAGAACATATTTCAAATGCATTCCGCAGAAAAACACAGTAATGACTAAAGGGCGGAATACATGCACGTCAATTCAGTTAAAATATGCGCATATATTTGCATAGTTTTTCTTTGAAATATGCAACAATATGCATTTATTTGTCAAAATATGCAATTATATGCCTTGAATATAACATGGAAAAATGGAAATAAAGAAACGCCGACTCTTACAAAAATTACTTATTTTAAGTAAAATTAAAAGAAAAATATATTAGGTAAAATTTTTAACCTGAAATAAAATGCATTTATAACGATATATTTTTCGAAATTTTCCAATAAAAGTGTTTGCCTTCTGTCTGTAAAAATATGTTTGTACAAAGAAAAAGATCTTTCAACATCTACCGATGTGATCTGACAATATTTTAATTTAGGTAGTAAGTTATAAGGCCAAGGTATTACTTCGTTGGATGGTTTAGTATCAAAAATATTTTTGACTTCCATTAAATACTTAAAACCTTCATTCTTTCTCACAATAACTTCGAGTTTACTTCTTACTTGATTTCCTACATCACCGGGAACTTTTTTGCATTTGTCGGAAAAAGTTTCAACAATATTAATTGATTCTCTTAAACTCATATTCCTACTTTCTAACGAAGTTATTGTATCTGGTATAAAACTAAAATTAACCTCAATAAAAACAAGTTCCTTAGCTAAATTTAAATTTTTGAATACTGCTTGACTTTGCACTACACACTGTGAATTGTCTTCTAAATCTGAAACTATGTCTTTAATGGCTTCAAAATAGTCTGCGTAAAATATCGCGGCCTTAATCCATGTTCCCCATCGAGTAATTACGGGCTCTGGAGGTAAACTAATCCCTGGCAATTTCTCTCTATAGATCTGCACTCTTAGAGGTGCTTTCAAAAACATTTTCTTCACATTTGAAATTAATTTGTTCACCAAGGGATATGCTGTTCTAATAGTTTCTGCAACTCTGTTTATCCCGTGTAAAAGGCAAGTGACATGTATATTGGGATAAAATATTTTTAAGTTTTGGCCTACTTTAACCATATACGGCGCTGCGTCAGACAAACACACTAAAAACTTCTCTACTGGAACTGGATTTGGTAAGAAAAAATTTGATAGAGACTGCTGAATTAATCGAGTCACGGTCACATTATTTGTTTTGTCTAACTGTTTGCACATACTTCTTTCTAAGTGTGGATTCGTCAGGGATGTTTTGATCACAATATTTTTGCACACACTGCTGAACAGGCACAGATTTATTTTTCTGCAACTTAGCTTTATGCATAGTTGTTTTCAAGTGTTGATCAATTTGGAACTTCTTTTCACAAACAATGATTTTGGCACAAACTTTGCAAAACACTTTATCCCCACTAAACTCCAACTCAGGAAAAATTTTAATCCACGAAGCGGCTTTCGGCATTTTAGGCGTTTGAAATAAATATTTTCGAAATCACTCTTTTCGCACTGGAATCTATCGACAAACTAAACTATACAATATGAATACAAAAGAAGAGACCAAATTTGCTCTCCAATTAGGCACCGAGAAGAAACAAGACAAGAAGGTTCACTTGGCGTCGGTACTTTGAAGTCCGAACTATAAAAGCAAGCCGCCGCATTCTAACTAGACCCCGAAAAAAGAAAGTTTTGTTATGAATTCATTCGCGCACCGAACGAAAGTTTCTGTTTGGTGACAATACTTACTACCACCAAACATGACTTGGCACCACCAGCTTCAAGTGAACCTTCTTGTTTATTTTCTGTTCGGTGAATTATGCAAGCTGATTACTTGGAAATTCCTAAACATCCAATAAATGCCGGCAATAAACCATATAATAATAAAATGAGTCCATAAACCATATAATAATAAAACCTACCCACCTTTTAAATTATTTCAATTATCTACAAGGGTCGCACTTAATCTTTTGATGAAACGAAAAACATAAAAATATGCACACAAATTTTATTTTTGCCGAAATATGCAATTTTTTATGAAATTTGTAAAAATATGCAAAATATGCAAATATATGCACTTTGCATATATTCCGCCCTTTAGTAATGACAAATATCTAGCGAAATAGCCATTAATGAATTCAGCTGAAGATAATCGCTTATATACCCTACTAATCACAAATAGTATTAAAACATACATTTTGATTTCTAATATAGTGTACTCTTAACCATAATTTTAGTGAGAACTCTTATAGTTCATTAAACATCAAATCAGATAGCTTCTCAAAGTCAATATTTCTTTGCCTTTCCGTTAACAATTTACAAGGTCGACCGGTCTATATGACAGACGATATATATTAGAGGTATCAAATTAAGGGCCTAAAATGAGTGTAAAATGACACCGGGTGTCTTGTAAACATTAGGTAGCAAATCCGACGGGAGTCGGCTGTGAGGGTTACATTTTTCCAAATGACTTACAAGCGAATAGCACGATACTTTATACAGAGAACCTTGTCGGTCGATGGCGATATGACGCAGAGAATCCCCACTAGCATACTTCAAGCTTTATTTATTTCATGATTTTCCTCTAAATATTTATAACATTTCTATCCTTGGATGTGTCCATTCTGTCGTGCTCTTGATAAATGAGAACAATATCCAGCAAACAGAGAATTCCATCCCATTTATAAAGGACATCCACTGAATTTTTAATGTTGTAGGAAATTGGCAATCTTTTGATCATCGTTAGAGCAACATACAATACCAACTGCAAACGTGATATGGTGACCCAGATTTATGTATGAAGTAATGATGTGATTACTGCTCGGCTGCGGTCCGGCCCACTCTTAGAATTCGGTCAGCAATATTCCTTTTGTAATTTTCGTCCAATGTTCGAATATGTTTATATAATCAACTCGCTTTATAATTTACTGCTGAGTAGGTTTGATTCACCAACGTATATATCCCTCGACAAACATGAATTCCACATTGTCTGTATTTAGGAACCAGCTCACATCTTAAGTTACAGCTCATTGTTCAATATTTTAACGAAATAACAACTTTGACATCCTGGAGTGGGGTAAAGCTGAATGTTAACTGGAAACGTGGATCACAGTGCCCTTGAAAGTCTGAGAGACGCGACCCGGATCGTACAAATAATAATAATAAACACGGAAACATCTATCAAGGCATGAACAGGAATAAATACGGCAAAGTACATGCATTGTTTAACTGAAATCCCACGAAAGCAGGTCGCTCATGACTAATTACTAAGATCCGTTGTTATTGGACATTTCTAAGTGAATCAAGGTCATGTACATTTTAGTTGATAGGGGGCGATTGTTTCTTATTTATAGTGTTATAGACCCACGGCATTCTTCTTCATTCTCTCTCGTACTTTCGACTTGTTCGGATATATTGGAGCAGAAATTCCTTAGTGCACTTTTCAGTGCTATTACGAAATTATTGAGTTGTGTGTGTTGTTTTGTATTGTGTAGTACAACGTCAAGATGGCTTCGCAACTGGATCATCTCAGCATCGAAGAATTGACAATGTTCCTGGAAGCTATCCAGGAGAAAATTTTCGAGCTTCAGGGAAGGCAATCGAAAAAGCGGGCGACTGAAGCGGTGGTAACACCAACTCAGGCCCCGCCGATCGAGACGACCTCAACTCCAGCTCCACCGACTCCTCCGACCGACATGGACACGGACTTCATCGTGCCTAAGAAGAAGGCCAAGAAGCGGGTTTTCGAGCGATCGGAAACCTCATCCACCGAGACCGGCAACCGATATTCACCGCTAACGGACCAGGTAAGTGATTTTGACTTGACTAACCCTAATGTCCCTTCCAACGAGAAGAGAGAAGAAAAAACGCCACCGATCATTCTGCGTGACAAGACTAAATGGATGGAAGTTTCTCAAAAACTGAACAACGATAAGATAAGATATACGAAGGCGAAGGCAATCAAAGAAGGAATCAAAATACAACCGGAGAAAGTCGAGGATTACCGCAAAATGTACAAGCAATTAGAAAACATGAAACTGCCCTTCCACTCATACCAATTGAGGAGCGAAAAGAATTTGAAAATAGTCATCCGTGGTATTTGTGTAGAAATAACAGAGGAAAAGATCTTCGAGGACCTTGAGAGACAGGTATATAAAGCCGAAAAAATTACAAGGATGAACTCGAAATACCAGGAGCCAATGCCGATGGTATTGGTGGAGATAAGCAAACAATACAAATCGATCTACAATTTGAAACAATGCTGCGGACTGGACACGATTGTCGAGCCACTTCACTTGAAAACAGGACCTAGACAGTGTCACAGGTGCCAACTGTTCGGACATGTGCAACGCGATTGCCGCGCTGCATATAGATGTATGAAATGCGCAGGACAGCACTCTTCACACCTGTGCACGAAACCAAAAACAACCCCGGCCTGCTGTGCAAACTGCGGAGGTGAACATACCTCAAACCACGGCAGCTGTAAAGCCAGACCAGAAAATCAGCCAACAAAAGAGTTGGAAAAACCAAAACAGGCCATCCAGACACGCAGACCAGTGAATAATCCATGGAACCGGAATGCTACAGCAACCGCAGGGCCCAGCAAGGGAACTGAGGTCTCCTCTAAGAAAATAGAGGCCACAACAACTAAGCAAACAACAACTAAGCAAACTGAACAACCTAAAAAGGTGGAACAACCGAAAAAGGCAGAACAACAGAGTTCACAAACAAACAGCGGAACCAGCGCAACAAAAAAAGAGCAAATAGCTAAGCTGTTAACAAACCTAATTCTATCGTATTCTGAAAAGAATCCAAGCGAACAAGAACAACTGTCATTCTTCAAGAACATCTCACAGATAATTCAGCTCACCCAATAATGAATATGCAACCTAAACAAGCGAAACATCTCAACGATACTTCAACTAAACCAACAATGGATGCACAAACAAAGAGAAAACCAGCTACCCTCCAAATAATGTTCTGGAATGCGTGTAGCATCACACAAAAGAAAGTGTTACTAGATCAACACCTGCAACAGGAAAACATTGACGTTGCACTAATCAGCGAAACATTCCTGAAACCGTCGCACAGGTTTTCGGTCCCTAACTACACGGTTTACAGGAAGGACAGAACATTGACAAAAGGAGGAGGAGTAGCGATCCTAGTGAAAAAGAGCATATCACATAACGCACTCCCGATTCAGGAAGAATTGGAAACGATAGAGGCGATAGGAGCTCTAATCAACACAAAATGGGGCCAGTTGGCAATCTACTCCGCGTACAGTTCTCCCAATAAGAAACTAAATGAAACCGAAATAGACGGCTTACTAGGGAGAAACGTACCCACAATAATAGCGGGTGATCTGAACTGCAAACATACAGATTGGAACTGCAGAACTACAAACCCAAAAGGAAAACAGCTGCACAGATATGTCGAGAACCGGCAACTGGCAATAGTAGCCCCCACGGAACCAACGCATTACCCAAATAATGGCCGCAACGAGGACATCTTGGATATAGCAATAATGAAAGACATTATACAGCCTTATCAGATTATAACAAAGGAGGAATTGGACTCAGATCATAACCCAGTGTACCTTACGGTAGGAGATGAAGCCGAAGAAAAGGCATCCTACAACACTAAATTTACAGATTACGAGAGAATGAAAGAGCTCATAAACCTAAACGCCCCAAGCCTGCAAATAGGAAATACGTACGCGCTAGAAAACGCAATAAGTCATTTCGACAGAACAATAAAAACGGCCTTCAAAGAATCAACAACTATCACAAGGAAAGAAATTAAATTGGCACACATCCCTCAAAGCATAAAAGACCTCATCAAACAGAAAAACAGGGCAAGAAAGGTATTTCATCGGACGAAATCACCTCAGGATAAAGCGATACTAAATAGTCTGAACACGGAAATTCAGTATGCCCTATCAGAATATAGGAACGAAAAATTTGACGCAAAAATGGAAAAATACAACGAGGAAAATTTAACGCCCTGGGTTTTCGCGAAGAAGCTAAGGGGAACAAGCTCAGCGATACCCGCACTGAAATTAGAAAATGGCAACGCAGCAGTGACAGATCTCGAAAAAGCAGAAGCATTTGCTGCGGCGCTAGAAGTCCAATTCACTCCAAACCCGAGTAAGCTACCGCGACACAATGAGAGAATAGAAAAAGAGGTGAATATTATGCTGAGGATAGAGGAGGAGTATAGATTCACAGAAGTATCAAAAGAGGAAATCAAAGAGATTATAAAGAGCACAAAGATCCGGAAAGCCCCCGGCAGCGACAAGATTACAAATCAGATATTGAAAAATATACCGGAAAATGCTTAGAGTACTTAGTAAAGATTGCGAATGGCGTCCTCAAACACAGGCACTATCCTAATAACTGGAAAACAGCGGAAACAGTTATGATCCCCAAACCGAATAAACCAAAGAATGATACTTCAAGTTATAGACCGATAAGTTTGCTATCAAACGTGAGTAAAATAGTCGAGAGAACTATACTCACCAGGTTGAACCAGCTAATAGAAAACCAAATTATAATCCCGGATGAACAACATGGGTTCCGCAAAGAGCATAGCAAAACGCACCAACTAGCTAGAATAGCTGGAAAGATTATAGAAGGGCACAACAAGAAAATGCCCACCGGTGCAGTGTTCCTAGACATAGCCAAAGCCTTTGACAAGGTATGGCACGCTGGACTGATACACAAGATGTACAGATACAACCTACCAATAGCCTACCTGAAGCTTATTGATTCGTACCTCACGGGGCGCAGATTCAAAGCGAGGGTGAACGATATCATGTCGGAAGAAAGACAAGCAAAGGCAGGCGTACCACAAGGGTCGATCCTCGGACCGGTACTCTACAACTTGTATACCGCGGATATACCTAAAACAGCAGGAGTAGATTTGGCTCAATATGCAGACGACATAGGAGCCTTATGCCAACATTTCCAAATAAAATGCGTACAAGCAAGGCTTCAAAGATACATGACCGACCTCGAAGAGTGGTTCAACAAATGGCGAATAGAAGTGAACGCCACAAAAAGCCAAGCGATAATGTTCTCAACGAGAGACATTAAACACAAACCGACCAAAGATATTGAAATAAACAAGAAAAAGATACCCTGGGTGAAAGAAGTGAAATACTTGGGAGTAACGCTAGACAGGAAGCTAACTTTCATTCCCCACCTAAGGAACGTAAAGAAAAAGGCAAATCAGATAAAGGGGCACCTATATCCGCTACTCAATAGGAAAAGCAAACTAAGTACCAAAAGTAAATTGAGAATCTATACTTCTGTGATAAGACCGACAATAACATACGCCGCCGAAATATGGTTACAAGCATCACCCGCGCAACTAAAGAATTTGCAAATAATACAAAATAAGGTAATCAGATCCTGTCTAGATGCACCATACTACGTGACAAACGACCTTCTCCATAGGGATTCAGGAATACCTAAAATTGAGGAAGTAATTCGGAAACAGGCGACAAACACATACCAAAAGATGGAAATGCATACAAATCCCACAATCAGAGGCGCAGCGGCATATGACCCGCTGTTGGAGCCAAAGTACAAGAAGCCAAGAACGGCCCTTGTACTTACCGCCCAAAATGGGCAATAAAGAAGAGAAACATAAACACAAATAACAAGCAAAAGAGCTTTTAACAAAACCGCAGCGGAAAACGAGCACGGCTCGAATTCGCTAAAGCCAAATGCAAGATCATAAGTAGGCATTCTTCTTAATGGATTGGACAACTTTGGCTTCTCTGCTAATCTTGTTTTCTTCTTCAAATCTTACCTGAAGTCAACAAAACACTTCGTGCGTTATCGTGGTCGAAGATTGGCCAACATTTTTGCTACTTCGGGGGTGCCACAGCGACTCAGTCTATTTTTCATTTTGTTCATTAATGACCTCTTGGCGATCTTGGATGTCCCCCATCTTTTGTATGCCGATGACCTCAAAATATATTTCGGGGTATCTGATCTCGGTGACTGTCTCAGACACCAATCCAATCTGTCAGCTTTGAATGCATGGTGTTTGAAGAATATGTTGCCTTTTAATGTTGGTAAATGTGCTGCCTTGACATTCTCGCTGAAGTCCAATGACATTCTATACAGATATACCCTGGATGCCTTGAATAGACCGAAGAGGTTATGTGACCTTGGTGTTATCTTTGACAGGAGGTTATCGATAATTGATCATATCAGTCATATGTGCTCCAAACGTCTAAGATGTCGGGGCTTGTTGTAAGATGTTCTAGGAAGTTTTCCGAGATTCAGACATCTATTCTACTCTTTAATACATTTGTAAGATCACGGTTGGAATATGCGTCCTTGGTATGGTCTCCATTCTACCAGATTCATGTTGTCTCTGTGGAAAACATTCAACGCAGATTTCTCAAATCTCTTGCTTTTAAATGTGACAATATCTACCATGTTACTGGCTATCCGCATACCGATTTACTTTCGAGGTTTTCTTTCGACAGCTTGACTTACCGGAGATCCAGGTCGGGTAGAGTATTCCTGTTCAAACTCTTTCATTCTTCTGTGGAATGTTCGAAAGATTTGCGGGCTTTTTGTTTTCATGTGCCTCGATTCGAGTCCAGACTTAATCTATTTTTTTACTTGACTATGCCTGGTAAATGGGTGTAATGTAAACAAATAAATAAAACAATAAATAGTGTATTCATGGTGTCAACTCTTCTATAGTTTATTAGTCATGAATAACATGGAAGATAAAACCTTATTTAGGCAATTCCGTCTTGATGAATTTATTACAACCACAATGATGATGCGGTAGAACAGAGGGTTAAGTGTTACAGCTTCGGTAGTATGTAACGGGTAAATGAGAACGCACTGCGGTCGTTATGACACTTGACCCTGTTTGGAAATCAAGAAACATGCGAGAACGGACATTGCTACTCTGATTTCACTACATCCTAATCTACAGTCTCGGCATGTAATCCAATCCATGACAGTATTTCATATAATAGAGCAATACATGTCACGGTGGATATTACGCTTCGATAACAATCACGGATATGAACATATCATTGCAGACAAGTTACTCAAACGCTAAACATTTAGAATATTATGTCAGAATATGAATCCAGTTCAAAATGGTCATGCTTAGTCGGAACAGGTTCCGAAACAACTCAAGCCGTGAATGGTAACCTTCTGGGTTATAGCGCAAGTCATTGCACACACTTCGAAGAATTTCTTAATTGCAAGGTTTTTTATGATCGTAGTGGTCGTTTCTTAGAACGCAGATCATATCGTTAGGCCCATGTTGGTAGTTATGATAACTTTCTGGGATTTTGAAATTACGATCTGGTATCTATAGGAATGTACATAAGCCAGAAATGTACATATGGAAGAACCCATTTTTAGACCCATAAGGCATAGGGAAAATTTGGCAACCCCTTGAAAATAGTCTTACTCGATAGCCAATACAATACTTATCCTGAAACAATCAAAGCAAGAAACGTTGCGCCGGCCAGTTTCATTTAAATTAATCGGATGTCATCAAATTCAACTGAAATTTTTCATCATTTTTTTTAATCCCTAAAAATCATTTTGACAAGAAAAAAATTCTATTAAGGCTCTAAAATTTATTGTTTGAGGTGTCCGAAACATGAAAAAATTCAAACCCTTTTGGGTGGGGTGAAAGGGGTGGTGGTCTGTCAAACTTTCTGGCGACTCAAAAAACATGTTTTGGATACCTCTAACAATAAATTTGCAAAGTTTAGAGCCTTAATGGAATTATTTTCTTGTCAAAATGATTTCTTGTGATTTGAAAAAAATTTCAGTAAAATTTGATGACATCTGATTAATTTAAATGAAACTGAACGCCGAGGCGCAACCTTTCTGGTTTTAATTGTTTCATGATAAGCATAGTGTAGGCTATCAAATGTCACTATTTTCAAGGGGTTACCATCCAAGCCAAATTTTCCCTATGCCTTATGGGTCAAAAAATGGGTTCTTCAATATGTACACTTCTGGCTTAAGTTCATTACTATACATTTTATGAAGCCAGATCGTAATTTCCTAATCCCAGAAGGTTACCATACATACCTACATGAGCCTAACGATATGATCTTCATTCTAAGGAACGGCCACTTCGATCATAAAAAAAACCGTGAATTAAGAAATTGTTCAAAGCGTGCGCAATGACTTGCGCTATAACCCAGAAGGTCACCATTCACGGCTTTTTTTTTATATATATCAGCTCTTGTACTGTCAACTGACCATAACGCAGGAGCCACTATCAATAACATACTCACACCTCTGAAAGATTTGGTTGTATGTGCAGGGTTCCCAGATTATTCGTACACCACTTGTCAGTGATGCTTCACCTGGTGGTATCAAAGTATGGCAAGGCATTCACTGAAAACCATGGGGAATCTCTAGCTCTAGTATTGGATATCCCAACGCGTTTGACCGAGATTGGCTCCAAGGTTTCATCAGAAGATTTTCGTCATATGGTTTACCGCCCCTACTTAGTCGTTTAATATCGAGTTTTCTCTAAAATAGATCATGTGATAGTTGGAGGAGTATCCTCATATAGACTGCCTATCAACGCTGATGTTTCATGAGGATCAGTCTTGGCTGGAACTTTTTTCATGCACCATATTAACGATTTGTTGGAAGCTTCCTCATGCCCTTCCACAGTTTTGAGGATGAAGTCCTCAATATCTTTGCTCAATATGAGCACCCTCTAGTGAAGTCCATTTCGAAAACAGCTTCATGGGAACTTCCGTGCCGAGAGCAACTTCATAGCACTACAGATATGAAAAGCGCACAAGCACACAAATATGTGGAAAGTAAAGCACAGATTGCTTAACTTCCCACACTTTTGGAGTTTAGCTCCCAAACATGAGCTGAAGCTTTCAGATTCTATCCAATAGAGTTATTCGTCTGATTGGTGATGCTACACTTACGAATGTGTTGATCTCTTTAGAACATCGTAGGAAAATGGGCAATCTTCATTTTTTCCACTGATCGTTGATCTCCAGAACTGGCAAACAATTGCCATTCCAGGATTCGTTGTTGTTTATGATTGGTGTCATTTGGAAGGGTGGAATTATACCATCGCAGGTTTTATGAGTTTATTGATAAAACTCATTACGTAACAACACATTATAATGTAGGCGCAAGACCTGCTTATGATCTATAAATATTTCTTCTTTAGAAGGATTTCCTATCGTCACATTATTGATACCTCGTTCAATGCAATTCAATGAGGTCGAGACCTGTTGTAACAATATGTGACCTTGTTGAATGATTATATGATATGTTTATTTTTTAGTAAACATTATTGTGCAATAAGCAAATAGAATATTACGATTTTATCTAATGTATGAAAGATACATCCCTCATTGGTATATTACAGATGGGTGCTCTTCGAAAATCTTATTTCGTCACGAGCAATCTTAGATAGACAGACGAGCCCAGGCTTCACTGCCAAGTTCGATATCTGCCGAACTTCTTCTTCACTATATTTCTATCGAACGGTGAAGTTGCGGGACTCTTCGAATAGTGAGGTCTCTCTTGATGCCTATAAACTCAAGACTATTAAGAAAAATTCCCATGTCTATCTTCTCTTCTCCGCTTCCACCGCTGACTTAAGCCATGTTCCATGGAGTTTATACATTTTCTTCTTATGTACTCAGTATATATATTTAAAAATCTCATATCTCGACTCTGATCTTTGGATAAACCTAGGTGAAATAAACATAGCTTATGCGTCATGACATCTTGTAAGTTTATGATTCATTTCCTAGCAGAAGCCCTGGCACTATGGAAGAGCTGGTTGCTTCAGGCAATTTTATCAAATTACTTCCCTCCTCAGCTTCCACATTATTGACAAGATCATTCCAAGTACAATATTAGTGAGCTGCTTTGATTTCAAAATATTTGACATGATGTGTAGAATCGAGTACTTCTAAAGTATCGGCAGCATCCCGTTTATACCATTATTATTAGCTTATCAAAGAATATAATGAATTGAGCCTAATTTTTCTTGAATAGCTATTCCAAATTTATTGAGTTATTTAATGTGTTAGTGCTACTGAACTGACTTCTAGTGTTCAACCAGATCCGCTGAAATTGAGCCTGAATTGAGCTAATATGCAGATATATTTGAAAGTACAGAATAGAGTGATTTCATCAGTATTGTAGTTTATGCAAACAAACTCCGTTGCTTCAAAAACTGACACACAGATAGAATGAATGCCCATATTTCCAAAGATTCGACTCTGTAGGTGGAATGTGAAACCAGGAATTTTGTGCTTCTATTAATACATGAATACTAAAACTTATAATAAGTAAATTCTTGTAATACATATTTGTCATAATTGATGGAGTAATTAAGTGTATATGACTTCGGATAGAAAAGCTTCTGATATATCCCACTGAATCAATCGTGTTCTATAGCAACCTCGGTAATTGAATCAGGTTGTATGCACGGGAAACAAGAAAATTTGACGAGTCAATATTTTCTTACAACAAACACTGTCTTATCAAATATTGACAATAATGCAGTAAATAGTGTTACATATGTAGATGGAACCGATGGTCATGATCCAATCAATGCTATTGACATGAATCATTGCCGCCACTTTAGCGTATTAATGTTCAAATCAAATGTTGATGATGATACGACCTAGCCCTTTGCCGTTCAATCACATTTGAAACTGGTCATATTTATGACTTCGTATATGGAACCTCATGAAATCATACCACCCAAACTAGTTTTATTCATGAACAATTTGATGTATCATCATATCTAGTATAATGTTTTAATCTAAATGTAATAAATATTATAAATAATTATCATACATCGGTCGATATAATGGTGGAGGTGTTAGAATAATATACAATCTATGAATATATTATTTTCACAGGAGCTACCGTCATTGTCACGTTTAAACATGAGATTATCGAATATGATATTCATGTGTTCAAACTTGCAATTTTATGATACTTTTATGTACGAAACATTCCCTGTCTTCGTTCCATTTTTTGGAATTGATCGAACTCTAGCTGTCTTCCATCTGGGAGGAACCACACCAAGTTTGTGGAAGGGTAAGCAACCTGCAGAAGACTGGTGTTAATTATTGGAGATGTGTTAATCTAGTAGTTTAATGCAACCATAACTTAAACTTGCATCTTCTCCAGGACGGCGAATCCTTCAATCCATAATATGATGATGTCAGGTACAAATGTTCCTATGAACTCTTCCATATCCATGCTCATCCCCAATAGCATCCTGTCATGAGATGATCACGTGAGCTCCATTGCGAAACCCGCTCCACAAAAACTTGGTTCTTTATTCCGTGCCAAGAGCTACTTTACATCCCAGCAGCTCCTCATAATCTACAAGGAAGCTACAGACATTGTCACGTTTGAATATGAGATTATCGAATATGATATTCATGTGTTCGAACAGGCAATTTCGTAATATTATCATATTGTCGTATGAAATCCTTCATTTCGATATGATTAATACAAATTTTGTTGAATTGTAATTACAAAATCAAATAGTTTACAAGAAACACAGGCGATGAAGTACTAACTAATGTAAAGAGATGATATGATCCACGTTGAGGAAGATTTGAAAGTTGCATTGGTCAAACAGAAAAATCATTCTGACCTTATGCAGAGAACATTCCCTGTATATTGAACAAAATGAACTACAAAGAAATGAAATTGATCCGCAATTGATCTAAACCACTACCGATGTTGTTGTTCGAAAATCCAAATGACACCAATCTTGTTGTCTCTAGTTATCTGAAATATGCTAAAGCAGTGTTTGCTTAATATTCCGAATATTCTGCAGTGATTATCCCACCTGACTTCCACGTGGACATTAACGCTATCAGTTTCACATGGAAAAGATCATGTCAGACAGTCCAGTCGAAATCAAAGTGCTAAGCTCCCATATTACCGGCTCGAAGGTGGCTTGGGAATGCTTAAAAAAAACTGACAGAACCGAGCAAGAATGATGATATGGTTATCCTCCTGAGGGTTCTTTGGCACACCGGAATATAGAGGAATGAAAAAGCAGAAGCAAAAGAAGAACCGAAACACACTTTTTGAGACCTGAACCCTCCTGCGGAAAAAGCACCTGGACAATAATGGAAAAACTGAAAGAAGAAGTTAGCAAAAAAGATCCTATCAAGGATTGAGACAAGCAAAGATGTTTCTGGGTACTATAACTAGTTGAGATAATGACTGCACCAGCCTAAGAAAAAATAAACTCAAAATGATAGTAGGACAATACCGGTTGAGAGAACACCTTGAGAACCTTGAATTAGTGAAGAGGAGAGAGCAGATTCTGCAAAGAAGAGGGTGCCACTTCTATCCACATCCTCTCAGAATGCAATAACCTGCAAAACTTAAGAGCGCGAAACCTAAGAGTCAGTTAAATAGAAAAGGGAGACTGACCTAACCTGAAGCCGTTCAATAACAACAAACTGTTCTGGTTGCAACAGAATAGGTCACAACAGATTTATTAAGGTCGCAGTGTGCAGATATCTCCATCCATACAATCAAATACAAATGATACCTGTGCGATTTGGTAATAGCACATCACCGATGTATCTTATTTTTATCCGAAATTTCCAGTAAATAGAGCACTATCTAATTCTGAATTTCTATTCATAAAATTATACAAACTTTCCGGAATGTCGGCGTTACCTTCATCATGAAATTTATGATTGACTTTTTAATTTCTTATTTGGGAGGAACTAGTTGGTCGTCAACCTGACCGCTGCATCAACGCTGCGGTCGCCGAAATGTAAAGGGTAAAGTAAAGAGATAACTTTACATATACTGACTTTGGTACAGGCCCGTGTACGATCACGAATGAATCTCAGTTCTTTTCCATTTATGACAATTACGTAAGAATACAACATTTATCTGGTGAATAGAGCAAAGAAATCGCAGAAAATTCAATGGAAAATTACCGTCAAAGGAGAACCATGAAACTCATGACCCCCGCTGGATCCCCTCTTGTATTTAACCTATTAAGTCGAGAGGAATTTATCTTCGTGGAAGCTGGAGATAGCCCTTGAGAATTCGAATAACATTAAGATTTTGGTGGTTCAATTCCATAGGAACACACACTTCACATTCTCCAATAATGAATAAGAATATGAAATTAATGGTAGAGACACAATTGCTAGGAGATGAACAATACTCTGGATTAGATTGGACCAAATGAAATTTAAATGGAAATACTGAATATTTGGGACTGAATTCATTCGAATCGAGAGGCGCGATTTGCTTCAGATCAAATCGAAACAGTTGAAGGACACAGCAAAAATATTCAATTTTCTGATTGTCATAAACAAACATGCATACACAACAACAGAACGTTTTCTGTCGGGTTGTCAAATTAATTTTTTTTTGAGTGATTCCACATTACAAATTTTATTCGTGGAGTAGCAAGTGTTTTTTTCCAAACAAATTTAACTAGTACAATTAACGCTCGACAGCAAGTCACGGGATGATGAAAAGCGTTAATTACTAGTCATGATCGGCCAGAAGGAACGTCGGTGGCGGTACGCATGACGACCGAGACAATGACAGTTAGCTGATGAGCCGTATTGTCGCATTTACCGGACCGCTCATGTGTTACCATTACCTCTGTATTGATCTCATTCACTGCCATCTCGCAGAATACGCGTCGCCACTTTCCTAAATTGCAACAATTAAAACTTTCCGCCAGATTAATGTTCGCGACGTAATTAATAAATCACAATCGAAGTAAACCGGGAAACTTTTTCCAAGGAAAATTTAGCTGATTTACAATTTAATACAGTCGAATTTACAGCTCCTCTTCTTTATCCATTACGCACTCAGTGGAGGTAAAATACTCACAGAGGGAATACATAATGAAAACATATTATTACGTTCAATTCACTAGATAGTATTCATATTTATATTTAGTAGATCCAATCTACTGAACGGTTGGGTTGTTTTTGAATGTGACTTGCGGAAAATGTTTGTAATGATGCGAATAAGAAAACCCTCAGTTTTCTACCTCTTTTGGTGGTAGTTTTTTATTTTTTTCCACAAACTAGTTAGATGAGGTACAGAAATGTACCCATTTTATTGTCAATGTCTGTACAACCTACAGTTAAGAGTTAAATTTTTGTGTGGCTATGCTTAGTTCATCCCCTCTTCAGCAATATATGAATATTTGTATAGGTTTTTTTCATTAAAAATTTAAATTCAGCAAACTTGAACAAATCTCAACCGAATTGAATGACATTGAAGGTAGCTACTATTCCGTAGAAACTACTGTTCAAATACAGCTGAAGATATGGGTTAAATTTCTCGAATTACTCGTAGTGCAATTTTGTTGTGGGAAAGTAGGTTTTTTTCTATGTGTAGTACATTTTTCTCTGGTGTAATACAAGTTTAACTTTATTCTTAAATTTCGGCCATTTTCGGGCTTCATTGTATGGTATAGGAGCTCTAAATGAGTGGTACGGAGTGTACCATCATTTGCAAAGCTATGGACGCGACAGGTGGTCACTTCCAGTAGATTGTTTATAAGGAGCAGAAACGAAGGTAATGCCAAGACAAATCCCTGTGGAACACCAGCGTTGATAGACATTCTACAGAAGGATACTGCGTCAACCACCACATGGAGTGATCTGTCTGAGAGAAAACTTGATAGTAAGCGACAAAGTTGAGGCGGCAAACTATATAACGGAAGTTTCCCACGAAGGTTTTGATGCCAGACTGAGTCAAATGCTTTGGAGCTATCCAATGCTACAGCTAAAGATTCTCCAAATTTTCAATAGATTTCTGCCATACATGTGTAGGCAAGCAGATCTCCTGTTGATCATTGCTGATGAACGCCATATTGCCTGTCATTCATGATTTTGGAGATCTCTAGGTATTGGATGAGCTCGATGATGATTGCTTTCTCCATCACTTTAGAGATCACATATAATAGTGCAATGAGTCTATAATTATTAGGAACGATCTTCTTTCCTTTTTTTGGAATTGATTCGAATCTATCTGCCTACCAGCTTGAAAGAAACACACCAACTTTGTATGAAAGGGTAAACAACCTGCAGAAAACTGGTGTTGATTATTGGAGATCTGGAAAAGATTTTGGAATGGGGATCTGATGATCTACTAGAGTTTGATGCGAACAAATTAAGCTCTTGGATTCTATCCAGAAGAGAGCTATTCGTCTGATTGGTGATGTCAACCTTACGAATGAATTGACCTCTCTCTATAGAAGAAGGAGATCTCTCCCTTTTATATAGATATTCTCATGGTCGCTGTTCATCAAAAGTCTTGCCTGTTGTTCCACCACGAGATATTTCAGATAGGCGGACTAGACGAGCTCAAACTAGTCATCCCTTCATTGTCAAGCTCGAGACATGCCGAACTTCTTCCTACCAGACTTCATTTTTCCATCGAATAGCGAATATGTGGAACTCTTTAGCTAGTGCGGTCTTACCCTATGCCAATAACCTCCAAACCTCCAAGAAAAATTTGAATGCTCATCTCCTCTCTCAACATTTCATTGCTAGCTCACACGATGTTCCTCGATCATTATAGGTTTAGTCAAAGTTTAAAAAAAATCCATTCTTGTTACATATATCTTCTGTTTGTCTATTGCTTCTGATGGTTGTGTAATATTAGTTATGAATTGTAAGGCAGTTCCGAGGCCTCCCAGTTGTATGCTTGCTCTTAAAAGAAAATAGTGCAGTTTAATTTGACATTTTCCAACGTTTTACGCTATCTTCTATAATTGAACCCGCAGAAGATTCCGAAAAATTATGCGAACAAAATGAGGTGACAATAGTAGAAACAATAGGCAGGTAATTCATTCGTATATTGATAATACAATAAAGGCATGTTGTCAATTGAAATAAACTTTTCAATGTAATAACATAGAATTCAATTTGTCGTATTCCCACGTCTTAATCTGTTTTTTTATATATTTTCGGTTCCTACGGGTGAGGTAAGCTAGTGATTCATGGATCACAGTTCATTTATGTAGTCTCTCTTTTATTTGGAAAAATTTATGACATACTCACATAGTCAAGGCTATGAACCGGAAAATAAAAAAAAACCAGTAAGTTTGAATCAAAAATTTTTTTCTGCATTAGCTTCAGGAGGTTCTCAGGATCATTCATGCAAAACAAAGGTATTTTGGCATTTCGAGTGCACCTAGGAGGTTTTTTGGGTCGCTGAACACGAATCCGTAGCCAGATTTGGTTGCAATCCATCGAAGGGTTGGTAAATTTGACGAAATTGGCCAATTTTGCACCCCTATATGTTATTTTGCAATTTACGTATCTTAGACATTTCGAATGCACCAAGGAGGTTTTTTGGGTCGCTGAATACGATTCCGATCGATCGTCGTAGGGGTGGAAAATTTGCAAAAATGGCTAATTTGACACACTTCTAAATTTATATTATTTTTGCATTTTGAAATTACTTCGGAGTAACTCTGGCTTCGGAATCGTATTCAGCGACCCAAAAAATTTCCTTGGTGCATTACAAATGCCAAAAACACGTAAATTGCAAAATAACATATAGGGGTGCAAAATTGGCCAATTTCGTCGATTTTACCACCCTTACAATGAATTTCAAGTAAATGTGGCTACAGATTCGTGATCAGCGACCCAAAAAACCTCCTTGGTGCATTCGAAATCCCTAAAACACGTGAACTGCAAAAGAACATATTAGGGGTGCGAAGTTGGCCAATTTCGTCAATTTTACCAACCCTACGATGAATTGCAAGTAAATCTGGCTACAGATTCGTGTTCAGCGACTCAAAAAACCTCCTGGGTGCACTAGAAATGCCAAAATACCTTTTTTTGTAGAAAATACAATTCAAGACTTGGAGATTTCGAGCCATTTTCGCCCCCAATGGGTAGACTTGGAGTTTCCAAGAGGTTTTAAGGTGTATGAATGATCCTGAGAAGCTCCTGAAGCTAAAGCAAACAAAATTTTTTTATTCGAACTTACACGTTTTTTTTTATTATAGCTAAAATCCCGGTTCACAGCCTGGATTAACATGTGCGTAAGAATTCCGGAACAAGTTATACACGTTCAAAACTTTCCGTCAGATTGATATACGCGTCATAATTAAATCACACTCGAAGCAAACCATCCAAGTTTTTACTCGACGTGAATTTAGGTAACTTCGCAGCTTGAAGTGCTGCTATGCCATAAATAGTTAGCGATTAATTGAGGAGAGCACAACGATTCGCAGATTTGATCATAAAGCACGTTTCGGCTGATTCGTTCCGACTTCATTTTGCGCAAACCGATAACAATCCCTCGTTTTTATTCTTATTCGCGCCGGCACCATTGGGAATAAGCCTGGCGCTCTTGCATCGAAATGCTCTAGAAAGTTTTATCACCAGCTAGAAGCGCCCATGCGAAACACATTTAGTTTCTATAATACTTCGCAATACCGGCGTTTCTCAGTTTTCTGAACTAGCGATATAATGCTGTATATCTTTTATGCGTTCAAACATAGTATTTTATAGAAGGCTCGTCTATGAATATTTGATAAAAATGCAATCACTTGTAAAGGGCTGATTGCCACTCTACCTTTCATATTTTCCGCAGCGTGAACAAACTATCTGATATGAAATTTCTTTTGATCCTAACTTGCTTTTAATGATTCTTCATTTCAACGAGTTAGTACTCCTTGAAAGTTGCTGATTCTGACAAACAGAAATTCTGTCTTGAGAAAAGTATAAGTTATTATATTCATAGTTAATAAAGTTTCGAAACATCAGCAAGAATATTAGTTTTATTTGTACTGATAGTTATATATAAAATTCTTGGGAAATAGGTCACACTAACATATGCTTATTATTTTCGTCTTTACGTATAACTGTATAAACGTGAATAGTTGAAACTAATAGTATCACCACAAGGGGTCCTTATCGCACTAATTTCAATTAAAAATGCCCAGGTCGCCGAAACGAATAGAAACACGAACAATTGCAATTCTTACACAATTAATGTTTTAAGTATATTAATTAAGATTCCGCTGCTAAGCAATATTCTTATAAGCTCTATAAGAATATCGAATCACAGTATGCAATACGACTAAAGAACTGAACTAAAGATGTAACGTTCGAGGATCCATTTTCGAACCAAATGTTGAAGATTTCTGGATAATAGAAAAGGGTATTAGAACTATTGCCTTTGATCATTCTACCTAAAGTATACTTTTAACATTATAAAGACGCATGTAGGAATTTGCAAGAGTTTCAATTAATTAAATAAGTATAAATCTGACTTAATGATTGAATATCTGTTCTATGATTTACAGACTTGGAGTCACGTTTTATGTGAATCATCTCCAGAATAGATCTTTTATAATAATTGGTTTACTCAGTTAAAATATTAACATTTTTTTTATCGAATTGATGGTTATACTCAAAGCAAGGGCTGTGGAAAAATTTTTGCTTCTTGTACTATACTTATGTCCCTTCTTGTAAATATTGTATATCGGTCATCTCCATTTCTAGCACTTACTTGTCGACTTAAAATTAGCCCAAGAATCAGTCATTAATACATACACACATCAAAAAAAGGTAGGGGTCAGCGATATTTTTAGGGTTTCGTCACTTGGTAATGGGAAATTCAATACAATTTTTGTTACTCACGTAGAACATAATCTTTTGTTACATAATTTATTTATAATTTCATACAAAGTTTGCAAATCAATTGAAAGCTTTAATCTAACTGAAAAGAGTGAAAAATTGTCACTGGTCAATGTCTAATACAGAGTGTGTCCACCGCGATTGTTCAAAACTGCCCTACATCGATTTGGTAAGCAGAGAATAAGGTTATCGATGCTTTCCTGATCAATCACTTTCCATTCTTCAACCAGAGTATGGAACAATTGATTTCGTGTCTGGAAGAGAATGTTACGCCTTAAAATTCTTCTGCCAAGCAAATCCCACACATGCTCAATCGGATTCAGGTCTGGCGATTGAGCTAGCCAAACCAAAACACTTATACCACTCTCATCCAATTAATCTCTTACGATCGCGGCGGTATGAGAGCACGCATTGTCATGCATGAAAATGAAGTTTTCCCGTTCTGCAGCTGCATACGGAATGACAAATGGTTCTAATATCAGGTCCCTATATCTAAGAGCATTTACAAACCTCTCCAGCAATACGAGGTCGCTTCTTCCGCCAATGCTGATACCACCCCAAACCATCACCGTTCCGCCTTGGTAGCTGTGAACTTCCTGTGCAGTCCTAAGTCTCCAAACATTTCCAGGTTGTCTCCAATTCTAGCTTACCATACCACGAGTACGTCTAATATCTGGACGTAAACCGAATCTCGATTCATCACTAAACAACACAGGAGTTCATTCTTGCACGCCCCATTCGATGTGATTTCTAGCACAGACTATTCGGGCCTCGCGATTTCCTCTGGATAATGATGGAGCTCTCCATGGACGCCTGGCACGTAAATTGGACTCGTGTAGTCTATTTCTCACAGTTTGGTCACTTATATATTATATGGTGAGCGTTTCTGAGTTCCAAACTCAGTTGACCTGCCATGTGGGTTGGATTTCTCAGAGCTTGAATTCTCAGAAATCTGTCCTGTGCCGCTGTTGTTATTCTGGTACGGCCAGTATGTTGCTCTCTAACATCACCAGTTTGATTATAACGAATCCATAAACGACTTATAGTGGACTGGTTAGTCCCTAATTCATTGGCAACAACCCTCTGCGACATTCCAGCTTGAAGCATTCCAATGGCCCTTAAGTGCACGTCTCTCTGAAGGTGATTACGTTCCATAATTTAGACAAACAACACTACTCACAATTTTCAATAATTACCATTCGCTGGTCGGATAACATCTGATTTGATCTGATGAATGAAACAAGGAACGACATGAAGAAAATGAATAGTCGTTGGAAAAAGAGGAACACATGCCATGATGTTCAAAATGATAAAAAAGTATTGTGTAAATAACAAACAAAGATCTGCAACGCGATAATGCCACGTGGATCTCCGAGAATTAACAAAAAATCACAAAATATGCTTGACCATTAGATTCTTTTGATGTGTGTTACAATAACACACATAACACATAGTATATATTATTGGATATTGGATATTATTAGATTCCCCATTTAATTCTTGGTCGATCTGTGTATCGGATCTAGGACACCGTTTTCGGTAATTCAACTGTTTTGAAAAACATCGAATTTTGCGGTACTCCGAATATAGCAACACAGTATCTGGACCAGGATAGTGGAAACATTCCCTCCTTGGAATTCGTTTTACCTCGAATCGTCTCATTATTTCCACAATAACTAAAATGTGTATGAAGCTCACACTTAAGAAAATGTAGCCTAGATTAGACAAGTTTCAAACACGAATAACTTTTTTTTCAAATGGTACAATCCATATTAATTTCATCCTTTGAATGTGAGATTGAATTCTCTTCCGACTTATATAAGATTGATCGCTTCTATCTCCAATGTTTTTTTGTAAAATTCGATAAGCGTGTGCTGTCCAAGGAAGAAAGTAGGTTTGAAAAAATTGTCAAAACAACGTTTGACTTCAATCTGCGTAGCACTTCGATAACAATTCGACCATCGATAAATACATCATGCTTAAAGATGATCAACCAACAAAAACATTTATCAATGACGAGAACCTAATGAGGTCTTTCCTGATACCTATATTCCTCGTATTTTTACAGGAAATTTCAATGCCTACCTTGTCTCTCAACACTATACTGCTATTGGGTCAATCGCATTCATTCTTTTAGCAACCGTAATGTGAGATACTTGAAGGTCTGATCATTTTCTTCATAATCATCTAATAAACGGTCCACATTTTGGAGGTAAGCTGTCTACAACTTTAGCAATATAGTCAATATCCTTAACTTCTTTTCCAACGGCATGGAGGGCTTGTGCCAATGATTAGATTTTGATGATATATTGGAGAATACTATCAGTACTGATCTTTTGATGATTTAAAAAATTCTGATTCAGCATTACTTTATTGACTGTTGGTCTCTGTTCACGATTTACTTCTAATCTTGACCAAACTGCAGTATCTGCTCAGCACATCATGATGGTTTGCTACTGTTCAAATTTCATTGAAATTGATATAAAATCTATTGGTCGGGTATTCATGCTTTTTTATCGCTCACACTCTACAGCAAATGAAGTTCACAATCCTTCAGCTTTGAATATGACTTCCATTTCATGTTTCGGCTATAGTATAGTTCACGGGCTTCTATTAAAGATTGATGTTTTTCGAAAATTTGTCCATGTAACATATTCAGTTACCTCTAGGTATAAAAAAAATGTTCCGGAAATATTATCGGAAAATATTTAAAAAATACATGTGTTTGGTTGAAACTTCGCCGATAGAAAAATGATGTCTGGTAGAATAAAGTTCGGCGTGCCTCGAGCCAATTTTATGTTATTTCATTACTTATAATGGGTGATGTTCGAATAGGTTCAACAACTTAAGTACTATTATCGGAGCATAACTTAATATTGTGTAGAAATTTGCTCTTGTTAAACACGGAGAACATAATCTCCACTATGTGAACATTCAGTTTCGCAAAAACCAAGTACAAGTCCGATGGGTATAAAGTATCTTATATAACTTAAGCAGAAGTTTACCATCTCGGGGGATATGCTCAAGTAAGAGGCCCTAGAAATTACGCGTCATGCGGATGGAGCGCATTCAAATTAAGTTGAGTATATTCAGTAGCGACTGCAGACCGCCGCCCTTGTTAACACGGTCCCTCTTATAGTGGGTTGGTAACGCAGAGTACAGGGAATGCGCTTCCCTAATTACAGACTATAAACTAATGGTATATGTCATTTGTAGCTTGAACAAAAACTGATGACTGTGCCGGATAATTTGACTTCGTATAATCTTAATATCTGGTTACAAACAGATGGAAGAGTAACAATACCTCATCTGTACACAATGCGTATCAAATTTGCTTATCGAAAGGTACCGTTTGTAATTATTATCTGATTTCGGGACACTTGATTCCAGCTTCAGGATGATTAGCATACGAACAATGACACGATAATACGTATTTTTAACGAACGTTCCGTTCCAGACACTATCACAACGTAATCTCACCAGCTTAAACGATCTGAATTACCTTAACATTATTTAATTAGTTATATCTAATCGTAATGATTGAATGGTGGAATCTGAATAAAACACAACAATTTATATATTAACAATAATCGAGTTATTATTGCATTTAACTAAGATGTAATACTTCATAGGTATCTTATCTTATCTTATCTTATCTTATATTTTGATACATAGTGCTAATTTAGCGCTATTTTTGTGCACAATTGAAAAATTAGGTTATTTTGCATTAAAAAAAATAATGTTTTAGGTAGCTCAATATAATGCTGTCGAAGCATCCAAAAAGTGATATGTCGTGGCCCAGTGAAAGGTTGATACAAAATAAATGAGTGCTGTTTTTCATCTACATATACAGGGTGCTTCGGGAGGAAATGAGAATATTTTAAGGATATGTCTAGGAAGCCAAAATAGGCAAAATAAACTCATATATGTTCAATACAGATTTTCATTTGATTCAGAGATAAATAGTTTTTTTTTAATTAGTTGTTCAAGTTAACTTTGAAAACGTTGTCTCAAATGACAATTTGGAACACAATATTAATTGGGCAAGTGGCGAAAAAACTGACAGTTATGCTAGTTTTATGACATTGTAAAAATGCCTCACAAATTCAATTAAAAAGATTCTGCAGATATGATGTTTGTGTATATTTTCTGTAATGGTAGTTCTTTGCCTAACTGGGGAAGTCTATTTACATTTTTTGGAGGATCAATTGAACGAAGTACTTTTGAATATCCGACCCCCACGTATTATCTTCCAACGTGATGGAGCGCCTCCTCATTATTCAAATAATGTAAGAAATTTTCTGAATACCCTTTTCCGCGATCGCTGGATTGGTACAGGCGGCCAGCACCCTTGGCCACCGAGGTCACCGGATCTCATCCCCTAGATTTTTGTCTTTGGGGATGAATGAAGTCGTTTAAGCTGAGAAAGTGGACACAAGGTATGCGTTATTAGATCGCATTGCTAATTCTGCAGCATTTATTATAAAGAATCAACGTTCAATAAAACTTGCTACTAGTTCAATTTGTAAACGCGCAAATAACTATCGAAGTGGGCGGGGAACTTTTCGAAAATTCGTTGTGACCCAGTTATTGTATCAAAATTCATTGAACGCTTCCAAACTTCATCATCTTCTGAAGATCTATTGTTCTCAGATATGAAAATAAATAAATAGATAAAACGACATACCCCTCTATCAATTAGAACCAGGAAAATACAAGTAAAATTTCCCGTTGAGACAAAAGAACATATTGCCCATGGGGAAAACTGTTTTCTCTCAGATTAATTCTTCCTTCTTCTGAAAACTGCATATTTTGCTGAAGCATTAACGTTTACAAGACAGAATGCTGATACATTAAGGGACTTTAGGAACGACCAATTGGCATATTTCGGCGAAGGAGATATACACAGGGCGTGAGAGATTCTAGCCCTTTCATGGTTAATTTGCCGTGAGATATTTTGGTCTTTAACCATACTACCTTCAGAAGAGACGTCGCAAACTTTCTCGTTCCACTTATGAGCAGAACAGATGTCTAGAACTATTAGTTTGTGGCTTCACTGATCGATCTGGACGAGAGAGACCTTATCAAATATATTGTTCAAGAAGTAATGGTTCTGTTTATGAAGTTAACGAATCTTGAACTTGAAAATCGGTTGTACGATTCAAAAATCTTTATTCCGATAAATTGCTATTTCATATATCCTGATAATCCTATATACTTGCACGGAGAGTTTATGGAAACCGGTTAGCCGGTGTATGTGAATAAGTCTCAAATTCACAGCTAGAATCGGTTATTCACTTAAATTGTACACATAAATCGTTCTTAAATGTCATAATAATCATGTATTACTATTATGTATTTTCCGGTGCGCAATCGTTAAACGAAAGCAATTTGCTCTGCCTTATTTATTAACGAAGCAGAGAGAAAATAGAGACCGAGATTTGAGGAATCCGTAAGTATGTTTGTGGCTTGCACGAACACAAGGCCCTTTGTCGGATTTGAAGTTTGCAACTCACGTAGCAATCAAACAAGCTCTGAGTAACTTACATATTTGTTTGTTTCTCGACAACATAAAGTGCACACAGATTTTAGTTTGATGCGCGGCGAGGAACATTCTGAAAAGGAACTCGAATCCTCCAGTTAGAGCTAATGGTTGCTTTTTGTCGACATTTCCTGTTATATCCGACCCGTGTACCGCTGATAATGTTTCCCTTTTCAAAAACAACTCTATTTTGTAAACAATATGGAATAATGTAATCGACCATTCCGTTTCTATTTCACAACTACTTGTCTGTTATGAAGCATCCTCATGCAACTAATTATTTATTTCCTTATATTTCGCTGCCAATTCACAATCACTCCATACATTTAACACTGCATTGCTACCGTTCTATTCTCGCCTATAAGAAGACTGCGGCAAGTGTAAGATGCGATCAATAGTGTGTTTTTAGGAAATGCTTCGTGTATCTGTATATACTTTAGGATACTTATCTCCAATAATAATAATAATATACTTGATTTATAGGATTCATTACAGTACATGATCAACGTCATAGGAGAGGCTTATAACACATTCATAGATACTTACATTCATATAAATAAATTTAAATAAACATTACTAGATGAATGATCCATTTAGTCAATGATCACAATGCGTTGATCCTTTTAAGGGGCATCTGCTCACGATTAGATGGCGTTAGTTGTTCTATCCCTCTCTAGGAATTTCTGTAAACATCAGCAGATATATCGAACGGTGACACTATAGCTCTACTCGTTCCAGTGATGAGCTATAGAAGGCGAAACAGCTGTGGTGTCACCCATTGGTCTAGTTATACTATATCTACAACTACAACTACAACTACAACTTTATTGCTGTATAGTTTTGTACACTAAATTAGATTATACATTTTTCGAAACTGTTAAAACAATTAATAAATGTAATATATTGAGGAGTGACATATTTTAAAATTAGTATCAAACTTATGTTCCATCCAGAAGGGATATTTCACTTCCCCAAGGTGACGCTTGAAGTCAAAAGAAATATCGGTCCATGCAAAATATTAGCCATCGGCACTGTTTTAGACCTGCTGGACTGATTTTTGTATCAAGGGGCGCACAATGGACCCACTCAAGCGCTCTATGTTTTGATTGATTGATTGATTGATGTTCAACGAGTACGAAACTTATGAATCTTTATCAGGGAAAATCAGTAGCTATAAAAATATGAATAAACCAAATCGTAATCCATTGACAGCTTGCTCAGAAAATTTCAAGAGAACGTTTTTGTGCTGCAAAATTCATCCCAAGCCCAAGATCATTCGAGAACCATTCTCAGTTAAGCCGATAATTTATAATAACTCTAGAAATTCAGAAAAGACCATGCTATCTTCAAATGATATTATGAATTGATATTATACGAAATATCGGTGGAAACGTTTGATGGTTATTGTGGATCATTTTACTCCATTATTTAAAGTAGGAAAGTATGCTTCATATATTTTATGATAAATCAGATTGTTTCCGGTATGAATGGAGAATGGAACATTTGCTGTCACATATTATTGATCGAACAACCAATTGAGAAGACAGTTTTCAAAGAAGAAGCGTCAAGTGTTTTTATGGTCGCTACTTTTAAACATATTAGCGGACGATGCACGGAAAACTAACTCGGAAGAAGAATTCCAGAGTTAAAAAACGTTGGTAACTGAAGTACACTTTCGAAAAATGCCTCACAAAGTAGCTTATATTCGTGACCACGAAATCATTCGTCCCCCTCAAGCACACAACTCCATCTCAAATTTATGTCGAAACCATCATGGACAACTTCAAATCGTCACGTCTTCTTGTAGACTGCAGCAACGGCGTTGACAATCTTTGATTACTCCACGAAACGCAGTGACGGAGACAATCTTGATTCTCGGCATCAAACTTTTCCATTTGTTTCATGTACCAAATTCCATGATGCTGACCAAATCTGGATGCGGTACTCCAAATGCGGTCGAACACACGTGATAGAAATAATTTCCACCTGACCAATGAGGTAGGTCAGGAAATATCCCAAACCTAGATTCTTGGTATTCTCAGGGTTCAAAAGAATCATCCAAGATCTAATGATACTCAAAGGATTATTGAAAACCTTAACATCAATTGTGAAGTAATAGTGAAAGGCGATTCTGAAATGTACATAAGAAAATGTAACGGACCAAAAACTGAACAACCCTCTATATTTTATATTCCCTCTATCTAGCGTTCTCTAATCTTAACTAAAACGTCAAGTCGAATAGAAAAGTCCTAATCCACCAAAGAAGATTCCCACGAATTTCATAATATTCCAGTTTGTAGAGCAGATAATTATGAAGTACCTCATCGAAAGCCCTTTGAAAATCGAATACAACACATCCACTGGCTCAGATCCATCAAACTGAATGGGCGGGAGAACACTGGAGACAATCCTCATATGATACTAGGGGATTCCGTATGGTATACCAAAGGCACCAAGACCAAAAAAAGTACAGGTGCTGGAATAGTCGAGACAAAGGATCAAGGAGAAATAATTTCTTTGAAGCTAGGGACACTTACGAAAGAATTCCAAGCAAAAATATCAGCAATTACAACATGTGTTCGAATTATGAGGGAGAGAAACTATGAGAATAGACAACTCACAATCATAGAGAGCAAACTAGCAGTGCTTAAGGCACTGGAGTCACTCACAATGTGTACTCGATTGTGAAAAAAGTTAACGGCAATAGTAAATAACCCCAATAGAATTACACTCGTATGGGAGTCTGAAGAAACCAGACTCGATGGGACTAAAACTGCCGTCGCACTCGCTAAAGCGGAGGCGGAACAACCCCTGATTGGACCGGAGCCAACTTGTGGCATTTGTCATGCCACAGCGAAATCTCAAATCCAAAAATAACTTGTAGCAGAGCATCGTGTCTATTGGAGGGAACTGCCCCGTATGTCCCACTCCAAGCGAGTAATGGGAGACCTCCAGCAGCAACGAGTGAAAAATCTACTGACGTTCAGCAGACAACAAATAAGAAATCTCTGCACGATGGGTCTTGTAGATCAGCCCACATACAGGGCTTGCGGCGTGGAGACAGAGTCATGTGATGTGTCAGTGCACGGCATACGCGATTGGTCGTCAGACATACTTAGGAGATGATGAAACCACACCCGAGGAAATCAGAAGTATCTACATCAGGCTACTGAATTTCATAGAATACAACGGACTGATGAGGACATAGCAATATGTGAGGGCACAATAGCACACATATGACCGCAGTGCAGTTAGACTCAAGAATCCGGCAGATTTCCTCTCCTCTACGCACAAAAAATCGAACTTAACCTGTCAGTAGCATATTCGACAACACCGTCAAGAAATATCATATTGCTGTTCAGGAATAACATCATTCAAATGAAGAAATTCTCTTGCAATAATGTTTCCAGAATCTTTCAGCCACAGCATATTATTGAAATACTTCAGTAATTCTCCAAATCCAGTTTGTTACATTTTTCGTAAATGGATATTTGTATGAAGTGAACGCTGAATCCATAGAGATTGAGACCACCTCGTTATTTCCACCCTATTATCTTATCGAATGAATGTTGCAAACAATGGGAGCTGTAATAATTAACAAAACAATAAATAAGACAAGGCAAGACGATCCGATTCAGTTGCTTTGACTAACAAATTATTTCCAATCTGTAATTTGAATCATTCGTGCCGGGAAGAAACCGAAGGGTAATGTTTCAATTCTTGTTTGTTCGTAATTCGATCCGTCGTCACATCTGAATGCATCAGCATACAAACAAATCCGTCTCTGTTAATACAACGGCGGAGCACTGTCACTATATATTATTTTCCTACCTTGTAATTTTCCCTTACATTAAATATAGGCCGCCAGAGTCTCTCACTGAGAATCGCAAATTAGTAACGACAATCGAACGCCTCTCAAACAACATCCCGCGCATCAGTCAACTCAGACACCTTTGATTAATGCCTCGCAAACATAGCATCGTAAAATTTATTTTTAACAACCCAACTTTTAACGTTTCCAGATTAGAATCACTTTAATTAATTTACAAAAGTGCTGGTCGTCACGTTATGTATAATAATCTATTATCGTTTTGAAAATTTATTCATCGCTCAAGTTGTAAATTATAGATAAATATGTGCATGCTCTGACAACTTATCACTAAAACAGAGGTTGCTCATTTACCATGTCGAGTTAAAGTTCCTTAATTACATGTTAGCTTGGTACGGCCAAACATATTTTATAATCCCCAGAGTGTTAGCGGCCGAATTCACTTCCGACGAAGTCGACCTATCGTCAAAACACAACTCACGATTCTCAAAGAACATATCTCATGCACTTTGATGATCAGATTGTGCAGTATCATGTGGGTATCAGGGGATTATGATATTTAGAACTTTGTCATACTTAAATGTAAGCCAACTGTTGAAAAAATTGAATCACACCTAATCTCAGCTCTATGGTAGAGGCCTCAATCTTCCAATCACTGCGACTTCCGGTTACAGGTTCGAATCTCAGTGTAGGCGGGATTTTTTCGATGGCCCCAGAAAGTGGTAAGGCAAGACATAATGGGCGAAGTAGATAGTTTCGAGAAAGATTTAATTCAGGAGCTACAGCGTTTATTTGGGAGCTGAACACCAAAAGTATGAATAGTACTTGACAACAGTTCGAATCTGTGAGAAACTGCTGGGGTGTGAATTAGCTTTGTGAAGCAGTTTTCGCCCAAGATTTATCATGATCGTTCCATGTGAGGATGCTGTTGATGATAACATCGAGGATACTGAGGATTTCTTGGGAATGGTGGTACCTGACATCATTATAGTAGGGTTTGTGGGATCCACCTTCTTGGATGAAATAAAAACTAGATTATCAGATGCCGATTTCATAATTCTTGCCAGGCTGCATCAACCTATCTCCGTCTTCCACCTCTGGCTTCATAGGATGATGATAGGGGCTCTAGAGCAAAATTGGGCGAGGAGCTTACCACCATCCGCAAATATTCAGTATCTCTGAATTATTTTGTAGAGAATTCCATCGTTTTTTATTCTACTAAAGCAGTTTTCCGGTAGTCCTCTTATTTTCCGAGATAAACACAAAATACAATTTTTTAAATTTTAATACAAATAGTAACCAAGTTAATATTGAATATCAAATACCAAGCAGTGTTTGATTATTCTATACAACAGTGCAGAATAATAAGACATAATATCTATACCTAAACAAAGAGGTTAAATATTTTTGTTGTTTGAGCATTAGAAAGTGGTTAAACCAAAATAGAACGGGGCAATCCGAAAGATCATGGTTTTCAATTTGTAGCCTTGTTAACTCTTACATCAATATGGCTAGTTCGTTGGAAAAATGATATAACATCATGGATCAAGGTCAGCCATTGTTGTCAGGTTGAGCAGGTTTTCATGGTTTTTGAATATACCTACGATTTGATACGATAAACTGTACTACAAACAAATTTAGGAATTCTTTAGATTCAGAACGGATTATGAACTGAGAACAGGGAGCTGTCAAATCAATTTAATAAATCCACAGTTTATATCAGAAAGCTGTATTGTGTCGCCAATTGTTAAAATGGCGTATACCTGGTTTGACGACGATAGCGCGGCAGTTATTTAGGGAAAATGTTGAAGTACGCATAGATGATTGGTTAATATTCATTGGACAAGTTGTATTTTTGCCATTACTGACCTTCACATTATAAATAGAATGAAATCATATGACTTCATTCTAAAATACAATCACGCGCTATTGAAGAAAATGTTAAGACACTGTTTCCGTTTAGGTACATTTGTCGATTAATTTCCAGATAGTCGGTAAGACCAAGTTTTATGAACAGGATCAAAGTCATTAAACCAATTACATATAATGTATAGGCACCGGAAACCGCCTTCCTTCTTCCTCAGGTAACCGTAGTGGTGTTTGTAGCGAATCAATCAATCCGGGTGGCTTCCCCTGTCTCGCCGTAAAAGCTTGTCAATTCTGTGTTAGAAGATGCCGTTTACAAAAGTTTACACTTTCAATATTCTCCAATGTTGTCGCTATAGAATCTATTCAACGTCATATTCAAAGGACTTTAACTTGGTTCTACCCCATTCTGTACTCATCTGAAAGTTCATTCATCTTTAATACGCAAAATTACTTCTTTTCCTAAGCAGAGTAGCCGACATCGGACCCATTCGGAAATGGAAATCCTAAGACGATCTCGAATTCAAAACATCTATATAGTATGAGGTAATTGGTAATTAGTGGTTGGTAGACTCCCCTACACGACTAAGCCCATAACTGTGGCGCAGTAGCAACACATCAATAGGACACGTTTCTATGGATAGCATAGACAGTTATCTGTTGTGCGCTTCGTTCTAGCAGAACATCATGCATGTGGAGTGCTTTACCGACAAAGATACATGCTTCGGCATGCATCTTTGTCGGGCTTATATCGATTAATGCTGGATACGTATGCCAACCTGCTGTCATCAAGAGCTGTATTACTATGACAATCTCCAACATTAGGACCATGCTGCGTTAGCATCCATGCGGACTTCTACTCAATTCGTGTTGCTTGTTTGCTTACCAGATTTCTACTGTAATGAGTTGATAACAAGAACATACAATATAGAAGGATGAGTAAAACGATCACTTCATATTTCCGAATAACGAGAATTTCGTGTCAGACGACCGGCAAATTCTACCTGATATAATGTATAGACTGAACAAGTATGGAAAGTAAATACAGAAAGAATATACGAGATGTTAAAAAATAATTGTCACATAATAAATGAACTATAGAATATTTACATATTTACTAATAATCATTTCATAATTATTCAATATTTTTGAAGTCGAGTTTCATGAATTGATATTTTGTGAAGATAGCTCTGTTTCTGCAGCGTTATCTTCTATTGCTATCGTAGCTTTACGATTGAAGTATCCAGATTATAGTTTCATAAAAAACTCCCTAAACCAATCGATTTTTCTGTGTGCTAAAAATTTCAGTCTGTTCGTGATAGATGAAAATTTACTACATTCAGATGGATATAGCTTAATAAGAATCTTGTTCATAGTCCGAACTTTTGTCAGTCATACTGGGTTCTATTACCTTCCCATGAGATAAACGCTGAATGTAAGTGGGTATCTCTTGGTTTTGAATCAATTGAGTAGAGGTAACCATCAAAGGATGTATGTTCTTCAAAATTTTTTGTAATCATCATTTGTCCTAATATCTACTTGACTTGAGCTTGGAAAACTTATTGACGCAGAATATGAACTCTCGGACTCCATTTGTAAAGCCTTCCACGTTTAAAACGTGTGTGTTTGATACGATTCCTGGATTATCATTCTGATTCTAATCAGAGCTTTTTGAGATCAATGCAAATGAAAATCAAGAAGAAAAGGGAAAAACCAACAGTAAAGATAAAGAAAGATTCGATGATAGGTTAGGTTGTAGTTGAGTTGACGTAAATATGTAAACAACACCAAGGCCTTTCTTTTGTATGTTCTTGAGTCAATACCTCCTACAATACAATATCAATAATATCGGTGATGAAACACATTTCGACGTTGCGGGAAGTCGAAGAAAATATGATGCATCCAGACTTGAGATAAACTTTATTTTAAAACGTTCACATTTGGTTTCAATAAATTCTCAGCCGAAAATAGTGGAGTAAAAGGTAAAAACAATATTTTCTTATGGAATTAAGAATAATGGTTAAGAACGCCCGTTGTTATCCATTAGTTCCATGAAATTATTCACAATCTCTCAACAGTGCCCCCTTTGTACTTCTTCACCTCACACGTCTATCCTGCCACTAGGCCTACATTACGTGACGTTGCGTATATTTTAAATGAATCATTGTGGCCTCATATTACAGGAGGTTTTGAGTGAGTTTATTACTCACTTCTAGGTATTCTTCACTTTGATATGACATATTACAGTAACCGCGATGAGCTTCAGAACAGAATTTAGAGTTGAGAAGCTGGAAACTAAATAATCTGCTCCTCTGGATGCATGACCGCATATTAAATTGGAAAACTATAAGTTTTGTAATTAGTGAACCATGCCTTAGTTATGATCAAAGAGCGAGTTTTATGGAAAGTTTCCAAGGAATTCGGTTATGTTGATCAGAAATTTCCATAACATGACATTCGTCTATAAAATCGATACGTTTAAATCTTAACTGTATTCTTTAACGAATAAATTGATACATAAAATTCACAATTTCGTTGTGTATTAACAAATTCATACGATTTTTTTGTCGAGCTAGAGTATAAGTTGCTGCATCTGTGGATTAATCTATATTAAAGTGATTCTTATAGTATATACAATCAACTATTATGTTCATACGTAGTGGAAAACAGTTGAAATGCTTGTTATGCCTCTAATCGGCTCTTCATATTACAGACTTAGGTAGCTATTCATTATAGTGATGAATCATATTTTGCTCGTATCAGTTTATAATCAGGAACCATGGATAACACTAACGGTGAGCTGTTAAAACGCTGTACTTAATGAAAAATTCATGCAGGAACAGTCGCCATCGATAGGGCGTTCCATCAATATCCATTACAAGAACATGGCAGCTCGTGTTAGTTTAATTCACGTGTGAAGTAAGGTATTTTAAAGCGAGGTTTTACATGTGGAAATAGATTTTATGCGTGCAAAGCGGTCGTAATCGTGTGAGTCGGACCGGTGTGCCGACTGACAATCCTTGTATTCGGCTGTCAAAGTCTAAAGCGGGCCTAAATCCCCGCATGTATCCACCGATGAGCGAGGATAAGAGAGCGAGAGAGTGAGAGAGAGAAGGGCGAGTCGAGATTCCCGATGCTCATTAGATACCTTGTACTGATTAAAAACAAAGCGGACGTTCTGGCACCGTTGTTTCAATGTTTAATGCTAATCACGAACGTTACTTAAAAAATGTCCGCTGTGCATTTTCCCGACGAGTCGGCGACAAATCCCCACTGTACCAACAAACGAGATCGCATAATTGACGATAAGAACATTTATGTTACATTCTTGCACGATTTGGTGGAAGAAGGGTTGAATTAGCTAAATGTATAATACATTAATTCACTAGCAAATATTTATCTCACAATATTTGCACGAACGCGCTAGTTTTACGAATATTTTGATGAACATGATAAACCTGGTAGCTATGAAAACATGCTTCAGCTTCGGTTAATGATTAGCTCCTGATAGGTGTCATATTAATGATGAATATCTGTCCAATTTCAAACAAAATACTTAAAAGGAGTTATTAAACGAATGGAACACTATGTTTTCCAAATAAGTGATTGCAATTTCGAACTTAACTGTACATTTTCATAACATATCACGATCTAACTTGAATGTTCTTTGTTTATAGAAAGAATAGTTCAAAGGAAGTACTGATGATTGAAGTTGAAGCGATCAATGTAATAGATCCATAATGATAAATTAAGGAAGCTAGTATATATAATTCTGACAAAACGGAAATTGTTCTGTTTACAAGGAAACGCAAGCTGGGCACACTGATTAGTTTCTCTGGGAAGGTCCTGCAAGTCAAAGGGTCGGTAAAGTTTCTGGGAGTAATCCTAGACTCTAAACTGACCTGGCGCGAACACCTTGATTATCGAGTGAAGAAGGCCTCCGCATAATTTTGGGCGTGCTGAAGAACTTTCAGCAGCACATGGGGATTACAGCCAAACATTCTTTATTGGATTTATACTGCTGTGATCAGGCCTATGGTCACCTATGTTGCGGTTGTGTGGTTGGTCGGGGACAAGGACTGGTATTTCTCAGCGCCCCCTGGACCGACTGCAGCGGCTTGCATGCGTAGGCATATTGAGCGGTATCAGGTCGACTGCAACCAGAGCACTCAAAACTCTTGCCTGAATATACTGGATGAACTAGGCAGGAGAAATAAATTCATCTGGGTCCCTGGACACAGTGGAGAAGTAGGAAACGGAATGGCCGACTCTCTGGCCAGGCGAGGGTCGTCTAACTCCCTCGTCGACCTGGAGCCAATGGTCGCTTCATCAAATTGCGTGGTGGTCTCACCCTTCTGAGCCAACTGAATTAAGAGAGATCTGAACTGTGGTGAGAATCACCGTATATGAGGCAGTCCAAGCTCTTCATCGAAGGGCCTGTGCCTAGGCTCTCAAAGAAACTCCTTTCTCTGAACAGAAGGGACATCAGAGAGATGACTAGAATCCCAACCAGTCACTGTCGTCTCAACAAACACCTCCACACTATGGGCATCACAGATGACCCAATATGTAGGAAATGCAGAGAGGCGGAAGAAACTGATCCTCACATCCTGTTGAAATGCCCAGCATTAGCATCTCTCAGACACCGACCATCCGGAGAATCAAGACTGCTCCCAGAAAAATTTATGAAAGCCAGCACTGGCAATATTCTGCGTTTCTGGCTGGCCACAAACCTGCTAAAATAGAATAGATGATGATGATGATGATATATAATTTTGATATTCTGGCAAATGAGGATTTTATTTCGCCAATTACTGTTTCTCCGTTATCTCTATTATCCTAAATTAGGCTATTCATTTCCGTCCGGTCACCAAAATTTCAAATATATACTTTCGTTTGAGGATCGTATAGGTAAAGAAATTATCATGATTTGTAAAATTTGAAGCGATGCAATGAAAATAATGGAACTTGATTATATTCTCTACAAGCCTAGGTTATTAGGTAATTTGTGAGTTTAATTTTGTTTGATATAACATTAGCTGAATATATAAGCGACAATTCAAGATAAATAGGTTATTTGTTAGCTTATTTTTGGATGAAGTAATATTAACTGAACGCATAAGAGAACATTATAGTATCTCCAAGCGGCAATATAGATTAGTATGTTGTTTATTTTTGGATGAAATAACATTAACTGAACACATGAGAAGACATACACTATTGGACAAAAGTGAAGACACTACTATTGTAAAATCACATATTGAATTATAAAATTGGAAATCGCAAATATTCACTACATCTCAGAATAAAGGCTCATAATAGTAGACTGATGTCACAAATGAAATGTCAAATACGGTAGTACGTAATAATTTATTTAAACAATAAAAATATTATGAAAATAACATTATTTCAGTTAAGACGACAAAAACTAGAATCTTTGTTGAAAGCTTATTCAAACTGCTCAACAGTATAAAGAGCAAACCCAATAAATAACAGAACAACCATTGTTGACAATAACATTGTTGCCACTTTTTTTTAGTTTTGAGTAGTGTTGAGGAAATCGAATATTTGTTCAAACTCCGTTGATCTTACCAATTAAAGATTGAATGCTTGTGAATCTTGCGTTACGGATTTGGCGATCAACCTCTTCCCAGAGGTTCTCTATTGTGTTAAGATCCGGAGATTGTACCCGCCACTGCAGAACCTTAACGTTCTCCTAAAATCTTGAAAAATCTTGTCTTCCGGATGGATTCCGCGTCACAATAGCTCGACTTGATGCCGACGTTTCGCCAACCATTACAGGTGGCATCTTCAGGGCAGGCTTGAGGCTTGAACTGAAACTGGTTCTACTGGTTTCTGTAGCCGTATTTATTTTAGGAAAATCCTTCACGCTCCATAGTTCACTGCCTTTGTTCCGGTGGTTAACTCCGTTCCAACACCTGACCCAGCCGTTGTGCGATCATGTGCGAAGTGGAATTTTCTCCTGAGTCACGGTTCAGATTATTCGGATGTTTTAGGATTTCTATAGCTTCAAGGATTTTTCGCTGATATAAGTTTGGGGCTCGGACTAGGATTTTAGTATCTTCAAAAAGGATTTGATGATTTGTGTTAAACTAGACATCCATTATTTCTGCTGTAGAAGCATCCCTACATAAAGTTCCCCATCTCGCAGCAGATGAAATTCGTTTCGAAACTGCTAAAATTCTTCGTCATTCCAAGATTCCTAAATCAAATTGCCCTAAACCTTTAATTCAAGCTCTCAATTCACTCAAATCAAATCCTGATTTGGCTATTTTGAGGGCTGATAAAGGAAACTCCACTGTTGTCATGAATCGTTCAGATTATGATAACAAAATCCTGCAACATCTGCAAACTAATTCTTATAAGCTTCTACCAAAAGATCCCACTTCCTCTATAGAACGTTCAATTTCACAAATTATTCGTAATTCTTCCCTTCCTGATTCAGATAAGAAATTTCTCATCCCCCATTGTTCAAAATGTCCCCGTTTATATGGTTTGCCTGAAATTCATAAGCCCTCAGTTCCCCTGAGACCGATTGTCAGCACTTTCGGATCTCCTACTTATAAACTCTCTCGATACCTGTTATCCATTCTCAAACCTCTTGTAGGTGATTCCAATAGTTTTATCCTAAATTCCTTTCATTTCGTTGAAAAACTTCAAACGTTGAAAGTTGACCCATGCGATTTGCTCGTCAGCTTCGACGTGGAATCACTGTTTACCAATGTTCCCATTCCAGACACCCTTTCCATAATTTCTCAATTGTTACCTGCCAAAAACATTTCAACGGACTTGCTACCGTTAATTGATTTTTGTCTATCCTCCACATATTTTCTATACGATGGCAAGTTCTATGAGCAGTCCTCTGGAGCTGCCATGGGTTCCCCACTTTCCCCGATCATAGCTAATATCTTCATGGAAGCTTTTGAAGAAGATGCCATTGACTCTTCTGTTCTCAAGCCGAAATGTTGGTTTAGATATGTCGACGATACTTTCGTTATTTGGCAACATGGTCGCGAAAAGCTTGTTCCTTTCCTCAATCATTTAAATTCATTACATCCCAATATCCGTTTCACCATGGAAGTCGAATCGCAAGGTTCACTCCCGTTCCTGGATGTATTGGTTAGTCGACAGTCTGACGGTACTTTAGGACATTCTGTGTACCGGAAACCCACCCATACCGATAGATACCTCAATGGTCTTTCCCACCACCACTCTGCCCAAAAGCAATCTGTCATTAACTCCCTGGTCCACAGAGCTGTCAACCTATCTCAGCCTCAATCTTTAAAATTAGAATTAAAACATCTATCATCTGCCTTATTATCAAAAAATTTCTCCCATTACAACATTCAAAAAGCCATAAAGAAATGCACTTCACCTAAAATTCCAAATCGACCTGAGCCAGAAACCCTCCCACCTGCTTTATCCACGGCCTATCTTCCATATATTCAGAATATAACAGATCGAATTTCCAAAATCCTCAAAAAACATAATATTTCTACCCGTTTTTCCACACTTCCAAAATTATCGCAGTTTTACAAACCTATCAAAGATCCCCTTCCTCCTCTCCACTTAGAAGGTGTCTATAGTATTCCCTGTTCTTGCGGTAAAGTCTACATTGGTAAAACAGGTCGTACAGTAGCTACTCGTGTGAAAGAACATGAGCGCTGTACAAGACTTCGTGACACCAGTAGATCTGCACTTGCGGAACACAAGTTTAACACAAATCATCAAACATTTTTTGAAGGTACTAAAATCCTAGTCCGAGCCCCAAACTTCTATCAGCGAAAAATCCTTGAAGCTGTAGAAATCCTAAGACATCCGAATAATTCCACTTCGCACATGATCGCTCAACGGCAGGGTCAGGTGCCGGAACGAAGTTAACCATCGGAACAAAGGCAGTGAACTATGGAGCGTGAAGGATTTTTCCTACAATAAATACGGCTACAGAAACCAGTAGAACCAGTTTCAGTTCAAGCCTCAAGCCTGCCCTGAAGATGCCACCTGTAATGGTTGGCGAAACGTCGGCATCAAGTCGAGCTATTGTGACGCGGAATCCAACCGGAAGACAAGATTTTTCAACATTAGCTGTCCGCGGAAATCTACTATCCAAGATTTCCTAAAATCACTTCTGAACATGGCGCAGTGTATGTTTGGGATTATTGTCCTGTTGAAATATGAATCGCAAAATCTCCCACTCTGTATAGAGCAACATAACGTTTGTTAGGATGTCCCTGTATAAAAATCGATTCATAGTCCCCTCTATGAAGTGTTATGGATCTACTTTATTCCATGTAAAATAACTCCATGAAAACACACTACCCTATCCGTGATATGTTGTTGGTCAAGTGTACGCAGAGTTATATCTTATATTTACAGGACGTCCAACATGTCTCCTTCTACCAGAATTAAAGAGTTTGCAAAGAGTTTCGTAGCTGAGCAAGATTATTTTCCAGTCCTCATTACTCCAGCATGATTTTTCGGCTGGACGCACGCTGAAAACATCGCTTCAACGAATCCTTTTGATTCTCCTATCCAACCAAAGTGTCGTTTTTTCGATCTTCCTGATTTTGGCATTTTTTCCACATACCTACTCTCTATCATTGTAACGTTGAATTATTTTCGACACGCTGTATATAGGCAAGATAAAGTGTGTTGAAATAATAGCCATACTTTTTCCTTGCAAAAAGGCATTTACTACAATCTGCTTTAACTCTAGACAGATTGGCTCACCTTTTGTCATATTTCCTTCTGTAAAAAACAGTGAGTAAGCCTAAACAACCCAGTAATTTTCTTTCGTAAACATATATGTAATGCAATCTGTTTTTGCCTGAAAGATCGAAAGAGTTGCTTCACTTTTTTCGCACTATAAACCATATTCTTTACTTAAATTATCACGTGTTACTTTATTTGATATTTTAAAGCAATCTCATTTCGCGACATCAGCTTACTATGAGCTTTTATTCTGAAAGATTTTGAATATTTGTATATTATCTCCAAGCGGCAACTCCAGGCTTGTAGGCTATTTGTGAGTTTATATCTGGATGCATTAACAATAACCGAACACATAAAGGTTAAATATTTTTTCCAAGCGGAAATTCTATGTTAGCCGAACGAAACTATATCTGCCCTTTCATTCAACCTGGATTACCTGAATCTGATTGGTTCTCAACTTGAATAAATGAAGGATTGTATGTTCAAATATTTATTTTCTTTCTGATAAATCGAACTTTCAGAATATAATAGAATTTGATATAATATAACTTTATTGTAAAACTTGCACACATAGAATATTGATGATTGAAACTTGTCGACTATTTTTCGAATTATGACATAGTTTGGATAGATTATTTTGCAAAATACAATAGACACATTTCCACAAAGCGGCTCCGAAAATCTACTGCTGGCTAATAGCTGCAGAAGTTTCATTTTTTTAATGTATCATTTCATACAAATGTTGATTTTGTATTTGGCTTTACTATAAATTTTAAATTATCATCAAATCGGCAAATTTCACAATGAAACATTTGTTTCAGTTTTTTCTTTTTTTTTTGTTTCCTATCCTCTTGGATCGATTGTACCATGGATGGTCGATCCTGTATATGCGTATATGCAGGAAATGTTACTAGTAATCTATGATCATTCTGAATGTCCGAGTCAAATTTGTGAGCATTTACCAAACATTGAGTAGATATTAACGCGAAACGGGAACAATAAAACACATGCGTGTTGCTTAATCAATTTTCTCTATGAAAAATTACTGAAAATTGTGATAAAACTACTATGCATAACATTCGTGCAGTGGAACGTGTAATTTGGGGGTCGTAAAATATGATGAGGGTGAATAAATTTGAACCTACACATTGCACTATTTACGGAACGATTTTCGAGGTATGCTGCAAGGCATGGATATCAAATTTAGGACCTTACGAAGTTAAAATAGCATTAAGTCGAAACGGTAACGTTTGATGATATTATAACATTATCTTCGTTCATCCAACAAAAACAATAACATGGCGAAGATTTTTAGTTTAGGGTTGCTTCTGAGGATTTGATTTTTCCAACATTTTGGATGAAAACTCTTTTATATTTGAAGACATTAGACATTATTGCAATTTTCGTTAAATAATCCACCTATTAATACGAATAATAGAATTTTATTGTTTTCCTATTAAAATTGAACGTATCCGGTTGCATACTATTATGGAATAGATGATGGAGACTGGTATAAGTCCCACACAGTAGCGGTTGAAGAAAACATTTGGCCATAGGATCACCACAGGTTTCTCAGTAGACCAAGCCACAACCGTCCTTATAGTAACCTGGAACAATGCTAATTGTTGCAGCACTTATAGTGTCGTTTCATTATATCACCGGTTTGGTGGCATGTGAAAGTCTGATAGTTAACGGTATATTTTACCAATCTGAAATAATATTTCTAAAGCGACAATAATTGTAATAATGTAATCCATAATAGCGAAGTATTAGTTTAAATTCTGACAGTGATCACTACGCTATTGAAAATCAATTTTATGTAGATATTGACCTCAAAATTAAAACATTTGTAAAGGGCATTGAGGTAAGAATTGAAATAAATTTTGAGTTTCGATATGCAAAATTTGTTAGAAATATTCAAATTATATGGTTATGTTAGTTCTGAAATAGATTCAGTTGGAAATTTTATATGACACGGTTGAGAATATTTGAAGAAAGCATTGTAGTTGGGACAGCATCAGACAAAGAAAATGTAGAATTCGTAAAAACGGTTTTGGCTTTCATGATTTATACTGCATTTGTGAATTTCAGTGAAATTGTTAGGTTATAACCGAAAATGAAATCGACAAGAGATTGATGTGAGGTAGTTTTATCCCGATTTAATTTTTGTTCAAATTCATTCATCCAAAGGAAGAGCAATTAAACTATTCAATACCTCCTTCTTTCTTAGATGCCTATTGTAATTTTGAGAATTTATGTTTTGTTGATTTATTGTCTGTGTGTTGTTATATTCATTTTCAAATTACGTAGGTAGACCAAATGAAAATAAGAATTATAATATTGACTTCAATATTATTAAATTAGAGTGGCGGTAACCTTTTGGTTGATTTTGGTGAACAATAAAATATCAGTTTTTGATGTGTAGAAACGAGTATAGAAACAAGCTAATATTCAATGATATATTTATTTATCTTACATCATTTGAGGTTATTCGATTGACCAAGCAGGGTATCCTATCCTTTATTATGTATCTATGGTGTGACATGTTCAAATAAGAATACTAGAAATTGTAAACAATGGGATGCATTCAATAAAACATATTAATACAATCTTGAAAAAATAGATCTCACAATTATTAAACCGCCAGGCATTCAGAGGAAAGGGCTACGGTTAACGAGGTATGCGGTGTTGCATGTTTTACTTTCCGGCTTGTATCAAGTCGGTTGTGACCATGCAAATTGACGTAGCTTAGCGACATTGTTCGTATCTTTTTATGATTTTAGTTTTACTTGGAATATATAATTTATGAAAATATGTATTGCTAATGTTATTGATAGATTTATTGTTGCAATTCAATTAACTACACACATAACTAGGAAAGAAGCTATTCTTCAGAATGGTTTGTTTTAGTAGGAAGAGACTTCGTTAGATAGGATGGTTCATTGGGGAAAATTGTGGGAAATGCGTTAACAATAAGTTGGAAAATTTTCGGTGAACAACTAAAAATAAACCATCAGGTAGGTTTTGTGAAATAACTGTCTTTGATAATATGAGAATACGTGAATGTGGAATGTAAACTACAGCATTTTGTAACTATAAAGCTTTTTCTCCAAGAATTGCCGACAACCACTGTTTTTTTTTCAAAGTCGTTAACACAACAGTCACGAGGTTTCTTGGAAAATCAAAGATTAATCTGGAATTCCTTTACCGTTAAAAAGGATAAGACGATCTGAGAATTGTATAGAGCTAACTCTATGACGACACAATGCGATGAGGCATCAGTGTTTCCGCCTGTTATCTTCAATTTTGATTCCATATTTTTAAGAAAACAAAAATTAGGGAGAACGTTCTTCATTTTAGCATTTACAAAAGTTCTTCTACATCATTAGTCCTTACCATTTTGTACTCTTGTTTTCATAGTTGATGTTTGCCTAGGAAAGATTTTTGAATGAAACTGCTTTATTATTATTATTTGACGAATAATATGTATCGATAACAACTAATTTCAGGCATATGATGATCGTGATTAGCGACTCCGAAAACCCCCGAGAGTCAGAATTTGTTGCATATGAAGAAGAAAGATTAAAGAATTCCTAGAAGATGACGAAGATATCTGGTCTCCGGGTATCACCAGGTATTGCAGGAAAGTTTTTGCAAGTCACTCACTCGAAGTATTAAAAAATAATTTTTAATGAAATTCATCGATATCCAGGACGTCAGGACCCCCATATACCCCTCCAAGGGGACCTCAGGGAATTTTTTGATCATCATATTCGTGATCAGCGACCCCAAAAACCCCCGAGAAACCAATTCGAGTACTTTTTTTTATCACCTCAAAAAGTGCACTCAGAAAAATGCATTTTTTGGCTGGAATGGAATAATTTTTTTCCGCAAAAAACAAGCGAGGCACACAATTTCTAAGTCACCCTTCGAATCGAATGCAGAAAACCGAATCTCAATCCATCCAACTGCGCCAGTGATCTATTTTAGTGCCTTATTTCCTATATATATTTCCTCACTATATTAGTTCATGCCAGTATCAAATATCGAAGCGGCTTAGATTCCCATCTTTAAATGGAATGAAAGTAATATCACGAATTAGATATTATCTCAATTTGAGCTTAAATTTGAATTTATTTGGATCATACTTATAACTTACATCTGGTGTTGAATTTGCAAACAATGAGTAATACAAAACTTATAATTACGTATCACAAATTATACAGTTAAAGTATTATAAAATCGAATAAAAAGAGTAATAAAAGTCGCGTGACTAGTGGCGATTTTGAAAATATATCCATTAAACGTTAGGGACTGTCGAGATCAATGACAGATAATAATTAAATATATTACACAAATTCACTTATCAACTGTTTCTTAACACGTTTGGCAATAAAATAGTATCAGAATTCTTTCCTAATGTGTATTTTAAGTTAATCAAAAGAGTTAAATAAATTTCCTCACTGACACAAACTAGTTCTTATCTTTTGATAGGAGTGTAATTGAAATTTACTATTTTCTACAATTGCCTCGTAATTTTTTCTGCAATTGCGTCACGAACACGTAAACTTTTTTGACAACGTGAAATATAAAATGATAAATTCTAAATCACTTCGTGAGTAAAATCAGAATAAGACATCCCTTCAAAATTAAATGATACATGAATATCATGATTCAATATAAAATATCAGAATATGTCACAATTAAGACAAGTTCATACACATGTTGTACTACAAAGTTAGCATATTGAATAAAAAACAAACATGCAATAAAAGATAATTCATCCTATTGTACACAAAAACTAACAAATGATGAGTTTGTTAGTATTTACATAACAAAATTCTGAGATTAATTAATTTTAACATGAAATATTATTATTGAAATGAATAGCATTTTATTTTGGCTGGTTTTGCTGATTACTTGTTGAAAATTCGTATCGATAGTTTGGGATGAGTGAGGTACGTGTACAGTAGGATAAGAGTTACTTACAAATAAATAAATTTGATAATGAAGGATTGTTAAGGCCTTTCTGATCATTTAAAAGGTTTCCTGTATTTTTAAACTTATCAATTTCAATTTTCTCCAAGTTGTTTGATACTCCACTTTTAACTGACTTATCTCAACATCATCTTCGGAATGATGATCAGTTTCTTTAATATGGTTTACAACTTTTGAATATCCTTTGTTCGAATTAAAATCTTCTTCTCTGTCTTATATAGAATTTATCACAATCTTCACACTTTGTTGTTCTTAATATATTTGCTTACTTTATTATTTGTTCAAAAAGTGTTGTGTTTTTTAAGTAAATTGCATATATTATCAGAATGTTTACCTGCATACGTTATCGATCTATTATTATTAGTATTAAGTGGACTAGGGTAAACTAACTTCATTGGTTCATTATAATTTAAGTCAATCACAATTTTTTTTATACGCGTTATTAGTTGCTATCTGTTTTAAAATTGAAAATTCCTTATGATAATTTAATTCTGACATGGCGATAAGCAAGTCTATGTATCATGCTTTGAAGAGCAGCCAGTTTATGTTGTTTGGGGTGGTTCAAATTTTTGTGGATAATAATGTCCGTATGACATATTGAAAAGGATGTTTACTATTTTATTTACTTATGGTTAAGTTCCTAAAGTTGATAGTTTGATTAACTTCTACTTCAACCGTGAATTTAATTTTGGGGTATAGATTATTCAAATCTTGAATGGAAGAATCTAATTGTCTTTGTGTTCTATTAAAGCATGTTAATATATCGTCAACATACCGATGCCAATAAATGAATCTTTTCATAATAGAGTTTTTGTGGATTTCCAATTCTAATTCATTCCTAAATATTTCGACCAGATAAGGACATTGCTAATCCTTCTTGAGAAGTATACACATTGTTATTGAATTGAAAATAATTCTGAGGAAGACATAATTCGAGAGTGCGTAATATTTCTTGTAGTATAACAATGTTTGTGTGTTTTTTCCAAGATACTTTGGATCATCAGTAATGTTTCCCCCAGAGGTATACTATGAAAGAGGTTAGTGACATCAAACGATATAAATTTACTATTGATTGGTAAGGTAAAATCTTTAATTTTGTTGACCAGAACGTTTGAATTTTTTATTATGCCAAATTTAGGTTCAAATTTACAATATTCTTTTAAAATTTGTAGTAATTTTTTTGATAAATTCGTAGATGGCGCGTCGTAGTAACTGACTACAGGTCTTATGGGAAAATCTATTTTATGTAATTTAACTGAAAAATATAATTTTGGGCGCATGAGGGTCCATAATATTCAATTTAAATAAATCTTTATTTTCAAAAATTGCAGCATTCTTTGATACAATTTTAATCTTATTTTGTTATGAATTGGTTGAATCTTTTCTCATTAATTTGAAACTCCCTGACTTTAGAAAATCTAATGTTTTATTGATATAATCTTCGCGGTCAATAGCAAGTGTATTTTTATTAAAACTATAGCATTTTATTGCTATGCATAGAATAGTTTGGTTGTAAGAACTGTCGTAATTCAGACAACTTTAAGTTAGTTTTGAAATATTGAAATTTGTGATAATTGGGGTAAAGAATGTGTCAATAAATACGTCCTAGACATTGACATTTTTCTTTTTGATCTAACTTTAACCACCTCTCCTCCAGTTCTGAATAATTATTTGGAGTTTTTCTTTCTGTAGAGGACGTACTTTCCGAGAATTTGATTAAATTCATGACTAGGTGAAGAAGCTGACTATATTTAAATTATAATCAATTATATTTTGTCATATTATGTTAATGATCAAACTAGGTCTGAGGGTGTTGAAACAGCATACATATGTCAGAATTCCGGCTAGTTATGCTCCAAGCAATTTACCAGATGTGTTGAAAGATTGCTCGCCGAGAAATTCCTCGATAATTAACTGACATCTAGTAAATTTAGATTATCTACAACGGTGACATGTTAATTAAAAATTCTTAGCGAGTTGTCTCATTAATATTGGTTTGAATCGACAAGTAGACCTGTACTAAATTTATAGGAGTTCACAGGTTAACCATAAAAACGATATTTCATGTTATGCTGATCTGTTTTCTTAATCACTTGATGAAGGTTTGACTGAAACCGTATGCAACTTTCACTAGCTGCATTTATGTACTCGTAGATAAATTGTCAATGTATAATGAATTAAGGGCATCACTCTATCGTGAACTTTTATAGTTCATCTTCATTGAATGCTTATCTGATTCATCGTACCTTATTGAATTATCATGATATTCTATATAGGGAGTGCACTATAGCCAGTTGTAATATTGCTTTACTACAAGCGTGCGCAATTCCCGGTTTTCCCGCACTCATTTTGACTATGAAAGAACAACATCGTCGCTCAAGTTTTCCCGCAGTCAGTGTGGGAGAAATATTTCCTGGAATCAAGATCAGATGATTCCAACTTATTTAACATCCGCAATCAACTTGCTAAACGCATCACACTGTACTTTTAACATAAATGTATATAATAAGTAAAAAGTGCCTCTAATATTACATTATATATTTGAGCATAAGGACATACTTTTAAAAATAAAATTTTCGAAATAAAAATGATATATTCTTATTAAAACGATTGTAGAAAAAAGGTTGATCCTAATTCATGGGGAAAGCACTTTCCCGCACTTGACTGCAGTCATGTAAACGAAAAGTGTCTCCTTCCACACTTATTAGGATAATAACTATTTTCTACAAACGTGCGGGGAGTTAGTCCTGCGCACACTTTTTTTTGGGCAGAGATTCTCTCCACACACTAGTGCGGGTAGAGATTCGCTCTCCACACTAGTGCGGGAAGAGATTCTCTTTCCACACTAGTGCGGGAAGAGATTCTCTTTCCACACTAGTGCGGGAAAAGTTTACTCAACTCCGTTTCAGAAAACTTACTCAATCTGCGACCAAAAGTGACCAATTAATATTGAAGCTCCTGTTACATATAGTAAAGTGATAGCCGACAGTTCGACATCAGGGTCTACTCCAATTTTGGGAAGACCAAAAACAAGAAATGAGGAATTTTCATTATTCTGGGGGTAGCAGCAAACGTTGAGAAAGAGTTATTGAGAAAGACACCTTTCCATACTGGAATTTAGTATCTTCTCATCTCCATGGAATTGAACTCTGAATTTCATGTGTCGGGAAGTTAAAAATTGAAATACGTTATATTGAATTAACTGCAGGAAGTGTACTAATTGTTACTTCAACAGAAGCAAAACATTTGTAAAATACATCTGGTAATAATTAATACTAAATATGAAAAGTTCTTGCTGCATGTCTCAAACTTCTGAGTCGACTAATGACTGCTGTAAATATTATTAATGTTTGTTTTATAGGAGACGGAATGTGAGGTACGGCAGTGGTATTTGTATTACCATTCACTAAGGCAAACAATTGCGGCCGTAAATAAGCACATGTCGCTGTAAAACATTAATAATACGTCCGACATGATAATGATTAATCGCTTAAAGCTTGATGTAACTCAGATATTTATTCATAAAGAAAGCATTATGGAGTATATCCAGCTACAAAATTTGAATCTATAAGGATGTGGTTATAAATAGATTTACGTCCTCTAAAATGAAGGTGTCTCCAAATATGAATGTTATTTATCATCATAAATGAGTACATTTAAATATTTACATATCTTTACAAACACCAATCATTTATGATTTATCAGGTCGAAATTAATTTTATTATCCTAAATCGTGCTTTAGATGGTATTAGTAGAAGATACAAACATCTACAGTCACTGCTGATTGTTTTTTTGCCGAGTCGTATCTTGTGCATTATATTTCAAGTTGTGATCAAGGAACATTGACTGTTCATGCGATCATCGAATCGATCTTGAACCACAGTGAATTCGGCGCATAGACTAATCGGGGGATTCCAAAGGTAAACATAAAATTCGTGTACGATATTCGTCACATGGCATTCTGTTGTCCGATTTTGGGACTACAAAATTTAGCACAAATATAATTATTGATTTTAAAATTATAAAATAATTGATGCAACAATTTTGCCACCATAGGCATCCAACTACTACTACTACTAACTGTTGCAGCGAAGTTTGTCTGAAAGTAACTTCGGATGTAACTCAGAAAATCGGTTACCGTTAGGTCTTGATTTTATAATTCAAATGAAAATGTGACCTACTAAAACACATAAACTTTCAAACTCGCATAAAATAACAGTTCGCTCAAATATAAGCTACAGTAAATCCACGATTTCACGGACGATTTTCCTCGTGATTCACTTAGTTCTCTCGTCGACAATACCTTAAAGTGGAAGGACCGAACGTAAAAAACACTTGTTTATAGTTTTTATGAAACTTTTGCTTCGAATTCTTTTCAAATCGGATAAAATAACAATAATAACTAGATGACACGTGAGTTCGAATGGGAACCTGCGTATTGCATGAACCTAACTGGGTGACGTCACGATTTGCGAAGATGGATCCATATTCTGGCCTGTTAATAGAGTAAGTTATGCTATGCGTTTTTCACATTTCCCTATTCATTCTTGTCATACAGAATCGATGACTACAAGAACATATTACTTAAAATCCAGAGTGTACTAATTCAGAATTACTCGATTCATTAACTGTTTATTTTAATCGAAAACGCCTCACTCGATGTTTATTTTCCCGAAGGCGCCAAATTAATTTGCACATTAAATCCTAGACGTTTTCAAGCATCTGAGTGGCATTAGTTCAGTCATGTCATTAAATAAGTTATAATGGACTTCGGGAACTCATGCCAACTACTAGCTATTGTCTGGGAGTAATTCAAGTAAAATATATTGGTAGCAGTTTTTCTCAATGGAATTTGTTCAAGAAATTGAAGATTATAATTGAAAAAGTATAGTGGAATACAGCGCATTACTGGGAATTCTCTCTGAATTAATACTCCTTTATTAAAAAACTTATATAACTTTAATCCATATCAAGTTGTTGTGCGATTGTCCGCGTTATCCCCAAGGAAGACGAGCTTGCCTCTGGCTGCCTCTGGTGGGACGTTCCCTGCTGAAACAATAGAAAGCTGCCTTTGAAAAGGAGGTGACGGCGTTCTAGTTGTTCCAAGAATGTCGTAAATTCACCAACCTCCGACCCACCGGCAAACGAGAAATGTCTCTGCTATTTCCCTTATCAATTTGATAGGCCTGGCTACGTCTATTTCTTTCTTTAGTCATTCCTTTGTCCAAATTGTATTTGGTAATATCGAGACGTGTAAATTCCCGGACCACCTTATTTAATATTTCTGTAAAGTTCACCAAAATCCGGAGAAGTAATCCCCTGTAGACTATTCCATACTACTCAAAAATAATCGTAATAATCGTTTATACTCATACTATCGTTTCAAATCGGTCTGATTTGGCACTATAATTTAAATAAGTTTTTTTACAACATCGAAACATGTCCAATAAACTATCGTAAATTGAATCTTCAGAAGCTACATTTTGCACATAATATCGTATTGCATACAGAACCTGACGCGATATAATTTATATTGCATTTGCTGCCTAGCAACCGATGTATTATGAACTCTCATGTATTAGGGGCGGTCCTCTGTGGCTATTGGGCGGCAGCTTTGAGAATATGACACTAGGGACGGGATATTTGAATAAATGTTATTAGTATTTAGATCAAAATTTTCATATTTTTTTAGAATATTAATCGTGATTAGTAATTTCTCGTAAAAAAAGATAGTATGTAACACACACAAACTGGCTATTCTGCATTCGTTTGAATTAAAACCTTCGGCTCGTGTTGCAAACTTCAACACTCGTTCAAAATAAGCCCCATTTTATGCTTATTGCATTATATACTATTATATGCTCCAGTTACATACCGTTACATTCAGTCACCGGAAACTGAACTGCAGCTCACACATGCATTCAATTTAGGCGATTCAGCCCCTAAAAAATGTGAAAAATCTGAAATTTGAGAGCATCGAACTGTGGGTGTAGGTGTAGCAACATAAGTTCATCCAGTGGGAATGATTTTAAATAGGCACCTAATCTTTATTGATTATAACTAATAGGGGAAGATAATTTCTACACTTTTTTTTCACTATAAATGAGTTTTTAGAATGTAGTGCACATACATCCACACGGACAAATCCTTCAAAATATCATGTAAGACTTTGAAATTACATTGGACATTTGTTCAATTGGGTCACAGGACATACAAGCATCGAGGGAAATTAACAGGCGGACGCACTTGCACAGCCAGCGTCTAGTTGCTCGACAGCTGGTAAAATTTTCAAAATCTCACGTCCGAATTGCAAGACGGAGACAGGTACGAGTTTCTCGACCGAAAACACCCTGATGATGATGGGTAAGGCAATTAACAATGTAGGTACTTTCTTTTATAATGAATGGAATAAGAACATTTTGTTTCCTGATAAAATTTAGTTTAAATTATACCCCACCGCAGTTTATTTCTAAAATAAGATTTTTGTCTCTATAACAATGATAATAATAATATCAAATCTCTATGCGAATCGGAAACTGTATTTATGGATGGTACATTTCAATGTCGCCCTGAGTTTTTTTACTATTTTTCATAATTTATGATCCAAAAAATGGGCATTATATTGCGCTTGTGTATTATTCCTGGCAAATAATCAAAAAACTACGTATAGAAATCCTTTTCGAATTCTGATCAATATGTGCGATATAAGAGGATTTCTTTTCAAGCCGAAAACTATCACTATAGATCACTGAAGATTCAATGGTACGTTTGCAGATTTCATCTCCTTGAATCATGATGGTGAAAAACTCAAGAATTGAGATTAAGTGAAGGTCTTTAAAGACAAAACTGAAGATGAAAAATGGCTACAACATGCATTTGGTTTATCAATTTCAAACCCCGATGATGTCGGAGATTGTATCGTAGAGGATTTATCTGCCTATTTGATACAATGCGAAAAATTGATGAAATTTTTTGACCCTCCGTTAGACCCGTAATCAGTAAAAGGGCCGAACCCTTGAAGGATACAACAAATGCTTCCGAAAACATTTCATTCGCATTCCAATAAACTGTTTCATTCCCCCACCCAAATATTTTTGTATGTACTGAACAATTGAAAAATTTGTTAAATACATATATAAAATGAACTACGACATTGTGAATAGATGTACAAATATGATGTTCCTCAATTGATGTGTAAAAAAAGAGAAGTTGATTGAAAATTATGAAAGTGATAAGATTTTACGTTATGATTATGTAAACGGTATCTCATATTACAATAAATCAAGAAAATTTGTTTCTAAAGTGTACCCATTATTTGACGCGTATGTAGATGTATAGGTATTTGATTTACTTGGTAAAACTGTGGTTCACAATCAACATTTATCTATCATTCCAGTTATTTTTTGATATATGCTACCTGGGCGCTTTCCTATACCTTCGCGAAATAGCGCCTTGCGCAAAATAGAACCTTTTTTATACTTTGACTAACGAGAGGGAAACCTATAATGTTCGAAGAACATCGTGTGGGCCATTCGTATTTTTCTTGAAGGTTTGGAGGTTATAGGCATGAGGAAAGACCTCACTAGGTAAAGAGTTCCGCAACTTCGCCGTTCGATAAAAAAATTAAGTGTGGTAGGAAGAATTTCGGCAGATCCCGAGCTTGACAGTGAAGGGATGACTACTTTGAGCTCGTCTAGCTGCCTATCTGGAATCTTTTGTGATGGAACAACAGACGAGATTTATGATGAACACCGACCACGGAAATATCTATAGAAAAGGAAGAGATATCTCACCTTCCTACGATGTTCTAGAGAGGTCAATGAGCTCGTAATAGTAACATCATCAATCAAACGAATAGCTCTCTTCTGGATAGAATCCATGAGCCTTAGTTTATGTTTGGGAGCCAAACTTCAAACATGTGAACGGTACTCTAGGATAGGTCGAATCTGTGCTTTGTAGATTAAGAGGAGCTGCTGAGATGTAAAGTAGCTCTAGGCACGAAATAAGAAACCAAATTTTTGTGGAGCGGCTTTCGCAATGAACCTCACATAATCGTCCCATGAGAGGGTGCAAACGGTGGTGATCCCGAGCATTGTTATGAAAGACCTCATAGGAATAGTTGTACCTGAGATCATCATATTAGGGATTGTGGGAAACGCCTGCTCGGAGAAAACGCAGTTTTGGTCGCATCAAACTCTATTAGATTGTCAGTACCTCATTTCAAAATCTTCTGGCTCCTCTGGCCTTATTGGATGTTATAGGGGCTCTAGATGAGGGAGTGATATGAAGTGTACCATTATCTGCAACGCTGTGGAAGCCATAGGTGGTAACTTCCAGATCTTTGATATGAAGCAGAAACAAAGTTGGTATCGAGACAGATCCCTGTGGAACATCAGCATTGATGGTCAATGTATCGGAGAATACTCCGTCAACCACCACATGGAGTGATCTATCTGAGAGAAAACTCGATAGTAAGCAACAAACTTGAGGCGACTTGGTCAAATGCTTTGTGAGATATCCAATGAGCCGGTTAAAGATTCTCCATGTTTTTCAATAGATTTCTGTCATACATGTGTTACGTAGACAAGCAGGTGTCCTGTTGATCTCTGCTGACGAAAGCCATATTGTCGGTTATTCACGATTTTGCAGCTCTCTAGGTATTTGATTAGCTCGATGTTGATTGCTTTCTTCATCACTTTAGAGATCACAGATAACTGAAACGCCATCTCGTGATCTGAACCTTCCTCCGGTATGGGCAAGCACACTACACAGGTAATCCTCAAAATAGAAGAAACAGAACTTAGTACAAACTACTGAAGTTCTCTTCCGGAACATAGATATCTAAGATGCTTCTAAGTAAATTTGGGAGGAAGGATGTTTTGGAAAGTATGGGGTTAAGCAAGAACAACCTGAGAATCTTAACAGGATTCATGACAGGACTCTGCACACTCAACGGCCATATGAGTGAAACTGGTTCAGTAAACGATGGGACGTGAATATCTGCATAGAAGCAGAGAAACACCGATACATCTGTTAACCGACGGTGAAGGTACCCTGCTCCGTAGGAGCAGGCATTTCGACAGTGTACTGTACCCAGGAAAAATCTTAGTTTTCTCAAGAGAACTGAGACTCTTCGAGGCACTATAAATCAGTACTGTAAGGGGGAGTACAATGTTCCTTCAAGGTATTCATAATACCAAAGAATCTAATCTAATACATTCTTATAGTTCCTTTGTATTGCTAATTATGGGACTACAGAAATTGTTCGAGTTAGAAGAAGATTCAACCTTCGGAGGGTCGACTTATCTATCATCTAGAAGTATTAGAAATTTGTCATTCAGAAAAAAAAAAATGTAATTTTTTTGTCAAATGTCACTTTTTAGATTCCTTAAGTATTGGAATAGCTTCGGACCACTGCATTATTCCTAGAAATGTGATAAAAAGGTCAGGGATGAAACAAGAAACGTCGAATTTGTAATCGTCTATGCTACTAATAAATATTAGTGTCATTATGTATCCATAGTTGTCTTTTATTTCAGAGCATTAGTCTCGCTACTAATAATATTTCTGCTAACAAGGGAAATATACATTTTCCTGATTCATTACATTTGAGACATACAACCATCATAACTGTAACGTTGTGATAACTTGGAATTGCCACTTCCTGCAACAACATCCCACAATATCTATCTGTTAACTACTAATGTAGAGCCCATTGTTATCATTATAGAAACTATTCTATCAAGAAACTTACCTGTGTTGTGGGGCGGAATTCGCCGTCATGGGAGATCTCGCAGGATATCCTGAGGCTCTGGGGCTCCCACTGAGCACGTATTCTGAAATAACATGCTAAATCAACAAAAGAGATTATCATGACCTGCTAGGTAAATAAACTGAACAGCGCTATATTGGGAACAGCTTTTTTTGTAGTAATAATATGTAATATAAAATAGAGTTCAAGGAAGTATGAGGGACTCATACTCAAGATGGGAGTTCGTCTACAAATAATGAACTTTAGAAAATATTTTATTACATCATCAAAAGATTGAACTTTTATTTTTGTTTGTACGTACCATTCAGTTATTTTTGACACCTGTTCAAAACAAGTCAATATGAAAAAACATATATTTGAAGCATGGCAATTGTTTTACTTTTATTGCCCTTGTTACTTTGAGGGTTCAAGTTTGTTGTGTGTTATGAATCAACAGAACTAGAGCTACTTTTATGATTAGTTTTCAAAGAACACAATGAATTTTGTACATAAAGACAATAAAATATTACGTTCATTTATAATTCAAATAAAAACAGTGGAATAACAATAACAGTTATGTTTATGTTCACATCATGAATCGTACAATTTCATGAAAGTACACTTTGTACAAACTTGGATTCTCACATAAAGCTCTAATGATCGTATATTGAAACCCGTATTAATTAAAGAGGCAACACCGGCGCCAGACTCCCTTGTCGCATCCGAACCCTAAGCGGACACACTTACTCCTCTATAATACGGCAATTTCAGAGATTCCAGAGGTTGGAGCAATGATTCTAAAATATATAAGGTACAGAAATGTTGTTTTTCATTTGTTTGTCAAGTCAGGTTCTAAATTTGGAAAAGGTATATACGAAGGTTGGTCAATAAGTCCTTGCTAAATCCAAGAGGTTCGTAATATCGTTTGTTTCTGACAAGTAAAATCTTTTAATAGGCTGTTGCCAAAATATCAGCGTGGTTTATCTCTTAAAATCAACTGAAGCAAACAACTTTTGTTACTTTTGAACAATGGAATTCATTTGAAAAACAAAGGCCTGTTGAATAATGAAGTTCATAGCACATCTGTAATAGCGTTCAAGATTATTTACAACTGGGTGAATCAATTCGAATGGGGTTTGTAACGTTTGGACGTTAATAATTTTATTCAACGGTCATTTATTATTCCGATAAATGTTGTGAGTTATTTATTTATAGTTAGAAAGAGATAACCCCGATCTCTGTAGTTTGATAGCCCAAGCTATATATGTCAATCTGGTAGCGGGTCTCTGCAGAAACAGAAGACCGACACAAGAGGTCACACATTTCGCGGTACTCGAGGAGATGTTGAATGCGGATGCAAAGACGATCATCTTGAGTTTAAGAGTGACCAAGGTAAGATCGATCAAAATCAATTTTGTTGTTAAATAGTAATTCGCTAACTTGAAAGTTTACATAGTTCTGGATAGATGTTATTATGATACTTGATCATTCTAATTACATAATATCAATGTAGTGGCTTCTGTGAGTCGGAAAAAAGACCGAAAAAAGCAAATATTTCAGAGCCTAACGAGACTCTGCCCCCCCCCCCTTTCGAGGATGCTGAACACGATGGCGGTGGTTTAAACTCTTTCTGAGTTGACCGTCACCCCGAAACGGCCAAAAACAACCCCCAAAAAAGGTGAAACTCGGATAGATCGACATATTCCGAGAAAAGCCGCGTCACCTCCCGTTTTCTAGGATGCTGAACACGATGCCGGTACTTTGGAATTTCTCCGAGTCAACCCCACCCTTCAAACGGCAAAAAACAACCCCCGAAAGGGGTGAAACTCGGATATACCGACATATTCCGAGAAAAACCGCGTCACCTCCCTTTTTCGAGGATGCTGAACACGATGCCGGTACTTTGGAATTTCTTCGAGTCAACCCCACTCTTTAAACGGCAAAAAACAACCCCTGAAAGGGATGAAACTCGGATATACCGACATATTCCGAGAAAAACCGCGTCACCTCCAGTTTTCGAGGATGCTGAACACGATGCCGGTACTTTGGAATTTCTTCGAGTCAACCCCACCCCTTAAACGGCAAAAAACAACCCCCGGAAGGGGTGAAACCCTGTAATTCCACTTGTAAGCGACGTAGATTATATTGAGCGGATCATTTTTTTTAAATGAAAATGAATTTCATATTTACCTATAATGAATGTAATGTTTTTGGCCGTTTGGGGGTGACGGTCAACTCAGAAAGAGTTTAAACCACCGCCATCGTGTTCAGCATCCTCGAAAACGGGGGAGGGAGAGAGTATCGTTAGGCTCTGAAATATTTTCATATTTTTCCGACTCACAGAAGCCACTAATGTGATATTCGCTATTTAAGCTTTCAAATTTTCGTTTATTGAAGTTATCCTTGGCACACACCAAGATCATTTTTTCTTGTCTTCGGTTGCATGCAGAATTATATTCCTTCTTGCCTTCGCTAAATAGAGTGATGAATTTGTCGGGTTAACTATTAGGATTGTTCATATCGTTACATTTGACTTGTTTGGCCTTGCGGTGTCCCCCGTGGTTTCGTAGTGTTCCGTGGGCAATTTGATGTAGTAGCGTCATTTCATGCTGAAGTGTTGGTGATTTCAGGGAATGATCATTTGATCTGGGTGAACCTGAATATACCGAATTTTTCAGTTATTGCTTCATGGAAGTGAGCTTTCTGATGTTGCTTGGAAATTTGAATGTCACTATTCCGAATTCCGACTTTCATATTTCTTATTCCAGTAAACGGATAACTAATTATTCTCTTTCAGTTTTCAGTGTTGTAATTTGATAAATTTTTGTTCTCAGCTTGACTGATTTCCTGTAACTCATTTGTTCTTTTTTATAATATTAAATATACATTTTGGGTAGATGACATGATCAGTTGTGGGATTGTTTTGATAGTTCCTGCTGAGTTGGTTGCTTGTTCCTCGAACTCTAGGCCAGGATACGGCTCTCATTGTCTATATTTAATTTGGACGATCGACGACTTTCCTTTTTCCCAATTATGCGCGACTTTCTACTTGAACAGAATGTTATCCCTGTACAACAACATGGCTTTGTCCAGGGTCGTTCAGCCTTATCAAATTTACTATATTTCGTCAACTATTGAACGAGAGCCCTAGACTGAAAAATCACTGCCGATGTGATTTATCTTGATCTCAGGGTATTGAAACGTCCACTTCTGTAGAAATTAGTACACACTGAGAATAGTGGTAGATTAAAGCTTTGGTTGAACGTTTCTCTAAATGACAGAAAACTCACAGTATGAGTGAGAGATTCGTTTTTCCAAGAATGGGGCCAGAGATAGCAAAGCATCCCAGGGATCTGTATTAGGTTCACTTCTACCCTTGGTCTCTTTGAGTGATTTATTGTAACATGTACGAAACGAATTCTCCTTCAAGGCAGATGACTTAAAAATATATCGTTCCTCTACAGAATACAGGCCCTTCAACAGGAGGCGGATTCCATACACGCTTGCTTCACCTCAATGTTGCCATGTAAGTGAAACTAATCCCCATAATCAATATTTCAGCGTTGAAATCTGTGTTCTCGGATGATGATTTGAGTGTCACAATTACTTAAAACTCAACATGTAACATAACGAAAATTTGCAAACGAGCAAATTCGTTTTTACTTGAGATATCTTTTTCCTACAGTTTTACTCAAAACTTTCATGCATCTGTACAGAACATGAACGTTTGCCATATTCTTGAATATGCAAGTGTGGGGTCTGCACGTAATCGATCCTAAACGGCTGGAAGGTGTGTAGAGGTTGGCCACTACACTTCCTTTTCCTAGGATTAGAATATATACTGGCAAATATTCCAAAGGAGACGTCTCCGTGGAGACCTCATTATATCGTATCGTATCGTATACATCATCTCCTACCGTCAGCTTATCATGTCTGCTTCTACTTCAAGCCGACACTAGTTATTGTGGACACAACTTTAAATTAGAATGAAAAAGTTCAAATCCAACATCAGAGAATCCCTTCTTTAGCAACATAATTTTCATTATATGGAATAAATTACCTGGACATTTTGTTTCCCCGTATTCTCTTAATTGGATACGACGTTACAATCCTTTCGCTAAATTTGCATTATTTGTTAAGCTAATATTCTTGATCTGCAAAATTTTACATCTTAGTTAATGTGCTGTATAAACTTGTTTGATATTTCGCGAAACAGTAATAAATACCTAGTTATTCTCAATTCTTCTTTTTTTTGGCTAACAGAGAATCGTTTGCAGCCAGATTATTAATGTGAATAAAAATAATATTAATTTTATTCTATTTGAAATATACGGATTTGAATAAAAAAACGTAACACCTTGTAATTGTTAAGCAAATTCAATTGAAATTTTCACAGAAGAGGCACATCGATATAACTAGTAAAGGATTAGATGTGGGAGCGAAATAAACATAAATAAAAAAGTTGTTCAATAATGAGTGACCCCACCGCGATTGTTTATGCACTCATTTACTTGATGAGGTACCGTTTGAACAAGATGATCAATGTCGCCTTGAGGTATCCCATCCCAAGCTTCGAAGATCATCTAAATTGTGAGGGGGTGGCGTAAACTGATCAGTCTTGTACTGATTATATCCCAGACATGTCCAATCGGCGAGAGATCCGGTGAACGTGCAGGCCATGGAAGCACCACCACATCAGCATCTTCTAAATACTGCGTTGTAATCCTTGCCGTATGAGGGCGAGCATCATCCTGTTGCAAAATTGGATCAATTAACCCTCGAAGATATGGCACTGCAACATGTTCCAACACGTTGATTACTTAATTGGTTGCATTTAAATTGCCCTGGACGAAAACTAGAGGTGACCTGCTGCCATATCATATTGCACCCCAAAACCATTACTCCTAATGTAAGGGCAGTTGACGTTCAACAGCAAATTGCAGATTCATCCTTTCTCCACGTAAGCGCCTCACCCTCACATGATGCCATTTCTGGATCCAGTTCACTCGGTCATTATACCACTCCAGCCTACGGGCGCGATGACGTGGGGTGAGGAGAAGGCATAAAAATGGTCGGTAAGAACGGAACCCAAAAGACCTTATCTGTCAATAGACGTACGCCATGGAGACTCTTTGTCCTAAAGCTTCCATACAGTCATTTCTTACGGCTCGTGTAGTGGAAAACCTCCCTGTTAGGGCCAATGTTCTTAGGTGGCGTTATGGGAAGTGTCCGGATCCGCGACGACGCTCATGAAGGCCTCCTCCAGACCATCTTGACCAACATCTTAATACTATTGTAACGTTACGACCCATACGGTTGACAATTTTCCGAAATGAAAATCCACTCTCCCTCATACCAATAATGTGGACACATTCAAACTCACTTAACTGGCTATGTTTACGTACGACAGAAATGTGAAAATAGAACTGTGAAAAATGTTCATTTTTACGATTGGGGCTTGAAAACATTCCTCTTCTATACATAAAAAAATATAACAGCAACTGAGATAACGTTGGAGTTTTTAATTGAAACTTTAATAATTTTTTGATTATATTGAAGTATTCCTTCTGTTGAAATTTCAGACATATTGCTCAACAAACACTAGGTGTTGCTTTCTTTCATTAAAATCAGTATATATAACAATAGCAATTAGTTTACTATAGTGATGTTCACTAATAAGGGGTTGAGCATATCACAAAGTTTTTGAGAATTGTATAAAATGTTTCCCAATGAGTTACAATAAATTAGCATCCCATTCACTACATTGCTTTTCGTCAATGCACAGTTAACATTTTATGAGCTTCCGTAAGAGTTCGAAATGATCCTTAAACTTTCATCTGTACTTTATTTTCATTCGATTCCGATAGATTGATTTTCTGTTGCACGCAGGTAAGTTAAATTTCAAATCTATTGAAGTTCCATCGGAGGTAAGCACGAAAGTTTCGCAAACTTCGGTTTAATCACGGAGAAACGAGCGGTGCAAGCTGATTATTCTGTTTAAATCATTATCAATACGCTGTTCGTTTATTTCCTATTTGTGATGAATAAATTTAAGAGTAAGCAGTTGAGAAACTAGTATCCTTCGTTATCGATCGGAATGAGAACGTAGACGGTCGTCTTTACACTGTAGCGCTGTTAGTGCGCTTCGCCGTGATTCAGTCCGATAAACATTCATTACCTACTACTACTTTAACCCGCCACTCCCGCCAGTCAATTTAACCCAGCTCAATTTAGATTACTGTCCGAAACCGCTTTTCTTCCCTTGTTTCTGCAATGACTCAACACTTTTTAAATTAACTGTAAGACCCCATTAATGTTACTTAACCTTCTGGTTCGAAACGAGGCCCTATCTCAAAATAATCCGTTATCTTAGAAAAAGTACGAACCTATTTCCTATCACACCTATTCTGTGTCAATACAATTAGGTCCGCCTCACAGTTTGTCATAAAACGTTTTTTAATTGATATGACATGTCACCTGATGAACTCAAAATCATACAGTGTAGATACCTTAAATAAATTCGTTAACAACAATATGTGATTAATAAATTCAACAATTTCCACTTATACTTGTGAAATAGAAGTGGACAAAAACATTAATTCCCTAGATATGAACATTAGGCATGATGCAGATGTGGAAAAATGAAAACTTCGTGGTTTACTAAAGAAGTTTGATCTCAACGTCATCTTCACTCAAATTCCGTTGCACCAAGTTATAAAAAAGTGTTATAAACAGCCTTACAGATCGCGCGGTTAAATTGTCCCACCCAGAGGACCGTCCCAAAAATTTAAAAATTGTTCGTTATACACTGGAAATGAATGGCTACCCAAAAACATTTTTCAATTCCATCGTTAAAGAAAGAATAAACGAAATCTATAATGGAACGTCGCATATAAATAACATAAACGGTAATACAGATAATTTTATAACATTACCATACATTCCGGAGACCTCAAAGAAAATTAAGAAATGTTAAAAAAAGTGTGATATAAATGTTGCGCATAAACCTACTAACTGTGTTGGGAAATATTTTTCAAATCTAAAACCTTCAATACCTAAAGATAAACAAACCCACACAGTATATAAATTAAATTGTTTAGATTGCGATGGGACTTATACAGGAATCTCTAAGCAATATTTACAAAAAAGCATGTATGGCCATAAGTATAAGAAACAAAAACTCCACCGTCCTTGCTAAACACTGCTTTGATTATAACCATCAATTCGATAACAAAAATGTTAATATTTCAACTGAGGAAACCAATTATTATAAAAGATCTATTCTGAAGATGATTCACATAAAACGTAACTCCAAGTCTGTAAATCATAGAACAGATATTCAATCGTTAAGTCAGATGTATACTAATTTAGTTATTCAAAACCCTTGCAAATTCCTATATGCGTCTTTATAATGTTAAAAGTATATTTTAGGTAGAATGCTCAAAAGCAATAGTTCTAATAAGGTCTGACAACCTTTTTCTATTACCTCATGAATCTTAAACATCTGGTTCGAAAGTGGATCCTCGAACGTTATATTTTTAGTTCAGCTCTTTAGTCGTATTACAGACTGTGATTCGATATGTTTATACAGTTTATTAGAATATTGCTTAACAGCGAATTCTTAATTCATATTCTTCAAACATTAATTGTGTTATAATTTCGATTGTTCGTGTTTCTGTTCGTTTCGGCGGCGGGGGCATTTTTAATTGAAATAAGTGCGCTAAAGACGCCATCTAGTGATACAATCAAGTTTTTACAGTTATACGTCTTCCGATGATGGTCGTGAGACCGAAACGTACGCGAAGACGAAAATAATAAGCATATGTGTTAGTGTGACCTCTTTCCCGAGAATTTTATACATAATACATACCTAGGTCAAGAATCATTATTAATTAATTCGTAAACAACACAACATCATCAATTGCCTGAGTTTCGATCAGTGAAACGAAAGCGTTACGGCAAATTCGGTCACGCGAAGGATGTACCTGAATAAAGAGAACTTGTTGACAACATGTCCAAGATGAATAATTTGTTATGCCTCAACATAAACTATAAGTGTAGTTCTGTATATGATAATGTCTCTCTACTATAGATCGTTCAGTAACATCACAAACTAGTAGTTCTGTTTCGCTTTTCTTATAGAGTTCATCAGTTGAACAAGAAAGTTTCCTGATCGATCCTCTATCGAAGGTATAAACAACCAACTAATATAACGTGAGTAGGTACTGGGTTCTATCAAATCGAACAATGTACCACACTGTCTAATAGATTTCTCGAACTTTGAGTTACGAGAGAAGTTAAACTACTATGAGCAGAACAGCTGTCTAGAACTATTAGTTTGTGATGTTATTGCTCGATATAGATTGGAAATAGCTCATCTTCGTTATCTGGTGAAAACATAATAGAATAAATGTATTCATATATCCATTTGGATCTCGATTGTCCCTATGTAACTTCTAAAGTTCGAGAGAGCTATTAGTCAATATGACACATTGTTCGATTTCTTAGTGGGACATCTACTCATAGATAGCATTAAATAATTTGGTCTTTTTACCATCCTGTTAGTCGGTTGTATATACCTTCGATTGATGATCGATCAGTAACGTTGCCCACTTTCTCGTTCTACAGATGAGCGGTCTGATACGAGCGAAGTAGCTGGGTAGAACTATAAGTTTGTGATGTTACCGATATATCTAGACCTTATCATTGTTATCTGACAAAAACCTACTGGAAACATATCAATGTATTAATACATTCATTTGTATCTCGATTGTTGAATTGGTTCCGTTTTGTGTCGTCATCTAGTGCTCTCAAGTAGGTTAACTTCCTCTGTAACTTATAAAGTACGAGAAAGCTATTAGTCAATATGACACATTGTTCGATTTCTTAGTGGGACATCTACTCATAGATAGCATTAAATAATTTGGTCTTTTTACCATCCTGTTAGTCGGTTGTATATACCTTCGATTGATGATCGATCAGTAACGTTGCCCACTTTCTCGTTCTACAGATGAGCGGTCTGATACGAGCGAAGTAGCTGGGTAGAATTATAAGTTTGTGATGTTACCGATATATCTAGACCTTATCATTGTTATCTGACAAAAACTTACTGGAAACATATCAATGTATTCATACATTCATTTGTATCTCGATTGTTGAATTGGTTCCGTTTTGTGTCGTCATCTAGTGCTCTCAAGTAGGTTAACTTCCTCTGTAACTTATAAAGTAGGAGAAAGCTATTAGTCAATATGACACATTGTTCGATTTCTTAGTGGGACATCTACTCATAGATAGCATTAAATAATTTGGTCTTTTTACCATCCTGTTAGTCGGTTGTATATACCTTCGATTGATGATCGATCAGTAACGTTGCCCACTTTCTCGTTCTACAGATGAGCGGTCTGATACGAGCGAAGTAGCTGGGTAGAATTATAAGTTTGTGATGTTACCGATATATCTAGACCTTATCATTGTTATCTGACAAAAACTTACTGGAAACATATCAATGTATTCATACATTCATTTGTATCTCGATTGTTGAATTGGTTCCGTTTTGTGTCGTCATCTAGTGCTCTCAAGTAGGTTAACTTCCTCTGTAACTTATAAAGTACGAGAAAGCTATTAGTCAATATGACACATTGTTCGATTTCTTAGTGGGACATCTACTCATAGATAGCATTAAATAATTTGGTCTTTTTACCATCCTGTTAGTCGGTTGTATATACCTTCGATTGATGATCGATCAGTAACGTTGCCCACTTTCTCGTTCTACAGATGAGCGGTCTGATACGAGCGAAGTAGCTGGGTAGAATTATAAGTTTGTGATGTTACCGATATATCTAGACCTTATCATTGTTATCTGACAAAAACTTACTGGAAACATATCAATGTATTCATACATTCATTTGTATCTCGATTGTTGAATTGGTTCCGTTTTGTGTCGTCATCTAGTGCTCTCAAGTAGGTTAACTTCCTCTGTAACTTATAAAGTACGAGAAAGCTATTAGTCAATATGACACATTGTTCGATTTCTTAGTGGGACATCTACTCATAGATAGCATTAAATAATTTGGTCTTTTTACCATCCTGTTACTCGGTTGTATATACCTTCGATTGATGATCGATCAGTAACGTTGCCCACTTTCTCGTTCTACAGATGAGCGGTCTGATACGAGCGAAGTAGCTGGGTAGAATTATAAGTTTGTGATGTTACCGATATATCTAGACTTTATCATTGTTATCTGACAAAAACCTACTGGAAACATATCAATGTATTAATACATTCATTTGTATCTCGATTGTTGAATTGGTTCCGTTTTGTGTCGTCATCTAGTGCTCTCAAGTAGGTTAACTTCCTCTGTAACTTATAAAGTACGAGAAAGCTATTAGTCAATATGACACATTGTTCGATTTCTTAGTGGGACATCTACTCATAGATAGCATTAAATAATTTGGTCTTTTTACCATCCTGTTAGTCGGTTGTATATACCTTCGATTGATGATCGATCAGTAACGTTGCCCACTTTCTCGTTCTACAGATGAGCGGTCTGATACGAGCGAAGTAGCTGGGTAGAATTATAAGTTTGTGATGTTACCGATATATCTAGACCTTATCATTGTTATCTGACAAAAACTTACTGGAAACATATCAATGTATTCATACATTCATTTGTATCTCGATTGTTGAATTGGTTCCGTTTTGTGTCGTCATCTAGTGCTCTCAAGTAGGTTAACTTCCTCTGTAACTTATAAAGTACGAGAAAGCTATTAGTCAATATGGTATATTGTTCGATTTCTTCGATCTACTCATAGATGGAAATAAATAATTTGGTAATTTTCCCATTATATTGAGGATCGATCGAAAACTTTGCAAACTTCGTCGGTCTACTAATGAGCCCTTTTTGACAAGAGTGAAACAGCTGCCTGGACCTATTAGTTTGTAGTGTTATTGATCGATCCAGACTAGATATACCTCAGCATTGTTATCTGGCAAAAGCCAACTAGAAACTTATGAATGCATTCATATATTCTTTTGTCGCTTGATTGTTACATTAGTTCTATATATCTTGTAGGAAAGCTGCTCCTCAGATATTGAATTGAGTTATACACTTTCTTGACTCGAGATTAATAGGTCTATTGGTGGATAAGGTGATTGGCTTCCAAGATCACCAAATCTCAATCCAATTGTACTTTTTTTTCGTGAGATCATTGTGAAACTGAAATTCATGTGGCTGAATAGAACTAGATAGCTTTGTAGCCTAAATCCTAGTACAAACTCTGATACATTAGGTGGAATTATGTATTTCGGTTGTCGACTGTACAGATACGGATACAAGAAAATCGGTCTACATAGAGATAGATTCACCTGACTGACTGGATACAATGGTTTACGTTCACAATGATTTTATTAGTTAAAATGTATCCTGAAACAGCTGCTGTAGTTTGTGTTGCGTTTTTTATTTAAAAATATAAGAAGAAAGCGGAATCTTTGGTAGAAAAAACCATTTTGGACAATGAAGACGAGTACGGGGGAAGCTTATTCCTGTTTTAACATGAAAGACGTAAGCGGTTTCCGTAATTTTGTAAGAATGTCGAAAACAGATTTTGAAGCAATTCTAGAGATGGTAGCACCAAAAATTGCCGAAGCAGATATAAATTAAAAGTGGGGTTTCTGCAGTGGTCAACATTAAAATTATTATTTATTGAATAATTGCAAACCACGTTGAAATGAATTGCAGCCTACCGTCAATTCTCAAATAAATCTCATTGAGTTGAATGTAAGATGCCAAATACAACAGAACCGAGATGAATGCAAAATGTTGTTACTCTGTTTTCTATTTAAAATGGAGAACAGGCCGTAGGCGATTTTCTTTGACATATTGACGACTGACAGTCTGTATGATCTACACAATCTTCATGGGACAGCTCCCACCCTCATGCCATTTTCTACCTGCTAGGGTAGCTTGTATATTTCTGAAAAATCATCACGACCATGTCGCAAATAGTCTATTAAATCATAACATTAATTGGCATCTAATACCTCCAAAGGCACCTCATATGGGAGGCCTCTGGGAGTCGAATATTAAGTGCATGAAAAAACATTTAAAAAAAGTGTTAGGCGATTCTCATTTAACTTTGTCCGAAATGTATACGTTGTTAGTGCGAATCGAAGCCTGTGTGAATTCCAGACCGTTAACTTCTGATCCCAATGACCTTCAAGTCCTTACCCCGGGTCACTTCCTTATTGGAGAGCCACTAACAGCACTTCCAGAGTACGATCTCCAAGAAATTCCGCTAAACCGCCTGTCCCGGTATGTCTATTGTATATATGCATCATCTTTTATACGTTTACTAACTCTAATGTATGTCTATTGTACATATGTATTATTCTTTAAACAGTTGCTGACATTTTTTAACCTTGATGTGTTATAATGTAATGCTCTTCTTATAAGTGTCATATGCGTATATTGTATTGTATTGGTATACCGCAAGGAGAAATTTGAATACCAATGCATATTGTGGATTGTTGAAAGTTTATTAGCTTCAAGGGGGCAGTATGTATGATCTACACAATCTTGATGGGACAGCTCCCACCCTCATGCCATTTTCTACCTGCTAGGGTAGCTTGTTTCATAGTTTGTAAGTGAAATAGAACAAGACATTATATCATAGATAACTCTACTACCGTAGAATGAAATGTCTTATGGAAGGGACCAAAACCGTCAAGTATTTACGCTTCCAAAACACGGGAGGGCGCGTCAAGCGTCCGAAATCAATAGAAATTATAACACGCATGCGTTTGTTATTGTTGTTCAAAAGTAGAAATGTTTAATTCATTTGTGGATTTTGCTTGCTATCATACATCATGCTATTTCTACAATATTATTTTTGCATAATATTTATCATGGGAAAACACGGTTGTGCTATACGCAATTGTCGGCCACTTCAGGACCATAAACGCTACAGATTTCTGAGCTGTATTTCATGGATTGAAAGAAACTGCGAAGAATATGAAACCTAGTGAGAAACATTGTGTTCTTATTTTTGATGAAATGAGTCTTACACCATACCTGCAGTATAATGAAAATACGGACGAAGTCGATGGTTTCAAAGATTTTGGAAGTTACAAAACCTGTAACATAGCTAATCATGTACAGGTAAACTATATGTGAATGAAAATAATTGAATTTCTATCATTGACGCTCTTTCAGATTTTCATGCTGCAAGGTATTGAGGGAAAATGGAAACAACCAATTATGTATCAATTAATTAAAGGAGCAGCAAAGGCTGAAACCATTGAATGTTCAATTCAAAACATTGTACGATCTTGCAGGGAAATTGGTTTCAATGTGGTGGCCACAATTTGCGAGGTACACAAGGTACAAATAATGTCAGTACGATAAACAAATTAGTGAAGGAAACGAAAGACGAGTATGCAATGCAAGAGGAGGGAAAGAATTATATGACTTCATATTTGAAGTTGATGGACAAAAAATTATCCCATTGTATGATCCACCACATTTATTGAAAGGTGTGAGAAACAACCTCCTAACAAAAACCGTTTATTACACGCTAAACGGAACTTCAAAAAAAGCAAAATGGGAAGATATACAAAAGGCATGGCAACTGGATAATGTTAGTGGATACTTGAGAGCAATGCCAAAATTGACTGAGTTTCATGTAACTCCTAATAAAGTGAAGAAAATGAAGGTGTCAATATGTGCTCAAGTTTTGAGTAGAATATTTAATTGTATTTATATGTATATTTTATATATTTCTGTTCTAACTCGGCAACATGTATATTTCATGTATTTTTGTTTTAATTAGTTTCGGTATTTAATTGTATTTATATGTATATTTTATATATTTCTGTTCTAACTCTGTTGTTGAATAAAAACTATTGGTAAAAACTATCGACTTTCATTTCCTACTTAAATTTTAGAAAACAAAATTTGCATTTATGTGCTGTGTAACTTCGAATTTCCCTCCAAACCATCATTTAGTACGCTTCCAATCCTCACGCAGCGCTCTTGTCGCGGTTTCGGTACCTAACATGGAACATTTCATTCTACGGTACTAGAGTTATCTATGCATTATATTGCTGAACGTTATAGAGTTAAGAAGTAAGTTATTTGTAATAAAGTGAAAATAAGCAAGTGTTTGAGTTTCAATCAACAACATTCGACCTACGGTCAATTCACAGTCGCTCACTTATATCCAGTCGCTGGACGAATGCATCTCATTCCGTCTCAGATACAGTCGAAAACGAAAGTTTACACCGATTTTATCCTAGTTCTTACTAGGCCCTAGGCTCTTATTAGGCATATCTTCTGTCATTTTTACGCAATTTTAACAATAATGTGAGGAAATCATCTCATTTGAATGCCAAGATAAAATTGTAACAATATGATCAGATTCAAATAATTCGTATTCGTGTGCTTTGAATTCCATTTAAAAAGACTTACATAATGAAATTGTAGATGATTAACCGTACATTTTGAAGGAGTTATTTGTATTCTTAAGAAATGCAAATGCACGAAAGTAGATGGAAGTTGGTGAGTAGCACTTCAATAAATATGTAGCTGAAGAACCAGAATCACTTGGCTACGAGATAGAAAGCAGAAGACATCAACATAGTTTTCATATTTTTATCTCATTTGCCATAGAAGCGCTCGATGGCACCATTCTCGAGACTGGAGCTTATATGATTGGAATAGATTAGTGTCTTTTAGTATTGTTTGTTCCAAACCAAAGACATCCTTTGAAAGATCCATAAAACTCAATTGTAAATATTCCTGTATTATATTAGGTATCGTAATTATTTAAGTGAACGGAAATGAGCTTAATCCGTTTATAATAGATATTTTGGAACACAGTGATAATGGACTTTCCTGTCGTAAATACAAAGTAAGAATTCGCAGAAAGGTTGCATAGCAATAAACGATTAAGCGGAATTTTCCAATAAGACATAGAATGAACTTCTACCTCTTAATATTATACTGAATGACAAACAACCCCATGAGGAGTGTAGTAGGGATAACTGTTTAGTTTAGAATTTCTATCAGGCTGTAATTTGTAGTATTTTTCCAACTCTTGAGTTTGTAACTTGCTTATATATTTCACCGTGATTATTTACCAAATACAAGCAATATTAAACAAGTCGTGTTTCATTACAAGTGGAAGAATATTCAACAATTTCAAAGTGCGATCAATGCTGTCGCATAAAACATTTCGCATCCAATCACTTTAAGGTGCGATCAACTGCTGTCGCATCTTAACATTTTGGTCCTTCGAACCGGATTGTAAAAATTCCAGTGCCTTTTGGTTTTTTACAATTCAACACATCCATTCACTTAAACTGTCGGAAGCATCAACCTAGACCAGTGTGAGTGTCAATGGAACAACATCACATCATTTGCCTATAATGCATATATAGGTACTTCAACAATTCAAGATAAGCCGCTAGTACGAAGACGGGGCTTAACATCGCATACATATCATCAAAGGAAGAAATAGCGTGGGTGAGTCCTTCCTGTATAAGTATTCCTAATATTCCCATTTAGTATTGTTTCGTTTGTGTTAATAAAGTCAATATCAACATGCCTGATTCAAATGAAAATGCTAACAGATTGAAATCATTAATAAAGAAACGGGGTACTTTGAAAGCAAAATTAACTTCTTTCAGAAATTTTCTAAATAAGTTTGAACCCGATCACATGTCTGAGGAGTTACAAATACGCTACAATGATATCGAAATAATTTATAGTCAATTCAATGAAATTCAAAATGATATTGAAGAATTAAACGATGACGAAGATGAGGCATTAAGTCAACGCGAAGCTTTTGAAACTCATTATTATCAGAATCTTGGTATCGGAAAGCGTTTACTTACAAACATTCAAAGCAATATTGTTCCTGGATCTCCACCATATCAACAACGTGTGAAGTTACCTGAAATTAAAATTCCCGGCTTTGATGGACGTTTTAATGAATGGTTAAATTTTCATGATTCATTCTTTTCGTTAATACATTCAAATACTATTATTTCTAATATCGATAAATTTCAATACCTGAAAGCAGCTTTGAGTGGAGATGCTGCTCGAGTTATTCAAGCAATATCTATCTCAGATTCTAATTATCCAATTGCTTGGAATAAATTAATAGAGAGATTTGAAGACAGGGAAAGCATTATCATAAAACATATACAATGCCTATTTGAATTACCACCTGTAGCCAAAGAATCATCAGCGTTGTTACGTCAACTATCGGACGATATTTCAAATCAATTAGAGGCGATTAAAACTATAGATGACCCAAACAATTTAGCAAACAGGCTGCTAATTCATTTAGTTTGTCAAAAGCTAGACTATAGCACAAAGCGCGAATGGGAACGCCACATCGTTGAACAAAAAGCTCCCACCATTGAATGTCTTACAACATTTTTAGCAAATAGAGCAAAACTATTAGATAAATTGTTCAATAATAAGTCTCTAAATCATAACCTATCAAATACTGGTCGTGACAAGACCAAGTTGCCCGGTAATTCGAAACCCAATTTCAATTATCTCGTTGCACAACAAAAGGTTTGTTCATTCTGCAAAGATGCAGAAAAACCGCATTCCATTTTTACATGCCAACAATTTCTATCGTTGACCTTAGAGTCGCGGATAACACAATCAAAAATTCGTAAGTTATGTCAGAATTGTTTATACCAGGGTCATGATGTGCAAAGTTGCAAATCAAGGTATTCATGCAAGATATGTCATAAAAAACATCATACATTGTTGCACAATGAAAACTTAATCACACCAAGACAAATCAATCAACCATCGACGTCACAGCAAGATAGGTCCCCTACCGTGACCCATTGTGCACATGCAATGGAAGCACAAACATTGTTATCAACCGCAATGGTTTCAATTTTTGATATCACAGGTCAGAAACATCAATGTCGAGTTCTACTTGATTCAGGCTCGCAATCAAACTTTATATCTGCTGAAACATGTAGTCGCTTAAAGTTAGAACAAAACAAAACTTTTATTCCGGTGATAGGAATTAACCAATCTAAATCAAATATTACTTCTAGCACTTCTATAAACTTGAAATCAAATACAAACGATTTTCAAGTTGAATTGCAATGTTTGGTCTTGCCTAAAATTACAGCACATCTACCAAGTGAACCAATTGATATTTCACATATACATATTCCCACAAACATACAGCTAGCAGATCCGACATTTTATAAGCCCGCTAATATAGATTTATTGATAGGTGCAAATCTATTTTGGGATTTGTTATGCATAGGTCAAATTAAGATTTCTGATTCAAATTTAATATTACATAAAACAAAATTGGGCTGGATAGTCTCAGGTAGTCATGTGTTTCCTAGATATCATATTCAATGCAATTTGAGTATAAATGACAAAATTCACAATCAAATATCCAAATTTTGGGAACTTGAAAATTATCAAGAAGGCAGATCGAACTTATCACGTGAAGAGAAAATGTGCGAAAATCATTTTTCACAAACCACAAGGCGTCACAATAATGGTCAGTTTATTGTAAGCATTCCCTTCAAATCAAATGTGCAAGCCTTAGGAAACTCATATACAAATGCATTGAAACGGTTTTATGCTCTGGAACGGAAGCTCGATAAAAATTTGGCATTAAAACAACAATATGGTGATTTCATGTCCGAATATGAAGCATTAGGCCACATGACGAATGTAACTGACCAAGACAGTCATGATCGCGGATTTTACCTGCCTCATCATGCAGTTTTTAAACAGGACAGTTCAACTACCAAGTTAAGGGTGGTTTTTGACGGTTCCGCCAAAACAACATCCGGTCTATCATTAAACGATGTTCAAATGATAGGACCCGCGCTTCAAAATGATTTATTCAGCATTTTAGTACGCTTTAGACAGCATTCATTCGTGATTAAAGCGGACATCGCAAAAATGTATAGGCAGATATTAATTGAGCCCGATCAACGCGAGTACCAGAAAATATTTTGGCGCTCGGACGCTACTCAACCTGTAAAAGTTTACAATCTCGATACAGTGACATATGGCACCGGAAGTGCACCATATCTAGCTATAAAATCTTTAAAGCACCTAGCTGCAGAAAATCATCACACTAATTCAAAGATTACGAATAATATTATCACTAATGATTTTTATGTTGACGATCTGTTAACTGGGGCTGAAACAGTAGAAGAGCTTACTCAAATCAAAACTAATGTGACTGATTTACTAGCAACGGCAGGATTTGACTTAAGAAAATGGGTATCAAATACAAATTACGAGCCGATCGAAGCACAACCAGTTCACATTGTGCAATCATTACTTACGGAAAACATAACAGAATCAAAAACATTAGGCGTTCTTTGGAATAATTTGTCTGACTCATTGCAATATAAAGTACAATTGGAAAAAACAAATCGCATCACAAAACGTTCGATATTATCCGAAATTTCTCAACTCTTCGATCCCCTATGTTTGATAGGTGCAACTAAAATGCTAGCAAAGTTGATATTACAAACCCTATGGCAACTAGAGATCGGATGGGACGAATCTATTCCCATAGATCTTAACACTCAATGGTGTCAATTTAAACAAACCAAACTGATCGTGAGTAATCACAATTATACTTTCAAACTAAAAATAATGTCTTCACCACGTTTTGAATTCAGTACTTGCTCAATTATCAAAAAATTCATAAAACATCATTTAAAACGGATAATAGGAAACGCCAATTTAACGTTTGAAGCATTTACTACTATATTAACACAAATTGAAGCAATATTAAATTCCCGACCCATCACACCCTTGTCCAATGACCCACATGACCTCCTTTATCTCTCTCCTGGACATTTTTTAATTGGTGACTCGCTACTATCTTCCCCACATCCTGACATCACCCACATACAGCAAAATAGGTTGTCCCGATGGCAGAACATTGAACAACTGCGTCATTACTTTTGGAAGCGGTGGAGCAAGGAATATATTTCTTCCTTGCAGCGGCGAAGTAAATGGAAGACTCAACCGGAAAATGCCATGGAAGTTCAAGTGGGAAACATGGTCATAATCAAAGAAGACCATCTACCACCATTACGATGGCTGACGGGTAGAGTAACGGAATTACATCTAGGAAAGGACAACAACACTAGAGTGATTTCAATAAAAACCTCCAACGGCTTTATAAAACGTGCAGTGTCCCGTGTGAGTTTGTTACCCATCGATGATAATGTTTAAGTGAACCCGGTCGACTGCAACAAATGAACTACAATGTATCTGAAACATACTCGTATTATTGATCTGTATATATTGTATTTGTAACATATTATTCTATGTAAATGTATATATTTGTATTATGATATAATGTCTATGTGAATGTATATCCATGCCCTAGTGACCTTCGTGGAACTCCATTGCACTACCAGCTCATGGGTAGTACACCCACAGATCTTTCAAGGGGGGGAGTATGTTTGTTCCAAACCAAAGACATCCTTTGAAAGATCCATAAAACTCAATTGTAAATATTCCTGTATTATATTAGGTATCGTAATTATTTAAGTGAACGGAAATGAGCTTAATCCGTTTATAATAGATATTTTGGAACACAGTGATAATGGACTTTCCTGTCGTAAATACAAAGTAAGAATTCGCAGAAAGGTTGCATAGCAATAAACGATTAAGCGGAATTTTCCAATAAGACATAGAATGAACTTCTACCTCTTAATATTATACTGAATGACAAACAACCCCATGAGGAGTGTAGTAGGGATAACTGTTTAGTTTAGAATTTCTATCAGGCTGTAATTTGTAGTATTTTTCCAACTCTTGAGTTTGTAACTTGCTTATATATTTCACCGTGATTATTTACCAAATACAAGCAATATTAAACAAGTCGTGTTTCATTACAAGTGGAAGAATATTCAACAATTTCAAAGTGCGATCAATGCTGTCGCATAAAACATTTCGCATCCAATCACTTTAAGGTGCGATCAACTGCTGTCGCATCTTAACAAGTATTATATACTAATTTCACATTATCATTGTTGAGTTACTACTGTACCTGACAGAAAAAGCTGGTTTCCATAACTAAAAATGATGGCACACTGGCTATAACACCACAAGAAAAAGGTAACATTTCCGCTGATACGTTTACAGCATCGTTGCATGCTGTCTAAAATTGTTTTCCATCAGAGCACAATTAGGTTCATTTTGATTCGATCTCAACACCAAACAGATTACGAGAGCAGAAGAATTTCAATTGAAATGTGTCTCCGAATTAATAAGTCGTTAACCATTCTTACAAATTTGGTGTGTTTCCTTCCAACTGGGAGACATGTAGATTCCAACCAATTCCAAGAAAAGGAATGGAGACTCTTTCTAATAATTATTGACTCATTGCACTACTATCAATGAGCTCTGAAGTAATGAAGAAAGCAATCAATACAGAACTCATTCAATATCCTGACAGCTCGAGAATCGTGAACGACCGATAATAAGGCTTCCATCACCCGAGTTCAACAGGTGACCTGCTTGCCCACTAACAACATATGGGCGGCATTCCCCCAAAAATGTGAGGAAATCCTAGGTATAGCATTGGATGTATTCAAAGCATTTCGCTGAGCCTGGCACGAAGACCTTCTTGAGAAAATTCCGTCATATGGTCATATGGGTTTGCCGCCCCAACTATGTGGAGTTTTCTCTCAGATATACTACTGTGGTAGCTGACGGAGTCTTTTCGGAGTGTTCCACTATTTTATTTCTGTTCCATATGAATGATTGGTTCAAAGTGACCTGATGAAACCATTAGTACCGCTTCCTCTTCTATAGCTCTTTATCATTCTATGGAGCCACAGTTGCAAAACAGAAGCATCAGGTCCTCAATATCTATACTCAGTATCACCACCACCAACACCTCCCATGGGACGATTATTCGAAGTTCATTGCGAAAACTGTTTGTGGCCTCAAGATTGTAGTTTACTATAAGATTTCTCTCAGATAGATCAATCCATGTGATGGTTTCTGTTGGAATTGATCTCACTATTGACCATAGATTTGCGGAGGATCTCTCTCTCTCCCTCTCTCTTCACTATGGTTATTCGCATTGTCGGCGCTCATCGAGAATATTACATGTTCTTCCACAACGAGCAATTCCCGGTATGCTGACTAGATCAGGCTGATCACCCCTTCATTGTCAAGTTCGAGACCTGCCAAACTTTTTCCACTAGACTTCATTTTTCTATCGTACGACGAAGTTGTCCAACTATTTGAATAAGGAGGTCTTCCCTGATACCTATAACCTCCAAACTCTCTCCCAAGACTCCATAGTTGATTTACACAATCGTTCTATGAACATTACTTACAGCTTTTAGTCAGAAGATTAACATGAGAGCTAAAAATGAACTCATTAAAGAAAGGTTTTTGGAATGTTTCGATTGCATAGCAACATCGTCAGAAGTGTTTCTAACACTTATATATTTTGTTTTCGTGTTGCTGACATGATAGCTTTACAATCGGTAGATTACGTCCACGAATAAATAGTGAGTCTAATGTTGTATTGAAAATAATATAGCTCGTGAACAACATCAAGGGGAGTACCGTACTATTTATCTTGTCTTATTCACCCGATGATTCGGCAATTGTTCTTGTTAATATTTCATACATGTATATATCCAGGGAAGTGTTAAAGCTTCATATATAATCCTTCATCTTCGTGATAGAGGAATAATCACCACGGGGATTTGAATTCGTCGGCGAAATATCAACTTAGGTTCTTTACGAGACGAGACGGAATCAGTAGGGAGATGCAAGTTGTTAAGCGTTAATAAAATATCGACAGAAGCACAGGGGCTCGCAGCGTAGTGAACATTCAGTCTAACGTCTCTTTTAGGAATCTTACAAATTTTCTGAATCACCGAAGACTTGATGACAGGGGAAGGGCACGAATGGTTATGTTCTTAAACGGGAAATGGCACGAAGCCACTACATTTCCAGTAACTGTATCTAATAACTAAATGTCGCCTTATCAAAAGTCTCATTCCAACTTGGCATAAAATGCATACAATTCAAGAAGAAATTCACCCTTCTGAGACTCTTGAGTTTTACGAAGATAAACTGCTAGTTGTATTCACGAATTGAGAATAGTATTGTTGTACTGTTAACAGATATTTTGCAAGATTGTATTACATTCAGCCAGTAATTTCCCTGAAAAAAAACTAGTGGTCATATACATTAGAAAAGCTGCCCTTGACACAATATAAATTTTACTAGTGGTTTTATACAAATCCTCTACTTCTTTACTACCTGCATATTCATTTATAAGACTTTGGAGTAGGACAAGCGACAGAATAATTATTACCGTAATTCGCCCAAAATAGATGGTAATGCCTTTGATTTATATCACAATGTAAATGTTCAAAAAGAAAATAGTTTCTAGAAGACTATTTCTATCGGGTTACAAAAAATAGGGTTATTCCGTCAACACCGTAACGTGCAATTTGGGTTGGTCCAGTCACGCCTATAGTACATTAAATCCTGAATATTCCGTAAGCATTAAATCCAGATTACCAAATCGTGAACACGAGGTAAACTCTCATGGAGATAAAGCATCATTGACATGGGTGATGATAATTTAACACTACGAAGGAAGAATGGAACATCAGTTGTTTCAAAGTAAATGTAAAAGTAAAAGTGATGACGGTTCCACAAAGATAAGGATGGGTTGGACACCAGTCGTCAGTACCTTATCGACAACTAGACGATATATTTGATTGATTCATCCCCCTTGTGTTTTTGGCAAAAATGAAGAACTTTCTAAAATTACTATACGATTACCGTGACTAGCTGACATGCACACATCGCTCATGACCATGTCCAACCTTCTAAACAGTTGATAGTTTTTAGTTGACACAGGACCGGATTTAGAGGTCTGGAGGCCTCGGGGCAACAAAGGAGTGGAGGCCCCCTGGCCCCAAATTATTTGCCTGATTGGAGTGAGCAAATATAGATCAATGATTTCTGTTAATATTTAAGAACAATATAATCATGTTTGTACAAAGGTAAGGTAAAGGTAAAATGGCGAAAAAAAATATCAACGGGAAAGTTGTTTACTAGTGTTTACTAGTCGGTATTTGAAAGATTTTTTTTCCGAAGTCCATTGTGGGGACTCCTCTTTTGTGGAGGCCCCGGGGCTGTAGACCCGGTTGCCTTCTCCTAAATTTGGCGTTGCTTGACTATTCATTATGTAAGGCTCGCTACAACTCAATTCATTTCCGTTTCAACGCATCGAGAAAACATATTTTTTAGCCTATATTAACCGTCTCCTTCTCTTGAATTAACGACTTGTGAAATAACAGGCGGATTTGTTCTTCATTTCTGCCAGAAGTTTTTTGATACATAGCACAAATGAGCATTATCTTCTTTCCTGCATTTTTGAAAGCTCATCGGGAGAAAGAGAAAGGTATTCAAAAGAAGCTTACCGATACAATTCACTTGGTCAAGTTTGGGCAACTGCAATGTGAATAATATGGCAAGAGGAAACCTGGAAAAACTCAAGTACCGGAGCACGGGAGCAATAAACTAATATATCAATTCATTACTATCACAATTGAATATAAATATAGGGCAAGAAATTAACGTTAACAATTTTGATAATACCTTCAAATACGATTGGTTGCATCTACTCTGGATGAACGATGGCTTTTCCAAATAACAATGATTATTACGCAGACATATTCATTCAATGGATAAACTTATTTGATGGTAATCGAGAAGATTACGAATACTAAACGTAGCTAGTGTAATTTGTGCTGGTACTTTTATTCATCAAATGTTATTATATGACAGACGTTTCGTACTCAATAAATTTTTCCTTATTGCAGTATTTCTGCAGCTTAGTGAGCATTATTTATACCTGATTTAACCCACGTCGATGGAATGGCATTGTGGAAATTTCGTCGGCAATTTGTAAAAGCACTCAGGTATTAATGAAAAAGAATTTTCTGTACAGGGAGCCGCGCTATCTACCCTTCACGATATTTCACGAGCCAGTGGATTTAAGGAAGATTATTGAAGTAGCAGGACTTAAATCAGTGTCTCCTGGCAACGAACTCAAATAGCAATTAGCAATCAGCTCACTTCTATATGTATTTGTACATCAACACAACCCCTAACTGAGCACCGTACCCTCTCTTGAATTATGGCATGAACTAATAATGTCATTCAACTCAAACCGGATTATTTTAGACAATCATATATTCTGCATTCATCCCCTGGATAAAGAAAAATTCGGAGTGAAGTCCTTAATTGAATATATGAATTATTAATCATATTTTAGTATCCAAGGTGTATGAAATTTGAAATAATTTGTTCGGCAATTCAAAGTTTATGTATAGTTTCAGTTTTCAGTACCGAGTGTAATAATTACTCCATATTCCCATATCACATTGTTTCTGTTTCATGTACACCAAGAGCTAATTATGGATATCGAAACTGTGAGTGATATAATGTTATGAAATTGTATATACCTCGAAAATCATAATACAATTCAGAGACCTAAGCAGATACTTCCCCGATTTTCAGTACACCGAAGCCAGCAAAGTACACTATTCTGCAAAATTTGACAGCTAATAAATAATTCTGGAAACATACTACACAGGAAATCATAACGGTGTGGTATAGAAATCTTCCATCCCTATACGAGTTTACCTAAAATCCCCGAATTATAGAATGCGACCATATTTCTATTAATGTTATTGTAAGGATATGTTTAGATCTCGGATCTGGGCCACAAAGCAATGTGTTTAATATATTAAACACATTGTTTGGCATAGATACCTTGACATCCTAGACTAGTTTAGTAGGACAATAACAATAACAGTATATGACATAATATATATACTTATGTAGGACATTCAGATATTCATAATATATTCATACATCATTCATGCAGATTGACGGTATTGTCAATGATTCGTACTTGTATTTATTGTAATTATAGAGAGTGAGACATTAAGCCATAATGGCGTCGAACTCTACGTTTGAGTAAAGTGTAACTCTTTTGTAAGTGTTGTGTTTCAATCCCCTATGCCTCCACCAGGACCACGGGTCAGTTTAGGGCAGACCACCCAACCTTAAGAGCTGATCCCCACAACAAGACTCTATAGGAAAAACCATAATTTTGAAGTCAAATGAATCACTTACATTACGAGGACAGAGTAAAAAGTCCCTTAAAAATGGAACAAATGGCGCCATAATCGAAAATCCCATGTGACATTTGTGATGTACCATCTTTAACTAGAACGCATTGAAATGTTCAGACTGATATGTCATTCAGTTCTATTTTAACACCCATCGACGGCAAGCAACTTTGAAGATTTTTGTAAATATGGAAAAAAGTGCATTTTACGTCTTCATTAAACATAATTTCGTGCGTGAAAAAAATATTACCTAAACCAAAGCATCGCTTGTTGAACATTATGGGAACTCACCACCATCGATTCGAACGATTCACAAACATTTTACTGATTTCCGTTGTGGTAGTATGAACACAGCACGCCGAATGTTCTGGTCGTCCATTTGAGGTTGCAATGCTAGAAATCGGCGATGAAATCCATGGACGATCGGCGAGTTAAAGTGCTCGAGATTGCTGAGCCTATGGACATCTCAACCGACTGGGTACGGAATATTTTACATGAATTTTTGAATATGAGAAAGCTATCTGCCTGATGGGTGCCGAATTCTCCTTGACAACAAACGCGACCGTTTGACAACTTCAAAGGAGAGTTTGACGACGTTCAAGCGCGATAAGAAGAACTGTTTGCGCCGTATCGTAATCCTGGACGGAACATGGATCCATCACAACACACCAGAGACCAAAGAATAGTCGAAAGAGTGAACTTCTGGCGAATCGAAGCCGAAAAAGGTCAAAGTGGGTTTATGGGCCAACAAAGTCGTGGTGACAGTTTTTTGGGATATACACGATATCGTCCATACCGATAACCTTGAAAAGGGCAAAACGCGTATATTATAATTCATGTAACCCAAAATACATCAATCTAACATACATAACAAGATACGCTGAGCTTTTAAATGATAGCAACGATGATTGCTGCAGAATAATCAACAAGGTTGAACAAGTATCAACTCTCAACATCTTTCACATTAGTTTGTATGCTCTGAGATTTACTTGATGAATTTTTGTAATATTCCTCCCCATATTCTTTGTAGTTCAATGTCCTTCGATGTATAAGCCTGAGAGGTAGTTGTAGAAGGATTATTGAATATTCATATTAGGAGATTAAGTCGTTTTATCATATTTAAACTCCTGGAACGATAAACATTATTACAGGTTCTTTGTGGCTGATCTTGTTCCCGGCTACTATTTTGACTAATAAAACTCATGAATGAGTTTAATCACATTGGCACTAGGAGCATCCCCCACAAGTTCACTTACTACGAAATTAGAGACACCGTGAAAAAACTATTCGAATGTCACTAGAGAATAAATATCAGTACGTCTCATCAACTGACAAAATCTGACAACTTTATAAAATCAGCATGGAATACGTATACATAGGCATTACGCAGGGATTATTATTGTGGCCCCTATTGTACATTTTTACTTGATTCTCTATAAGTGATGTCAGTATGTATCACCAACTGATAAACCTTGTCGACTGTATGTAATCAGTATGTTATACTTACACGTAGGCGTTCCTAAGGGACACATATTAGGTCCCCTGTTGTACATTTTTAAAATCATACATTTAAGCCGAAGAAGTATCCGAAAGCGGAAAGATTTATGAATATACATCATGTTTATTACTTGGTTACTATTAGGCATGAAAAATGCACAGAGTATACGTAATAAGAAATATAGACAGATTATGCAAATAATGCGATTTACATGATGTGTACATTATCGTCATAATTGCATGTTTCCTGATGACTTTCGAACTGAAAACAAATGAAGATAATGAATGCAACACAGGGAATTAATTCTTCCTAACGATCTATATCTCCATCTGACAGAGTTTATTATAACGATTTTGCGATATCTGTCGTCAACACAAAAGCCTGTATGAATCTAATTCAACGGTATATGTTATTATGTCGTGTTGAATTGAATAAAATGATGGAAATATTCAATCAGTTAAATGGGTATTGGGGCATCCTTTAATATAATAATGGTAAAACGCCCCCATGTAACGTGGATTCATTATGAAATGCAATTTTTTATTCATTCTAATTCGATATCAGTCCCGTTTATAAACAGCTACATTTGTTTGATATATTGCTCCCTTGACTGCTGCTATGCGAAGGGGAAGCGCAATTGTCAACTCGACACCATCAAGAGTTATAAAAGCAATTTTTCTTATTGCTTCTAAGGGCGTATTTTCAGAGCATAGTTTCCAAAATGCAATAGAATATCTGACTATAGAGAAATAAAACGGTAATTAACTTCGTTTGTTGTGGAATAACCGAAATCGTGCTGAAACCGAAAAAACATTACAACTGCTCACATTTAAGAATGAATTGTTATTGCGGGCCTACAACTGCAACATCCAGAACTTATATACTTAGGAATTTTCATACTAATCATTCCCGAAATATGAGGGTGTGATGAGGGGACCAATTATATCATGCTTGGACGCTATAGATCATTCGGCAAATTTAGTTTTTGCGCCCAGGGTCCAGAGGACATGAAGAAAAACACTTCAAATAATATGCAGCTCTAACCAAGAAAAATAAAAGGGGTTGTAGGTAAATTTTATCGTTAACTGAGAAATGAAGTCAGAATGAACGTCTAATAATTCTTACAGTTCTTATTTACTCCTGGAGCTTATTATATGCTCTTTGCATGGAAGAAGTAGGAATATGGAAGGATTATAAGAAACGTCATAATATGTCAAACAAGTCAAGACGACAAAAATGTTTCTGGTACTTATGGATACGTGACACAATAACACAGAACAAGAAAATAGAATATTGTGAGTAACCTAATCTAGAATCAATCTCTTCGAGAAATCACAGAACTAAATAATAATAAATCATATTATACAGAGTGTTCCATCTCAGACGAGCCACCCCGTATATTTCTTATCCCATAGTGAGTAGAAAAATCTCCCGAAACACGTCGAATGATTTTGTTTGGGGGACATCTTTTGACGTTTATTTGAGGCTTGAACGAGCAACCCCCTAATAGGGGGCGCTTCGACCCCTCAAAATTGAATAGGGGAGAGGGGTTGAGTGATACGTCATTTGAAAGGTCTTGGAAGCCTCTTCACAACGGTGTAAACGTAAATTTGCTGAATGTTTTCGTCAAAAATTAATTTTGTTGCTCGAATGCGCCACCTTGAATATTTTGGTTATTTGTACAATGCACAAGCTCATTTTTATCAAGCCTTTTTTACAAACTTAAACAATTTTCAAAAATCACATTCGTAAAAAAATTAAATTGTGTTGTCATGCTTACAATGAAAAAAATTAAATCTGCGTGTTTAAATCAAATGTTCAAGTTATCCTCCATTGACATCCATACAATAATATATTCTCTCAAACTAATAAATATAAAAACGGCAAAACATTTCACTACGTTGCCATCATTTTTTGTTCTTAGAAGGTGTTTAGGCATAACTGTAGAATTTGGAGCGATACAAATCCTCATGTATTTCGAGAAGCTCACACTCAACATCGGGAAAAGCTAAACGTTTGGGTAGGAATTTTGGGAGACCACCTAATTAGACCGCTGTTTATTCCTGGTAATTTAAATGGCGAAATTTATCTTGAAATGCGATTGATCCGTTAATAACTGAACAATTAGAAAACGATCCTCTACTACTTGAACAACAATTGAGTTTCCAACAAGACGGAGCTCCTCCTCACTACGCCCCACCAGTTCGCCAATACCTCAATTTGCACTACCCCGGTCATTGGATTGGAAGAAGAGATCTTATGGAGTGGCCCGCCCGATCTCCTGACCTGAACCCTCTGGATTTCTTCTTGTGGGGACATCTTACGTTTGAGATTTTTGTGACTCAGCCTGAAAATTTGGACGAACTACGCCATCGAATTGTAAATGAGTGTCGTCAAATAACTCCAATTATGCTGAACCATGTTAGAGACGGTTTTCAGTCAAGATTGTATGTATTGTTGTATGAAAGTCAATGGAGGACACAATTTGAACATTTGATTTAAACACGCAGATTTAATTTTTTTCATTGTAAGCATGACAACACAATTCAATTTTTTTACGAATGTAATTTTTTGAAGATTGTTTAAGTTTGTAAAAAAGGCTCAATAAAATGAGCTTGTACATCGTACAAATAACCAAAATATTCAAGGTGGCGCATTCGAGCAACAAAATTAATTTTTGGCGAAAACGTTTCATCAAATTTACGTTTTCCATACACCGTTGTGAAAAGGCTTCCAAGACCTTTCAAATGACGTATCACTCAACCCCTCTCCCCTATTCAATTTTGAGGGGTTGAAGCGGCCCCTATTAGGGGGTTGCTCGTTCAAGCCTCAAATGTACGTCAAAAGATGTCCCCCAAACAAAATCATTCGACGTGTTTCGGGAGATCACTTCACTCATGAGCTCAAACGGTTGTCTCTTGAGCCTAAGCACTTAGTTTTGAAAATAGAAAAGTTGCAAGGCTTCTTGATTTGGGTGGTTGTGCAGTTCCTTTGCTTGTGGTTTTTGGCAAACTACTTAATTGTGATTGATAACATATCTTTTATTTGGCTTTCTGGTTGTAAGTCCGATATGCTATTGAACGATCAACATATACTTACTTGTTTGCAATTCATTCAGCAATGTTTTTGCTAATACATCAGCAGTATGTTCACCTGGCTTAAAAAAAGACCAGAAGCGTTTAAAAATTTGTTTAATAAACACGTATCGAATAATAACAACCATTTACTGATGATTAGAGGTGCCTGTAGTTTCATCGGCTTCCAAAAGGAATGATATTTGCGGATTTAATTTCTTTTAACAATTCGTTCTGAATAGTTTTTTAGACGCCTTTTAACACTTGTGAACCCGAACCTTCCATATGTATAGCAGGGTCAGCGTATAATCCAGCTGCAAAGTTAATTAAGCGTACATAAATACCTGGATTTTCCGACGTCAATGTCTCATCATGGCCTTGTAACGCCAATTCAAAGGCTCCGCAAAATTTCATAAACATAATTAATCGGCCCAAAATATGACATGTGATATACAACTTCGTTATACTTAGTTTAATATCGCAAATAAGCACTGTTTAACTATTAACGTACGTCCACTTCGCCTAGAATCTAAGTATGCATTCATGTGAGAACCGGAATTGTCGTGTTTTTTCTCCCTCTTCGATGTCTTTTGAATCATTCATTCCTTATTTATTTCACGCACTAACATCTTTCTTAAAAATTAAACAAATAAAACAAAATAGTTCATTTGTTAGTGGAAATACGCACGTCCATTCGTATTTTTCATAGATATTCTCGTTTAACTAATCTATTGTAAGTTATTTGAAGATCGGGAATAGGCCTTCCTCTCTTTCTAATTAAAAGTTTTTCCTCTAATAATAACGGGTTTTTTAAAAGATTTTGCACACAATTAACTTCCAGCATAACCTCACGTCTTCGATTTGAGTTCATACCCTGTACAGTATGAAGACAAGACGTTTACTGGAGATACGTTGCTTTGTGTCCCAAGCCGACGAGATAACCGTAGTCAGTCGAATCATACTTGAGATAGGTACAGTTCAGACACCTGACGTGCGGAATAGAATAATGCACTGAATTACATGCGAATTTCTTTCTGTGTTTATCCTGGTGGTTGGGTGGGCACGTTGGTGGTTAGGTAGGCACGTGCCCTTGTGCCCTTTGGTACCAGCCGCCACTGGTTTTAGAAGAAGTATCGAAATAAAGAAACTTCTTAGTGAGTGTCAATACAATAAGTATTTCGTCATTTGCGAATAGTTTGGGATAAAGTTACACCAGGTTTGAACCTATTTATTACGTTGTTTCCAACTTGTGAATGCAGTTCCAATTAAAACTTGTTTTCATGAACTTATTTCATTACATTTCCATCTATAATGAGTGGATAATTCACATCACTGTTGCTGATAATTCATTATGGCGTCAGGTAAAACGTTGTAATGTAATAGAGTTTCATATAGTTAAGATTTATATAATAAATCACGTCCAGCCTTCAGTTATTTACAGCGCCAACTTCCCTAAATACAATCCTCATGTTGTACCAGCAAAATAGATATAATCTCGGCAAAGTTAAGAGCAAAATTTGAACCAATCAAAAGTCTACTTACGACATGGAAACTTTGCCAATTTATTCGTTTTACTTAACGGGAAAACTTTTGTATTGATTAGATTTCCATGAAGTGTACGGTTTTATTTATAGCCATAAAATACTCACGCAGTCGTTTATTGGCACCAACCGAATGAAAAATATCTAATGACGGAACATATTTTACGATTGTTTGATGTAAATCACAGTTTTATGCAATTTTAATTACTTACCGGGATAATGATGAACTTTATTGATAATTGGTGAGTGAACTCAACGGAGAATTATGGTTACATGAAAATTTCATTTTCGTTATAAACGAAATGTCCGGAAACAGTTTCGTGAATATGTGGAACAGCTTCTGGATAACAACCAAGTTCCAAGCAAACTTTTATATCTCATTATTCGCATAATTTTTCATGGGGAATTCATTAAAACCGAAATGCGTTCTTGTGAATTTGGTTGCAGGATGTTCCCAAATTTAACTTCCCATCCAACTTTCGAACTCAACTTCATCTTTACTGATTGCTCATTATGGCTTCAACACCGACCTAGTAGCCCAGAACCAGACAGAAGACAATAATACAACTAAATGAATTAAAAAGAACCAAATGCTTCAGTATTACTTGAGCCATGTGAATAACACTCAACGCAGCAACGGAACCAATGAAGCAATGCTCCGCTTTAGTGGAAGTGGGTACAGCATTTGATTTACAATTGAATTCAATATTAGTCTGACACAATGGAAGGTTCTAAAAAAAACATGTCCCGGCAGGGAAGCAGATAACGTGCACTACGTCTTCGGAAGACCCTATATCAACCGTGACTGCCGTCCATAAATGAAGAGAAGGGGAAAAACTCCACTGATGACTCCAAAACCAAACGAAGAGCTGGGGCGGGTATTGCTTGAATGATCTAAGCCTATTTCTGACAATACCCTTTTGAAATGTGCAACAGTACTCCAATCTGTGCTATCAACCATGGAATAAAAGAAATTCTGAACAGCAAAACCTACGGTGAAGACATTGAAATTCTTATCAACAGCGTAATTACATTATTAGTAATACGTATAAAGAAAAAATCACCTCTAAACTAGTATCAAAAGGTGACCACATCCTAAACCAATCAAACTATAGTAATATTGAGCTGCATTGGATAAAGGGACACAATATATAATAATATAAGTTTATTCAGGAAATTTTCCAAATTGATACATACATAATTATAACCTGGATAAACATAAATAATTCACGGAAGATACATTACCTTTTGTGAATACGACTATAGTATTCAGAAAAAAAGGAAATTATATTCTTTTAGGATATCCGATATTGAATACCAAATAATGATAAATAGTGATTGCATTAACGAATGATAAAGAATGTTTATTTGATTTATTTTAGAATATTGTCCGACTTGTTTTAATTTTGATAATAAGCATATTATTTTTTTTGCAACAGCATTTGCATGTGCATTCCGGCGCAATTGTCTATCAACGGTTATGCCTAAATATTTAGAAATCTTAGAAAATTGTGCTCGTATGATTAAAATGTTATGAGGTCATTATCCAACTTGTTTAGTAATATGGTATGACTAACTGTGTCAAATGATTCAGCCTAATGGTGTTTTACTAGCTCCTGGGGCTTCATACATTTAGTAAATTAATTTTGCAATAGCATCTTCTGTTCACATGTCTTCTCGGATTGCGAATTGGTTATCCAAAATGCAGTTATTTTCAGTTCGAAAATCTGTGAATCGCTTTTGACCACTTTTTTGAATGGTTTTGTTAAATTAGATATAAAAGTAACAGATCTGTAATTACTCATTTCTACGGCATTTTCATGTTTGAATAGCGGTTGAGCTATATACCTTCATAAACGCCTTTGGGCAGTGTTCTAAATCAAGTGTTTTATTCATAATGAGCGTTAATGACCCTGCTACGACATTTGCTATATCTTTCAACACTTCAGTTCCTATATGGTGTTATTCAGGTGCTTTACCGGATTTAAGGTCATTTATATAATATTTTACCTTTAATTCGTTAGTTGAATATAAACACACTGAGTCCAGTACAGTTTTAATAATTTTATTTGGCTGGTTCTTAGTTTTCAATTTTTTTAAGCTAATTTTCACCTAATGCCATATAATATTCATCAAAACCATTCACTATCATGTTTTTTTTATACAGATACTTTTTGTATTACTTTCCTTTTTATAGTAATCTCTTTTTGTATTTCTATTCAATAAATTTAATTTATCATTTATAACAGAAGCTGATCATGAAACAGACGAGCCGGCTCGCTAACGATCTTCTCAAAGACAACATCCTCAAAGCACTCAATAAACGATGAGTTGAAATCCCAGGTTGCATACAGGACAAGGAAGCGATTAACGCACTTAGTCTAGGACAGCAGAATATAACTTGAGAATGTTTCGGAAAAACCTGCGATTATCTACAGGAATCACTATGAGACACATACACACTACACGTATAGTGGCATCTAGATCATACGAATGGAAAGGAAGAGACGGCAGATCATGTGGTTACTACTTGCTCAACCATCGGTCTGTGGCCGAGCATGGTCAGCTTAAGGAGATCTCTCCAACACCAAGTTTGGCTGAACGGCTATGGAGGGGGTACACTGATCCTAATGATGACTTAATACTCTCACCAATAGGTCACCCTCACCCTCCTAACTCAGTCGAGAATTCAGAATAGCGTCATCAATATTAATTAGGTTGTAAAAATTGATTTCTTATCTCAAAAACTAGCAATAAGTGTAATGGAATTTTGTGCATAATGAATGATTCAGGTTCTTATAATTTTGGATTGCTCGTAGATATTTAGAAGAAGCTGGATCACTTTCATAATGAGTTCTATGTATCTGTCAATGCAGTGTGATTCATACAAGTTGCATGAATGTTGATGACAAAGACAGAAAAATGATGCGGTGTGAGATCATCCTTGGGTATATTAGCTTTCCACAACACCATAATATTTAGTTTTGAGGTGCATTATGCCTCTCTAGAATACTATTTGAAATATTCTATCGCGAATGGTGATGAAGTTGTTGGAAAAGATTAGCCAACGCGATCTTCATCAATTTTGGTTATGATTTGATTTTATAGAGTATCTATATTTTTGCGATGCAAGAGGAACAATAGGATTGAAATCAAATTCAATTCATAATTAGTACTGTCTTTGAATGTTGAGATCACATCATCAGCTCATTAGTGGTCATCGATTATCGCCATAATATCCAGCTTCGCTAATTTAGTTAAACACAATTTACACCTTTCACTGTGAAATTCATTCATACGTTTTGACAATAGCCAATTTATGAATAAACTATGGAGCCAAAAGTGTGAATTGTAATTTTACAAATTAATTAGTGAATTATGAATTTACCCATTTTACAGTAAATGTCGAAACTATTGAACAATATCCAGGCTTCTCAATTAAATTGATACACAGTTATTAATCACTGAATAAATAACTAAAAATACAACGAATATTCAAATCATTGAATATATAACAAAAAATGATGAACGTTTAAAAACAATCACTAAAAGTATCATAATTAGAACTTTGTCTTATGGTATATTATTCTCTTTATTTGATAATTGATAATGTATATTGCTTTCAAAAATAAAACCGTGAGCTTTTTGTACGAAAGCTAATAATTATTCTTCCTCGATAATGATTCGAGGATATTTCTGATTTATTTGTTGTTTCACAATGATTTCACAATTCCTTGTGGAACGGACATGCACATTCCCTAACGTACATACTAGGAAACTATGAGATATTTTCACGATGCTAGATTCCGGTTATAAAATTTGATGGCATGAAATAAAACGAGCACGTGATCGATATATAAATATGACACTCACCAATCCTATCGAAGTAGTCAACCATGGTCGGTTGTTATGAGAGGATATGTATCGGCGTTAACACATGCCCTACAGAGGTCGCGCAAGTCGATCTTTGGCGCGTATTTGTTTGACACTTGTTTATTTAAAGATAAGATTCACATTTGGCAGAAAGACACGCACTGCGACCGGCGCGTTATTTGGATTGCACAGCGGGAGTTTCTCGCCTATCGATTGCCCCAGTTGCAAGGGTGAAGCGCCCTCGTTCAGTCATCACGTAAACCTATATCTGACGCCCCCAAATTTCTACCTTTCTCCTGCCAATACAGGCCCGTCCATCATCTTACGTAATCTGTAAAATAGTCTGATGCCTTTCTGATGGCTGCAAACGCGATTTATGTTACGTGTCTATTCATGCGTAATTTATGAAAGCATCTGATCAGATGTGTTTCATCAGCAATAATTGATGTAAACGTTCCATCATACAGAAACATGTACCGCATTTTACATGATCCCGGGTTCTTTTCTCTCTAGCTGGTTAACGCAACAGTTTGCATTGTTCAGGATGTACGGGGGCGATACATCATCCAATGCCCTTGGCTTAGAAGTGAACTATTGGGAAGTTAACATATCAACTTTTCAATGTTGTGCCCAAAACGTGCGTGTATCTGATATATCGATGCTGATGAGCTCAATTCTCTATCATTCTTCAACTCACAGGGCCACAGATGAGATGATTTCGATGGGTATTTTCACTTGAAACTGTTACAGTTATATCATAATCTTAATTTTCTAACATTGGTTTGCCTACTGAAGTCACAGGGTGCCAGATATGGATAATTCGAAGGATATTTTGACTCGAAACTGTTACTTAGGGTTGTGTTCTAACATTGGTTTACATACTGATGCATATTTTCCGAAGTCTGTATATGGCTTGTTGAATTACACCCTGAATTGAGAAACAAACTGACATTGATAGTTGCAAACTAGTGACTCTAAAATCTATTCATATGTTTCTGGAAAAATGATGATGGAGGGGAGGTTGACGTTGATCAGTGTGCCTTTGCTTGAACAATAGTTGGAGACTAGCAGATTTGTCAGTTCTTCTCCCTTTGCAGGTTCCTGCGAAGATGATGTTGAAGGGTTATTGTTGGTAATTGTGACTATAATGTTTGAGATCATCCCCAGACTTTTCAGAACTTCCAGTAGTCTATTCCGCTCTATAGTGCCTGCTTGTGGCCTGGAAGTGTTAACTTGCATTAAGCCTGTATCTTGTCCACCTAAACTGTCTTCCCAAATAATGTGAAGAGAAGGTAATTCAACTACACTCCAAAAACCCCCAATTTCACCTAAAATGATAATAACTCAAAGAAGAATAATCATTAATCATAATTCAATAAACTATAGGAGAGTTTACACTATAATACTATAAATAAGAAACAATCACTTTTATCCACTAAAATTGGAGATGATAGTATATGAAAGGGATTACCAGCAGCTGAAGATAAATCTGTCTTCAATAAATTGCTTTTTGGCTTATCCATTTTCATCTCTTGTGAGTTACCCGGATCTTTGTCATTACTGTTTTACAAGAGTGATTAATTCCTTGAGAAATGGTGTGACATATTTAAACAATGTTCGGCTAACGCTGATTTCTCACCGTTTTTTTTTTTATGTGGGCAGAATATTCAGAATCGATTTTGTAAGTTCCAGATTTGTTGGAGTAGGGCATATTATTTTAAGCAACACTTTTGATAAAGTTTCCGACTCCGATAAATCCGGGGTTACAAAATCGTTCATGACTCGTGTTCAAAATGCTATGTGGGCCAAATAAAAAAGATCATTCTAACTCGGCCCCCATAAATTTAAGAAACATCAGTGTTAGCCGAACATATTTTGAATACAGGTCACACATATCTCAAGAAAGTTTACCAGGCTTGACAGCAATGACAAATGTCTATGTAATTCAGAAGGGATGACAATGTATGACCCAAAAAGCAATTTAATTGATTCAGATTCACTATCAATTCCAAATAATAGTATTTAAACATTCACATTTTGATTCCTAATTTAGTTCACTTAGATGATGGCTACTTAGTAGTTGAAAGGTTCTCAGTACTCTAACAACATTTTTAGTGAAAAAGGGCGATTGTTTCTTATTTATAGAATTATAATTCAGTTTACACTATCACCCTCTTACCACTTAAATTTCAACTAACCTGAATCCCTCATCGGTTACGATGCAGTCATTATCAAAGACATTTTTAATGCGTACCATGTACCTATATAATTTTCATCTTACAATAGCGCCATCAGCATCCCCTGTAACAACTCTCGTTTATATTCCTCTTGCAGACATTTTGTGGCTGAATAGTTGGATATGCCTGGATTTGTTTTTTATGCAAGAAAATGCTCCTGTTATACAGTAAAATTCGTGCTTCCAGTTTTCATTATTGTGAATTGGAGTTTTTGTAAAACCTCTTCGTCACAATTCTGTGCGTTTAGTACTATTAAGATTGATGTAACCATCGAAAACTACAATAGGTTTGACACCAGCCCATACATACTTTATTAATTTGAAGCACTTAGATGTTATAAAAACGATCGACTTCATTTAACACTAAACCTACTAATTCGAATGTATTATTGCTGTGAGTGGGTAATATATTTATTCACTTAGGAAACGCATTTTTATATTTATATCATGACATATGAACTGTGGAGTTCAGTTTACTAGGTAGAATGTAGTTAATATAGATATGATAGTATTTTCAAAATTGGTGGGAAACTATTTTGTGTGGAAACATATCGCAAACCCTGAACGTCACGGATGGATTTGGGTTCGATAGTTTCTAAACGTTCCTCTTGATATTCCTTCTTCCATAAACATCTATCTCTCACTACGGCGAAACATTCCGGGACAATAAATAACACACTGTACGGAATTAATCCAACTATCTTAACGAAATAATTTGGGGTAACACCCTCTCTTAGGCCGTAAAGAGCAAGAGTGGTGATATTTTACGGCTTAGAGATAAGGGCGAACGTAATGGTCAGAAAAGAGGATTATTTTTTATATCTAAATATGTCGCATATGTCTCGAGGCTGTTGCCACGTTATTATTGCCATATGTAGTAGAAGCCGGAATACTGCCGCAACATGTCGTTATCTCTTTTAAAATATAAACGAACGATGGTGTCGCGGTTTCGAGCGTTTACGACCGTACACTCGAATGTAACTGAGGGCTGATTCTTATACAATCGCAGAATCGGATTTAGGGAATTTGTAATACCTACTACAGATGCGATACTCGAACATAGCTTATTTTTTCCGTTCTTCTGGATTTTTTCCAAATTTGCCTAAAATGGAATGTGTAATTAAATTTACTGAATTATGAAGATGATTTAGATAATTTACCATAGGATTATCAAGACGAATAAACGTAAAGCATTGAACCGTATTCACAAAAATATGAGACTCTGACGAGACCAAAGTAGTGTAATTGGTAAACACGCTGTACTAGACAGCCAGGAATGTGGAATCGAATCCCACCTATGGTTCAATAGTTTACGTTTATTCATCTTGATAATCCAATATCGAATTATCTAAATTATCTTCATAATTCAGCTGATCTCGGTTTGTTTACTGGTGAGTAGCGCCACCACATATCCGAGCGAAGCGGTACAACCTCGATAAAAAGTCTGGGTCAAATTGGCTCTATAACCTCACTCAATGCTGATGCCGAGCCGCTGTTGGGCTACCAACCCAACAGAGGGTACACCTTTTGTTCCTGGCAACAAAAGAGTGGCCTCCCACATTAGCTCCTCGTGGGAAGGTGAGGAATACCAAGACGGCCCCGACCATGACGATCGCGACGTTCATGGACGCAGTGAGTGAACGAATGAACTGCCAGCCTATGGGGGACATATGGCGCGACTACACGCACTTTGGTGCATCATGCGTACGCAATGCCGTGATTTTTCGACACAAATCCTGCGAAATCAAGTATTCTACCTATGTACAATCGGCTACATAGGAACCAGATCTAGCTGCACCAACGCCATCTATGGTGTGACGCAACAGATCTGGTAGAGCAAACCTGCTCCATAACACCGAAGTTGATCTCAGAACTGTAAAAACCGGAATCAACATCAGGGTCTCGGTACGACCACACGATTTGGTAGAATTGTACACGTTGATTGATGACGAGCTTCTGGAATTCGCGATAGAATTGCTACACCCCACTCTTTTGATGAAATATCTCCATCTTGAGTTACACAATACACAAGTCTCGTTATAGAATGTTTATGCTGTTTTGTTCATCATTATACTTGAGCTTTACGAATCGGTATATATGACACTCTTGTGAGTTTGAGCGAGCCAGACGCATTGTGTTGCTTCACAAGAGACAAGTAAAATGCTACCAAGTATTCAGAACGTTGAAAACTTATATTTATTGCACATTAATACTATGTCTGTGTTTCCTCTAGATCTTGATAGACCATCAAACCGTGAAAGTAGCAGTTGCGCAGGATTGATTTTTGATAGTTCAAACATATTTTCCGCACGAATTATCATAAGATTGGTTCACATAAGTATTACTTTGTGACATAACTATTCAATTCAACCATTGGGAAGATAAGTAAAAGTTAAAAATTACATTATATAATAGGGTAATTTTACGTGAGTTCAATGTTTGTAACATCCTATGACCTTGAACACTATAAATTCAAAGGTATCGCACCAGTTCATCTAAAGTGTCTCATCCAAGATCTGGGATGTGGCGATCCGGATGTGAGACTCATTTCAGACCCTTAACATTCTCACTTCATACCTGCTTGTCTTTTGTCTACTCATGGAAATCATTAGACAATAGAACGCTGTGAATATAACTCAAACCTACTTCGCAAATATTATTCTTGTTGAACTGGCTGTTATAATGGGCTTGGGCTAGATGTTCAATTATTGTATGAACTTTTGAGAACCTAAACGCTATTTTCAAGTATGTTCATCATTGAAAGAGTTTCTCACCTTGTTCATATTCACAATAATACCGGAAGAATAACTTTCAGATGTATCTATCTGTAAATCTCCACGCCTTATGTTCATTCTTCAGTCGATTCATTGATATAGATAACATAATGTATTAAGCAATTATAGTTAAATAGAGTATGAAGTCGTCCGTTGGAATGTACGAATTATATTCCTTTTTCACATTTCTAATCTGATGTTATGCAGGCTAGTCCGCTGTGAATACACCAGCCTGGTTCATTATATACTTAGATAACTTCAAACCTCTAGTGGCAGTGCTTTCAATCCTACAAGACCCACGTATTGAATCAGCAACAGAGTACAACTATCTATCTGACTATCAGTCAGAATCAAAATCAAATGTTGCCGTACGTCAGATGTCTCGCAGTTTCCTTCAATGCTTCATATTCATAAGCATGAGTTGGCTCTTCCAGGTCATGTCTTAAGGCATCCTTATTGATATTTCGTCATTCTCATCTAATTTTGAGCTTTCTATGTAGTTTTAGACAGTAAGCATTTCAAATGCTGTATGAACGTCTCGAATTTTAGGTTATTCCAACGGCTCTCAAGCTGTGAGGTGTGTGATGTTCAAGATAAACACCCTAGAGCTCCTATTATAGTTGAAGTTGAAAGCTACAGCGAAAAAAAAACAGTTTCACAAAGGCAAGAAGCAGGAGTGTTCGAAACACTTTTGCTTTGAAAAGAGAAGACAGTTCACTGAAGACTTGATGAGAACATGTTAGTGGTTTATAATCTGGAGCTTACAAGCTGAAGTTTGAAGACTGCAATAAATTTTATATAGCACAAATTGGCAGCAATTTCAGTTTAAGGTTCCAACAACATTTGCGAAATTACAGACTAAAATGAACTGTGATCAATTGATTACGTGATTTCTCTCACTTTTATTAGTAAAACAGCTTCTGTGGATCAGATGTACCTAAATGATTGTAGGAACATAAAATTCATTGGAAATGATTTAGAAACCGCTATTGGATAAATTAAGAAAATTATACTGTATTTAGAATTGAAATTTTATCTAAATAGTCTACATAATGTATTTTATAACTCTGTTTCATACTGACACCACTAACTTTCGCGATTATTCACGCTATAATATAACCCTGTTTTATACTGACACTTGCTGTCACAAGAACTATCAAAATTTGCAACAGAGTAAATACATAAAATTGTCGCAGTCAGTTTTATGTATTCACATCGATGACGTCACATGAATCTTGAAATGGGAATTTCGGAAACTTCTGCAAATTACTTGTGATACATATTTAAAACCAGAAAAACACGGTTGTCATTATGGTTCAATGAAATACTATTACTCCATTTGAAAAACTGAAGATGGATGTCAAAAATTACACTTAAAACGGAGTTACCGCTCTCAAAAACAACTTGCAGTTCGCAAAATTTCAAATCCATATAGAAATGGCGGCACACACACACAAGTTTCTCTGTAGATGTGAGCTTAATTCGTTAACCTTAGAAAGTTTAAAAACACCACGTACATACCAAAACCATAGATACATTATGTTACCCTGAGGTTTTATGACGTTGACGCTTTGAATAGCGATCGGTCAAGCTATCTCGATTGAAACAGATCTTTACATCATTGAATATTCATGGGAAAACATCCAAGATAAGGGCCATAAAATAGCCTGAAATTCCCGCATGTGTTACATATTGAACATAAGCTATTTTCAGTCACAAACAATTTGCGAAGCCAGCACTGAATTGAACCAATACTAATCTCCAAGAGACGTGACAGTCGCGCAATTACGCGTTTGTCACGGCTCGGGTTAAAACAACACGCGTGACAAGAGGAATTCGCAATAAGCAAGGCTCCATCAAGTGGGTCTGGCCTCCTGCTGTTTCCACTGCCCATTTCTCGATTTTTGTCTGTAAACGAGGTATGAATATTAAAATTTACCTTTTGCACCGTTCTTATTGAAATCATTTTAATATACGAGCCCTGAATCAGTAAATTCAAAAGTTGCATTTAAAAGCTTTTATAAATGCTTTTAGGCGACGCGTAAATATTGCAGGAATAAAACAGCATGCGCTTCAGTACTGTGTACGCCAAGCCTTTCATGAGAACAAAGCTTCCAAGGATGCGGAATTCACGGATTTTTTTCCGCATCCAATTTGATAGATTTATGCCGATATTTAGTTTCCAATATCTATGCATTTATTCAAACATGAGCTTCAGAAAAAGAGTCTTTATTAAAATTGAACTTTCCATATTTAGAGAACTAGCAATACCTGAATTTAGAAGCAACTGCAAGTAGAAAATCAACATTTTCATCGATTAATATATCTCACCATTAGAGTATGGTACAGAATTGGCCAAAATCTGGAAAGACCATTTTAAAACGCCACGTATCGATTCTTTTGTATTCGAATTTGAAAATTGCCGCCAACTCGAAAAGGCAATTAAAATTTCTAAAGAAATCGCAATAACTATTTTTCTAATTTCTATGAATCCTCGGAGGATGCCCATATGATATTTATCGATAGGCTCACCCAAACTCTCTGGAGGGCACTTAGCTTATCTCGAAACAGGCCACTGTTTACAAAACTCCCAGATGAAATGAACTATAATCTTTTCGTATTAGTTATACATATTTGTATGTCTTAAGCTCGCAACTGCGTTTCTCTCGTCCTTCCAGATCATGTGACTTCGATTTTTTTTTAGTGGTAGGACTAATATTATTATATCTCAAATTACATGAATCAATTTAATCACAAGATACACCTCATTTTTGTTATTTACTAATAACAGGGTCGAGTAAGCATTGATCTAGTTATGGAATGTTGTATACAAGATATAGATGAGGAAAAAATTAGGGAGTCCATTTTTCGATGAACATTGTTTTTTCAATTTTCTCTAAAATTGTTGAAATAAACAAATGCTTCTATTTTATTAACCTTTTGAAGTTTTTACTTCTTTGTAGGTAAGGGGTGGTATAAAACACCCCTTATACATCTGTTACCAGACTATTTACATTAGCTGTTGAAAATATTGCTTGAAAAAATATTTCCAGTTAGCCCGATCAAACATAGAACTTTTTGATCTACACACAAGTTTTGACCTGAACCCTATTGACTTTCACTTTGGCGACATATCTAAGTATGGAAATTAATAGCGAGGAACAGCTACAATTCCTCTCTTGAAATCAAAAATTCTTCGGACATGTTGAACAATGTGAATTTTGATTCAACAAGACGAATTCAAGCCTGCATTGTATATGATGAACACCGTTGTGAACAATTTTTGCAATTTTTTGTTTTGTTGTTAGGTTTGGTTCTGTGATAATTGAATTTAACAAGATTAATAAGTGCATAACAAGTAGTTACTGCGATAATTATGGAAAAAAATATTCGGCCGTTCCAAAACTATATCAAATAAAAGATTTCTTATGTCAACAAGTATCAGCAATGTTTTGATCAGTTTTGGTAAACACGGCAGCATTTCAAAACAACTGTTTCATCTTGCTTTCATTTATAGAAACCATTTTATGCATGGTCAAAATCGCGACAGCGGACAGAGCATTTCCATGAAGAAATGATGAAGTTTATTCATTGAACCAAACTTTGAAGGACTTTCTTGATCTATTTTGCACTTCTATCCATCAGATTAAGTGCCTCATGCTCAACCACTAAGTGTTATGTATTTTCATCTATATCGTGATGTGTTATAGTATATTCAATCTTTTTTCATATTACTCTTCTGTTCTTGGAGCAAGAATTAGTAACGTTTAGGTTTACTTGTGAATTTGTCAGTGTCCTCTAATTAAGTTAGCTCCTTGCTGTATGTTGGGTGTAGTGATGAATACATATTAAAAATATGCATTCTTCCTTGCAAAATTGAACTTAATCATAGCATAGATAACAACTCTCTTACAATTGCTACATATAAGCTCATCCATGAAACGACATCATAATATACTCGTCAACTTCTACATTCATGAACAATTCACAAATCTTCCTGCTTCTACATACAGGCATGTATTTCATAGACTAAATTATAAATTACACTTAATAGTAGTTAGTTTCTATTTTAATTTGGTTTGTAAATAATACAGGTGAACACAATTGATTCATTTTAATTGATATAGAGTGCAACGCTCATTAATTAATTAATATTATAAAATATTCAATATTCCGCTCAGTTTGACAAGCAGAATGGGGAGCCGAAGCTCTACAATTTGAGTTATGCGTACAATAACGTGTCCAATTAAATCTACCCTTGTCGGTCATATCAACAGTAGCATAAATGTATTATCTGCACGACCACTGAACTTTGGTCGTGATTGAATACTTCACAGACAACCTATATTATAATTTATATAACACATTTAGGTAAATACACGGTGGTACCTTTATATCAAATTGTATTGTTTCGAGCGAGACATATTTGCAAACAAGAAACGTTAATTTGATTCATATTCTCAATTTGATATATCGATTTATTGATAGCTGCTTTATGGTCTAAGAGACATAGTTGGTACCATTATTCCAAACTCGTAACCAGAGGAGCTATTCTTTACGAGGCATATTCAATAATAAGTTGCATGAGTGGAAGGTACATCTTGAACGTTTAGGCGTAATGTTTGTTGTGAATTAAGTTTCGGTGCTTTGAATATTTGTTGGCCAGATCATATGCCATTTTTTTGAAGAGTGGAATCTCACAGAATCGATGTTCTGAAAACGATGATTACATTATTTTTTCGTTTAACCTTATGCTATATTCCCCACCCTCATGGCTTGAGTATTTCTAGATATACTTCCGATGGACAAAATATAAATTCAAAATACGCATAGTTTTCAATTGTTGATGCAAATTGTCTATCCGCACCGATAGTGGCAAAACGAAGGTATGTTCGATGAGCCAACGACTTCCCAGAAGATGGAGCTGTTATATCGAGTTTAATAAAGTTACTAGATCATCATTTAATAACTTTAGAGTTTAATTCCATCGTTCATGAGTCTCTTGCTCATTGCAGGATTGCGTACCCGTAGAAAGACTTGAGTCGTCATCTCAGCCGCTGCGATTTACCAACATTCAATGCCTAATGCATATTTGAAACGAGTAAAAACAGCTGAAGTCATGAAGAGACGTAAAGTAGTCATGTGACAGTTTATTTTAATTCACAGGGGGACATGGCTATCTATACTGATTTGAATAAAAAACGCAGCACCTAGTGTTTGTTGAGCAATATGCATGAAATTTTCACAGAATGAATACTTCAATATAATCAAGAAATGATTAGAGTTTCAATAAAAAACTCCACGGATATTTCAGTTCTTGCGATGTTTTCATGTTAAGAAAAGGAATTTTCTCAAGCCCTAATCGTAAAAATTAATATTTTTCACAGTTCTATTTCCACATTTCTATCGTGAACATTATCCACAATGCCAAGAGTTCGACAACGTCAAAATTATTGCCAGTTGAGTGAGTTTGAACGTGGTCGGATTATTGGTATGAGGGAGGGTGAATTTTCATTTCGGGAAATTGGCAACCGTGTGAGTCGTAACGTTACAACAGTATTAAGATGTTGGTCAAGATGGCCTGAAGGAAGCCTTCATGAGCGTCGCCATGGATCCGGACGAGTTTGAGGACTACAGATAGTGAAGAACGCCACCTAAGAACATTGGCCCTAAGAGACAGGTTTACCACTACACGAGCTGTAGGAAATGACTGGATGGAAGCTTTAGGACAAATATTCTCCATGGCGTTCGTCTATCGACGGATAAGGTCTTTTGGGCTCCGTTCTTATCGACCAGTCTTATGCCTTCTCCTTAACCCACGTCATTGCGCCCGTAGGCTGGAGTCGTGTAATGAGCGAGTGAACTGGGTGCAGGAATGGCATCATGTGGTCTTCAGTGACGAGTCGCGATTCTGTTTGTGAGCCCATGATGGGCGAAGGAGGTTGAGGTATTCACGTGGGGAAAGGTGAAATCTGCAATTTGCTGTTGAACGTCATACGGGCAGTACCTCTAGTTTTTGTTCAGGGTAATTTGAATGCAGCCAATTGCATAATCAAGGTGTTGGAACCTGTTGCAGTGTCATTTCTTCGGGAGTTAATTAATCCAATTTTATGACAGGATAATGCCTGCCCTCATACGGCGAGGGTTACAACGCAGTATTTAGAAGATACGGTGATGCTTCCATGGCCTGCACGTTTACCTGATCTCTCGCCGATTGAACATGTATGAAATATAATTGATACAAGACTGAGTAGTTTACGCCACCCCGTCACGATTTGGATAATGTTCGACTTCGTATCCAAGAAACTTGTGATGGAATACCTCAGGCGACATTGCTCATCTTGTTCAAACTGTACCTCATCGAGTGAATGAGTGCATAAACAATCACGGTGAGGTCACTCATTATTGAATAAATTTTTCATTTATGTTTTTTCTTCGCTTCTAATCTGATCATTTACTAGTTACATTAATGTAACCCTTGTGCGAAAATTTCATTTAAACTGCTTAACATTACCAGGTGTTTTTTATTCAAATCAATTCAATCTATAATCTGTTTGATTTGTCAACGTTATCTGCCTTGTTAGGGGTTATGAGAGATCTGTCATTCTGAATTGTGATAATGATCCATATAGATCTAGGGATCAGTATGTCATGTAAGCTACGTGATTCTGATTATATTATCTGTCAAAAAACATCGATTCCCTTCTACCCATTTTCAGGTTGACTTTTGAAAAATCCTGTTTTAGTGGGTGCCTACGTCGTATAAGGACAAATTAAAACTCGTTCAGCTTCATAGTTCCGGAGATGTTTGATTATTCAGGGAGTCAGTCAATGGTATTTGCCTTATACAGGGTGATCCATCTCAGACAAGCCACTCCGTATATTTCTTATCCCATAGTGAGTGGAAAAATCTCCCGAAATACGTCGAATGATTTTGTTTGGGGGACGTCTTTTGACGTATATTTGAGGCTTGAACGAGCAACCCCCTAATAGGGGGTGCTTCAACCCCTCAAAATTGAATAGGGGAGAGGAGTTGAGTGATACGTCATTTGAAAGGTCTTGGAAACCTCTTCACAACGGTGTATGGAAAACGTAAATTTGATGGACCGTTTTCGTCAACAATTAATTTTGTTGCTCGAATGCGCGACCTTGAATATTTTGGTTATTTGTACAATGTACAAACTTATTTTTATCAAGCCTTTCTTACAAACTGAAACAATCTTCAAAAAATCACATCCGTAAAAAAATTGAATTGTTTTGTCATGCTTACAATTTAAAAAAATTAAATCTGCGTGTTTAAATCAAATGTTCAAATTGTCCTCCATTGACTTCCATACAATAATACATTCTCTCAAACTAATAAGTAAAAAAACAGCAAAACATTTCCTTACGTTGCCTTCATTTTTTGTTCTTATAAGGTGTTTAGGCATAACTGTAGAATTTGGAGCGATACAAATCCTCATGTATTTTGAGAAGCTCACACTCAACATCGGGAAAAGCTAAACGTTTGGGTAGGAATTTTGGGAGACCACCTAATTGGACCTCTGTTTATTCCTGGTAATTTAAATGGCGAAATTTATCTTGAAATGTTGGAAAATGCGATTGATCCGTTAGTAACGGAACAATTAGAAAACGATCTACTACTTGAACAACAATTGCATTTCCAATAAGACGGAGCTCCTCCTCACTACGCCGCACCAGTTTGCCAGTACCTCAATTTGCAACACCCCGGTCGTTGGATTGGAAGAAGAGATCCTATGGAGTGGCCTGCCCGATCTCCTGACCTGAACCCTCTGGACTTCTTCTTGTGGGGACATCTTAAGTTCAAGATTTTTGTGACTCAGCCTGAAAATTTGGACGAACTACGCCAACGAATTGTAAATGAGTGTCGTCAAATAACTCCAATTATGCTGAACCATGTTAGAGACGGTTTTCAGTCAAGATTGTATTATTGTATGGAAGCCAATGGAGGACAATTTGAACATTTGATTTAAACACGCAGATTCAATTTTTTTCATTGTAAGCATGACAACACAATTCAATTTTTTTAAGAATGTGATTTTTTGAAGATTGTTTAAGTTTGTAAAAAAGGCTCAATAAAAATGAGCTTGTACATTGTACAAATAACCAAAATATTCAAGGTGGCGCATTCGAGCAACAAAATTAAATTTTGGCAAAAACGGTTCATCAAATTTACGTTTCTCATACACCGTTGTAAAGAGACTTCCAAGACCTTTCAAATGACGTATCACTCAAGTCTCGTTCAAGTCTCGTTCATGTCTCGTTCAAGTCTCAAATATACGTCAAAAGATGTCGTCCAATCAAAATCATTCGACGTGTTTCGGGAGATTTTTCCACTCACTGTGGGATAAGAAATATACGGGGTGGCTCGTCTGAAATGGAACATCCTGTATATCTATTAGCTACTATATCTACTAGATTTAGCGGCTTAATAAAAAATGAGTGCATATTAAATCAATTAGTTCATTCATTTTGCATGTTGATGTTATAACAATCTCCTCTATCCAATTTTTGATTTAATATTGATTGTAAGCTCTGCAAACATACATATTTACTAAGTATTATATTTTCTCTAAAACGCTCTCAGAAACTATCTATTGGAAACGGTTTAGCTGCTTTCTTGAAATAATTAAATATATTGGTCTACGCCTTGTTAGATAGCGGCTTTCATTTGGCAACCTCACGGTTAGTTCATTTGTTTAAGGTGACTTTGACATAGACAAGGATTTTTTAAGTTAAGATTTCGCACTATTTTGTAAAGTTATTAGAAAGTTTGCGATACAGTAAGCTTGACAAAACTATTATTATTAATTAATAAAACTTGCTAGAAAAGTAAAGTCTACCAACATGTTTGGAATGGCATATTCCACACTCAAGACCGTAGTCCTTGCCTTCGGCTCGGACTACTAACTTTTCGCTAGCATGGAAGCCATTCAAAATACAAAATATACTATTCTGTATGAAGGTATGAAGAAAATTGACAGTATTCTGTGTTGAGGTTGATGAGATCTACTTCATTGTTTTTATATGATTATGTTATGAAGCGAAATTGACTAGCATCATACTGAGATTAGAGTCTTTCCTAAATCATATGACAGATTTAAACAGTTCTTATTTATCTGTAGGGTGGTAACATAAACACCAGCCGTTTATTTATTAATCCAAAGGACAAATGCGTTAGCACGTAATTGTTCCTTTACCACATATGTCTAAAATATACAAAGCCACCCTCAAGTTATTGTTATCGGGCAAAAATCTGTAGGAATATGGAGAACTGTGTAAATACAATTAAATTAAGTGTCAGGCATTCTGGCGTAACGCATTTATTGTTATTGTTATGGCTGAAAGTCTGAGTTTGAATGCATATAATTTGTAGGGGCGGTTCGGAATGATGTCAAGATAATATACAGATTGCATAATGCGACGTTGGAATTGTGCCATACGGTTATGTTGGAAATACTATAAGCGTTATAAGATCTCAACTCCCTAAGAAGATTGGATTGTTATTTAAATCAACGAATATTACCTGTTCGATGACATAATAAGATAACACCAATGAATCAATCAGGCTAGCGGATGTTATGTCAAGCTGGATTATATATTATATGCAAAGGAACTGTTTGCACCTGTTTTAATCAAGTCATCATTATCACATGGAATGAAAAGAATCAATCATGAATTCAAGAAATGAATCAAATATTCTTTGTTGCCTCGAAGAGAAATTATTTTTTTATGAAATTAATGAAGCGTAAACTCCTGAGGAGTTGTTCTCATCCCAAATCTACTAATAGGGCTGGCAACTTTCACAAATAAATGTTTTGGAAAGTTAAGTATCTCAAAGTAACTTCTCGTTCGAAGTGATATTTTCTCACAAATTCCGTGGAACTTTCGCCTAAAGTATTATAGTGTCATTGCGAATTGAAATATTGGAACGGAATTGATTCATTTATGCAGAAGACAGAAGCAGATACATTAGTAATCGATATTGTTAGCTTCCATTGATACCATGAAAAAATGTAATTCAGGATAGTTAGAACCTAAAACATTCTGAAACAACAACATTTTATACCATTTAATTCCGTAACCGATTTGAAAATTTCAATTAATTCTGATTAACGCCGCATTACTTTCGGAATTAGGATACGGATGGAGATAGACTGAACATAAAACGTCTTACTCGGGATTGATTGAAGTAATAGATATCAGGGTTGACAACTAACTGTATCTAACTTCTTCTAAACTCGAAGGCAACATTTTGTTCATCCTTCATAGCCAAATATATTTCTGTATCACGTGAGTGAGCTATACAAATTACCATTCATCTAAGCAAATCTTCTGATTGCTTTGGTTTATCAACTATTCTTTTGAAAAAAAATTTAGATAATATTGTTATTCCTTTAACAAAACTTATAAATAGATGCATTAAGGATAATGTTTTCCCAAAGTGCTTGAAACTGGCCCAAATAATTCCTATCTTTAAAACAGGTGATAAAGAGATTGTGTCTAATTATCGGCCCATTTCATTATTACCTGTACTATCGAAAATATTTGAGAAGGTTCTAAACAGAAGAATAGTTGATTACTTTGAAAGTAACAGTCTCTTTAACATCACTCAATATGGCTTCAGAAAAAATCTATCCACCTCAGACGCTATTGAACGCTTCGTTAAAACCACATTAAACTGCTTTGAAAAGGGAAATTTCTCCATAGCCATATTTTTAGACCTATCTAAGGCTTTTGATTGTGTTGTTCATCAGACTCTATTGCAAAAGTTATCCAAGTATGGTTTTGACAAACAGAGCATATTATTAATAAAATCTTACCTAGAAGATCGCTATCAATCTGTTTTTTACAATAAAAATTGTTCCGAAATGAAGAAAATAACCATAGGAGTTCCGCAGGGATCTATATTAGGACCAATACTTTTTCTAATATATGTAAACGATTTTCCAAACTACATTTCGTTGGCGGAGTGTGTATCTTTTGCAGATGATAATGAACTTCAGGTAGAAGACAGTAACCTACATGATGTACAACAAAAATGTGAAATTGTTCTTTTCAAAGCATTGGAATGGTGCAATGCTAATTTACTATGTATGAATGAAAGTAAAACTAATAGGATGTTATTTACACTAAGAAGGGATGAAATGATCTTGAATGAATATTCGGGTCCTGTAAAATTTCTGGGCGTTCTCATTGACAGTAATCTTACTTGGAATCTACACGTTGAACACATTGCTCTCAAACTAAGTAGAAATATTTTTGTTCTTCGAAGTCTCTCTCAAACTATTTCCAAACAAATCTTACGAACGGCTTACTTTGCGCTATGTGAGTCACATATGAGATATGCTATATTAGTTTGGGGTCACTGTTCAGGTGGGGATATCATTTTCAGGTTGCAGCGGAGAGCAATTAGAATCATAGATGGATTGAAATATAGAGAAAATTGTAAAAAAAGTTATTCTGAATTGGGTATTCTCACTTTCCCATCTCTGTTCATCTTTGAATGCTTATGTTACGCTTTTAAGCAGCATAGGAATGTTACCTTGAATAGGGACATTCACGAATATCAAACACGGCAGTCTGGAGATATAAGGGTTCCATACATCAGACTTTCGAAATCCCAAAACGGTCCAAACTATTTATGTTTCAAATTTTTTAATAAGCTGCCTCTACATATCAAAGCCCTACCATATAGATATTTTAGAGATAAACTCAAAAAATACTTTATTGAAAAATCCTTTTATTCTGTGGAGGAGTATAATAATATACAAAAAATAGTGATTTAAATCCTCTTAACAAAGGTTTTTTTAATCATAAATAGGTAGGTGATTTTGTTTCATAATTTTACAATTTAAATTACATGTAATTAGTGTTTAATATGTAGTTTTTATAACACAATTATTTTAAAGTATCTGTTCCATAGTTTTAACAATATTTTCTTGTACTTATGTCCTAATTTTATTCCTTGTTGTGAGACTTGTGCAAATACCATTGTATATTAGCATGAATAAATTACTAAATTACTAAATTACTAAATATATAGGTTGACTTAAAGAGACTAGTGTATTGATATTAAATAAGTGCGATAAAGATCCGACAAAGACGGGGATAAGCTGGACGTGATTTATATATTTATGAAGCGCCTCCAACCGCAAAAGAACGTTGGAAATTTCTCCCAACCTATTCACAACTTTATGCGTACATTTCTCGCAAATGATTTGATAACTGTCTTAACTTTTCATTCATCGCGAAAGAATGGTGAGTTACTTTGAATTCATTTCACATTATATTATGAAATGAATTAACTTCGACAATAGACACCTACTTCATTCTTGCCCGTCTTGTACAAGGGAACGAAGCTTATTGATCATGGAGAAGGCCCAACCTTCTAAATACTTGGTAGCGTTTTTACTAGTCTATCTTGTGAAGCAGCAATACATTGCGTCAATCTCACCTACGAGAATACCTTCTCGAAAGCCAAATTCTGTCATGAAACCCCGTTGGTATCGACAGGTTGAGAAGTTCTCCTTCAATAACAATGTGGGAGATGCATCCCATCACATCCTCTTTTGAACCCTCCTACCGGCTGTCAGAAATATCCTCAATCTATACAGAAGAGCTATTTGTCATAGTGTAAGCCATATTGAAGGCTAAAAATAGTGACAAAACATCATCATCATGGAAATCTACCCAAAACATCCACTTCTACACCGCATAATGAACAAGCTATTCGAACTGAACCTAGAAACTGTGTGGATTCCTTCTCACATTTGAAATTGAATGGAATAAACTAGCAGATGCTGCAGACAATGAAGTTATTCTGGAAATGATGTATAAAAGAATTCTCCCGACTACAAAGTTGCACTAGATGGAACGAAAGCAACAATAAGCTGAGGGAAATTAGCTCAAACATAAGCAAGCATAAAGCAGAAAGGACAAATAGGAATTTTGAAAATGCGAATTGGAATCACCAAAGTAACAATAACATCTTGTTACCAGAAAGGAATCTTGCGTAGTCAATATGTCAGTGAAACCTATTCTAGATCTAGCAGAATGTCCCAAGTTCCCCGGACAAACCTATATAATATGAAATGACCTCCAGAACCTACATTATAATAACATTAACAACCTTACCAAAAATATCTTAAGTCAATAGGTATCATTAACAAAATTTGAAAGCTGTTAACAATGTTTCACCGCTGATAACCTTCAACGGCTGATGCGGTTTCTATCAAATAGCAAAAATACAATGCGCCTCCCTTGCTCCAACTAATAAGACTCGTATATGGGCAATTCTGAATTAAAGGAGATGGCCAAGGGGGGTGGGGGGTTTGCGGATCATGGCGAGGCAATTTTCTTCCGTTTCTACATCGTATTTGAACTCGTTTACCGGCATTTAGAGATTAAAATACCCTTCAAAAAGGTTTTATGAATTTTTTCAATTTTTTGTTTTTTTTTCAACGAAAATGCCGAAAAAACTGTTTTTGACCTCAGAAATCGACATTTTATAGTAAATAAACGTCCAAGAAGTCATTTCCGATCGAAAATTGGCTGCTGAATTCAAAAATGATGTCGATTTTCTTCCATAATCCATCATTTTCAATCCATTGGCCGATTTTCGGCAAAATACCTTTTTTTTTGACGGCGTCATATCGGTGTGAGCAGCCATTAAAGAAATTTTTTTCCAGCGAAATCTGCCTGTTCCTACCTCAGCTTCACGATCAAATAAGAATTCTTCTGACTAAATGGGTTTTATAGGTCGAAAAATTGAAAAAACTGAAAAAAACGACAAAAAAACGATATTACTGTACAAAAATCTGTCGTCAGGTTGCTGACAAGTCTTTTTTTGAGACATATGACCTTGGAATCGGATTCAGCGGGAAATTTGACGATAAGAAAACAGTTCCCGAACGTCATCCTACAGTTTGTACACTCTAGTATACCATTAATTTTCCGCCAAAAACCAAGTAAACGTAATTTTCTTCTAGTTTTTGACCTTTTTCGACCTTAAAGTTGCAGAATTTAGAATCGTAAGTAGGATATTTGGATTCCTTGGACAATTTTCGATGGAGAACATGCTATTACATTATTTTCTTAAATATTTTGGTACTTTGGAGAAGCAGTTTGAAAAAAATCTTTTTCGTAGCTGCAAATCTAGAGACTTCGTTTTTTTGTAATTTTTGAAGTTTGTTTCTTAAAACTTTAAATCGACTAAAATCCTGATCAAATGACTGATTTTGATGTAAAATTTCCCAAGCATTCTGATTCTGACAATTTTTCAATCCCACATGATGACCCAGAGCCACAAAATTACTAAATTCCACTAATTTACATTCGGTTTCGTTGTTTTGCCTCCTATTTTTGGTGCTTTGTTGAATTTTGTGGCTCTGGGTCATTACGTGGGATTGAAAAATTGTCAGAATCAGAATGCCTGGGAAATTTTACATCAAAATCAGTCATTTTGATCACGATTTTAGTCGATTTGAAGTTTAAAGAAACAAGCTCCAAACATTACAAAAAAACGAAGTCTCTAGATTTGCAGCTACCAAAAAGCTTTTGTTTAAGCTGCTTTTCCAAAGCACCAAAATTTTTGAAAAAATAATGTTATACCATGTTTTCCGTCGAAAATTGTCCAAGTAATCCAAATATTCTACTTACAATTCTAAATTCTGCAACTTTGAGGTCGAAAAAGGTCAAAAACTGGAAGAAAATTACGTTTACTTGGTTTTTGGCGGAAAATGAATGGTACACTGGAGTGTAAAAACTGTTGGATGGCGTTCGGGAACTGTTTTCTTATCGTAAAATTTCCCGCTGAATCCGATTCCGAGGTCGTATGTCCCAAAAAAAGACTTGTTAGCGACCTGACGACAGATTTTTGTACAGTAATATCGGTTTTTTTGTAGTTTTTTTTTAGTTTTTTCGATTTTCGACCTCCAAAATCCATTTAGTCAAAAGAATTCCCATTTTATCGCAAAGCTGAGGTAAAAACACGCAGATTTCGCTAAGAAAAAAAAAATTTAAGTGGCTGCTCACACCGATATGACGCCGTCAAAAAAAAAGGTATTTTGCCGAAAATCAGCCAATGGATAGAAAATGATGCGTTATGTCAAGAAACTGACACCATTTTCGGATTCAGCGGGCAATTTACGTTCGGAAATGACTTCTTAGACGGTTATTTATTATAAAATATCGATTTCTGGGGTCAAAAACAGTTTTTTGACATTTTCGTTGGAAAACAACACACAAAATTGAAAAAATTCATGAAAAACGTTTCAAAACGTATTTTAATCTCTAAATGTTGGTAAACGAGTTCAAATACGATGTAGAAACGGAAAAAAATTGCCACGACAACTTCTGCAGACACCCCCCCCCCCCTCTGCCACCACCTTTAATTTAGAATTGCCCATATACCAATACGTAAAACTCAAGTACTTAGGTACATAAATCAATGCCTTCAATTTCCAGGTGTATATGTTTGAAGAATATGTACCAGGTTGTCTCATACTCCTGTATAAATCGACCAGGCCGAAACATCAGTCGAGTCTCGGTAGCTTTGTTATTGTTGAAGAAGGAAACCAAAAGACATTGGTGATTATAAGGATACTTTAATTATATACATAACAAACTCAGCATTCCCACTCTGAATACAGAGAAGAGCATCACACTAATAAGTTCGATAAATGAGTAAATACATTATAAATAAATAATGAATCCTCATTTCTAAACATCCTAGCAGTGTCAGTTAATCGGATGGTGTTGAAATTGTGAAGTGAATAATTGAAGTTTATTGATTCTCTACAAAAAACTACCTATATTATTCATTATAACAACAGTAGAATTTCAACAACCAACAAACTCTTGTTTTTTCGAAATTTATTTCATTTTCGGAAGTTTATTACTTTTCCCTGAAATTCATGTTGGATCTTGAATGAAAAGTTCTGAACGAATATTTGGTTTAACGTTCTATTTTACTGTTTGGAAGGATAATTAAATGCTCATCCTCGAAGCATGTTGAAGACATTTGAATAAATTGTGACATATGCAGCAACAACACTTGCTGATCATAGTAGGTTATTTTGTAGAACTGAATTCAGCCTGCAAAGAATAACAACTCTGACGGAATCGATAATTTGATTTTGAACGAGAACATCTCCTATCATAATAAATAATAATAAAAAAGGAATGTCATTGACTTATCTCTGAAAAATTTATCATACAACAATTAGTGTTCAACATGAACACATGAAATATTATATATATACGATTTATTAACGGTTCAATTACCATGTACATTAGTATATAAAAGTTTATAAAGGTAACCTAACTTATCACAAAAAAATTAAAAAAAAAGAAAATCATCTACACTAAACTACAAACTACACAATCACAGAACAAGAACAGATCCCCAATGAGCAGAGCGCGACCCCTCCTCACATCAAAAGCAATAGTCTAACATCCGACTTGAATCTGTATAATGTAGAGCCGAAGAAATTCAAGGATTCACAATCTGCAACGGTCCAAGACATCCTACTTAAAGACGAGAATGCACTATAGTTGGTTCTACAAAAAGGTGCCATAAGCAATGGGTTCTTTCTCACAGTACAAGCTGGTGTTCGAAAAGAGAACATTTCCAAGACCGCAGCAGAATCGATTTCAAAATTTAAAACCTTATATACAAAGCAAAGGTCGAAGTAAGTACGTCTGACATTTAAATGCTGAAGACCAAAATATTTAAGTATATTTACATAGGAGGTATTCTTATAATCAATATGTGATTTGAAACATAAGTATCTCACAAATTTTCTTTGGACATTTTCAATCCGTTCAATATGAACAATATATCCTGGAGACCAAATAACTGAGCAGTACTCGAGTATCGAGCGTACTAAACTATTATATAAAATTATCAATGCCCTAATATTTAAAAATTCTTGGGACTGCCTAATAATGAAACCAACCATCCTGTTTGCTCTGCCTATAATTGCGTCAATATGTAGGTTATAATTCAGTTTTGAATCGAGGACAACACCGAGATCTTTATAATTGTCAACTTGTTCTAGAGCATGGCCACGAACAATATACTCATGACAACTTACAATTTTCTTTCTAGAAAACCTCAACATTTTACATTTCGCATAGTTCAATTCTAGATAGTTCCTGTCACACCAGTCGATAAAGGTGTCTATATCGCTCTGAAGAAGTGAAAAGTCAGATTCATGCTCTATTCTAATGAACAGTTTTAGGTCGTCGGCAAACAGTAGAAGCTGTGAATACTTTATCACTCCCTTGACATCATTCATATACAATAAGAAGAGAACAGGTCCCAAGTGAGACCCCTGAGGCACGCCGGATGTCACAGAAATCTCTCTCGAGCCCGCGTCACAAACCCTCACCACCTGACTCCGATCGGTCAAATAAGATCGTAGCCACAATATTAAATTATCACCTATACCAATCATGTTTAATTTACGTAACAGATGTTCAATGTCGAGGCGATCAAATGCTTTAACTATATCTGTGAAAATACAGTCGACCTCATTGCCAGCTTCAAGACAATTCGTTACAAAATTTGTGAATATGAACAAATTGGTAGTCGTAGATCTGCCCTTGAAGAAGCCGTGCTGTTCCTCAACGATCATCCTCTTTACACTCTCAAACATCCTGTCAGTTACAATTGAATCAAATATTTTAGGAATTACAGAGCAGATACTGATCCCTCTATAATTATCTACAGCCGTACGGTTACCTTTTTTGTGTAATGGTAGAGTGAAATTAAGCTTCCATCTAGCAGGGTATATAGACAGTTGGAGAGACTTTTCGAACAATAACTTCAGAGGAACAGCAAGCTGAAGAGCACACGATCTTAGAAATACAGCGCACAAACTGTCTGGTCCTATGGAACTTGAAGCATCTATGTTGTTAATTTTATCAATAATAATATCAACTGTTATGCTCACAGTATTCAAGTTCACGGCTGCTTGAGGTGTTTCGACGAATGACGCATTCCTGGGAAGACTACCCCGGACGTAAACGGCCTCGAAATAGTCAGCAAACAAGTCAGCAACATCGCCAGCACCATCTGCCCTGGCTTCTTTATAAGACATGGCTTTGGGAATACCATTATCGCACTTTTTGGAATTTACGTACTTCCAGAAAGATTTCGGTTCATGAATAATTTTACGTTCAACATCCTCGATGTGTAATCTATTACAAGTATGGGTCGCCACCTTACATTCTCTCCTCAGTGCAATGAATGCGTCATAATCCTCAATAGATTCTGTAAATTTATACCTCTTATGAGCAATTTTCTTGTTGACTATGAGTGACTTAGTACTTCTGTCGAACCATGGAGGAAATCTCCCGATTGGACAAGGAACTTTCTCGTCTATGTAAAAATTAACCGCAGCGAATATTATTTCATAAAAAGCATCCACTGATTCATCAACCGTCTGAAAATCACCAAGAAAATTCCAATCCATAGAGGCGAGATAACAGTTTATCAAATCATAAGGGGCATATTTGAAATTCAAAGCACCTATACTGAAGCTATCATCTACTGTGGCAACCACAATTTCACAAATACAAACAGTGAAACAAGGATGGTGCTGATCACACTTTAGAAGCGATAAACATCGATCTACAACAATATTGCCAGAACTACTAAACACTAAATCTAAAATAACATTGTTATGGTTATGAATATGATTAAATTGCGACAAACCTGCACTAATTAAACTGTCACAAATAGTTTGATTAACGTGACCGCGAATGTTACAAGGGGAAAGTCCATCAGCATCCTCATCAGGAGACCACCCAATATCCGGTAGATTATAATCACCTACTACACAAAAAATAGCATTGCTGTGAGTAATAATCAACTGCTGAATTAAAGCAGCATGTGACAAATATGCATCTATGCTAGCACGAGGACATAAATAGACACAACCTAAGATAATCAATTTCGAAGCAACCCAAATTTCTTCCCTACAACCCACATCAACAGTAAGTTGTCTAGAGTTCAAATTCTTCCTAACCGCAATTAGTACTCCTCCACCTCTTTCTCTATCACTGGTTTCATTAGATCTGTCCTTCCTATATACAACATACCTTTCGTCACATATTTCACTATTAAAAAATGCATCATTTAACCAGGTTTCAGTTAAAATAATAATTGGATAGTCCTCATTCAAGATGCTATTATACAGTTCCGATAGTTTAGTTCTTAGACCACGAACATTTTGATAATATATCAGTAAATTGTCTATGTCAGGTTCCGACTTCTTTGATTTGCGGAAAAATTCTGGCTTTGCCTCGATCTCGAGTCAAAATATCTGCGAACCGCCACCCCAGCCGGCCAAAAGGTTGAGTTCAATAAGTCGTCCAGGTACAACGAGTCGACAGAGATCTTGTAAGAATTATATGATTCGGGATATCGGGAGTCTAACTTCGTCACTGCAATACTAGGAGGTATATCATCTTTGAGTTTGACAATAGGAACTATCCGATCCTCAACATACTTCATCACGTCCTCCTGTGATTTGTTAACATTTATCCTCGTCAAATGAATATGTGAGATCTTTTTGCGCCTAACAATGGCCCAGCCTTCCTTTCCGGCATTATCAATATCAGAGCTTGAACCAATTATCAAAGGTTTTCTATAACGATTCTCAGCAGAGTTAGTACCATTGTCCAGCTGGGAGTCTCGAATATTCTGAGGTTTACGTGCGACAATCACCTCATCGGAGCCCAGCTGATCACTACGACCCTGTGCGTCTGTAGCTGAAATTACATTTGAATCCGCAGTGATAACATCTTGCTTAGTTTTTCTAACCTTACTACGTTGACCGCGTCCCGATTCGGAACCACTACCTGCTACACTCGAGTAACTTTCATGAGAATTCAAATAATTAAAACTCGACATGTTACTCGAATTACACTGACGGTTATCAAGTGTGAGTTGACTGGTCAACATTCTAACAAGTTCCACATTCGAGGATTTCAAATTTTCAACCAAAACTTTAAGACTCTGAATCTCCTTCTTCAACTCCGCTGTTTGAATATTTACTATGCTACTGATAATTAATTTAAACTCATGACTTTTCAAGAAGCATGTTACCTTATCCTCATCGTCCGGTTGATCGTCAGGACCCACGTAAGACTGTATCAACGGTGGTGTGGCCTGCCGTTCGCAACTTCCGTGCCCCACATATACGGAATTCGAGGTTAGGTTTGCACACTCGCAGCAAAACCAAGATTTTAAGCTACCGTCCTTCATTTTCACGTGAAAACTTGTTACATCCAGGTTCACACACACAATATGAAAACACTTGTCGCAGTTAGCACAATTGATTGCATCATCATAGCGGCTTACTTTGCGCTCACAAATGCCGCATCCCAAACCGTAAACATTTGCGTTCGCCATCTTATTTTATATATATAATATATAAATAAATATATAATATTCATCCAGTTCGTCAGTTATTGATGAATATTTGAAACGTTACTGGATTTTCGAATCAACATTCCAGTTTTCCACATCATCTGACAATTTATGTGTTACATTTGGAATTAATTAGGAGTTGCAATCAAATATGGATTACAGCGTGCGCAAATATTGAATGTGTTTTAATTAACTTTTAAAATTATTCGGGTGTATAGCATGCGTAAAAGTTTGAAAAGTTTTAGGCGAATCGCGTTCCATTTCGATTTGATTGTTTTAATGGCGTAAAGGTAGTACGAAGTTATCTGCAATCTGATCATCTTATTCAAATAGTTTATTGCCGTTAGAGATGGATTTATAAATCCCGACGTTATATTTGATATCAAATTCAGTTCGATTCGTAGTTTTTGATTACTGAATATGAGATTATTTTCTTTTCATACAGCAACTTTGATGAGACTTCAACATTTTCCAATAGCAGCCTACGATTCACTACAGAGTGGAAATAAAATAAATAAAGAAGTCGTGCTGAAATACACTGAGAGACATGAATTAAGGAGTTTATTAGATTTTTACTTTTGAGCGTTGATTGAAAATGTAACTCTTTCAATCAACGGTTTGAGTTAGTTGAGTTCATCTGGGACTTGATTCTTGTGTTGTGATACATACAGCTTGAGTTTTGGGAATTGCTATACTGCCATACTATTGTGATATGGCAGTACCAAGAAAAGCTACAGAAGGAAACTGTTGTTGTCTTTCGATAAGCACACCGGGGGGGGGGGGTCTTTGATACTAGGTGGACTTATAGAAATGCAAGTCCCCCATATGACAAGATAACTTTTTACATCACTGTCAACTTCAGTTACAAGAGTGTGAAGGAAAATAGACCCTAATGACTTGGTATAAAGAAGATGAAGAGGACCATTATAGAATGGAGGAAATACCAAGCAATGAGCAGTGAAGTATATAACTGTAAGTAGAAATGAGTAGGTTCAAGAAGATGTTAATAGTTCATAAGATAAACAAGAAATAAAAGAGAAAAATGTAGGCAAGAAAATATAATAAAACTGATTTGTGAATAAGGGATAGTAGTAGTATGGGGGCCAGCTAGCTCAGTGGTAGAAGCATGATCTTCTAATCACTGTGGCTGCCGGTCGCGGGTTCGAACTCAGCGACTGCGGAATTTTTCCGATGGCCCGAGAAAGTGGTGCGGCAAGATACAATGGGCTGTCCAGCCCAAGTGTCATCGTGACTGCCCTGGCTGCAGGATCGAGCCCACCACACGAGGTGGAGTGTTTAGTGGGTATATCTGAGGGATATAGGGACTCCCACACTACCTTATGGGATGTTACAGAACCATAAGGTGCCCATAAAGGGTTTCAACCACCTCGCACCCAAAAAAAAAAAAAAAAAAAAAAGCAAGGAGTTTAACAATAGAGAGCTCAGGCATTGAAAATAAAGTAAATAGAATGAATTTCGAAGAAAAATAAAGTCAATTAAGAGTAATATCAATTGGAATTCCTAATATGATATTGTCAGATGCAATCATTCTTATGCCGTTATCCATATCCGTGCTTTTAGCAAAACAATAATACCCTCTTAGGAACAATCATGTGATGTTTATTGCGAAAACCTCTTCACAAAACCTTGATTCTCTATCCTGATGCAAGAGCTACTTTACATCCCAGCAGGTTTCCATAATTTACAAAGCAGAGATTCGACCTGAACTGGATTGGTGTTCAATGATTGGAGTTCAGCTCCCAAACACACGATGAGCGATCTCTCCATTTCTGTAGAATTTCCATGGTCTGTGCTTATCTCTCCTGTTATTCCACCCCGAGAGATTCCAGGTAGGCGGCCAGAATTATCGTTATAAAACGAAACTGTTTCGCCTAACTGGTTGAAAATTCTTTGTCAATCTGGGATGCTTTTGGTTTGGTACACCTCATCATACCTTCTAACTGCAGCACGACTTTTAGAAAACTTAATAAGCCTAGGCATCTTTAATAATTATTATACCAACTCAATATTGCAGAAACTTATTTCTACGTACTTTCGTCATGAGAGATAAGAAACAATGTATTATTTCGTCAACATTCAAGGCACACTTTGTGAATTGTATATTATTTTTCAGCCATTGATAAAATCTTATCAATGGCTGAAAAATAATATAATGGAACATTCAAGGCCGCATATCTCGCAAACAGATATATCATATTGATCAGTGTGCGTTTACGTGGGAGAAATTACTTTCTCTAGTTTGAAGCCGAAACATTACCAGCTTAACAGGGTAAAAAATATGCAGGATTTAATTCAGCATGAAGTTCCTATCAAGCGCCCTCTAGGAACCAAGTTCGAACTAGTATCTGGTTAGTGTCTAGAAATTTCTAGTTAGTATCTAGAAATTCCTACTTACTGTTCAGAAATTTCTACTTACTATCTAGAAATTTCTACTACTATCTAGAAATGTCTACTCAGTATCTAGATATTTCTACTTACTATTTAGAAATTTCTACATACTATCTAGAAATTTCTACTACTATCTAGGAATCTCTACTCAGTATCTAGACATTTCTACTTACTGTTTAGGAATTTCTACTCACTATCTGGAAATTTCTACTACTATCTAGAAATTTCTATTTAGTATCTAGATATTTCTACTTCGAACTGGAAATTTCTACTTACTATCTAGAAATGTCCACTTGCTATTTAGAAATCTTTACTTAGTATCTAGAAATTTCTACTTACTGTCTAGAAATTTCTACTTACTATCTAGAAATTTCAACTTAGTATCTAGACATTTCTACTTACTAACTGGAAATTTCTACTAACTATCTAGAAATTTCTACTTACTATCTAGAAATTTCTACTTACTATCTAGAAATTTCAACTCAGTATCTAGACATTTCTACTTACTAACTGGAAATTTCTACTTACTATCTAGGAATTTCTACTTACTATCTAGAAATTTCAACTCAGTATCTAGACATTTCTACTTACTAACTGGAAATTTCTACTTACTATCTAGGAATTTCTACATACTATCTAGAAATTTCTACTACTATCTAGAAATCTCTACTCAGTATCTAGACATTTCTACTTACTGTTTAGGAATTTCTACTCACTATCTGGAAATTTCTACTACTATCTAGAAATTTCTATTTAGTATCTAGATATTTCTACTTCGAACTGGAAATTTCTACTTACTATCTAGAAATGTCCACTTGCTATTTAGAAATCTTTACTTAGTATCTAGAAATTTCTACTTACTGTCTAGAAATTTCTACTTACTATCTAGAAATTTCAACTTAGTATCTAGACATTTCTACTTACTAACTGGAAATTTCTACTAACTATCTAGAAATTTCTACTTACTATCTAGAAATTTCTACTTACTATCTAGAAATTTCAACTCAGTATCTAGACATTTCTACTTACTAACTGGAAATTTCTACTTACTATCTAGGAATGTCTACTCACTATCTAGAAATTTCAACTTAGTATCTAGACATTTCTACTTACTAACTGGAAATTTCTACTTACCAACTATAACTGTCTACTTACTATCTAGATATTTCTAATTGCTAGTTATCTTGAATCTCATTTTTAATATGCGTAGCCCTTCTTTCGTAAGAAGTCACTGAGATGCGAGCAATCTTTGACTTACGTGATTTGCATACGAACAACAAAATGATTTCAATAGGATATAAATACGGCTACAAACAAATATATTGAAACTGAACCTGAAGTCTGATAAGAGGAGCTTTTAAATAAGACTGGTGATGCTTCATAGCCATGAATCATTCGTTATGCAATAAAATCCATTAACATACACTAAAAAATTGCAATAGTTCATATTTACCATACCATCAACGTGACACGTTACTCAAAGAAGGGCTACACATATCTGAGTATCGGTAAGTACCGGAATTACAAAATTATCATGTTATTGCAGCAGAATTCATCCGTGCTACGAGTTAACTATGTGGGATGCGTTCACAGACATGTCCTCTCATTCATATTTACCAATGGGGATCACCGACTGAGCCGAACGTTCGTAACATCTGTCGCAGAATCGAATAAAAATGAAAATACCCTTGAGATAATACAGCAACTGTGCTTCTATATGATATTCACTCTTATTGCCGTTCAACATAATATATTCTAATAAATTTCTATAACAATGTCTGCAGATACGAATTCGCAACTTGTGGTTTGGAACCTTTTATTTCAAAAATAGAATCTTTATTGGAAATTTAGAATCGAACAACGAACATTCCGTTACCTGCTCTAATTCTTGAATTCAATAAAGCTGCAAAACAACAGATGGTACTGAACTATCATGATAGAACTTCGAATAGGTAGATCTCGAATGATAGTTTGAAATTATCATTGACTCAATGTTTTATTTTGTTGTAGTGGAAGCGAAATTAATTACTCATGACTATCGACTGATATTATTAGTATGTGCATTTTCTGAGGTATTCTTGTGTTATTGAATGAACATATTTGCAGTAAAACATGGCGAAAAATACATATTCATCAATATGGAGTTATAATTGGTAGATTAACTGTTACAGGTAGATGCTAGCTGTTCCACTGAATGCCTCGAATATATTTCATAATAGAGCAACCCCGCATTTAGGGGAGGGCAACCGAGGCCACAGCCCCGGGGCCTCCACAAAAGATGGGCCCCACAATAGACTTCGGAAAAACAAATCTTTTGAATTCCGACTAGTTAACACTGGTAAACAACTTTTCCTTTGATATTTTTTTTTCGCTGTTTTACCTCTACCTTAACCTTTGTCCAAACATGATTATCTTGTTCTTAAATATTAACAGAAATCATTGATCTATATTTGTTCACTCTAATCAGGCAATCAGTAAAATATCAAAATCTCAAATGGCCCTGATGAGCACTTGCAATTTATTTATATTTATATATGTTTGTTAAATACTAAAAGAATTTACTTGGTTTCGCAAATAAGTTATCTTTTGTAAAACTCGACTGGAAAAATTGTTCATTTTATTTGTAAAATAATTTGGGGCCAGAGGGGCTCCACTTCTTTGTTGCTCCGAGGCCTTCAGACCTCTAACTCCGGCCCTGTAATAGAGTATTTGATGAATTGAATCACAACAAGCTCCTCCGAAAATTCGTACTGTGTAGATAACTTCTGAAATTTGTGGAATCATATGTAATGAATCGAATGCGATACGTTCATTACAATGGTTTTAAATCAAACGAATTTACTGCTATTTCAGGAGAACCCCAATGTATAAACTTGGGTCCACTTTAGTGTTTGGTATTTGTTAATGACATTGAGGATACAATAAATGCAGAGAGAAAATGTACTTGATTCAAAAGCATATTTACCTATTGAATCATTGAATGATTACGACTATTTAAATTTCCAGCATAATGTCGAACTAACACGAAAATGGTGCCTGAAAATTCATCCAGCACGTTACATGTCTAAATGCAAAATGATGCCCCTACTCAACAGATGATGTGGTATTGGAACAATGTTCAACAACTATAGATTTTGGCGTGATGAACACCAAATTTACTTTCAATAGCAATGTTTCAATGATGTGAAAATACTAAAAATCATCTTTAATTCACATGTACAAAATAAATTGGAAAAAACTAGCTTAAATTGGTCCTCATACATCAAAATTGAACGTGTCCAACGTGAATTCATGAAATATCTAGCCTCACAATAAGGCAATGTATATCCCAAGCGAAGAATAGACAACATAGTACTATTCTCAAGATATTATGTATATTTTCTCATAAAATATCAAATTCAAAAATCAACAAGAGGAACTATTAAGAGAGTTATTTATTTATCTCCCCTTATTTTCGATGAGAGCCAGTAGATTTTTCCATGTGCCCCAAATGTAAACTAACTATAAATATGCATCAATTTATAGAATGTGTGCTAATTATAATAAATAAAATCAGTATGTAGACATGTCACTGCCACTACATACGTTTGTAAGAGCAATTAAATCGGAGCAACATTGAAATATGTTCCTTATTGTTATTATTATAGATATTTCTTGTGATTCTTATTCTTGTTTCACTCATGCTAAGTATGTACCAAGCTTTCTGAATAACGTTTATTCTTCATCGGTGCTATTAACAGTTTTAAACTGATCTAAATAAATGAATAAATCAATAAATATTAGAAAACAATCAACACGTTATCAGAGGAAAAAGTTCAACAAAATGGCACCCCACAAGGATTAACGCTAAGTGTTACGTTACGCCGATGATCTCGTACTATATATTAGCAGCAACAACCTAGCCTTTGCAACGAAACTCCTCCAAAACGCAATCTCAAAACTAGAGGAATGGTCCCGACACTATGGTTTCACCTTCTCCGACACGAAAACAAAATGTATGCTCTTTAGTAAAAGACCCCCTCCAACATATCCAGTACTGAAATTGTATTCTGTACAGCTGGAATTTGTCAAAGAATCCAAGTTCCTGGAATGGACGAGAAACTGAAATGGGATGCTCACATCAACCAACTCAAACAACACTGCCAGAATGGCCTTAATTTACTAAGGACACTATCCAGCCAAACATGGGGAGCAGACAGCATCACATTACTTAGAATTTATAGATCCCTCATTAGATCAAAAATCGATTACGGTTCAATCAGCTATTCCACGGCAAAAAAATCAGTATTGAGAATACTAGATACCATACACAATACAGCACTCAGGCTTGCAATGAACCTCCTCTCGAAATCAGACAACAATCTTTGAGCCTTAAATATGCTGCCAAACTATCCTCAACCAAAAATAATCCAACCTACGAACATATATTCCCTAAATATTCAAACGGCGTCCATCAGAACAACACTATGACTAATATTCGAATGAAGATACAAGATTTTAGCTTTAAAAATACTCTACCTTCCGAAGAAGAAAATCCTCCACCATGGCTTGTAGAAATCCCTCCATGCAACACCTACCTCACATCTTTTCCTAAATCCTCTACACCTAAAACCTTACTCCGTCATAAGTTTCAGGAGATAGAAGCTAAGTACAGTGGGTTCAATTTACTCTATACCGATGCTTCCAAGACACTAGAGGGCCAACGAGTAGGTGCTTCAGTCATCACAGGGACAAACATCCTCAAATATAGTATTCCCCCAGAGTGCAGTATCTACACAGGGGAGCTATATGCCATAGCAGAAGCAATGAAACACTCGTCCAAATCTAATGCAAAAGAATCAGTAATATTCACCGATTCTCTGAGCTCCATACAGGGTATAAAACAAATGTATCCTAAGCATCCCATTCTAAAAAACATCAAGAAACAGTTGTACAAACTACGAAACCAAGGAAAGAACATAGAGCTGGTGTGGATCCCCTCTCACATCGGCATTGCAGGTAACGAACAAGCGGACGCAGCAGCAAAAAACGCTGGTGTAGACCCTGCCTCTAAAATGATACAAAAAATTCCACATACAGACATGAAGCCCATTATTCATGAGTATACACAGAACCTTTGGCGCGAAAGATGGCGCAGAGCAGAGAATAATAAACTCTACGAACTCAATCTCAACTTGAAGCCTACTCAATACTCAGGACTGTGCAGAAAATATCAAGTTACTCTTACAAGGCTCCGTATAGGTCACACGAAGATAACACACCAATACCTGATTCAACGTGAAGAGGCCAAGGTATGTGACCGCTGTCACACAACCCTCAATGTGAAACACATCCTTCTAGAGTGTATAACATACCAACCACAAAGAGATGATGCTAACCTATCCAGTGACCTACGAACTATCCTCAGTCCACAAAACATTAATAAATTAGTAACTTTTATGAAATCCATAAATATATTTTGCAATGTATAACATTACTGTACCCCGCTAATAACCTAAATGGTTGATGCGGGTAAATTTGAAAATAAAAAAAAAATCAATCCTCCGCAAAAATTGCTTAACAATTCAGATTACAGGCTATACTCGTTTTACAACTTGAATCTTTATTTAAAAGTGTTTCCCGTGTGCACTCGGTGGAAAATAGGACTTTCTTCGGAATTAAAATTAATGGTTCACTTTTTTATACCAGAACCTACATTAATTCAATGAATTATACAATTGTCGTTAATATATTAAATACTATATCAGTGAAGTAGTCTTTCACAGATTTTTAAATTCATAAGACTATGAACAACGAATGGTTAATCATTTTGAATGGGAGGAAAATAAGAATTGCCGATGGGACTGAAATCGAGGTTCATCTTCACCTTAGCGTTTCACTTCAACGCTACATCATGGCTACCTACTAACAGAAGAAACGCAAAGAAAACCACCTTCGACAAGGTACGTTCCAGCTGAAGGTGTTTCGAGATTATCGAAACATACAAACCGTGGAGTGCCCGCCTATATCATACTATTAACGATATAGTGTTCTTTCACATTAATTCCAAGAATGTGCATTCCGGAATTGTTTGAATTAGAATGAAACGCCAATCACAGAAAATACAACAAGATGATATCGACGATGAGCAAGGAAATTTACCGATGACTATGCTCCCGCGAGAGGAAGTATCATGACGTAGGATACATATACATTTTTTTGTTATATCAACAGGCTTCAAAAACACACGTGCAAATCCTTCACTATTTATCTGTTCAATTCTGACATTGCTGATTGTGAATTAATTAAAGGGTAAAATTTAAATTTCACTCTTGCAACCCACATCAGAATGGATATGCCAACGCAATAGACCTGGTATTTAATTGAAATTTACCCCTTGCTCAATTTCGTGCTTCGATTTACTCCGGTATAAAAATACATCAGCGGGAAATCCTTGCACTTCCTCGAGCCTCATTAGAAATCCTCCCTAATCGATAAGGCAGTACTAAACAGCTATCAAATAGCCAGGGGCCGGATGCACTCTGAAACATGCTGAAATGAGCTACTGAATTCATGAATATGCAGCGGCACGTTGAGTTTTGCTGCGTGGTGACCTTATTTCAAACTATAAACGTTCGCATACACTGGAACATAAAACCTGTGCAGCACTAGAATATTAAAAAATTAACAAATATAAACTTTCACACTTTCACAGAACTTTGAAATTTCAGATATTCCTGTTGCCAATGCAAAGTCAACGGCTGCTCTAATTCATTGAATTATTCACAATTCATCAGAAACTGAAAATGGAACAATTGAAGGTAGATAATAAGCATTGTTTGAGAGAGAGATACTAAATTGCCGTTGAAGGGGTACTAAAATATTTGACTCTATCTAAATCGACTAAAATTGTTTGATAATGAAAATCAACGTTCTAAGTTCTATTGATCCATGAATGCTTTTTTGGGGAACAAAGGGCAATAGGAAGATGATTGGAAATATTATACTCCAACACGTTTTTAGGAAGCGTGTTGATTAAAGATTCGTCATCGTCATCGTTCAAGGGGATGATGAAAATGCACTTAGGCCACTTAGCTGGGCCCATTGTGCGCGTCGTGGTCAGAAGCCTAGCAGGTTTGTGGCCGGTCAGAAAACCAGGATATTGCCAGTGCTGGCTTCCATAAGTTTTTAGCAGTTCAGTTGGCCCGGAAGGGCGAGACCACCCACGCAATTCGATAAAGCGACCATTGACTCCGGCCCGACAGGGGCACCAGACGACCCTCGCTTGGCCAGGCAGTCGGCCATTTCGTTTCCTTCAACTCCACTTTGTCCAGAGACCCAGATGAGTTGAAGTTTATTTCTCCTGGCCTGTTCAGCTAGTGTATCTCTGCATTCTCTGACAAGCCTTCATGTGACTCTGGGTGATTTGAGAGCTCCCAACCTGACCGACTGTCTGTGCAAATATATATGCGTCTATTTACATAGGTTCTACGCAGGTTTTCCATGTCACAAGTCAATATTGCGTAGACCTCCGCCTGAAAAACCGTGCTGTAAGCGCCTAGAGTTACTGAGATAGTGATCGTTGGCCTTTTTAGGTACACTCCCGTTCCAGAAGCCTGACCTACCTTGAACGCATGTGTGAACCATACGAGCCCATTTAGTAGCAGTGGGGTAAGAGTTTCTATACTCCAGTCTCCTCTATCCGGGATGAGGATTCAGGGATGAGTGAGACATATAGCTGGAATCATGCTATCTTGCTTCATTTCTAGTATGGGGATGTGATATCCCGAAGATTCATCCTAAATTAGATAACTTACAATATTCTTTTTTCTTATGTCATGTGTATGTTTATAAACATACCACATATAGTTGTTATAGTTCATATATCATTATAAATAAAGTGTCGACGAGGTTGTGACTCTCCGTGCATAACATGAATGTCAATGCCGGCACGTAGGCCAACCTTCGCCGAACTATTAGGAGAGGAACAAGGATTCTCCCTTGAGAATAGATATTCAAGTCCCAAGTCGAATGAGAGTCATATAGTCGGTAGTTATAGTCATAAGTGAGTCAGCTATCTGTGATAGTTCATAAGTTATTAGTGTTAGTACTATGTAGTGAATATTAAACCAATACATCACATTTCGTAACCAGTGTTGTGATTTCTGCCAGTATGTCCACACCTTCCACATGATAGTTCTATCATAACACAGCACCGAACCTGCTAACTGATGATACGTTTAGGGCGACACTGTCCGTCCTACCAATCAGTATTATTGCCTCACTTAAAGTCCAGTGACCTAGTCCCTTCAACCTATACGCCGTTCTTATGGCCTCAGTTCTTATGTATAAGTGTAGAGGTAATCCGGTGAGAACTTCAAGGGCTCTCGCTGGAGCCGACCTCATACCGCTCAGTATGCCTAAACATGCAAGCCGCTACAGTCGGTCCAGGGGGTGCTGGGACATATCAGTCCTTTTCCCCTACCCCACACTGCCGCAGCATAAGTAACCATAGGCTTGATCACAGCGGTATATATCCATAAAGAATATTTGGCTGTAATTCCCATGTGCTGTTGGAAGCTCTTCTGCATGCCCAAAATGACGCAGAGGTCTACCTCACTCGATATTCGAGGTGTTCGCACCAGGTCAGTTTAGAGTCTAGGATTATATTAGATTGTTACATATATCATTATGAGAGACTGTCAGAATGTATATACCATCATTAGATAGCTGCTGAGCTTTTTCTGATTGGTTGAAAGCAGTGATGAAATATACCTCCTGACACAGTATGTTAGAATGATATTTCTATAATGAGATAATTGAGAAATCAATTGGTAATATTTTGCCAAATAAAAAATTACTTATTTTATGAAATTTATGAAATCTTGTTAGAGGAAGTATAGTCTTCTAACACGTTCGGAAAGTCATATTTCACACTCGCGAACCGTAGCCCTCGCCTTTGGCTCGGGACTACAGATTCTCGCTCGAGTGAAATATGAACCATCCCAAACTGGTTGTATAATATACTGTATAGCATCTTATCAATGTCGCTGCTTAAAAATTATATGAAAACGATCAATAAAGAGCATCACTAATACCTTATTCCATGGAAACAACCGACTCAGATAATTTGACCTCATGTTACTGCTTCTATCATATTTTACGGGTGGTGAGAAGATGAGTTTAGTTGATGTGATATTAAAAAGTTCTAAAAACTACTACCGAGTTTAACCATCAGATTAAGAAATCGTTGTGTACAAAAGAACTCGACATTCCGAGTGGATCTTAGAAATTGTTTTGTTCACTTGTTGAAACTAATCAGGTCTCGATGACGTTGAACCTTTATTTCTATCCTCCCTTATAGTATACGAATCTTCAAAGCAATTTTCATTCGAATTAAATGCCGCGTTCACAAGAATCACATGTCATCTCAGCTGAGGGTAGGAAAAGGATAGCGTATCATAATTTTCCTAAGAAGAGCATTTTTCAAGATGAGAAACTCAAACTACATTACATCGGAGGAACAAAGCCGCAAGCACTCGGATGGATGTTTCCTATTTATCTATTCTAGTAAGAGCAACAGTAACTGAAGAGACATTCTAATGTTAGTTGGATCCCTATTTTCTTTCACTTTGCGTTCCAGTTTATTTCAAGCTGGAAGAAATATTTTGCCTTAATAACATCATGAGAGTAATTGCGTTAATTCAATTGCGTTTGAATTTATGATCTAATCATACTTTTAAATATTTTGTATTTTTGTAATTCAACTGCTTTTTGTTTCGTTTTTTTAATTCTAAGCAATCTAGTCCAAGAAGTGAGGGCAATGGGTGTATTTTATCATTAATTTCAAAAAATTGATACGGGCACGTCAAGTTTAGATCAGAAGAGCACAATTACCCCCGAACATTAGGGAGAACAACCTAGAAAAATTTGATAGGGAAGAGGGGTAGACTCGAATATCATTAGGAAGCTCGTTAAATTTTCCAGTGAAGCAGGTGAAGTAGAATGAGTATTACATTTTAGCTGCACCACCAAAAAAGTTCAATGGAGAAAGATCAGGTGATTGTGGTGGCCATTCTATGAAATTCTTCCTGGCTCAAACAAGTGATGCGGTTGAGTGTTGATCTAGGTACTGACGGACAGGCAGAGTATAAATGCGGAGGAGCGCGAACTCCTTGTAATATCAATTGACACTGTAGATAATTTAGATGGTGAATTAAATCATGAAATCAATTGAAACACTTACACTGACATTCCGATTGAGTACTTTAATTTGTTTGAATTCTCATCATACATAAATAGATGATAACATTTGAAGTACCTGATGCAGACTGCAAAAAATTTAAATCACATTATCCAGTGCCGAAACTACTGTTTGTATCTCGAACATATCGAACAGCTTCAGTTCCAAAATGACAGTTGATTTTTCGAACAAAATATATACTCTGATGATGGTAGGTGAAAGGTTTACAGAACTTTGACAGTATTCTTAGTATATAAGGGTGATTGCTTCTTTTTATTGTGTATTCATTCCAATTGAATACAATATTTGGTGAGTTCAAAACGATTTGCGACTCTAGTACTCTTGCTTGTTGAAATTTTTGTAGCTATTCTCTCCAATGCTCGAGGCCATACGAGACAATGTTTTGAAGTTATGAGAAAAATTGTCCTCTTCTAATCTTAAATTGACCTGCCCGAGCGTTTATCCAACCCAACTATGCGATATCATCACTCAAAACCACTATGTCAAGTTTTTGGTGGACCATACTGTATATTCACGGTTCAGTGAAAATTAAAGAAATATTGGTTCGAAAGATCTTTATTCTGTGCCCTTCATGTCTTTGGATAGGCTGATTTGCACGTCAGAGATCTCTCAGATTATCTGCCTCAATAGTTGGGAATCACGGCAAACAATTAGAGGGTTATTGCTCTCTCTGCGTTTCACTGATCTAAGCAGATTCATTTCCTGTTTGCATTCATTACGAATTCAGATTATTACAAAATTAGCGGGAAAACTGTTTGCAGGGAAGACGGTTTGAGTTTCGCGAATCAGTAGAAGAATCATTTGAGATGGACAAGTAGAACGCTACGAAGTATTTAGAAGTTTGGCCTTGACCATGTCCATCTGCAATACGTTCACTCCCTTTGTACAAGATTAGACAGAATTAAATATCTCTTGTCACAGTTAATTTATTCCATGTTATAATGAGATATGAATTCAAACCAAGTAATGTGGGTGTATTTGTGAATATGTAGAGTGTTGGTCAAATATTCAACGTTCTTTTGTAGTTGAAGGCGCGTTATAGACCTATAAGTCACGCCCATCATATCTTCATCTTTATCGAATATTCATCGTTCTCATTATACTCTTCGCAGACGAATTCCGAAGAGTATATTGCATTACTCAAGCTATTTCTAAGATAGTGTTAAAAAGTTATAAAGAAAAAATTCCTTCACCGTAGTATTTCTCATCGAATCTTAGGCAACTTTCAAAAATCCCTTCGCCTGTTTGTTTGGAAGTAGGTATTTCACGAAATGCTTGTCTACACGATAACTTGAAACTGAAAGCTCCTATCATATTACATTTTCAATCAATCCTTTCTTAATGGGTGACAAACCCTATGTTTTTCCGGAAAATCTTGTTATAAACATACCATTTTCTGGAGGGTTGAACATTTAAAAATATCGTAACTCTCAAAGTATACATCGAATCGATTTAACACTTCTATATTAAACTTATGTTAATTTAAAACTGCTTACTTACTCTCCAATTTCAATAAAATGTACCAACAACAAAAACAATTATTGCAGTAAACTTCTATGTGATCTAGGAGCTAGGACAGTTAACTCAGTGACTCGGGTTCGATTTCCAGAAACGGAAAATTTGTTTTTGTACATTTCTTAAAAACATCATTAATTTGAATATCATTTAGTTGTGTGCAACTAATAGAATAAATAGTATCTTATAGAATGTGAAACAATTATATGAAAATCAGTAACCAAATAAAATGAGTTGCGAAGAGTAACTTTGCAAGCACACTATTTACCTACTCTCTGAGGGGCAACAAATTTTTAATTATTACCTAGATTTGGATAACTTTGATGTTCCATATTTTGTGTTTTCTTTTGTCAAACTATTCAGTGGCAAACTACGTGAAAATGAATTTTCCTTCGTTACAGCCTCCCGCACATACAATTTTAAACATTATATAGAAGTTCTTAATTGATTATTGTTTTATGAATTTGGCTCAATGATTGTCCAACGGTTCTACTATAAACCGACTTATCATCTTGTTTTATGAGAATCAGTAATATTGGTACAGCACAGACCTTTTCTATAGAAAAAGGAATTTTGGTCTTGACTACTTATCCTCGAGGCCGAAATATGATGTCTTTAACTATGAAAAAGCACTGTGTAATGATTTGTTGATACATATTCATATATTTTGGAACTTAATGTGTTACAATATCAATTATTCGTGTTTAGTTCGATGTTGGAACAAAGACATTTCATAATTGAAATTAATACGATAAATACCCTTAATACTTAGTACCATTAGTTTGAGGATTTCCACGCTTTAGTTTATGTGAATCAGTTTTCAAACATACAACGATCACTGATCAACCTACCCAAACAATTTTCGACAAGTGCTCTGAAGAGTGTCAGAGGGGGCCCTTTTTCTTTGTTTTCAGGCAGCCGAGTCAGTGCGTCAAAACAAAGTAATGACAAACTGATGTGGGAGGTTGCAATACTTGCTAAGGGTTTCAAAATGTTTTGTATTAGAATTGTTTGTTTTTTTTTGCGCTTGCTGGTAAAGTCGGTTATCAGTTCCGAGAACGTTTCACTCTTTTCATGATGCATTTGGGCCCCTATAGCTCCCGCGCATTGTAGTTCCGCCACTGATCCTTGGGAAAGTGATAAGTATTTCGAAAACTACAGACTCATCACCAGAATATTATTATGACCGACTTAAATTTGGTATGGTTCGTACAATTTTGAAATCTGGGCTTCCCTCAAAACTTCGTGTGAATTACAACCGAAACACACTCCTCACAGCTGGCCTGATTTCAACTGTATCTGTAACCGCAGGGATGAAAGCGAATATGTCAATGAATTCGAATTTGTCATTCGCTTAATCGTCTTTCATCTCCATTGAAACCGTTTAACCTTAAACGACTGAACACTTTATATCGTTGTATGTTGACCATAACAACCACCTACTGTGTACGAGAAAAATTTTCCATACAGTACCCCATTCATTGTTTCTGTGATTTATAATGTTCATCAAGAGTCTATACGGCTAGGGGTAATCATTAGAGATAAAAGCATTTGTACTGAAAGTCAGTTATCACAATTAAAAATTATATTGCTTGTGGTACTTTGCGCTGTACGATTATTATGAATATAAGTGAGTTTATTAATATCTGAGGAGCAGGTAGTTGAATAACGCTCTAGTACATAGTTTTATAAATTTAAAGCGATGATATTTATTGGTATACTACATTCCGAGGTAAGTGTAGCCTGAAAATGTAATTATCTCTATTTTACAACCTCCGGTGTAGGAAATAAATATCAAATTACTCTGGAATAATTAAACAGTGGAAGTATTTAGCACTACCAGGCGTATATAGTGTAACAGTAGTTCTTCAGGTCCAGGGTTCATCAAGTAACTACAAACCGCATATTCGGCTGTAATCACCCGTGAATCTCCATGGAAACGTGCTTCAACGTCTCACCTGACCACCCCTTGTTCCGGTTCCTGTTCCGGCGAGCACTTCATAACCTCGTTCATTATGCATCATTTCATGTTCGAGCAACCTTTTTATAAAATCCTCATTTAATTGTCTGTAAAGCAGAGCTGTTTACCAGATTTTACAATTTTGCATATTTCTTATTAAATTTTGCTCTATTAAGTACCTACTCATAATCCCGACTACGTATTTTCTCGAGAACGAACTCTAGTTCGCCGTAAACATATTTCTGTTCTGAAGTATCAGGTTTAGCATGACATTTTTGTATTTCCTTTTAACTTTCATGATATTTTTCATCAATAATCTCATAGGCCACATATGAAAATCCAGATCCAGTGGAAGAAAACTAGGATATTGGAGTGGTAGGAAATAATATCTAATTATTGAATATTTTTACTGTCCTCAAGAGACTCGGGAGAGAACTACCAGGCCGGAGAGAAACTGACAGTAGATTCAGCAAGCAACACCTCTTCGTGGTTCTCGAGACAAGTAAACCCTTCGGGACGAACCTAACGTTTCCACGGATTCACGGACGTGGTAGACACATGTGGAAGGCCAAACTTGGATGAGGCCGGCGATGGTTCGTAAACGTAGCTTAGGCTAACACGAGCAGCCGAGAGGGGCTATTCCTCGGTAGTTAGGGGGAATATCTAACAAGTATCATGCCTGTTGCACCATAGGTAATGCAGGTCCTCGCATAAAGTAGTCTCTGTCAGCTAGAGCGGGGTGAAAAAAGGTACCGCTGCGAAACGTCAGGTAAACAGTGCACCACATAACGTTTACCCATAAAAACCACGGCGCAGTGCCTTCCTATCCCAGAGGACTGGTCGAAATAGATTCACGGCCGTGGTAGACATATGCGGTAGTCTATTTGAACAAAGCCGAACGATTACTCGTAACGCTCCTGGTGAAACAGGTAAATACGAGGATGTGGAATTGACTATAGCCCAGAAGGGGCAATATATAAGTCTAGCAAGCAAGCTCCATTTTGGGCATGCCTAAAGGATTTTAGGTATGTCTGAAATGGGACCACCTAAAGTAGTCCCGCTGGGGGCGAAAAAGCTGCCTCTGCTGTGTAAAATGCTGCACCACATGGCTTTACTCCCAAAGTTCGGTGTCTGTGCTTCTTATCCCAGGTTTCTGGGCAATTGGTTCGCGGCCAGGGCAATGATATGTGATAGGTCGATGATAGGAGGGCGACGGCGACTCGTCAAACGGAAGCTGTTATAAAATAACACGAACACGAGTAGATAGGGGGAGAGGGGCCCAGACGGTTCAAAAGACCGTCTCCTCTCCAATATAGCCGTTGGTCTTTGTCGGGCAGTGGCGTGCTGTCGATAATAGGGGAAGGCAAGTACGACGGGTCTAGAGTCCACTGGACGGGCAGGCCGGGGGAACTGAGGTCCTATCCCCACAGTTATCAACGTATCCTTAAGAGAGTTCTAGGGTTAAGATGATCCATTGATTACAATCTCTACTTCATGATGGGGTTGGCAGGATAGCCTAATAATAAAGTGCCAGGTTCTAGAGGTTCGTGATTGATGGTGGTATGGTAGTGTGGTTTATACCATCGTAGGTTTTATCGGTTTATTGGAAACACTTACACGTTATAAGAGCTGGACTCATATTTATAGTAGATCGCCAAGTACTTACCAAGCTGTGTTTATGGGATCTATAAAAAAAGTTGCAAAACAGGGCAAGAGAGTGGCAAAGTACTTGAGAAGTTCCATTTATATAAATATAATAAATATGGACACTCAAAAAAAAACCATTGCACTGTTTCTCTAGTGTACGAAAAAAAGTCACTAACAGAAAAAATCTCGGGTCAATGTAGTTCAAGAAGCAGGAGCTCAACAGGAAAGTAAAGACAAATCGAGTGTCAAAAAGGTCAGAATCTTTCAGCTTTTATGGTAAATCGCCAAGCAGTACTTCTAGCTCTCCGGTTAAGTAGCCAATTATTACAGAACCAAATCAAAAAAGTATAATTCGACCTAATATGCCATGAAAAATTAGTTTCTCACAATTGGTGAGCTAATCTGGTTATATCACATAAATGAACAGCAAACCTGTTTCGTATTGACATGTATTTGAAATACGTCATGTTGCAGTAACGGCGACGATAAGCATTATAATATTTCGATACTTTCCGTATCCAGTCCTAAATTCTAAGAATACGATATAGCTCTCATATCCTCCTATCTGAATGTGGTATTATAGTCAAAGAAATAAAGCAGAGAATTAGGCCAAACCTGGAATTTTTGAAGGAATGAACGGATTTTGATGTAACTGGGCTCATTCGATTAAGCAAATCGAGTATACGACTTTGAAGAAACACAGTGGAGTATTGGATTTTGTTGGAAATTTTTTCCTGAATTGTAACACGTTGAAAATGGAAAAAATATTTTCTTTCTCGGAGTGGTTTGAGCAAAAAGAAGTTTAATAATGAATTGTATTTATTATTATAATAATAAACAATATATGATGTGAAAATCTATACAACCACTTACCATATAATAGATGCGGTACTGTCTCAAGACAATGATAGTATTTTTTTTAAATTCACCATAATATATTTTATTTTAGAAAACTAATTGCTGTTTTTTACTATGTATCAACATGTTGTCACAGCCACCTCACGATCATGTTACATTACAATATTGAATAAAAAATGGATTTTTTATACAAATATTTTTATTGATAATAAACGAATAAAACAACATAGGTGTACAAAGTTTACATTAAAATGAACGCTAAGCGTTACGTTTTCAAAGAAAAGTAAGTGATAAGATTAAGAACAGCTGTCGCAGCACTTTTACTTCGGTGGACGCGTGGTATATGCGCAGTATATGATTCGGTACCACGATATGGATATTTGAAGGGACGGGGCATGAATAAAAAATGTTCTTATTCATACAGATGGGCCTCGGTGTAACCCCCGAGTATCAATTTTGATATAATTTGTGATAAAATAACTGAAAACTACCCCGTGACCGACGTTATAGTCAGAGTTACCGATCACTAGGTGTCCATTATAGAATATTTTAAACATCATATTCGGATTCAGCATCCTCGAAAACCCTCGAGTGACAAAGTTGGGACCATTTCCAATGAAATTTCTGGATATGGAAAGTATCGAAATATTATAATGCTTATCGTCGCCGTTACTGCAACATGACGTATATCAAAAATGTTGAATTTTCAGGAGATACAAAAACGTTGATCCTTCTGAGCGCTTTCCGTTTCAAATACATTGAGCTTCATTACATTTTCCATCTGGGTGAATTTTTGTGTAAAATACCGTTCAATTGAATTTATTAATTATTCTGAAAGTGTACTTGTTATAATTAGTATATATTTTAATATTTGGAATTTCCCGTTTTATTAAATTATTTCTGCTCCATCTTCAAAGGAGCTAAGTTTTACCCAAGTATCAATTGTAATTAAAGCCTACAATTTTGATACTGTTTTCTGCCCAATGGGCCCTGGTTTTACTTCACTGTAGCTACCCTAGGGACAAGGCTATCTATAGATAGCATAGTGACAAGCCTTGTGGTGAGAACCCTAGCAGAAGTCTTCAAAAAGGAGTAAACCTTTGGAAAAATCTGGCGCCCGAGGACTTGAAGTTTACAGCAGTAAGCAATTCACCGAAAAGTCACAAGGGGCACGTCATACCTCTCAAAAATACACCAGGAATTTCTTTATATGTAATCCTTCATAATCAATATTTTCTAATCTAGAAGGTTTGCCTCGATTCCTCGTGCTCTGAATGGTTTGCTCCATCATCTCTAGAGCAATCTTCAAAAAGAAACAATCAGTCCAGTAGCACTGTTTTCAAAATAGACGATTTTGTAAATTGCATATATAATTATTTTAAGGTGATTATTATCATGCAAATCGACCATCTAAAAGCGAGGGTGACATTATTTTTGGGCCAAATCCTGTGCTTCATGCCATAACCTAACTTTTTGTGTAAAAAAAAACGAAATAGGGGGTCCAAAATCGTCATTTGTGAAGATATCGATTTCAAATTCTTGGTAGTGATAGACAACACCAGAGTACGAACTCGTTTGCAAAAAAAAACCCACCCTCTCCAGTCACGTGGAATAAGTAAAATAATTTTTTTTTCATAATTTTTTTAGTGGAAAATTATATACCGAAATGACTCCTACAGCATGTAAAGAACTACATTTTAGTTTTAGAATATACCCTAGTTTTTTCTATTTGATATCTTCAATAGGTGGCGCGCAAATCGCACTATCATATTTTGCCTTCAGAACCTTCTGCAGTCTCTCAGGTTCGTCTGAACAACTTCCTATTAGCTATATGGTGTAGAATATTTCAGATCAAAATAATTGTGATATTCGAGTAAAGTTTGGTATCTGGGAGTATTTTTCAATCAAATATCATGATTATTTTCAAATATATTCACAAAAAATAGAAATAAGATTTCAAATTTGACGCCATGTGTATCAGAAACGAATAACTTGCGGTCATATGTTTATAGGAGCTGGTCAGGAAAATTTTCAACATTTGTGAAAAGAAAACCACTGGGCGCTCACAAAATATTACTTTCTCTAACTAATCGTTTTGATTTACGTTTACGTTTCACCATTTCAACCCTTCCAACACACATCGCTCCATCGTTTTTATTATGTCATTCAAAGCAATCAATGCAAATGTTCCCATTTTCCCCACAATTAAAACCCATTACAATTCTTCACCTATACTTTCACAATTTTTTTCTGGTCAAGCTATTAAATCGGGTATTTCAAATTCAATAGATATAATAAATAAGTTTAAAAAGCTTTTGGAAAACAATGGTTTTCTTCTGAAACCACATTGCACTAAAAAGTAGTAAACCATTATTTTTCAGTGATTATAAGCTGGTCAGAATAATTTTCAATATTTGTTAAAAGAAAACCATTGGGCACTCGCAAAATATTACTTTGTCGAACTTATCGTTTTGATTTACGTTTACGTTTCACCATATTAATCCTGCCAACACACATATGGAGCGTTTTTATTGTCATTCGAAGCAATCAATGCAAATGTTCCAATTTTTTTCCACAAGTAAAACTCATTAGAATTCTTCACCTATACGAAACGAAACGGGTTTGCTTTTCATTTATGTGATACAACCAGATTGGCTTACCAGTTGGGAGGAACTAATTTTTCATGGCATATTAGGTTATACGTTTTTGATTTGGTTCTGTAATGGTTGGCTAATCAACCGGAGATCTAGAAGTACTGATTGGCGGTTTACCATGAAAGCTGAAAGATTCTGACCATTTTGACACTCGATTTGTCGAGCGGTAGATTTCAAATTACCGAAATGAACAGAAACAAAAAAATAGAATCGTGTTTCTGTTCGTTTCGGCGACGTGGTGCATTTTAAGTGAAATTAGTGCAATTTGGACGCTTTATGTAATACAATTAGTTTTAAGTAATCAAGTTTTGGACATAATAAGTCTTCTGATGATGGTCGTAAGACCGAAACGTACGTCAAGACGGAAATTTAAAACAGAGTGTTAATGTGACCTATTTCCCGAGAATTTTATATACAGGGTGTCCTCGAACTGCTTGGCCAAAATAAAGCCGAAGATTCTTTGATTCGAAAAAAAGTTGATGAGCCTTTTTACTTTTGCCTAAAGTGTCTTGTTTACCCGGTAGAGGGCTTCAAAATTGCAAAAATAATTTTGTTTTTTCGGTATAACTTGAGAACCTGATGAAGAACTTTTACAATATTTAGCAGGTGAGTTACTGTCAATAATGGCCATTTTCGAGAGTGGAGCACAGAGCCTCAGAGACCATAGAAATGGCTCAAACTTGAGGATGTAACTGGAAAAGTGTCCAGAACTTTTTTGTGGTCAATGTAATTCACTCGATATTTTTTATGTAGATAGCTTATCTAATTTGAAAACTTTTCTTACTCTTAGAAAATTTTGATAAAATCAACGGATTAGCTTGAAAAAATTAATTTTCGAGTCTCTGCAATTTTGGCTTACTAATTTTACTTGATTAAAATACCTTAGTTGCCTTTGCTTTTCTAATGTCATTTTGGCATTTGAAGAATTTATTCTCAAAACTGTCAGTTTTTACTTTGCTTTCCGTAAAAATTTTATGAAAATATGGCTCAAAATTTCACTAACACTGAAATGGTTGATATGTTATTGATTTATGGACTTTGTCGTTGCAATGGCCGGAGAAGGGGAAGATATCCGCATCGCAGAATTCCAAATCGGCAAACCTTCGCGAAACTGGCAAATTTGAAGCAAATCGCAGAGAAACTGGACGCAGACGGACAAGAAGGACGTTAGAGCTCGAAGAAGCGATACTGGAAGCGGTTGAAACTGAACCTGGGATAAGCACACTACGTTTGGGACTTCGTAATGGAGCCTCAAAATCATTAGTTCATAATGTACTGAAAGAAGAACTGTTGTATCCCTATCATATTAAAACAGTTCAAGACTTATTGCCCATGGATCCAGGTCATCGGCTAGATTTCTGTCGGCTTATTGTCCAAAGACAAAACGCAAACCCCAATTTTTGTAGAAGAATTCTGTTCACGGACGAAGATACTTTCACGAGATGTGGTCTTTTTAACCTCCATAATGAACATTTCTATACTGATGAAAATCCTCATGAAACGGAAGTTACATATTTTCAGAATCAAACTAAAATCAATGTTTGGGTTGGAATTGTGGATAACTTTATTATTGGCCCTACCGTTATACCCGATCGATTGAACGGGGAGAACTACTTGAACTTTTTGGAACAAAGGCTACTTGAACTGTTGGAAGACTTGCCCTTACACATTCGTCGTGGCCTGGTTTATCCATGATGGTGCACCTCCTCATTTCACATTAGCTGTGAGGCGACATTTGAATGCGGAATATCCAGATCGCTGGATAGGTAGAGGACACGATGCACCAGTGAACTGGCCGGCCCGCTCCCCTGATTTGACGCCCTGCGACTTCTTTCTATGGGGCGCTTTGAAGTCGAAAGTTTATGCAGCTCCAGTAAACACACGAGAGGAATTGTTGCAACGAATTAATCATGAAGCGGATTTATTGAAGAATGATCCTGAAGTACTAGCCAGAGTTCAATCCAATTTCTTGAAACGAATTAATTTGTGTATTCAGGAAAATGGGCAACAATTCGAACAATTGATGCCTTAGCGATTTCCCAAAAAGTTTTGTTGTTTCTTTTAATTTAGCATTTGTTTTTCCTAAATAATCACATCGTTTCCCCATTTCTATTGTTTTTATTATTCGTGTTTTACCGAGATATTAACCATTTCAGTGTTAGTGAAATTTTGAGCCATAATTTTATAAAATTTTTACGGAAAGCAAAGTAAAAACTGGCAGTTTTGAGAATAGATTCTCCAAATGCCAAAATGACATTAGAAAAGCAAAGGCAACTAAGGTATTTTAATCAAGTAAAATTAGTAAGCCAAAATTGCAGAGACTCGAAAATTATTTTTTTCAAGCTAATCCGTTGATTTTATCGAAATTTCCTAAGAGTAAGAAAAGTTTTCAAATTAGATAAGCTATCTACATAAAAAATATAGAGTGAATTACATCAACCACAAAAAAGTTCTGGACACTTTTCTCGTTACAACCTCAAGTTTGAGCCATTTCTATGGTCTCTAAGGCTCTATGCTCCGCTCTCAAAAACGGCTATTATTGACAGTAACTCACCTGCCAAATATTGTAAAGGGCCTTCATCACGTTCTCAAGTTATACCGAAAAAACAAAATTATTTTTGCAATTTTGAAGCCCTCTACCGGCTAAACAAGACACTTGAAGCAAAAGTAAAAAGGCTCATCGAATTTTTTCCGAATCAAAGAATCTTCGGTTTCATTTTAGCCACGCAGTTCGAGGACACCCTGTATAATTCATACTGTGTCAAGAATCTTTATTAGTATACTTGTATAATTAGCATTATAATTTGTATTATATTTCTTACTTCAGCTAATTCTCCGTGACCGATGTTATAGTCAAGGTTACTGATCACCAGGTGCATTTTATGATATTTTAAGTATCCTAGTCGTGTTCAGTACCATCGAAAACCCCCGAGTGACAAATTTGGGACCAATTTCAATGAAATTTCTGTAAATTCTCTGAGACTCACGTGGTACCCAGGGTTACTTATCAATTCCAGCTATTTTCAGTGCTTATTTTCAAAATTATATAATTAGATAAATTATCTGCATAAGATGGAATTTTTCACGCGTTGAAATTCAGACAAAAATTTTCAAGAAAATTCAATAACCTATATTTTTTTCACTCGACTTCCCGAATTGAATGAACCCAATTAATTCAAAATCCGTTCATTCGTTCAAAACTTCCAGGTGTAATGCATTATTTCCTAGACTATTATTACCAACTATATAGTAGATGAAAATTGAAAAAGGTGGATTATATTCACACGAAACAACGTATGTCCTGCGAAGTATGTAAAAATGTTAAATCCCAGCATATAGTGGATTATTATGAACCCGGGGATATATTTCTCGTATAGTCAATCAGAGCAATATTCGGAAAAAGCTGATGAGTCACAGCGCAATAATGAAAACAACAAGTGTTGCCCATCGACGCTACGATCGATCTCAACTGTCAAAGCGATGTGAGGGCCCGTCCATTTCAACTGCAAACAAATTACACGTATGAAACGAATCCACCCAGAGCACAATAGGTAGTTAAGAGTGTTGCCATTGTGTTTTTGACATAGTTTTCATTTCGCGGGGTTTCACGAATCGAGGATTTACCAGCATCTCATCAAGAATCGCCGGAGGGTGGCTTTATAGGTATTTTGTCGCCCTAAGTGAGTCTCTTACCTAAAGGGACTTCCACCCCATAGTGCTCTATCTCTGAAGTCAGATATTGCAACTGGTGTTATTGCTTTATCCAGACCTTACGTCGAGAATGAGGCCTCCCTCTTATGCGATGAAGTAGTTTCCGATGTAAATATATTTTGTAAAATTCACTCATGTGGTCGTGTGATGAATATTGAGAACAGAAGAATTGCTCAATTAGGTCTAAAGTACTATTGCCATGCTCCCTGTGACATTGACGACAATCTGATGAGATAATTCGTTGAGGAGAGAAATACATTTTGTTAAAATACCTAATGAACTATTATGTTCCGAGAAGGAGTATTAGAATGTGAAACTTCGAAAATATTTCGGCAACTATGTTGCCATTTTCAGTAGAACAGCAAATATTTTCGTCTCCATTGTACAACTGAGAATGAAACATTATGTAAATACTGCAAACTTGGGGTGAATTGGGCAATATTTACTGTATAGTATTGAAATAACTTTATACTTTTTATAATAAGAAGTGTATTTGACAAGTAAATTCTGACAGTCATCTATATTATTTTCAATTTTTTTACATATCTAGGTAATCATGAAAAACATTAGAAACAGGAAATAAAGTATCTTCAAATTGATATATGAATTCCATTCCTAACATCCTCCCCCCGTTATAATTTGTAAACGTTATAGAATTAACAAAATGTAACTAATTAAAATTGAAACGTTTCTTCACTTGTCTACCGGCTCTGGTAACAGTGATGACACCATCATCTATACTTCCGTTCCCTTCTTTGTTCCCTTTTGCCTTTTCTGTAATATTGTCCTCTTGTGACGTGTTGCTCTCTTGCTGTTGATTTTCTTGAATCTCTTCTCCTTGTACTTTTTCACCTTGAAGCTTATCTTCATGTCTGGAGCTGTTGCTGTGTTCTATTTGTCCTCTCAATTCTTTTGTTTCTTGAGATCCAATTTCCAAAGGATATAGTCTTTGGAATGGACGTATTATCTCACCATTCTTCGTCTTGATCCTGGCTATTCTGGGTGTATTGTCTCTTCCAGGGTATATTTCCAGAATTTTTGCTAAAGGCCAGTCCATTCTCTTCATGTTTTCAGCACATAGTTTCTCTTAAATTATCATCAAGGCAGCTCAATCTTATAGTTGCATTCTCCAGATTCTTCATAAGAGACTCCAATTGGTATTTTTCTATAGGCTTTCCAATTTTGATTTCTACCTCCAAGGAATCAACTTTCTCGCATATGACGTTTACTTGTCTTCTGATAAAACTCCTTTCTTTCTTTACGATTTCCATTGCGGGTCCTGTCACGGTCGCCAAAATGTAAATACTGCAAACTTGGGGTGAATTGAGCAATATTTACTCTATAGTATTGAAATAACTTTATACTTTTTATAATAAGAAGTGTATTTGACAAGTAAATTCTGACAGTCATCTATATTATTTTCAATTTTTCTACATATCTAGGTCATCATGAAAAACATTAGAAACAGGAAATAAAGTATCTTCAAATTAATATATGAATTCCATTCCTAACACATTATAATGTGCACAATTTATAGAATATTAATGGCGGAATTTGGGTTGTAAAATACTCATAAAATCTAATATCAAACATGATAAACATTTTTTCAGATAAAAGCAAAAAGGTATCGCATGGAATTCGTCACAATTTCATTACGGGGACCG